>OY740771.1:45956130-46593973 GCA_963513935.1 Aphrophora alni | reverse complement strand
AAGTAACATGATGGCGTTTATAATAATTAGACAAAAACCTTCTCCATGAAATAATACATGTGTGAGTCATATGTCATTTTAATCGGTCAAACGGTGTCTTAGTAATAATGTTAGACTGGGTAAGTAACATGATGGCCTTTATTATAATTAGATAAAAACCTTCTCCATGAAATAATTCATGTGTGAGTCATATGTCATTTTAATCGGTCAAACGGTGTCTTAGTATTAATGTTAGACTGGGTAAGTAACATGATGGCGTTTAGCCTATAATAATTAGATAAAAACCTTCTCCATGAAATAATACATGTGTAAGCCAATTGTGATTTGAATCGGTCAAACGGTGTCTTAGTAATAATGTTAGACTGGGTAAGTAACATGATGGCGTTTATAATAATTAGACAAAAACCTTCTCCATGACATAATACGTGTGTGATCCAATTGTCATTTTAATCTGTCAAACGGTGTTTTAGTAATATTGTTAGACTGGGTAAGTAACATGATGGCGTTTATAATAATTAGACAAAAACCTTCTCCATGAAATAATACATGTGTGATCCAATTGTCATTTTAATCGGTCAAACGGTGTTTTAGTAATATTGTTAGACTGGGTAAGTAACATGATGGCGTTTATAATAATTAGATAAAAACCTTCTCCATGAAATAATACATGTGTGATCCAATTGTCATTTTAATCGGTCAAACGGTGTTTTAGTAATATTGTTAGACTGGGTAAGTAACATGATGGCGTTTATAATAATTAGATAAAAACCTTCTCCATGAAATAATACATGTGTCAGCCAATTGTCATTTTAATCTGTCAAACGGTGTTTTAGTAATATTGTTAGACTGGGTAAGTAACATGATGGCGTTTAGCCTATAATAATTAGATAAAAACCTTCTCCATGAAATAATACATGTGTGATCCAATTGTCATTTTAATCTGTCAAACGTCGTCTTAGTAATAATGTTAGACTGGGTAAGTAACATGATGATGTTTATAATAATTAGACAAAAACCTTCTCCATGAAATAATACATGTGTGATCCAATTGTCATTTTAATCGGTCAAACGGTGTTTTAGTAATATTGTTAGACTGGGTAAGTAACATGATGGCGTTTATAATAATTAGATAAAAACCTTCTCCATGAAATAATACATGTGTCAGCCAATTGTCATTTTAATCTGTCAAACGGTGTTTTAGTAATAATGTTAGACTGGGTAAGTAACATGATGGCGTTTAGCCTATAATAATTAGACAAAAACCTTCTCCATGAAATAATACATGTGTGATCCAATTGGCATTTTAATCGGTCAAACGGTGTTTTAGTAATAATGTTAGACTGGGTAAGTAACATGATGATGTTTTAATAATTAGATAAAAACCTTCTCCATGAAATAATACATGTGTCAGCCAATTGGCATTTTAATCTGTCAAACGGTGTTTTAGTAATAATGTTCGACTGGGTAAGTAACATGATGCCGTTTATAATAATTAGACAAAAACCTTCTCCATGAAATAATACATGTGTAAGCCAATTGTGATTTGAATCGGTCAAACGGTGTCTTAGTAATAATGTTAGACTGGGTAAGTAACATGATGGCGTTTATAATAATTAGACAAAAACCTTCTCCATGAAATAATACATGTGTGATCCAATTGTCATTTTAATCGGTCAAACGGTGTTTTAGTAATATTGTTAGACTGGGTAAGTAACATGATGGCGTTTATAATAATTAGATAAAAACCTTCTCCATGAAATAATACATGTGTCAGCCAATTGTCATTTTAATCTGTCAAACGGTGTTTTAGTAATATTGTTAGACTGGGTAAGTAACATGATGGCGTTTAGCCTATAATAATTAGATAAAAACCTTCTCCATGAAATAATACATGTGTCAGGCAATTGTCATTTAAATCGGTCAAACGGTGTCTTAGTAATAATGTTAGACTGGGTAAGTAACATGATGATGTTTATAATAATTAGATAAAAACCTTCTCCATGAAATAATACATGTGTGATCCAATTGGCATTTTAATCGGTCAAACGGCGTTTTAGTAATAATGTTAGACTGGGTAAGTAACATGATGGCGTTTATAATAATTAGACAAAAACCTTCTCCATGAAATAATACATGTGTGATCCAATTGTCATTTTAATCGGTCAAACGGTGTCTTAGTAATAATGTTAGACTGGGTAAGTAACATGATGGCCTTTATTATAATTAGATAAAAACCTTCTCCATGAAATAATACATGTGTGAGTCATATGTCATTTTAATCGGTCAAACGGTGTCTTAGTATTAATGTTAGACTGGGTAAGTAACATGATGGCGTTTATAATAATTAGACAAAAACCTTCTCCATGAAATAATTCATGTGTGAGTCATATGTCATTTTAATCGGTCAAACGGTGTCTTAGTATTAATGTTAGACTGGGTAAGTAACATGATGGCGTTTATAATAATTAGACAAAAACCTTCTCCATGAAATAATACATGTGTGAGTCATATGTCATTTTAATCGGTCAAACGGTGTCTTAGTAATAATGTTAGACTGGGTAAGTAACATGATGGCCTTTATTATAATTAGATAAAAACCTTCTCCATGAAATAATTCATGTGTGAGTCATATGTCATTTTAATCGGTCAAACGGTGTCTTAGTATTAATGTTAGACTGGTTAAGTAACATGATGGCGTTTAGCCTATAATAATTAGATAAAAACCTTCTCCATGAAATAATACATGTGTCAGCCAATTGTCATTTAAATCGGTCAAACGGTGTCTTAGTAATAATGTTAGACTGGGTAAGTAACATGATGGCGTTTATAATAATTAGATAAAAACCTTCTCCATGAAATAATACATGTGTGAGCCAATTGTCATTTGAATCGGTCAAACGGTGTCTTAGTACTGTAATAATGTTAGACTGGGTAAGTAACATGATGGCGTTTATAATAATTAGATAAAAACCTTCTCAATGAAATAATTCATGTGTGAGTCATATGTCATTTTAATCGGTCCAACGGTGTTTTAGTATTAATGTTAGACTGGGTAAGTAACATGATGGCGTTTATAATAATTAGATAAAAACCTTCTCCGTGAAATAATACATTTGTGAGTCAATTGTCATTTTAATCGGTCAAACGGTGTCTTAGTAATAATGTTAGACTGGGTAAGTAACATGATGGCGTTTATAATAATTAGATAAAAACCTTCTCCGTGAAATAATACATTTGTGAGCCAATTGTCATTTTAATCTGTCAAACGGTGTCTTAGTATTAATGTTAGACTGGGTAAGTAACATGATGGCGTTTATAATAATTAGATAAAAACCTTCTCCATGAAATAATACATGTGTGTGTCAAGTTTCATTGTAATCGTCCAAACGGTTTCTTAGTATTAATGTTAGACTGGGTAAGTAACAAGATGGCGTTTATAATAATTAGTTATAAAACATTCTCCATTAATTAATAAATGAGTTTGAAAATTTTCATGGTAATCGGTCAAACGGTGTCTTAGTATTATTGTTGGGTTGGGATAAGTAACATGATGGCTTTTATAATAATTAGGTGAAATTCTTCTCTATGAAAAAATAATGTATTTGCCAATTTTCATGGTGATCGGTCAAACGGTGTCTTAATATTAATATTGCGTTGGGTAAGTTGCGTAATAGCGTTTATAATAATTAGATAAATTATCTAATTCAATAAATATGGTATTAAAAAATCTAGATTTTTTAATCTATAGAAAAAATCTAGTTAAAATATTATCGTATGTTTCCACCCACAAGTCTATTGAAAAAATCGTCATACAAAATTTGATGTTAATTGTTTATTTTTTATCGATTTGAACTAAAATAAACCAAATGTTTTATGCCTATTGCAGAGAGAGATTTAGGGAGATATCAAAAATGAAAGTATAGAAGAAGGGAAATTGTTGGGGACAAGACAATGTTGGCAGCATTTGTTGCAAAAATCCGTGTTATGTTAACTCGTGTTAAGGGGACAGTAAGTTATATATACTCTTGATGAGAATACACTGTCCTCTCAATATTCAGAGGACAGTAACTGTGCTCTGAACAAGAGTATACGCGACAAATGTCCTCTGATCAAGAGCGAGAATGTCTATATAACATTAAAAAATACTAGTTATTTACTTTTAATTATTAACTCACTTAAGAAATGATTGTGATTGCGTTTATAAGTTAAAATTAAAGATCTCCTTTACTTTCTCACATCAAACATATATAGGATAGATTACGTTATGCGATGCGCCAAAAATCATAGGCGAGTTGATTTGAGGCCTCACAGTTCCAAATTTGATTTTCGAAATTACTTCCCTCTGGAGGTTATGATAAAAGTAAACAAAAACTTTCATAAATGCATATATTGTTTGAAACAATATACAAAATATAAAATTTGAATATTGATTGTATTAAATTTTGTTTTCCAGTTTTACTGACAACTACAGGACTGACATTTTTCAAGAATAATAGTTTTGATTACTTAGTGTGTGTGGGTTGTTAATGAGTATGTGAGATATTTTTTAAAATATTTTTGCTCCTCTATTATTAATATTATTAATTTTATATTTGATGAACTATTACTTGATTTATACGATGTCCATTAATAATCTATGATAACTTGGTAATTAATTTAATATATTGTACTGATTTCCTGCTTTATTACCCACGAAAAGTGTGGAAGATCGGATGTGTTTAAAAATGAGGTCTATATCCTTTCGTTATTAAAACTACCTTTTATCCCTAGGAAATACCCTTAGCGTATTAAGTAATTTGGTAATTTCAACATTTTTATTTTGTTTAGCAAGAAATTATAATAAAATATTTGTTGGAAATGGTAGTATCACGGAAATTATGTTTAATGTCACAGTATAGAGTCACGTTGTTTTGAACCCCGTCTCTAGAAAATAAACATAGCTTGATGTATGTCTCATCAAATTACAGGGTAAATATATTTCTTCCAATTAACTCTTATTTCCCATGTTTGTACCACTACTCTTCTTACTGCCGTTAACAATTTATTGAATTTTCCATAGTCCGACTCAAATGTCTAATCCAGGTTAACTTGGAGTCAAGTTTCCGCTCCTGATATTTAACTTCGTTCGCGTTGGGAATTTCCACTCCAGAAATCTTGACATCATTTAGGTTTTGAGAAATACTCTTTCTTGTGAATTTAAAACAATATTGGGGAGGGGTTTATATTTAAATGTTAATTTCGGCACAAGTCCTCAACTGGCGATAAAGTTCTTTTCATGAAATTCACATTCTTTTTACTAAGCACAAAAATGTCGTAAGCATATTCCTTGGTTTAGTATCCCTCCTATGAGTGAATTTCCAAAAGTCACAACAAAAATGGAAATAATACTCCCCCCCCCCTGAGGACAGGCCATGATAACCTCAACTACCACCTCCTCAGCCAGTACTGTATGTTCAGCTCTCTTTCCAGTTATTAAGTCATCGCATCGACTCACACACGGTTGTGTTAACATGAGAAATTCGTGATTACCCTTGAACCTGCAAGACTCTGGTTACCTAGATCAAAATGGCTTTATTATCCTTTAAAAATGAAACATTATTTGTATGTCCATTGTAGTGCATAGTGAAATTTTTCGCTTCATATAACACACTTCCCTAATACTTGGATTACTTCCTACCACATACTTGTTACACCATAATATTTTATTAGCCTATGGACGTAATACAATTTTTATATAAACGAGTGTAAAAGGGAAAAAAAAATTTGTACAAACTGTATCTATGATTTAAATAAAAACATTTAAGAAAAAAAAACACTGTATGAGTCTTTATTTGGCATATTTTCTTCACATCTAAGTGTGAAATGTATGTAATAGTGGGAGTGAGTAAATTCCATTAAAGTTTTATTATATTATAAATTAATTACAAACAAACAAAAGTAGTTGTCAACCATTTAAACGACTTAGCATATCTCGTTTATATATGAATTCATTGAAAACGAGTAATGGTTACGAGGGTACTTTGTATATTCTCTCTATAATAATATGTATATAGATTGTGTACCACAACATGTTTTAAAAGCAAATAAATTTCAAATTTCATTTATCAAATAACATATAAAATGTAATATATGTTATATTGTAATGTAATGTAATTTTAGATTTTTTTTATTCAACAGGGTAAACGCTGACGTTTGATTAAAAGTTTCATAACTTCGGGTGAATTCAGAAGTAGTTATAATTAACTTAAAGAGACGATTATTTCGTGATATAGAAATATAATAAATCTATGTCCATGCCTCTATTGTGAACTAATCAAGTCTGAATTTAATGAAGGTAAGCTTAATATCATATATGTTACCTTACATGTTATGTGAATATAGCAAGCTAATGTGTATGTTTGGCAAAAAATACTCCATGGATGTTTTAGTTAGCAAATTAAATGGATTGATACATCCCCAATTTTTAAAAGTTGCATGACCTTCCAAACCGATTTGTGTCATATCAAAATTAATACATGAAAACTTTAGTCTGTAGCAAGTGAAATATCTAGGTATAGGTTTATGTATTATTGATTCAGAGATTATAATTAAAATAGAAAACATATTAGGTGAACTTTTTGGAGATAATATTTCACTGGATCGAGGAAGCCAAGTTTGTACTGTTACAGCATAACAAGTTTTTAATCAATCACAAATATGACTCTTCCATTGTTTTGTACATGTGTGGCAATGACTGTGATTTTATTGGTTGAGAAGTATCTTCAGAACCTTCGTTATTAATTATTGTATTATTGTATATTCAATACTTGCTAGTAAGAACGTATAAGCGGAAAAATCAAATAATAAAAATCAATAAATAATCTTTGTTAAAACAAAAGGTGTTATATATTGGTAGTAAGCTAAAATTAATAGCTGGATTGAAACCTACGATAATAACATAGATCAGTTTTATTTATTATTTACATATTTAAAAAAAAAATTAATTTTTTATTATTACTTCTTTATATTTTGTAATTACTAAACAAATTATGCAAATGGTTATATATTTTCATTATTGGATATAACAGATTCAATTAATGTAATATTAATATTTTTCATTTAAATAAAATACTGTAATATACATTTTTTAATATCATGTCATATCATATCTTTTTATGTAAATTAATATAAAATAATGTATATTCATGATAAAAAAAAATCTAATATATTTTATTATTTATGTATGGAAATATAATATAATATATATGTAAAGTACTGATATAAGTCAATATATTGTTTTACAACAATTTATGTAATATCGTAAAATATTAATTTTAAAATATTCACATATTTACAAATATTCATGTGAGTTTACTACAATTCAAGAGTGCTAATGTTTTATTCTCCGAAGTTCGAGACGGTATTAAATTGTTCGTAAAACCAATTTTAGGCTACAGTATTGTCCTGATCTCCAATTTAAATTTCCCTAAAAACCATTTTTTTTCTTTTCGTCACAAATTTATGAACATCTCTTTGTGCTTAGAAAATTGCTTATAGTTGGTTAGGTGGGATGGTCAGTTTTTCAATTTTTTTTTAAATTTTACAGTTGTGTGAAGGAATGATATCTCTTAGATGATCAAAAATTTCTAAAAATATAAATTTGTGTGTATATCTTTGAAAAGTATATTGAATTTTTATATTAATTCTTTTATATGTTAATTATTTCTAAATAATTAAATTATGAATAAAGTTGTTATCTCTACATAACGTGCCATATTACATTTTATTACAAATACATAGATGTTCTCGTAAATTGCACTTGAGTAAACCAACATTAATAACATTCGGAATTGGGAAACAATAGAATATAATGTTATCTGCAAAACCTATTTTGTAATCGTGGTTCAAAATCAGTATTTATTTAATGAATAGAATTCTTGACCCATCAATATACTGTTAGTCTAACGTTAGTTAAGGTATTAGAAGGCCATTAATCAATGTAACACCATCTTTCTTTAGATCAAGACTGGACACATCGTTAATCACTTCCTACTATTGACACACAATTTGTTCTAAATTGTACAAGAAATAACATGGCAAGGTAGAGATCTATTTTTTAAATAATTTTAAGTAAAATTTGAAATGTTTAAATATCTATTTTATTTTTACGAAATTTTGAGAACAGTTTATTGATTTTATTGCTAATTGTAGTAGATAGGACATAAATAGGATCATTATTCTTAGTGGTTTTTTAATAGCAAGTAAGTAGGGCAATATACAATTCCCTTTCAAGGTAATTTTAAAATTGGGATAACATCAACAACTAATAAACACGTACAATTGTTTATTTTGTTACTATTACATAGTTTTTTTATGATCATGAGATAATCAATATGAAAATTTTTCGAAACTAAATGTATTTCTTAATTGCGTAAGTTCATTACTACAAGTTAACTCTATAAAAAAACATTAAATTTTTATTGTACCTACCAGCTTGAAGAGGACAAACCTAAGTTAACAATTAAACAATTCGACGCCCTAATTGACAGTAAATATAAGTTTTGGCAATAATAATAGGTTTGTTAGGTCGCAAGAAATACATAATAATAGACATAGAACTTGAAAGACGGACATGATTCAACGTTGTTCTATACATAAATTAAGCTTCAACGAAATTTTCATTTTAATTGGAAGTAATTATATATTGAATAATTATTTACTAAAATTGATATTACACATTGTTATACAAATCTTTAGGTAAAATCTGATTTCTCACTAACTATTAAAATGTACAGAGTTAATGTCTTTGTACAGTCAGGCAATGTGTTTTTTGTGGAATGATTTTATTTTTTTTTAAGTATGAAATTGTTAACCCATCTATGTTTCAAATATCCAATGGGCTACGTGTACAATCTGAATGCTATATTTGTGTTTTTAATTTATTTCTGTATTGAAAACTATTTGTTTTTAAGGCAAAGTATTATAAAAATTATATTATCAACAATAATCAATTATTTAAATAATATATGATGACGTTCATTCGTCATAATAACAATATTAGTATTGTGAAATTATTTACCAATTTTATCTATGCTATTAGTAAATGATATAAATAAAGTATATAGCCTACAACCATCTATTTTTGTATATCATTTTCCGGATGATCTAGGTAAAATATGGAATAATCCTCCATGGAATAGTCTTTAGAGAATGATTTAATTTATTAAATTACTAAGAGAGTTGCTAAGAAATTAAAATTGTAACCTCATGATATTCGTTTATAACAATAAATGTAAACGCCTGAAGAATCAAGGGAATTCATTACTACCTTTAATTTATATACTTACAAACTTCACAACATGCAAAATATAAACATTATCTTTCACTGAAGTAAACGAAATGTAAACTGTAGTTATATTAAATAAAATTTGACTTTTGATCAGAAAGCGTTTTAGAATTTAACATGTGTATAGTTCAACTGTGTTTTTAAACAAGATGATTTGTTTAACAAAAAATATCCTCGTCTTGAATTAGATTCATACCTCGGCTTGAAGTCGGCTGCATTAAAATATTTGTTGTTGGTACTAGAAGTACTCCGAACTTAACGCAAGCATCCATGTTTCTAATCGGATTCACAATAGTTTTTAGGGCTACACTTAGGTCGACCAGGCGTCGATAACCTGAAGGACCTAATTTCCTCTCATATAGCAAGGTGACAATAAGATCGACATATTTTAAGGTTTGTGTTTAAAAATAAAATACTTTAATTATTATTAAAGGTATATTTAAAGCCCATTATAAATCTGATCAGGGGTTTGTTGTGTGAGCCGATAACTAACAAGTGTTATGTAAAAAAATATCTATAGTTTATAAATACGAATTGTTAAAAAAAAACTGTAAACATTTCGTATTAAGAATTTATTTTTTCTGTATTTAAAGATATTTGTAAAAAAGGGAAGTCATATAATAGTTATAATTTTAAATGCAACACCTATTTATAAATAGCGATGCATAAATAAAGTTAAACATCTGTAGATTTTAATGGAAATTATATCTCACTTTTGTCCCAAGTCTCAGCTAATAACTTATTTATTTTTCCTTTCTAAAGTTTATAAAATATTGATGTTTTTTAACATTATTTGAGAATACTTTTTTATAAATTTAATTTGTCTCTTCAACATTTATTCCATTAAAAAGGGAGTACAATGGGTCTCATTAAACATATATTGTTTACTTATTTTGGTGTAAACCAATTACATAAAATTACTAAGATAAAAACAAGTCATACTATAGAATTTTTACCGAAATAGAAAATCCGCTATATACTCCACAAATTCCTCATTTTAGGGTAGCGGGGCGTATTTCCAAACTATTATAACAGAAAATTCATGAGACACAGTTAACTATCTCAAAAGGGATTGAATCATTATATGTTCACGAAAAAATGTAGTTGGGTGGAGAAACTTTATTACCACAATGTGTTTAAGAAATCAGATGTACATGGTGGTACGATATTCACCGATCAATTTAATATAGACAACATTGGCACACAAAAATAAATCCCTAGGAATATCTAGGCGCTTAAAAAGTATTCTTTGCTCCATCTCCATATTACATTGCCGTTATATATTTTAGATATTTTTTGACCAATGCGGATACTTCTAAATAATCTGAATGAATAGCTGATGTTAAAATATAAACTGTTTGAGATATTTACTAAACAATTGTTGGGAATATTCGACTTCATTTTTAAATCATCCTTATACACTACATATTGTTTCTATTTAACTATTTTACTTAACCGACATGCAAATTGAGAAAATAAGTAATCTCCATTGTGAAATAATTACCTGAAAATTTTTATCACACGTTAAGTTTCGCTGTTAACTATTAGATTAAAACACTAAAAAAGTTTGATATCGATATGTTCTTAGGTTCCTCCGGACTTTATAAATAACGTAGGGCGTAAAAAATTACTTTTTGACATACGTTTATAGAAAAGTAATTAATATTTTTATGTCCCAAAATTATGATATAAAAAACTTACTGAAGTTTGAGAGAGAGAAAGTGAAACATTGTGTATGTATGAATCAAGAGATACTTGAAGTATATAACTTTAGGTGTACTGAATTATGTTACTTGTCTTTAAATAAAATCTTAATAAGACATTTTCACGAAAGGTAGTTTATTTCTTTAAAATACACTTACATTTATAGAAATTATAACATATAAATTCTGCAATATAAGACTGCCAGTTAAATCAGGACAATTGATTTGTGAACTCTATTGGACCATATCCTACAATAGTAAATTGTTGCAATTCTAAGTCATATGTAAATTATATATTGTTATGTATTATTTTCAATGATTATTAGTTATTTAGTTTATAACTCTTAAATATGATTCGTAGTAGTTGCAATAGACTATAATAACAGGTAACATTTAATTTTTAATTTTTTTTTTGCTTGTAAATTAAATAGTTGTAGATACTACTTTATAACTAAATTTGCATATTCCTTAAACAATTTTATAAAATAATTCAAAAAATTTTATTAATCCTTTATAAAATTAAATATTGTAGAACACTTTAAATTTGAAAAGGAAATCAGTTTAAAGCTATTTTGTTCCGCTTCAAACGCTTTTCTGCTCAAAGCATAACACTTTTCGTAATTGCTTTAAGCCATTGAAGCGTTGTAATATAGTTACATTTTTCCTTTGAATAAAAATATTACAGTTATTATGAAATATTCTACTTTTAACTTAAATACTTCTTAATATTTTTGTTACGATTACATTTTTTATAATTATATATTATCATAATATACGTTTTATTAGTATCAATAAAATTATACTAACTTATCACTAATGATGAAATCAATTACATTATATTCAACTGGATAAGAGTAACATCATAATTTAAATAACAGAATTATAAAATCACTCGTATTTTAATTTTTACTAACTACTCTACTTAGAGTCACCACTTAACACACAGTCACTCTGATCAAACACAAATTCCCCGTAAATACACACACTCACACATTCGCGAGTTCAAAGTGTACATTGCTTGATTATACCAATAACATAAATTTATATTATTTTATTCTCCAGAAGGATTTATATTTGATGAATTTGGATTGTCGTTTTTTTCGGACATATTAATTCATGTTGATTTTAATCTTCGCATTTAGAAATGTTAAAATTTGTAGTTTTCGCACTATTTCGTATGTGGGTTTAGAAATTAGACGTTACTCAATAAACGCAACTAAAATGAACTTCTTAAAAAGTCATTTTATAAGTTATTGTTAAAATGAGTTTAATCTTATTGGTTCCACTTTCTTATGTAGATGATTTAGAATATGATAATTTTGAACAAATAATAAATATGATATAACGGATTGTTTGAATTATTTAAATTTTAAAATATTAAATTTTAAAACACAATACAGGTAAATACAAGTCAATTGATATCCATTTATATGTAGAGATTTATTTCGAAAATTAATCAGAAAGTTCATAAAAATGCCATTAAAAGTATTACATATTGTATTACTATTTATAATTATAGTACTCTAGTTAAATAAAATAAAATTGTAGGAATAATTCATTATTATATTTTGTAATGTTTAAATATGAATCTTGTACACCATTATTCTATCTTAACTTATACACTGACAGAAAATTCATAAATACGATGTGGGGAAGGGGTTGGGGGAAACAATATAGAATGATACTTTTTAACATTTTGTTTTATGTAGTTGAAAGGAAACCATTAAACAATTATAACATTTAAACATAAAGATAGAGATAGAAAGTAATTTAAAAATCATTTAAAACTCCTATCTCAATAATATCTGTCTGTCTGTAATAGTAAGTGTGTTCAAATAAATAATAGATAACATAAAAATGTAATAAATTAATATATATACTATACATACTATTAACAGACAGACAGAATTACAGATTGAGGGTTGTAATCTTTTTCATCCCAAATTAGTTACATTTTCCCCGTGACTGATATTCTGTAGATAACTAATCGTTCCCACAACGTTTGATAAACATGTATATTTGAAATAATACAGTATACAATCATAGTTTAGTAGATTTATTAGCAGTAATATCGTAAATATAAATACTTTCAAACTTTTGAGAATTTTATACCGCAATTTTGGTACTATTTGAATGTGAATTTTCTACTGTTTAGACGTAAATGTTAATACTGGTTTGGATATCAGTATATATTATTAGTTGTTAGTAACAAAGGTTTTGTCTTATTGCATAGTAATCACTTGAGTAAATCTTCAACAAAACTGATGAAACTGTAGATGTACTGTAGTTATAAAAATACCAATAACCGCTTTTATTTTTTAAATTTCTTGAAGATAGAGTAACAGTGTTTTGTCAGCGTTTAATCTCTAGGTAAATTATTGGTACTTAAAAATAATGTTTGTGTGTATTAGGAGATGTTAAAATATTTGGTATTTGTTATTATGCAAAGGAATAAAGCTTTTACTTAGAAATCGTTATATAATCGTTATTTATATTAAATCTTTATTTAATAATTCCTATGTAAATAAGAATTATAAGAATAGAAAAGACGGAGTTTTAAAATCTTTACTTTTCCCTCTGCGTAAACAATTTTGTTAAGTAAAGATATTTTTATTCTATTTAGTCAGTTCTACATTAATAAAATGCGATGTGGCCATCATTATTTTACAATTCGTACGAATCTTGACTGTAGAAATTGTCTACTTTTCCTTATAGTTCAAGGGTAGTAATAAAATATAAATTTTGAACAGTTGTTCCATTGTTTAAACCATTGTATACCTTATAGTAGATTACAAAAAGTCAAAATTACGATATTGTTGAGAAATTCATGAAACGATATTTTTAACTATAATATACATTTGATATGTAAAAGCCATTACTTCTGAAAAGTATAAAACGAACAAAAATTGCCTCTTAGTAAATTTATTAAAAACTATAAATGAGCCAAGATTTGAGATTTTTACCATATTCGAAAGAGAATCTAGAAAACATAACCTCAATATTTTCGCTAAAAAAAGACATTCATAATGTCTCGCAACAATGAACAAATCAAACCAATTTTTAAAATAATAGGCACGTATAAATCTACAAACATAAAATGTTAATCAATTATCTATAAACTTGACATACCTTCCAGAGTAACATTTTTATTATTGATTTTACTAATGTAGATTTAAGTTAATAATAATGAAATATTTGTTCATAATATTATAATAAGTGGTAAATTTAATTTTTACTTTCTCATATTTCCCGTATAATAACGATGAAATAGAAGTAAACTATTCAACAGTGATATATTAGTGAGAAAGACCTAACTTTTTTTTAATATAGACAGTACAATTAAATTTTTTATAACCAGGAGATTAATACATAAGTTTTTATTCGAATATTTATTTGAAAATACTTACTAAGTACAGACAGATAAAATTATGAATTATTTTTGGGTCGCCAGGGTTGGAAAAAAACAAGCGTTTGTAAAAAGTGACTAAGTTGTAATGAAAGATAAGTTGTATTGGTTTTTTAACTCTTTGTTCATTCCGTAAATCATAACACCACATATTATTTTTTCATAAATTAGTTAATTATGATTGATACCGAATGTAATATAACTCCATAAAGTATAAAATAAAACTCATTAATACATAATAAATTCGTTGTTAAATTCCTGGTTATGTAATACTTTATTTTAAACCTGTGGTTTGAATATCTTTTCAAATATTTCTAAATGAGAAAAAAAGTGAATTTTCATAAGCAATGGACTGCATCAATTGTTTTGTCAAAAGTCAACTTCTTTAATATTTATGTTAAAACGTAGGTACGTTCACATAATACTTACACTTTCCTGTTCAGAAGTTTCATATTTAGTTTTTATTGATATTTTAAATGTTGTTATGTCTACATAAACAACAAATAAGCTAATCGTGATCTTAATCATTACAATATTAGAGTCAAGTATCATTGAAATTGAGCGCATATAAAATGGTTTTTTGTTATCTATGCAGGTGTAGACTCATAAATTGTGGATTGTACTAATGTGGAGTTGTTTTTGAACTTCACGTTCCGACATTTATTTGTAAGACATTAACTGTGGCTTTGATGTAGTTATCTTAAATATAATGTCTCCTAAACCACAATTGAAAGATAATATTTAAATTTTATCATTTTTTAGTTGATTTATATATGTGCACGTCATGTTCTCGTAAACCCATATACCAAACTCCGAGTCAATTATGGTGGTCGCTAAATATATTTAAATACAGAAATGAATAAAATCCATCTATGAAGCTTCATGATAATGATAATAAAATGGAGTATATCGAAAACAAAAATATGAAATTGATTATATCATGGAATATATAAATGGTACATAAATAGATTATATAACTGCTAAAGTATAGATTTGAGTTTTGTTTATTTGGCATAGTGACACATGTCAAATAAACAAAACGTAAATCTACATATTGTATATAAATTAAAAGTGTCTGCAATATAAGTGATACATTTTTCTAAACTACAGTGATTAAAGAGGTTGGTTTATGATAATGCTAATTATTAACTTTATACATAAATACAAAAAGTTAGACTTTATTATTATTATACATTAATGTAGACAAAAACATTTAGTTACAAACTGCTGGGGTTGACAGGGTGTTATGTAATCAGTACAAACTTGACGTTACGTGTGCAGTGTGCTCAATATTATAACATGATTAATGAGAGATCATTAGTCCTTTAAACATTGTTGTATTGTACAGGGAACAATTGTATCCAGTCTGTGGTTGTAATTTCATTTTATACTAAACAGAATTAGAAAAATATTTTTATAAATTTAATTTTGTAAATGTAAGCAACATATATTTCTTTAGTTAGATTTTCCTTTATGTTTCAAAACATGTCTTTTACCTTTCATTAAAATACTGTGTTGTTTAAAAAAAAAAAATATTATTATTAAGTTTAATTATAATAATTCTTCATAAAACACAATTTTGACACATTATATGAATATTTAAAAAGGAGGTTGTAATATATAATAAACAATAAAAGTTTTTTTATTTAATATTAACCTACTATCACAAGACTATTCGTCGCCTTTTTGACATTTGGCGTCAACTGATCAGTAGAGATTGAATCGTCTTCTGAGATTGTCTACGTCATCAGTGCATACCAAGCACGGGACGTCGCTTCAAGGGCCAGTGAGTACCCACTGAGAGAAATGCATTGGATTGGGATGCAAGTTATAAGGACGTGGTGGGATAGTGGAATTGATAACTCCCAAACAGTTCGCTCTGGTTATACTAAACAATCAAGATACTTTTCGATTTAAATATATATATATATATATACCTTTGCTATAAACTGTTAGTACAAGGAGCTTACAAAAGGCTACACATTATAACTGAAGTCTAAATAATTGAACATAGTTATTGTTAAGTTAATACAATTATTTATATACACTAAAAATCATTCATTAAATATAATAATTTTTAAAACGGTTAATCGATTTATTGATTCAATCATTTATTAAATACCTTATCTCAATTATTCATAGTAATATTATTATTTTCGGTTTCTAAACTCCAAAGGCTAAAGTTTTTTTTTTTTTCAACATTACTTACAAATGCATTTTATCAACTAATTCGTCAATATAATATGTTAACAATTTTGAAAAACAGAAAAACACAAACATTTTTTACTGTCTAGCCGTAGTGAGTGTGCTATTGAAATGTTGGTAGTTTATAAGATTATAGGTAAAAATGTCTTTTTACTGAACCCACGTAAACAGGAAATACCTTTGTAGATGGGATTGAAATGTACATTGTGTCTCAACTAGGAGAGTTCCGGTATTGGATAAAGACTGTGAACTGCTTCTGTGGGTCTTATTTTGCCCATGGACTTTTCTCAATGACACTTTTCCCAATCGTCCAATTCATCAAGAAGACTCAACACATTGGCCTCCTCGCTTTCCACATAATCACATCTCTTGACATTTAACTATGAGATTACATTAAGGATACTGTTTACTCAACAATGGTTTCTCATATGGACACTTTGAAAATAAAAATAAGATAGGCAATTAAAACCATCATCGAATTTTTGTTAACTAAGACTTAGATAGAAATTGAATACCGTTTATATATTTCGAACTAACAATGACGTTCATGTTGAAGATTATTGAAATTGTACATACCGCAAAACACTTAATAACAGTTACTTTTCTGAATAACAAAAAAATACCATTTTAATTATATCAAGTTTTGGTTCTAAATGTTTTTTGTTGCAATGGTTACTTAGCCAACAAATCTGATTTCCATTTTAAACCTAACCCAAAAAATAGGCAATTTTTTATCTTCATAAGACTTTATCATACAACGTGTATGTAAGGTAAATCAATTGACCTATACATAATTTTACATTGTTGGGTAAATCAGGTATTTATTATTTTTTATGTAGTAATATGAATATGTAGTAGGCCTAATATGACATAATGAGAAAGTACTTAATGCAACTCTATACATGTATTAAATGTGTATTATAATTAGTTTTTTTTTAAACCAAGAAAACTCAAAACCATTCCTTCGGATTAATCCGACTCTGCATAATATCCTGATAGCTCATTAAGAATTGCAATCAGCCCTGTCCTATCTTCCCTTGTAAAATTAGCAAATGTTAGGCATCTCCAACAAATTTAATTTAAATTACGAACAAATAATATTCATAGATGTAATATTTATTTCTAAATGAAGATGATTTATTGTATATTTAAACATAGGTTTGAGTCATGCAATCACCTTACCTTTGTTTCCATCAGACTTTGTTCTTTCCTTTTTTTAAAAATTAATTATAGTGATTGTCTGCGTCGAACAATTTCACATGTGTGGAACACAGATAGGTAGAGAGAAAATAATAAGAATTGGTTTTTATGTCCATTCCTTCAGTGCTGTTTATTTATTTCCATCATATAATTCAAAGTTATTTTAAAATTTTTAAATGTCTAAACGAATTTGTTAAGTTAACAACTTTATGAAATATGAAATACAAATTATCACAATTTTGATGTTAGTTATTCCCATTAAGTTAAATGTCAATGTATTCTATAGTAACTGTATGGAGTGATGGAATGATTTCGAAGCTTCAGTCAACACGAAGAGCTATTGTATATTTTATAGTATCTCATGAAGTATCATTTGCAATTGAGATGGTAGAATGACACGTTATATTCTCAGACTAAGCTCGTTAAATTTTAATGACTTAAATGATTTACAAACGGTTCAATACTAAAGGATAATAAACCCTCTATGAACCACTCAAATATAAAAAAAAATCATATGTACGTCAGCATCAAAGATTGATAGCAGGGAAATCTTTGAACGCTTCATAAAGAGACAAAGTTGTTACCTATAGCAGAAATATTTATTTACAAAATCTTCAAAACATTTAATATAAACATGAATGATATGAACTATGGCGTACAGCATAAATATTATCACAAACAAGTAACTCTTGATTTGTGGTACCGCAGAAGATTATGTGTCTATAATATACATTATTCTAAGGGTATTTCAGATTATATTAAAAGATTTTGTGCGTTTACACAACTAAGAAGTTTTTGCTTGTCGCTAGACATTAGTTACATTTCAACTATAAAATATATTTTAATAAAATTACAGTTCATGTAAATTATTAAGTTTGTAATTTCTAATGGAAATACTGGTACGTATTATTGAAAACCTTATTTAAAACAAATAATAGACTCGAGTTGTTATAATTCCATTCCAAATTTAGAGCCTAATACGTTTTTTCATTATTAATGAAGGAACTTGGCTTGAGTAACCAATGAAAATACCAATACAGGATTACCGGAGGGGTTTTAATTTTATTAAAACTTAATAACAGATAAAAAATTGTTTACACTGATGACCGACGGTACTTGATAGAATACCATTTTAACAAATAAAACACAATTTTTCTTTTGTAAAAATTCTATAATTTATTTGGTCTAGCCGACCATGGTTTCGCCAGTTACGGCATTGACGAGGCTCTTACAAGACTAAATACAAAGCACAACATAACTATTATAAAAGGTTGAGAAAGGCAGGAAATTTCCGTTAACAAACAAAGCACAAAGACACAGGGGAAAAACCCCACACATCATTCACACAGGTATTAACCAACCTTGAATAGAGGTTGAAGTAAAGGAGAAAATGACAAAAATTCCGTTTGTTCATTTAAAACTAGATTATCATTATTACACAAAAGTCTCTTAGTTTCTAAAATTTCTAAAACATTTAATTTTCTACTTTTTACGTTAACATGTAAAATTTCAATTAAATGAACAAACTTAATTTTTGTCATTTCTCCTTTACTTCAACCTCTATTCAAGGTTGGTTAATACCTGTGTGAATGACCTGTAGGGTTTTTTCCCCTGGGTCTTTGCGCTTTGTTTGTTAACGGGAATTTCCTGCCTTTCTCAACCTTTTATAATAGTTATGTTGTGCTTTGTATTTAGTCTTGTAAGAGCCTTGTCAATGCCGTAACTGGCGAAACCATGGTCGGCTAGACCAAATAAATTATAGAATTTTTACAAAAGAAAAATTGTGTTTAATTAGATAAAAAATTTCTATTTCATTTTGTACTTTAAAGAGTATCAGTAAATCACTAAGCAGTATTTCCTAATCCTCCACGCACGTATGTATTTAAATATTTCATTATCATTTTGAATTGAAGGATGCGCCCCAATTTTTTCATCTAATTTTGTCAAAATTATTTATAGTCATGATTTTAGAAATATTAAGATTATTCTGTTGCTCCTGTTGACACAAATTATTGTTTTTAATAATTTGTTTATGTTTTCATAAATGTGTTTATGTTAATTATTATTCTTTTTTAATTTAAAAATATAACACAATTAAAATTAAAACACTTTCAATAATATCTGTCAATTTCAGTCTTTATTTTAAAAATTTTCGTGTAATGCTTACAATTTTATCTCTTCTTTTCAAATCTATAATACAAAAAACTACATGAATCAATTTATCTTAAAGCAATTTTAGTTAGGTTACATGCAATAATCATTTTATTTAATCAATATAGCTACAAGAGAAGGTTCAACAGTATTCTATATCGCATAAGTGCAGTAAAAGTAATTTTTATTAAGGGAAGAATAACGACCATTCAACAATTCTACATCAATGTGAGTGGAACTATAGATAAGTCAAACAAAATCCTCAAATTGTTAAATTAAAATAAATGATGTTTTATAAGATTAGACATTAAGGACACATATTAAAGGCTTGCATTCTTTAATATTCTAATTGATTTGGTTTTATTACAACAAACAATTGCTGACACATATGTCCACTAGCAATAATTATATGTATCGGAATTATTGAAATTACCTCAGTAATTTACATTGAACTAATTACAAAATCTTGGTTAGGTTTCAAAAGATAAGTACATTCTCCTGTGTACTTTAAGAAATCTGGGAAAGTTTTTTGTATCACCAAAAACTTTAGAACATAATAAACAGTTATTTAATTATAAAAATCGCTTGAGATTTCAGAGTTATATTTGGTTTATTACGAAAGCAGCTATAATTTAAATATTTGGGTCCCTACTAAAAACTAAAAAAATGTTACTGGATTTAATTAATTAAAACGTTTCATATTTTCTCAATATATTTGCAAAAATAAAAATCACAACTATATTCTATAATACCCTATCCTAAGCTGTGCTCTATGAATAACACAAATTAATTATTGTATGTAGGCGGAGCTGAAAATTAATGTTAGATGTACAGAAGGTCCGATTTCTTGGTTTGTGGAAATATAGGCAAATCAATTTGTTTTAGATTGTTTTTGTTACAGCACTTTATAATTTGTAAAGCAATACAGTTTTGTTCACCATTTACAGTCAACCATGTGACATTAAGTACAACTGATAAATAAAATGATACCTATTCCAACCTCATTTCCCAGTAAATACTCAATGAACCACAATAAATCATTTTTAAAAAAATATTCAAAATATCTCTACTTAAACTGAAAATCTGTTTAAGAAAAGTTGAATCGAAAACTCAAACGAAAACTTAAATATAGATGTGCGTATATAAACAAATACTTTTTGCTCGTTGAAAGAAACCAAATTATTTAATGTCCAAAATGGTAATTAAAAAAACTTACATTACTATTTACGATTTAATGGTATGGGAGTCAAGTACTGCGCAAAACCTGAACCAAATAAATTTGTCATTTGTAAATTACCTGTAATGGTGAAAATCTGTAGTGAGATTAAACAAATATTCAAATGCATTACACGTTGTTTTTACCATTTCTCCCATTATTAATCCTATTAGCTTACTATATGTGATAATAAATGGGGGAAAATATGGATTTATTATTCTTTCATTTTAGTCAAGTAAAAACATATTACATTGTATACTGACATAATTGTTTACTAAACTTTTCATTTACTAAAATAAATTTTATCAAAATATACTTTGCGTTTTATAAAATATAAAGCTGTGATATAATATATTATTTCAAATGACTTTATTATTTAGATTCGATAAATCAGTTTACCAACCTTAATATTTTTTGTTGATCTATCTACGTAGGATTCCATTGATTACAGTTATTGCTATTCTGAAATTATTAATAGATTTGAATTCCTCACGTAAATCCAAATTGAATTAATAATAAAATTCGTTAAGTGTTTTTTTATCTTCAAAACTTGAATTATAAACTAATTCTGTTAATATAAAACAGAGTTGCATCGTTGTAACTTTAACAATAGATACAAAAATATTATATATTTTAATTAAAATTCACTATCCAGTGAATAAATATTTTGTACTTTTTTTTAATACAAAAAAAGCATAGATATCTATGCTGGTTTTAAATTGTAACTCTCCATAATGTTATTGTACACAATTTCCTGTAATAAGTTACGACATGTTATTGGAGTGCGTAAATGTAAAATATGTAAGTAATAGAATAAGAACACACAAATTTGATTATCTTACTAAAATTTTAATATGTAATGGGTAAAGGTAACTTTACTTATTTTGTCTTTACATATTAAAAAAAAATATATTGTATATGTTCACATTAAATTTTTGCATTAATGTTATTATTTATAGAAATATATTATGAATATATATCATTTAAAAAATCTATAACTTAGCATCAAAATGTTGCTCACTGTATGTAGATGTATTGAAATACTATACAATCTCTTAACCAGTCTAATATATTAATTTATGTTTAGGACTACTTCAGTTATAACTCGTTCTGCTAACATGTTATTCACCGTTGTAATTGAGAAATGATGTAGTGAGAGTTAAGACGATCAAGAAAGGTATCAGTAATATCCTACCCTAATCCTTCATCCCAATACCACGAGGGTCAAAGTCTAATGTATTATTAATAACCTACGACGAATCACCTCCGGTAATGTATGATATAATCTGGTTGGCAGCCATAACACACTTACCTCATGATGATGTGAGACTTTAGGGTTATTTGTAGGCGATAAGTTAAAAATTTACCTTTAACAGTAAGTACATACTTACTACTACTATTCTATACTATACTATTCTTTGGATACTGCTGACTATTGATCTCTTCACTATTGTATGTAAATAAATTTAAATAAAAATAGTTATTTAAGTAATAAAAAAAATAACATGAAAGTAACTTAAAATATGTAACATCGCACAATAATAATTTGTTAAGGGGAGAGTTCCACTTTTGTGTTAAAAAAATCTTTTTTATATTTTATTTTATAAAAATGTTCGTATTTCCTTTCAGTTTATGAATATATATATATATATATATATATATATATATATATATATATATATATATATATAGTTGTGTGTTACTAGTTCTTTTGTTATATTTTATTTATTTTATATCTACAATGCCTAGGATAAGAAGGTTAAACAAAGTTTTATGGGAATAGGTATAGGTCAGAGGACAATGAGTCTAGGCCACGTTCTTCAGAAACTCAAGCTACCAACCCTAGCCCTAGTGTGACTAGCTTACTCCAGTCAAAAAATCATCAAGTTCTAAGAAAATTTATGGATCTAAGTTGCCTCAAGTTGAAAGTACAAACACTAATAGACGCAGCCTAATAATAGAATTAGACATGGTATCGCATATCATAATGAAATTTTCTTAGTGCAAATTTTGTGACGGTGTAGACTGCATTGGTTTGAAAATTGATGACACTTATAGAAATGGGCTAGCACATAGGTTTATGATTGAGTATGAGAACTGTGACCAACAACAAACTGGAATGTCTTCAAATACAGTGAGAAGTTAACGCAATATTTCTTTACACTCTTCCTTCGATTGGATGTGGCATCGCCGCAGGTAAGATGTTCACTGCTACATGAATCTTGCTCCCCCGAATACAAAAGTTCAAACTTGTACAAAAAGAATATTGAAAGGGGCTAGAGAAGTGTCTGAACCGTCTATGCGTAATGCAGCATTGGAAGCGATAGACGAGAATGGGGGTGAACATGAAATCGGTGCAACGTTCGATGGGGCGTGGCCACACGTCTATGAATGGCGTCGTCACTGTGACTTCGTTTCATACTGTAAAAGTATTAGACTTCGAATGTTTATCTAAATTCTGTGTCGGCTGTGTGATCAAAGCTACCCTTGCTGATCCTGAAAAGACCAATTATAGTGGACCGAGCGGGGGCATGTTGTTGGGGCCAAAAATGTATGTGCCCGATCAGAAAATAAGTCACAAGTTTGGTACACTAACTACCTGGGCGATGGGAATTCGAAAGGGTTCGACGCAGTCTTATCCAGTGAGCCGCATGGAAGTAATATTATAATAGAGTCGCTTGAATGCGTTGGACACGTCCAGAGACGTCATGGAACGAGACTTCGGAAGCTGAAGACAACGATGAAAAAACAAAAGCTTAGTGATAAAAAGGCATTGGGTGGAAAAGGTAGGTTAACAGATGTAACAGGTGTATGATTGATCAACCCAATAGATACTTTTGGCTCGCTATAAGAAGAAATGTAAAATATGTAAAGGAAATAAGAAAGCTGTGTGGGCCACGTATTTTCATACACTGTCATGCTTTATGTCCCACAGGAAAAGATTCCTGGTGTGAGTACAACAAGGCCCAATAACTAAAAACTACCTACACCCACAAGAACTCTTTACCTGAATCAGTCTTGCTAGCAATAAAGACTGTTTATAAGGATCTGACTAAAGAATAATAATTGGTGAAGCGTAGTTTGCCTGGGCAAACTCAAAACCCTAACGAAATTTTAACAGCTGCATCTGGCAAAGAATGTTATAATTAGCCTATTATAAATTCACTCATATGTAATATTAACACGTAACAAAACGTCTGTTATTTTAAAAACTTATTTCATAGATTAAAAATTGTTACACTGAAGGTCGTTTTTAAAATGCATATCCTAATAAATACCAATAGGTTTATTGTTTATACTGATGACCGACGGTACTTGATAGAATTCCATATTAAAGTCCATTAGCGTGTATTTTATTTGATTACCAATAGGTTTCTTTATTTTATTCAAAATAAAAACAATAAATGAAAAACCCTTATATTTCGGTTCATTTAAATCATTTTCAAAAGGGCTCTAGAATTGTTTTTATGTCTTTTTTTTTACATCTTATAAAAATAAATACAATTTATATTTAGACTACAAGTTTGTTTAAATATATATTTATAAAATATTAGCTTTATGATATTTATATAGTCTAATATTATCCTAATTATGTAATATATTAATTAATATCGCGACTCCATAAATATTACGTACACAATTTTATCCTTTCTTGCTGTATGAATTAAAGAATTTCATGGTTTTACAATTACCACACCGTTCAAAACCTTTAGTTTCTATATAAAAAATATTAATAACTAGCCTTTGCTATATGTACACCCTTCGGAATATATTGAAAATAGGAATTTATTAAACTAACAGTAATAGTTGCCACAAAGGTTATATAGTACACAACAAAATGACTAAGTTTAAAGAACACATTACTCATATTATTTATCAAAGATAAGAAAAATTTATAGAAGTCAAAATTAATTTGACTACAAATCATTTTTTAAACACATTAGTAATTTTAATAGTAATTAGTAGATTGCAATGACAATTAAGTTTAACAAATTGTAAAATAAATTTACGTATTAATAATTGTAATTGAATAATCTTTTAATAACTCTGTTCTAAATATGTTAATAATATTAAGAATTAAATAGATTACAGATTCAATAAATATAGCCCAACTAAATCTATAAACAAAACGTAAATACATATTGCAATGTGAAATTGATGGCAACAGTACAAACAGTGAGTAAATCATACAATGGTTGTCACGTTTAATTAGAGTTTGATTATTACTTTGCTGATCAAACCTTTCTCCTGTAATTGCAATTTCAATTGTAAACATTCCTTTGTGGAAGAGTGTGCTATCATTAATTAAATTTTCCTCCTATTCTACTTTGAAAGTTCAATATTTGCTTTTAAGAATATTAACTGGTATTATAATCCTACGTATATAAATTATATTTTTTAATTATATTGTTAAATTACATTATAATACACACACACACACACACACACACACACACACACACACACACACATATATATATATATATATATATATATATAGCATTTTTGTAATATTACATTCCATAATTATAGCGTAAAAATGACATCTACTAGTCTGTGCACGTATTTGTATGTCTTACTGCATAACTGAATTTATCGAAGCTACAGTTTTTCAGCTCAACAAAGTATAAATACGGCTAAAGTGGCTGCCGAATAGTATACCTCATTAGGTGATTAGGTGTAGTTGTAGTATTTCTCCCTAATATAGTTCGTCTTCATACAACATATACCAGATTATTGAACATTAATGCATAAATGGAAGGGAACATACAGTTCGAAAGGGGTATATTATAAGTTTCTAGTTTAACATCTAGTTTTTGTTAAATTGACTACGTCATTTATTATTTAAAAAATATTTGATAGGTTTAATACAAAGGAAGAACTGTTAGAGCACACATATTTATTTTTGTATACCATTTTCAGGCACTGTATTTAGAGGGGGCTGCAAATGTTCAAGATAGCTCTGGAGGGATTTTTTATTTAAAATACTGTTAAATAGAATAACAATAATGGATATTATATTTCGATTCACGTAATGCTAGATGATTACAATTAATTTATAAGCAACTTATAATTCTCACACATTGTTTTTTTCAATTCACAATAAATAAATTATTTTCGTTTGTTTTGTGTGTTGTGGAGTACGTCAATATTAGTTTTCAGTTATGTTAAAAGTAGACCTACTGACCATACACGAAAATAAAACCTTTTTTTACCTGAAATTTTTTTTTTAAACTTAAATGAGTTCGAATTTTAAATATGTGATGTATATGTGAATATGTAAATATTATAATATATGTGAATGATTATATGTGAATATGTAAATATGTGATGATGTATTGTGGAAGAATTAAAAAATATAACAAATGTAATAGTTAGAAAATAGGATTTTATTCGAAAAGAGAAGATAATTTACAACAGGTGAACATTGATTGGGAGTGATTGCTAATAATTTAGCCTCAATTGTCTTCTATTAAAATTTCTTTAAGACATATATATTACACAATGGTTTTAATACAATTAGTTGTACTTTATTTTTCCTAATAGTTAATGAGAATACATAATATAAACAAAAATATACCGAATAAAAACAATTCAAAAGTCTATATCAAATTGATGAATGGTTTTAAAAATATTAATAATGGATGTGCATTTCCATTTTTTATAATTGGTATATATATAACGGGTTACAATTTACAGTTGTAACTCTTACAAGGAATTATTTGTGAAGTTTTACCTTACTTTTTAATGTGAACATTTTTATTGGTGAACTACAAAATAAATTCAAATTGTCTACTTTTGTGATATAAGCTTATTAACACAACATTTGAGTTGTATTATCCCTTGGCAATAATAAAATATAAAATGCCAAGGGATTTATGTTTATTTACGTAAATTGCATGTGCTACCCCATTTAGTTTTCTATTTTATACTGTTCTTTCATGAAACGTAACTTCATAATGTGGGGATATTTATAAGAATTCAACATAAAATCTTTTAAAATGTGTAATTTATTTTAGTATAAAATAATACTAATATCTACCTATGAGTATAAAGTTCAGTAATGGAACTTATTATATTTTCGGTTCAATGGCAGTTTAATCGAATTCTACTGAAATCTAATGTGAAACGTTGTAGAGAATGGTTTAAACAATCCAATATTTAAATGTACTTATAATTATTGAAATTACCCAAAGTAGGTATCAAAAATATTATCAAAAGTCTATATTTGTGAGAAGGTAATACAGGATCGAATTCACTATACAGCAGTTTATTGTACAGATATAATTAACTATGAAATTTAGTGAAATTTGTTTTTCTGTAATTATTGTCATTTTAATATATACAAAACCAATTGTTCAAAAACTTTCTTAAAATATTTAAATACTTTTTTTATTATTTCTATTGTTAAAATACATTCTTTTGAACAATATCATTTACGATAGTATAATGAATAATGGTTATTGATGAATTCCTTTTCTATTTGTTCATTAACGATTGTCTATGTTTCCTCAAAATTTGAATTCATAAGTATTTGGTTTCCAAAAGACGTATGTATAAAATTTCTTTCAGACAGGTAAAATTTGCGTTAAAGTTTTTTTTTGTTATATTATTTTATTTTCGCTTAAGGAAATTAAATACATAGAAATTTTATATTTTATTAAATTTTTTAAAATACTAGATACTAGATTGAAAATAAAAAATACTAGATAGAAAAATTGAATTGAATTATTTATCATTCAGAGTATAACATTTGACTTGGTCACTAATTCTCTTTCTAAAATTGAATAAGCTTAGATAAACTTTAAAGGATGACAATAATTTTTGTATGTTTATTAAAACTACTAATTTTCAATAAGTGTTGGGATTTTGATCATTAAAAATACTAACATATTTGTTTTATAGACAATTATATATTCTGAATTATCTTTCCTTGAGTTTACTTTTTCCTTAAATCCATCATGTTAGGATAATTATATAACGGAAAAAATATTTTCTTAATTCATTTCTTGTAGATTTATCTATAAGTTCGTTATTTGTAAGCTTGTTTAAAGGGGGATTGAATTAAATTTTGACTTACATTTTGTAAAGGAAAAATGATCGGTTTAAATCTTTTACAATATTTGATTAAAGATAAATGGTTTGAATATTATAAAATATTGATACATTTTGGACCTACAAAATTAAGTAAACATAATATGTGTAGAAAATATAATCTACTTAGTTATCTTATCATTTATTTAGCTTCATAACTCTTGTGTAGTAGTGCCATTTTATGATAGTAGCTTTTCAGTTTAATCACTTGTGAACAAAAATCAGATGTATTATCATTTATGATGTTGTGTATCTAATTTAATTACCAATTTATTATTGATTTCTGATTGCTGCTGTTATTATTACATAAAAAGTTAATTGCAAATCACTGGATCATTAAAGTACAATTATACAACCGTAGAGATTACAAAGATTACTATTTTTTAACATAAAGCTTTTCGACATGTTACAGAGGTAAACCCTATAACATAGACAAAGACAGATGTGTAACTCTCACTCTAAGTTGGAAACATTCCCAATTTAAAGTTGTTTAGCTCTTACGACGTCAAAGTCTCCAATAGTAGGAAAGTTAAAATGTATATTCTGTTTAAACATCAATCCATTCAGAATTGTAAGCAATATATTTAAACTATACATCCATCTATAATTACATTCATCGCAGGTTTCCACCTAAAGAAATAAAATTAAAGTATACTAAAGACATGCAATAAGAACCCATAATTTAAAAAAAATTAAAAAATTTATTGTACAGTAGTCAAGAAATAACAATATCTTTACAACGTTCAAAATAATATAAGATGATGTAAACGTGTTCTAAAATCATTAATGGTGTAAGACTAATTTTTTTGGTTAAATTTACATTGTTTTTTTTATTTATTTTAAACTACCATTATTACATTATATATTGACCTGGAAATATAAAAATAATAATTAGACGTATATCGTTAAAAATGCACAATAATAAAGAAGTCAGTACGAGAAAGGAATTTAATTAATCTATATAACAGCTCTAACTATAAATAATACATAAAGAGGGTAAATAGATTTTTTTTAAGAAATTTCTTTATTTCAAATAGAATTTCCGTGTGCTAACAAACTACTCATATCGCTGTTATAACCGTTGTTATCATCGTCGTCGTCGTCGTCGTCCTCCGACTTATTAACTATTTTAGCCAGTAACCTAACCTAACCACACCTTTACACATACTTATTGTACATTGAACAAAATACAAATTTTTTTCTCCACAGATATTAGCACGCTCTTAATATTTAAAAATAAACACAATCATTCGTATAAAGGTACGTCAATTGTGCCAACTTGAGATCCTCCTCAGTCAGAGATTTGTTCTTACCCTAAATTTCTCCAACCTACGATCTACCATAGCCATGTTCTTGGTTTTACTGTAAACTGTACTAACGTCCAACCTTTCACAGCAATCTGTAATTAACATGACGGATTTGACACCATGTCGACATCAGTCGCTTCAAATGTAAAAACGTTGACTCAACAATTTTATTGAACCCTTATAAACTAACTGCTATTTAACGAGTTTGAAAAAGTAGACCCAAACCAATATAGTTATTATCGAACATAAACCTTTTCCTGTACTTTTAAAGATCCTCACGTAAAAGAAAAAACACATTTCAGAGCTCAATGAATTTATTGGATCCTGTATACCTTAATCTTAAAATACCACTTGCCGCATACAGCAGTTTAAATAACATTGTAAGGTCAGGAAAATGTAAACAAAATTCCAGATCCTGTCTGGAAATATTAATTATGTCACAGAGAGAACTAATAATTGTAAAACTAATATATAATATGCGACACTCCTCAAGCTCACCTATCAACAAATGTGTTTTATTACTACGTCAAAATGTGGCTTCAGAAGCAATGAGGTGATAATAAATTCACATACATGGAAAATGTAATCGAGATTCCTGGACTATCTTCAATCCAGTATATTATGCGAAATCAAAGTTATCTACAGCAAACATTATTTGCTCTGTTTCATCTTATAATTAGTTTATTTCGCCATTTATGAGCAATAAATATTTCGAAATTGTTATACAATATATTGAGAAATGTTCCCTTTTATCACTATGATGACTCGACTCACGCTTGTACAAGAACGAATCATTTCACTCCACTTGTCAGTAAGGAACAAGCGAATAATCTCGCACATACGATAAAAAGGAAGATAATAAAACGGATTTATCCATATCTAAGGAAGCATTTGCACTTTGCAGTATGTTTTGGAACTCTTGACAAGGTATCATATTGCCCGAAACATTGTACCAGGAGAAAAATACGCCGATTTGATTTGAATCAGCGTCGAAATGACATTGAAACTATCGATATTTCGAGCCTAACGAAACGGGTGTGTACTCATTTCCTAAATCACATGCGCAAAGTATAATAATTGAAAGCGATATTGAAGATTGAAATAATAACAAATCATATCTCTGTGAAGATCAAAGCGGTAATTATGACGTAATTTTTAATATACGGTCACGTTTTTAGTGAGAATGTGTATTGTATCGAAACATCCTACGATTCTTATATGTTGTTATATATCTATATTTTGTAAAAAAAATCATCGGATTCTCTAATACTGTTTTATTATCTAACATAAACATGAATCGGAATTTCCTGTTGATATGATAAAAGTAAATGTTATTATAGGCGCGTATTAATTCACGACCGGATCATTCCAAAATGGGTAAAAGTCTCAGAATATTCATGAAGTTTACCGGAAAGTAGTTTTGGGATTCAAGGTTGTAGATATACTGCATGAAAAGTATTCATAATAATAATTTACGCTTTAGGCATTATGAGCGATGTCCCTATACAATTAGTTCAGATTGCATTTACGAAGAAGACGATAAACACAAATACGTTCTGTTATTTATTTCACAACGATATGCAACGAGCATCACGTTCAAACTTCATTAGTTATTACCTAAAAATATTCCTTAATCCTTAATTTCGGTATTCAAATATACCTATTGTCTATCGATTTTATTACATGACAGAGTCAGATGTATGGAGTATTTAGTATTTGATGCCTTAAGTGTCTTCTACATTTAATTTGGTAACAATAATAAATTTCCAATACCTTTACAACAACAGGGCGTGATCAAGGCACGGTTTGTAAGTATATTGCTTATTAAAGCTCGCTGAGCGACACGAAGTCGATCTATTGAGCTGAAACAATAAAATTCGCCAATAACGCTCTGATATGGATAATATGTGACATAGATACGAGTTTGGGGGTAACGTAGTGGATTAATTCATTTTTCGTTCCGAATAAAGAAAAAAATTATTAAACAATAAAGGACAGTTGTGAACTACTTAAACTGCAACTGTTAAAACGATTTCACTCTCCGTTCAATTGAAATTTTTGGTGAGATATTTTTAAGACGACAGGGAGATTTTTGTGAATGGAAACAGGAATATGTGGTTTATAGTTAATATGCTACAAATTTGAAACTTAATATAACCATTACATAATTTAGAGACTTATGTGGCGATTTTGGTTTCGATTAGGTTGCATTTAAAAATATGTATTTGCACATTAAGAAAGGCATCTCAACTAGAAAAACCTCATTTTAAATGTTGAGCTTGACTTATGAGAAAAAATATACACTATAACAAAGACACAGAACACAATTCTCACAAAAAAATACGCCTAAGTATCAGGCGCGTTTCAACGATAAGGTCGTCCTCTTCAGTTGAAACAATTCGATTGGTCGCTATGTTGGGTAGGATGATATTCGAGACCTCTAGTTAGCGCCATTATTCCTATTATTAAAAGAACTTTAAAATGAGGTATCACTCAATAGGAGTTGCTATTTAAAAATCTTGACTTACCCCCAAACTACCGAATTTTGGGCCAAGGGTTGAAAATTTGGATACTTCAAGAAACTCCTCCTTTGGTTATCTAAATTTCCCCCAAAGCAAATGTGTCTATATCCATAAATTAAAAAAAATTGGGTGGGGGGAGGACTTTTGGGACACATGGTATTATCTTTACAAACTAAAGAAGAATCTATTAAAAGGAATGTCTCGTGTATTGACGTTTGCAGTCAGTCAAATGTAAAACTTTACCTAAATTAACAATAATCCCCTTACGATAACAACAACAAGATATTTGGACGTTAAATTCCAATATTTACATTACACACACGAGTTTTTTCCTGCATTGACTTATATATTTCTAAAGATATCTAGTCTCTTCCCATTATTCGGAATAAACTTATTTAATGAAATCAGGCTCATAAGAAGTACGGCTAGAATTTACAACGTTTAATCCAACATCTCCAAATGCTAGACACTATTGTGCCATTCTACACGACTTATAGTTTATAATCTACTCTCGAGCGCAGTGAAAAATAATAAAAAGTACAAGAACACCGACTGAGTCATTTAAAAGTAAAAATTTAAGTGTCTCAAATGCTCATGGGTGGTTCATTGGTACAATACAACAAGACACTCACCAATCTGATTTTTCGTTGGTGATCAATAGTATGACGTATATATTGGTTTCAGGGTGTGTCCCCGTTTTATATACGCTAGATAATAAAAATAATATGCCAACTTTAGGTATCAATCCACGACGATTACGCCTATTGTTTTAAAAGAATACCGATAATATTCACAATGACTTAGAGAGGTATTCGTTGACGGAAGCTACCATTATATTAACTAACGATTTTTAGTTGGCGTGGATCAATTATCGAGTTACGTTTTGAATCATTAAAATGGAGAATTTCTTCTTTATAAATTGCAACAGTAGAAAATGTATTATATATTTTGGTAACTTAGTTTGCGTTAATGACGATAAGATTATTAAAACCTATTATTACATTCAATAAAAGTTCGACCCACAAATAAATAAGTTAATAATGGAATCGATTTTGATGTTGTCTGTAGTTTAGATTTTATTAATTACAATACCAGATGAAAGTAGAAATTCGTAATTACAATTGCTAATAATAGTAATAATTGTTATGTTGGGGGTACTAATAACGATAGGCACTTTTTGCAAGCTTTTTTAATACTTTACACTACAGTATTGCAAAAGATACATTTTGTAGAAAATACCTAACTCACGTTTAGGAACTGCCACACGAGGAAAAATTCCCCCTATTGTAGGTACTTTAAGTGCTTAATAATGTAAATAACCAATTAATTTAAAAAAAGCTTCGACAGTTATCACGTGTGCTCGTCCACTTATTGATGTTAGAATAAAGTGTGTTGGTGAGAATTGTATGAAGATACCTGACCGGAGTCTCTGAGTGCAGATCCTTTATATCGAGTTAAAATCTCCCATAATTACTAAGTCTCAAGCCAAAGGGTAAACACATACACACAAACATCATCACATGCAAAAACTCCTGTCAGGTAACTTTTTACCATCCTTGCCGAGAACCAAATTCTAACTGACAGTTAAAGAAGGAGCAAACGACATAGCTTTCACGCCTGTTAAACCTGATTTCTTATACCTACATTATTATGCTATGGTAATAAGCACTTAAAATCTCTACAAGAGGATAATGTTTCCTTGTTTGGGAGTTACTAAAGTTGCTAAAGGTATTTTTTAAACATTATCTTGTCATTATTTATACTATTGCACCCATTTAAAACCATATTTTAAGGAAATACGCTCTTTTATAAATAAAAGAATATTTAAATGGCTTTCAAGAAGACGTTCAAAAAATAAACCATTTAAACTCCAACTTTTTATAAATTACGTGTCTACCACTATGGACACAGTATCAATTAATATAATAATTAAAGTAATAATTAATATAACACTATTAATAAGTGTTACATAAGTTTAGTTAATAATTTGTAAATATTTCCATTTAAATTAGTGGTGAATATATACCACAAATTTATATCTGTCATCATTTTAAACAGAAAAAAAAACTCAAATACAACATATTTGTAATAAGTAAGTCTATGATTAAGCTCAAATTAGAACAATGTAACGTATTAATAATAACGAAAGATTTATTAAATTATGCTACATTGTAGTAATTATGCTAAAAAAGATTCTGTAGTTTTATTTTATTGAGGTTTTACATGAAGCTAATTTATTCTAATATATCGCGTAATGGTATTGGTTTTTTTCTTAATCTTTTTGTTTCCAAAAACACGTTTTGGACATTTTCACCCTAATATTTGTCTGTGGCATTTAGTAACTCTTAACATAACGAATAGGATACCTAATTTAATAAAGAACTTTAACTTATAAATTTAAAAATATTAACTCAGTGATTTAATTCAAAATAGAGTTGTATCTTTAACAACACCACGTTAAATGAACAAGTAAGTTTAACTTTATTTCTGAATTTATGTGTACAATATTGTTTTCTGAACATTGACGGTATTATTATATATTAATAACGGTAATATCGCGAAATAGATGTAATAATAGGAACGGATTCATGAATTATAAATACCCCTGGAATATTAAGGTTCTGAAACAAGGATTAGGTCAGTGGACAAATTAATATGCTTTATGTAATCCGTTTAGTATATTATTGAAGTTTTAATGAAACAGCAGATATTTCTTGTTGAAACTCCATATTCAAGGATTAAATAAAGCAATAAAGTTAAAGTTTATTAATTATTTTAATAATAATAATGAGCTACAATTCTCTATTGTATTTCAGTTTCCTTTTACTTGTGTATGTATAATTAGTTGTCAATACTTGTTAATTATCAGTTTTCCGTTGATGCCGCAAGGCGAACAATTGTAACTCCATTATTAAAATTATATTTTTGAAATAGTTTTGAAATTATAAATTTATTATTGAAGTGGTGGAAACGTAACATTTCTAATAATATTATGTACTACGTAGAATATATGAATAATTTTAAATACGATCTTTCTATTTGTTTCGGTTTCGCTAAGTGGAATGCAATATATTTTTTAACTAAAATTATAATAATTAAACAAGTCAAAAAGTTATAATTTTCCATTCTTATAATGACTCATTGCTATTAATGGAAACATAAAAAACTTATGTTTAAGGTAATAATTATGTTATTAATAACATATTAAGTTAAATATGTTCAAGGATAAAATAAAGCAATAAAGCTTAAAGTTTGAAATATTTTAATAATAAAATATAAATGATCTACGATTGTTTCGCCTTGCGGCATCATCGATTAAAATATTTCGAAACTCTAAGCTTTATTGCTTTGTTTTATCCTTGAATATGAAGTTTCAACAAGAAATATCTGATATTACATTAAAAATATTATGTTTGTTTAACTTATTAATTAAAACAAAATATTATTTGTAATGGATTTAAAAATAAATTCGTCGAATGATTTATGTTAATTAAAGTAACAAATGCAACAAATAAAATTAAAAATTAATTAAACTAATAAAGACATCAAAATATATTCATGTAAACAAGGACAGTATTAAATATGTAAAAGGCCATTAGTTAATTATAATTACATTCGCAATAAATTCAACAATGCTTTAAATATTTTGAAATATACAAATATTTACTTATGAACAGAACGTTTGTACTCATAGTTTTTTTTTAATGCATTTTAAGTTTTAATGTTATAGATGTAAACAAAAAATTATTTACAATTCATAAGGTTTCAATTTGTATATACTATATTAAAATTTTTGTTTAACTACAACTAAAGTTACCAAAGTTTATACAAGTTTCTCTGAGCTTAATGCTTGACACCTCATAATAATATAGTTTATTGATAACATTAAGTTTTTTTCTACTTTGATATTGTTTGTACTGCATGATAAAAAGTTGTCAGTAATTTCAATTTTAAATGAAACTAGTAATAATCAATTGATTACAATGACAAACTCTTTTAAACATTGTATGTTTTGTTAATAGTCGTTGAGATTACCTCAAATGTTACGTGAACATATACAGACGTTACTACGCATGCTCTGATTGGTTACTAGTTTCGGCATTAGTCACTTTAGTGATAACGACCCTGCAAGAGCGAGGTCAATGATTTGTAGTTTTCTGAATTTTCATAAGTAGTTTCATTGCAATGTCATTTTCGTCTTATAGACAAGCTTCACCTGCCGTTTCTTACTATCATTATCCGTTTAAAGTAACATGAAATCAGAACGATAATGTGGATCGTTATTGATAGTGATGCTAGCGTAGCCGTAAAACATCTATCCTTCAATGAAGTTTGGAAATTGTTTTCATGAAACAAATCTGTAAAACGTTTACACATAATCCTGCTGAATAATGAAATAGTTTATAGTATTTTGAAGTTAAAAAAAATATTTTCATTTCAATGCATTAGGCGTTTATGAATGTTACATTAACCGATATTCTTTTGTCACAAAGAAACTTTAAAAATAAATATCTACATTAAGCGCCACAAATATTGTCAGCATGTTCATAATTCTCATGAAGTAAACATGTAGTGTGTAATAATGCGTGCTCGAGTCGTAAATCCATTCATGTTTGCTTAGAAAACGATTGCAGAGGTCATGTACTCCGACGTGCTCAAAATTTTAAGACATTAAAAGAGAAAAAATAATAATTTGTTATTTTAAAAAAAGAGTTATACCGCCTTACTATTACTGTTTCTCTGTATGATAAACTCTCAATGTCAAGCTTTATGGCTGATGATTTCCAAAAATCGTTCTTTTGTTGACCACTAAGAAGTCCGCTCTGATTAAAACTATCATTTTTTCTAGGGTTTATAAACCTACGTAGATAACATCAGAGATCTAAGATATTAAGAGAGAGTATTACTGCAACACATTACCCCTGGTATGAAAAAGGGCACCTGTGCAGTATCGACTACACTATGCATGTATGCCTAGCAACACTGGTTGTCATCTTGAAACAAACTGGGGAATCTAAATAACGTAATTAGCCTAGATTATGAGTATTTTTTTTATACAACTATAATTTACCGGAATCATAAACATAGTTATTTGACCATAATATAACAAACGGTGATAATGTTATTTTATAATAATGTTGTAATAACAAAAATGGTTACAAATGCGCAATGCACTTATATTAAAGTTAAATGTGTCTAGATGAAATAATATTAAAACCGTATACAACGTTGGAAGTAAATAAGTAATATCATAAATATGTTGTTATGTACAAGAAAATATATTATTATTATTATTATTATTATTATTATTACTATTGAGTAATCTGTACAACTGTTAATTAGCTACCTAAATGAATGGTTGCCAATGTTTAATATTTCATATTAAAAATAATGAGATGTATATTTGGTACAAACAACCTTAAAATTGTCTAATAGAAATGTAGTCACAGTAATTAATAACCATAGTGTAAATTTAATATATTCAATAATTTGTTATAAAATTATTTGATGAGATGATTTATCATGTATATAAATTTGTATTTTCTGTGATGTATATCTAAATTCTAGTACATTACCACTACTCTCCAGTAATCAATACTTGTGTATTATGTATCAGGGTTATTGTAAACTACTATTCAAATGATAAATTCAGGCATTAAACTGTAATTGTCTTTAATCTTGCTAATACTGTGTTCCGTATGAATAGGATAAAGCTTTCTCGTGGTACTTATATACGTTATTTTTATTAATTTTAACACAACTAACTTATGGTTGACACAATTGGAGTGTGGTAGCGACTTATGTCGAATCCGTGTTGTGTAGCAAACGAGAGGAAGGATGTTTGGAACAGAGATGACCGCGGAATAGATATGTAGGAGTATCATAGACAAGAGCAGAACACAAAGTGAACAGGCGGCCAGGTTGAAGTTATGCGAAAGAGGGTTCCAGCCTGGATTCCCGCGGTGAAGAGGATGTTTTTTAGTCGGTAATAGTCCGGCACAACCTGGGCAGAGTCCTAGGTGAGAAAAGGTCCATGATGGCTTTTTCCTTCACAATAAAAAAATAATAATTAAAAACTTATTATTGACTATTTTATGTTATAGTGTATTCAAATTTTTATCCTATAGAAATATGTTTTAAACATTATAAAACTGTGATTCAATCTTATGTTAAATGATGGTTGTGGTCACAATATTAAGAGTTTTAGAGTTGCAATCATATTCGGCGCAGCATTATACCGTTTACATATATCAATAATAATTATGCGTCGCTCTGTGGTCTTATATAAACCCTATGAATACATACTATAATATGTTTATGTTTTTACAATTTTAAATGAATTTAATATATTTTAAATTCTCCTCTTAAACATGATTACATCGTTTCGGAATAGAAAACTTCCATAGATTTGTAACACATATTTTTACACAAACGTAATTGGGTAACCTACTTAAATATAATTTATTTACCTAAATAATGTAAGGAACAGTATTTAAATAATATAAATAAGTATCAATAACTACAATAGTTATTTTTTCGTTTATAGTAAATAATATATAGTAATTTAATTAAAATTGTAATTGTTCTATTGTTTAAAATATGACTAAGAATAAATAAATATGAAAATTGTTTTTATATGATTGTTAATTATCATAATCATTCAAGTAGTATATGTAATTTGGAGTACATAAAGATTACAAATGGTATTAGGGACGTATATACATGCACTTATAGAAGATTTGTTCATTTTATATATTTATATATATATATATATATATATATATATATATATATATATATCAATTATATCAATTATATTTGTCTAATCACTTCTACTCCCAATCTACCTACACTTTGTCTTTAAACAATATTTCTTATTAGTTGTATACTCACAACGAAAATGACATACGAGATCTTGCACCGGATTTCGAAATGAATATGAAAATAAAAATACTATACAAAAACTATAGCTATTAGCAAAAATGTTTTTTTTTTATATAAAAGACATTAACATTAATTATTATATCCTGCTTTCTAATAGTACTCAAATAAATTCAATCATTTATTTTCGGATAAATTTAGTAATAATCAAAGATCGGTTTGACTACATATTATGAATTTTAGAAGCAATGCAATGTGATAAAGCAATAGAAACTTGTATATTTACACAAACTGCAAAAGGTAAAATATCATTTTCTTACTTAATCCAACCAACACTTACTTATGTTTTACATAACAATAGTATTTTATAAGCGAATCGGGCTGATAATCGTCACAAACCTGTATATTGATATGGAATGGGAAAAAGTAAAAAAAAAAATAAATTCTACTTAATTAAATCAACCCTTACTTTCGTTTTATATCAGAATCGCAATAGAACTTAAATTAGTCCATATTGGAAGTTATTAACAAATAATCTTAGTACAAATATATAATAAATAGTTATTTTAACTACAATACATCTTCATATATTTCATCTAAGATATTTATTCTTCCTTTCGCTTATATTAGAAGCCACTCATTCTATTGCATTTTAATGTTCTTCAAATAATATTACTAGATACAATTTGCAGTATCAATCAAATATCGTTTACTTAGCTTACACTTGCGGAAGCTAATACCATTGTTTTCTGTTTACAAAATTACACTAGATAAGAAGGCGCTACTTTACATAAATTACTATAATTCTAGTCGTATAATACTAATTTTAGTATTATAAATATTTTTCCATTTATTAGTTTTTATTTCATATACTATAACGAAATTTAGATTTAAAATAAACAGATAAAAAAATAAACATTTAAGATATATGTTAATAAAGAAGAACAATATTTTTGTATACATTGTTGTTTTAACAGCTGTAGAGAACATTCAAAAATGTATATAATACATACTGTCATACACAGATAAATTTTACCTTTAACCTTGGACAAATCACAATCATTTGAATATAGGGTATCCTACAAGTCTATAAAAATATTACTGAATGGAACATCTTTACTGTTCTTTATGTTTAAACATTAGTTTTGACATTATTATTTCCTTTGAATTCTAAATCTGTGTACATTATCTAAGGAGATGTATAAAATATGTTTTTAATACATTTCTCAGAGTTTTCCGTTGGTATTGGTCAAAGCAACAATAAAATATTTGACCTAAATGGAATCCGGAATATTGTCATACATTTGTGGATTCCACGTATTACATTGCACAATAAAGGGACGTTATATTGACAATTTGTTACAACGTTTGCGACTTCGGTTTGGAAACTGTTGGAGTAACTCTGCCATAAATATGTAGTCTCCTTAATAAATAATAATATTATTACCACTGAGAAACTACTTTATTATTTACATACTGTTTTCAAACACAGTATTTGGTAGTGCTCAGTTAATGACATTATATATATATATATATATATATATATATATATATATATATATATATATATATACATATTATTTTGTAAAAATTTATTTCTCATGTCAAGTTGTTACGTCTAATTTCCCAATTACAAAATTCAATTTCACATGATCGTAATTTATATAACCTTCCCTGCTCCTCCTCCAAAATATCGATATATTGAAAAACTGAAACTGCACGTGACACAAAAATGTTTTATAAGGAATTGTGTTATGTTGCACCTTATATTATAGATCTATGAAAAATAAATATATTTTTACATTACCGTAGCCTATATCTTTTCCTAACACTTTTTAAGTGTTAGCTGAAAAACCATTTTTATAAGCGGTTAAATATAGCTTTAATAAATATTTCCATTATTACTGGAAATAATAACAAATAAATCTTTGTATTATTGTAAAAATACATTAATTATTTATAGACGCTCAAAATAAGGTACAACATAACAACTCTCTATTACAGATTTAAGATGTGGCTAATCTGGATCCGAGGAGTATGTGTACATCCCATGGCCAGTGTAACAACGTGTTCCAGAATCAGGTGATCCTTCAGCCGGTATTGGTGTTTACAATATAGGGTCTAAGTAGTTAATCTGAGGTAGGATTTGAACTCTATGCTAATTTAATTATGCTAAGCAAGTTATTACCTTTTTTACGCAGACCAAAATGTTGTGGTTGAGGGGATCTAATGGCTTATCTCTAATCTATTGTATTGTTATTATACGTACAATAAGGGATTGACTTCTCCAATAGAAACGTATCCTACCCTCTCTCATCTTATAATACAGAATCTTTTAACAACTCTTTGACTTTAAATTAATAATATACTCTCTCAGTTTATATTAATATTATTAAAAGATATTATACAGACATAAAAATTAATATTGAAAGTCAGAAATGTAATCGCTGTTTTTTTATTAGTTATAACCAATTCATTAAATAATATTTAACAACAAACTTTTTTTCATTTCTCATAATGTATTTTAATTACGAAAAGTTAATAAAATTATCTGTCGTCTCAAAGCTTATCCCATAATATGTTGACATAGTAATATGTTATCATTTCATATAAGATTTTAAGAGTTAATAGTTAAATAGCTAGCTTATAATGCTGTGTTTTCAAATAAATTTTCTTAGAAAACATTTATATCAAAATACAAAAACTGATAGAATTATATTGACATGCATAGTATGTTATTGACTCGTATTTTTCCTATGTCAGCAAACCGATTCCAATTTTTGAAAGAAGTGCCAAATGGAAATTTTTTCCCCAACACATAAAATGTCGATTCCTTTGATACATTCTTAACAGCCATCATTCGTTTCAGCTTAAGGCGCGGAATATGGTTTTGCAAATACTCTGGCTGTGTTACTAATTGCGTAGACACAGTAGCAAAGTTATACAAAATAAGTAAGATATTCATAAATTCAAAATACAGCAGTCTTCTTCTCAATCCTCAACTGACTTCAATGTCAACTCAATTACCACTATTCATCAATGTGGACTGTTGGAGAGAGCCATCAAAGGTATGAAATATCACTTCTACCCAAATGATAGAAGATTACACTCTGACGTTAGAGAAATCCTCAAAACTATCTGTAGAAACCATACTCAACCTCAAACCATTAACAGTACTATCAAGTTATCCTACTGAATTCACTGCTTTTACTCCCGGTCACTTTCTTACCTCGGCTACATTCGTTGAAATTCCCAAGGTTTGCCTCAAGTATCAATCCAACAACTGACTCCTACGTTGGCTCTCCTATGATCATACAGGCTTTCCATTAACCAATCTACAATCGATGGTATCTGAGATCTTTACATACACTACTACAAAGACACAAATGGAATCTCATGTATGACATCCTCAAAATTGGAGACATATTATTCCTACATAAACACCAATGGTCATTCCTCTTATGGCCATGGGGAAGAGTAATTAATATTTCCTCAAAAGTAATAACAAAATGTGAGTAGTGAAAGAGACAACAATTAAAGGAATATTATCTTGCTCGTGATGAAGTACTATTTTCTACCTCACGAATAAACCATTATAAACTATAGTAATAAATATGTTATTCATGTCGATAGATTCTATCACAGTTGGCTAAAGAATTTTGCTGATATGTGTATAAGGCATATTTTGAACTATAGAATAAGATTAAGTTTTTAACATTATTTTTGTAGTATGACTGTTGTTATTCTATAAATTACTTACTCTGAAAAATCGTATTAAAGAAACATTTCGGTCTTTAAGAAATATTTATTTTTAAAATGCATATTTTGTATATAATAGTAATAGAAATTTATTTTTCATGCTACTATAAATAATATACCAAATCAGAATAATTTGAGAAAAACATGAAACATAGATTACCTGTGTATTTATACGTAGTGTTTCAAAAGTCATAGTGCATGACAATGATTCTAGCGTGTGCAATAAGAAAAAAATTCTCAATGACATTTATTTGAAAATGCTTCATATTTTACTTACGGTTAGCGAATCGTTCCCAGATGTCTGCTGCACGAAGGAAATTAAACCACAATATAATCCTTCAGACACAAATATGTACAATCTATTGTAGTCTTATATGTTCTTAATTTGGAAATTTGAATAAAATACTTCATAGAACTTTATTTTTAGAGATTTATAATATTTGTTAAATGGCTAATAAAAGTTTAAAACTTTAGAAATAAATATACCGATATATTTACTTCTAAAACAATCATTTTATAAAATTAATTAAAACTAAATCAAGTTACAGATTTATTACTTAATTAAAAACTGAACCGATATAAATGTGGCAGAATCACAATACAAATTTTAATAAAACAAAAATCATCTTTATATTGCTTTAGAATTTCTGTAACTAGTGCTTGATTTTATTGACTATCATTACATCAATTTTCTTAACAATAAATCTTCTGTAACTCAAAATAATTGAGGATTTATTAGCCATTTAAAAAAAATTATTTTGCACCACACCTAACAGAAATTTGTTGTTCAACTGCAAAGTTTTGAACTTAACTCATGTTTTGTTGGATATATATTTCTATTTATACTTCACTTATCTACTAAATATTCTAGAAAAATTTGTAACTTAATTTGTGTTCCTAGAACTACAGTATCAATTAATTCTCTTTTGAAAAAATGCCAAGGCTAAACATACTACTAGTTGTGACTTCGTAAACAAATTATTTTGGACATATATTTATATGAAGGTTTGATCTTTTACCTTATAGAATCAGTTTATGAAGTATTGGCGTATACATTTACTTTCATATATTTTGTATATTTATACCAATATCATGGATTATTTTTTATTGCTTAGTGTTATGTTAAATTAATTTGAATTTTATAAATAAATGTGTCAATATTTATATATATATATACATATATATATATATATATATATATATATATATATATATATTTAACCTGGATATATAGACGTATATCTTTTAATTACTGTACACTAAATTATTATATCCGTTTCGTTGTTCGTTCACCAGAAACGGAAGCAAATTTTATCGGAAGCAACTTCGTCATATTGTGAAAACTAACTGTCGCGTTACTTAGACATCTTTCAATAATAGTTCAGTTTCTACTGTTTTATACTTTCATATAATTAGTAGTGTTTTAAGAGTGAGTTCTTCCATTTAATTAGTGTATAGTAACACAATTTAAGAATGAAATGAAGTTTTACCAATAATAAAATTAACAAACGAATTGATTTTTGACAAACTAATTACCTTTGACGTTCTGCATAAAAAAAAGTAAAGTGATAAATAACGTTTCGGAATAATATTATATTATGGATGTAAATAAATGAATACAAATGAACTCAAGAAAAAACATAACAAATCACGACCTTTAAATCCCAAATTATCCAAACATATTCGGTTTTTCGATTTTTCTTTCATTTATAAAAAAAAACAAGGAGAAACAGCTTCATACGAATTACGTGATATTCTCCCTCACGCATATTATGGTAGCAGAACTAGACTTTTAGCCGTGATTATTATTACTTTAGTATAAATATTATTTCAACTTATGCAATATTATTTTGATAATATACTATTGTATTAGGAAGCCCATAATTACTACGTGTACTCTATATTCATCTGCCACTTCCAGCAATAATTTCTGCTTACACGTATCGCATTATTTCAAAATCTGTTACGAACACCTCAATCTTAGTTATTTAGTAATATAGAAAATTGAAACTACGATTTCTTTAAAAGATATTATACATAGTAGAAGAAGCATAATGTTTATAAAATAATGTCAGACGCTCCCAAAACGCTGTTTAATGGCATTAGGGTTTACTACCAATAAAGATAGTAAACATATATCACAAAGGCGGAAGAAACCTCCATATATTAATACGGTTTGCCTGTCCTTAATATCAACTATTTAAAAAATATTGAATATGCCAATGATTTTAATTATCGTATTTAGTAATAGAAAATACTCAAACTCTGATAAATAAGTACTGGGAAGTCTTTCAATCATATATTGATATATTATTGGGGTTTGTACCTGAAACAACAAAATTGTATGATGGTAAATGGGGCACCATTGGACAACTTTGTGAATGTGGCATTCATAATGACTTGCTGCTGGACAAATGATGCCATACGTTAAAATAAACACGCCTCAGTGTCAAACGCTCAATACTGGCGGGGTGGATCCTTAGTAAGTCACTGTACCTTTTACATTGACCAACCCTGTGTCTCCTCCTCGAAACTCCCTTCCTTCATGTATTAGAAACACAGACAACATCATGTATTAGAAATTCATAATTAGAAGCTTACATGGATGGATTTAGTTTAAAGCTAACTTTTATATTAACAGCTCTTCCTCGTGCTCTTAAATATAAATTTCCTTGTATAATAACATTCATTTAAATCTTAGTTAATTAAAAGCAAAACAAAATTTATAGAACGTATATTTTAAATATTACCTTCTGTCTATAACTGGAACAACAGAAAGTTTAAAGCAATTTATTGAAAAGATTTAGTTTAAAAGTTTCATATTTTATTAGGTGTACATATTTGGATTAGTAATTCCCAAGTGTAATATTATTGGGTTTATTTTTTTAAGTAGGCCTAAACAAAGTATACAAGACAACGTTCAATTAGGAAAAAAGTATCAAATCAATTTCTGGGTTATTCAAATATATAGAAATGAAGTTGTCCTTGATATTTGATTATAAATAGCCATATCGGTTGTTGGACTATTAAAAACAGTAAAATCACTATATTTGAATCCTCAAAACAAAACGGCCACTGAGAGAGAAAAACGAAGTACAAGGAAGGAGGTGGGTTGTTAGAAATCCCTCTTATTGTTCGTAAGTAGATACTAAAATGTTGTCATGTGTTTTGTTAGGAAAAGGGAATGTTACACTAATGAAATTTCATAAATTGTGTAATTATTAGAACTTTGATATAATTTATGGACATTTTTTGTGTAATGTTTTTTTTAAATTTTAAATTGAAATAACTGTTATCACATCTCTAGTAGTAATACATAAAAATTTAACGATATATCACTAACTAGTAAACATGAACGAAATGATATTCTCAAAGAAAATTCAATATTCATGACTTAATATTTAAAATTTATAGGCTTACAAACCAAACATAATATAAAGTTATTTTACAAAAAAAAAAAAAAAAAAAAAAAAAAAAAAAAAAAAAAAAAAAAAAAAAAAACATTTATTGTAATCGACTAGACTTAAAACTTACGCTTCAATCAAAATATTGCAGGCCAGACACCAGACCAAACTGTATATGCTTCCGTCTTCCAGTCATTCGAAATGTACCTCAATATATGAGATAACCTTTAATTTTAAACAACTAAAACATTGAAAAAGTACATACACACAAATAAAACATAAATGTTAATAAAATTAGTAGAGGGGGGGGATTTAAAAGATATGGCTACAACTAAAATTGATTTGGTTTGAATGTTAAAATTAACTATTCTTAAATAAAAACATTGTCACTGAATAATTGGAAAATATGCTTAGAAATAATAAATCTGAATATTTTTCATTAAACTAGATTCTTAATATTATTCATTATTGGTTCTAAAATATATATTGAGTAATTTACGTTTTCTTTAAAATTGCAGGCAGTAATTTTCTAACATATAAAACTATTACACAATATAACATAAAAGTTGATTATAAAGGCTATGATGAAAACATAAATCATCATACTAGTGTCGTTTAAAAATAAATATTCACTAAACAATGTGGAGAATTTGATAACATTCCAGGAGAAAGAGAGAGAGAGGGGATAAGGAGACAATGTAATGCCAACAATGTGCGGTTTATGGCACAAACAATGTTAACAGCTTCGTAGAATGGACAAAAGCCACATACTCTAAATGGATTCGTAATAAAAACAACTTAAATGTTATTTTAATATATATATATATATATATATATATATATATATATATATATATATATATATATATATATATATATATATATATATATATATATGTGTGTGTGTGTGTGTGTGTGTGTGTGTGTGTTTGTGATTTATCAGGGGCTCAATAGCCAATAAATAAATGAAATGAGATGTCATTCAAAGTTTATTATTAAACGACGACTATAAAAGATTTGACGTTTGATATCTAAAGATGATAATTTCAAAACGAAAAAAGGATTGTTGTTGGAAAAAATAAAATAGGCCTTGATATTACAGTTTGTTATCTTTGCCGAGTAACAGGTGACGAAACTCATACAAGCCCAGCCACTCGTAGGTGAGGAGATGTCAGTAAAAAGTTAAGTGATGGATTCTTTGTGTTAAAAGAAACCTTATATAAATTATGTTTATGTGTTTCTATGAATGTGTGTTTGTAATTGACTATTCTGGTTACTACAGAGTGGACAATGTGGTATATTAGACACTTTCTGAAAAAAATATATAATAGAAACTGATGTAACTTTAGAAAAATGCTTGTTCAAAGGCAATTCACTCTTTTTATATGGAATGTCAATAATGTGGTCGTTACGCTCCTTGCACATTACACGATTTCGTCCGTGCGGAAAAAACCCACACGAGTTTTAATCGTGTCACTGTTGCTTTCACATTACACGATACGATTTTTTTAAGTCTAGTATTTTTGTCAGTTGTTTTCAAAATTGTTCTAATAAAGATTTAAAACAGTTTCATAGTTTATGAATCTATCCTTATATAGGTACTAGGGGCTACCTCCAGTTTTATTATTTGATGGTTGAATACGTCCTTTTGATCTTTGATGGTTGAATAAAGTATAAAAAAGTAAAAAAAGTATAAAATCTGATCGCCGCGACATTGCAATGGTACAATGTTTTAGCGAAAAAAAATGTAAACTGTACAGTTTACTATTAGTATATAAATATAATAGTATAGACTGTATTATTACTTACCGAATGCATTTTTTTCTGTTTCACTATTGGTCTCAAATTCAGGTTTCAGGGCTACGCATATTTCCTCCCAGGCTTTCCTTGTAGCGATGCGATCTTTGTAAATCTCAGTTGTTTTGTCCCATAGGTTTCGCTTCAACAAGCGAAATAAATACTTCTGTGTCTATGTCATCCAATAATAAGGTCCACGAACACGTACACAACACAAAACAACAAACTAAAACACGCTAGAACTGTAGGCAAGCGTAGAACAGCACGCAGACTACGAGGCAGCTTCCGTACGACTTAAATCGTCCAGTGTGCAAGCGTGCATTTGGTCACGTAGGCCACTGGGCTGAGCGACGAGCACGGAACGATTTGTTTCCGGTGGCAAGAGACTGCTGCAACACGGGTAAAAATCGTGCCCGAGTTAAAATCGTCCAGTGTGCAAGGTCTCATAATCTTCATCAGTCGACTAAAATAATTCGTCCGTGTGGAAAAAAACAGCGCGGACGAAATCGTGTAATGTGCAAGGAGCGTTACTGTAAGGTATTTAAACAATTTCTTTTCTCTTTGTTTTGATATATTTAAAAGACAACACACATATTTATATGGTATATAACAATATTCTATACTATTGGATATGTAACAACTAAAACAAACCTTGTAATTGTCCATGTATATATCCCTTACGACTATAATAATGAAAATTAAGATATATACAACTAATCAGTTTATGTAAGTAAATTAAAACAGCGTTACTGATCTTAAACAAGACTTAGCCAAATACAACAAAGTAAGCATAAAGTTACATATTAATGGAACTATGTCTCGCTAATCAAGTACATTTAATACTTTTTTTATTATAGAAAGCTTATTTATTACTGTTGGAAACCAAAATAAAATGTATGTTTTTGAAAATAGTCCCAGTACCGTTTATTCACGTGTATTAAAAACATATTACTGAAATTCTTATTTCCTTTTTCAATGAAATTCTCTTAAACTAGTGCACAATTCATAGTATTGTAATTAATTCAACGAATGTAATAATATCACTTTTAAGTATGTAAAATCTTTTTTATTGAATATGTAACTGATAAATTACTGATAAAACAAGATGGATTAGGTAGATTTTATTTTAATCTACTATTTAAGGTATGCTACATGGCGTGTCGGATCTTACTCCGACAATTCGGTGGATGGAGTTATTTGTGAAAAAAAATACGAAGCTATATAAAAGTGTTATTGTACATTTAAATCCTACTAAGCAGTGAATTGACAAAAAATCAATAATTATAGGTAGACTTTAAACAATAAATATAAATAACTTTCAAAATTATTAGTTTAAAAAAACCAAAAAACCCTTGCTTTAATAAATTCTATTCAATTTATTTATTTATTTAAAGATTTAAATAAAAATAATCTCTTTCATCTATTTCTACACATAAATTTGAGGAACTTTGAAATGCAGTCCTTAGTCCTACAAAATATAAAGACGTCTTATTTTAAATTAGCTTCTTGTGTTAGCAAACAAACTTAGTACAACAGCTATTCAAGCACTAGTTAAAATGAATCGATTAGGGAAAATAAGTAAATAAGAGATTTTTTTAATAAATAAATATATTATAATTAAGTGTTTCTAAAAAGAAATCATCCATAAATTAACCGCATATATATTAGGTCATATATATATATATTAAATATGTGTAAGTTTATTAGGAGTAAATATTTTTATTTTAATAACCACGAAGAGCATCCGATAACTTTATATTGTAATTTAACTTGGAAAGTCCCTCAGTGACTTAAGCAAACCCGAAGGTATTTAGGTGGATCTTCACGTTCATCAAGTAGTCTTGAATTTGATGCCCTTCTGTCATGTTTTCATATCCTCCACTCTTAGACTATTAAACTATTCAAGGGCTATGGGTTTTTATTTTATATTCTTTATAGGTGATTATTCCCTTGAGGTTTCTCGACCTTAAAAAGGAAACTAACAAAACTCTTGAAAATGACAGGAAGTGATGATATACTTTATAATAATAAATACAGATAACTATCCTTTTAATAGGCAAATAGGTACTATTGGTTAATTATGTTTAAATATTTGTGCATATTACTTTTTATAAACTTTTCAGTTTTCTTCTAAATATAAATAGTTTTTTTCTGAAGAATAATGAATAGAACAAACCAAACTATGTTTACTAAATGAGAAACATGCAAATGTCTACAAACTTTTTAAAATGGATAATAGAAACTTAAATATTTGCTCTGCTAAATGTTTGTTTTCGACATCTACAACATAACGCGAAATAGATAATTTGTCCTTTAAATGATTTTTACAAAAAAATGTATTTGTCTAAAATGTTGTGAAATGAACAAACTGTGTTTACATATAAACAGCGTCACATCCGTTTTCAGTGCAAGTGAAAGGCTTTGCATGAATTGCTTTGAATTTCCCTCATGAAAGTATAATTTGGTGTTAGGCTTCCTAACACAAAAGTAAATCTCTTTTTAAATTGTGTTTACATCACAATTTCTTTTACATTGCACAAAATATTTACACGTAAAGGAAAATATGTGTATTATAAACAACGTACCACTTTATAGAAGTTCTAAATAATTTAATGAATTTTATAAAGTGAATTGTGAGTCTTAACTTAGCAAAACAAATGAAGCAGGATATCAAGAAATAGTATCATATTATCAGGTGCACTACTGGTACTATACAAATTAGGAAAAGGAAATACATTCCTATGTTTTTGAGCTTAGAATATTTAGAATAAATATTGGTACAGTATAACCAATTTCTTTTTTAAACTGAGAGCTTTATTGTATAACTGGAAGTCATTGAATATCTCTTACGTATAGTATTCTTACATATATGCCTTGGAAATACTAATTTTATTTTTGTGTAGGTTAAAACAAGACTATCATGCAACTTAATCAATGGATCCCTCGTTATTTATTAATTTAAATATTTAATCTTATGGGTCACTTTTTAAGTAAGAACCGTTTTTAAGTGGAGTAACAGCAATTTTATTTATGAACATAAATTGTATCAAAAACTTAAGTATGAACATATTTTTACTTTTCTGAATAGTGACCAAGAATATCTAAGCATTTCTTAAGTCGTGGCACTAGCTTTTGGATCTCCTCGTCGTCGAATTCTGCCGCCTGAGAATTTAACCAGTTAGTAACAGTTTGATTGAAAATTTCATCATTTTCAAATTGCTTTCCAACAAAGATATTCATTGAGTTTAGGAAACACATGTAAGTCTGATTTTGCCAGGTCAGGGCTGTATTGGGGGGGGGATGGTCCAGTAACTCCCATAGAAAGTTGGCCAGTTGCGTCTTGGTCGTGAGGCCGAGCGTTATCGTGAAGCAGCACGACGCCACTAGACAGAATTCCCGCCGGCAGTTTTGAATAGCACGCCTAAGTTTGCTTAGTGTTTCGCAATATCTCTCAGAATTTATGGTCATTTCTCTTGGCAGAATGTCAATCAGAAGAACGCCTTTCCGATCCCAAAATACTATGGCCATGATTTTCCGTGTTGAAGGTTCTTGTTTGAAATTTCGTGGTTTCGACGGTGAATTTGAGTGATGCCATTCACTTGATTGACGTATAGTCTCTGGAGTGTAGTATGCTACCCACGTTTCATCACCGGTAACAATATGATTCAAGAACTCATCAACACTGTTATCGTAGCGCTCCAAAAATGACAAAGAATGTGACAAACACTTCTTTTTGTGTTCTTCTGTCAACATTTTTGGCACCCATCTCGCACGATTTTTTTTTGTAATGCAGTTTGTCGGAAACAATGTGATAAACAACCGATTTTTAAACTTGTTGAAATGTCCCAACAAGCTTGACATTCGTTAAGCGCCGGTTTTGGCGAATTTCCTCATCAACTTTTTTTGTCAAGTCTTCATCAATGACAGTTAGTTGGTCGCCCATATCAATCTTCGTTATGACAATTTTTGTTCTTCCTTTATTGAAAAGTCTACACCATTTACGCACATTACTGTCATTCATTAGACCTTCACCATAAACTTCAACAATCTGCCGGTGAATTTCGGCGGGACGAACTTGTTTTGCGTTTAAAAACCGAATAACCAACCGCACTTCACAATCGGCGGGTTTATTGATTAACATGGTGACAAACAAAGCAGTGTTACAACAGAACCAACAGTGGCAGAGACATGAAATCAACTGACTGCATAGTTGGGAACTGGGCAAGAGTGGCTAATCTTGAGCGGTTTATTAAAAAATGACCTCTCGTATAATTTGAAATGGAAATTTTACATTTAGAATCTACTTATCATAAGCATCCTGATTTCTATAACATCTAAAATAATTAAGATCTTTATCTAAGTCATATTTACCTTCTAGTAAAATTAGAATTAATATTTAACACTGCTTTACTTATGATTTTACTATGGAAATATTTACCTTAATCTTGACTAATGTTACTCGACTACATTTTAATGTTATTTAGATGTTTAATTTTCTCATGTCTAACTGACTAATTATGTGAAATGTGTTTTCTTACCTCTCTAACATTTTTTCTGCTCTGCCTATTTTAAAATTAAAGCCCAAGTATTTAAATATGATATAGCAACTCGAAAACTACGTATTATGGGTCAGACTTTATCTTTTAATTCCAAATTAGCTCTTAGATTTTACATTAGGCGATGGAAAAAAATAATAAAATAGAGGGACGTCCATATTTGAGTAACTAATAACTGCAGTAAAAAATATACGAAATGGGAAAATATTTTGTAACAATAAAAATAAATTTCCTAAATGTGCTATAAAAATGATCTTTAATAGGTTATATTACATCGATACTTATTGTTAAGTAGAATTTTTGAGATTATTTCTTGGTTCTTCAACACAAACATTAAAAATTTAACATATGTGAAGTAATTATTTGTTAAAATTAAAACAACAATTTTTTTAGTATCAACCACAATGTTTTAATAGAAACTTGCCGACCATGGTTTCGCTAGTTAAATCTATGTTCGGCAAGTTTCTATTAAAACATTGTGGTTGATACTAAAAAATTTGTTGTTTTAATTTGATTTAAAATGGAATACCACCAAGTACCTACGGTCTCTAGCATAAATAGTTTAATTATTTGTTACTTTTTACTACTTTTAATTAAGATCTTGAACGATAATAATTTTAATATATTTTTCTCAATGTAAAAGTAATTGAGTACTTTGTAAATTGTTCTAGAAAATGTCTATCTTTACACATTTACAAGAGTTTCAACCAAACAATTATTTACTCCATTTTTATCAGTCATATTGATTTATTTCCATAAAACAAATTGCAACGTTATCTCTTATCCAAAATGAAGTATATTAAACTTATTTTACACAATCGGGGCACAGCGTTTCATATACAGACTGTAAATACTTTTTTTAACACAAATCTCCACTATGTTTACTAAAAATCATGCATCTGTTTGCATAATGAGGATAACTTATGTCTTACCTAACCTACAATTAAAAACAACCCTGATAATATATATATATATATATATATATATATATATATATATATATATTGTCAGTCTTAGACTACAAATATTACAATTAATTGCGCTCATTCTAGGCAATTATATTTATTTGGGTTAAATCTCTGACATTGGGTTTACGCTATTTTTACGGTACCTTGCATACAATATTTGATATCTTATTTTTCTCAAAGTGTATGGAATAATTTAATTAATAATAAACGGGTTAAATATTTCATAAATAATTTACCACCTACAATTTTTATATATATATTTTTTTACTATAATATTATAAACTGAAATTTCCTCATTTTTAAACATCATATGATATTTTGGATTTAAGATGAAATTTTGAATCCAGTAAAACTAAATAAGTAAAAGAGTGGTAGACATAATTAAAATCACTTTATTATTTTTAATATTTTGCATTTCTTTAATACCAAACACGGCTCATAACATCTCTGAATGAATTAGGTTTTTAATGATTTTTTTTTCTTTGCTCACAAGATCTTTATTAATAATTCGCTTAATTTGTCACTTGTTTTTTTTGCCAACAACAAAATGTTTACTTTAAAATATACATGATTGTATTTACAGCGTTTTACGAATAAAGGTAAATGTTTTTGTTCTTATTTTTCATTTAATGTAACAATATGACCCACATTTCTTAAATAGATTCTTTAATGTGTAAGCACAAAATTTTAAAATGTATAACTTAGAGTAATCCCATCATTCAATAAACTATCTTTTTTATATTTTTAGTGGTTGATATAACTTGCAGACACTTTAAGTAAGAACCTGTTGATAATTTCGAAGAGAGTACGAAGTATTGCAAACCGTTGTGTAATACTGTTTTTGTATACATTGTTTGTTGAATAAAATTTTACTTTATTCAATTGAAGATCATGTGAGAGATTACAAGTTTATTTTTAATCACAATCTGACGTTATCAATTTTCGTTTATATATGTTAGTCAATTATTACTAATCTATCTAAAGTCCACAGAGAAGCAGATTGTTGCAAAGTTCCAATTATAAAATATTTATAATTCAAGTATTTCATGTTATATATCAATTACGCTCTGTCGTCTGATTCCTGGGAGAACATGAAATTCAACATTTTTTACTTTCAATTTCTTCTACTCGTCATAACTCACGTTTGCTTAGTTCAATCTTCTTTTGGGCAGGTTTATTTTGAAGCCCGTTTCTTCCTTTTAAACCTGTGTTAACTTTTGTGTTCTTCCTTTTAAAACTTAATCTTTATTTAAACCTGTGTGACCTTTCTTTCCGAACTTCGAGCTTTCGATAAGTTTCCAAATTTATCTTTTATTCAATTTTGAAAATATTTAAAATTTTATTTTAGATTCTTGATCGTCCTATTCCAAAAGTCTCAAAACCATTCCTCTCTTCTTCCTGGCTTCATTCATTTCCGAGTTACGACACTTTCTTCCTATTTGGTACTCTATCTCATTTTTATTTTATTATGCTGAAGTAATTAATTATTACTTTTGGTCATTTATTGACCTGTTTATCACGTTACTTTACATTTATTTATTAGATTAATTTGGTTTTACATAAGTTTTACGTTTTACAACTCTTTCTTTCTTTAATAACTTTTTAACTTATTATTTTACGGTTTGGTACCTTGTTATTAGTTGTTCTACTTTACTCATTCTACCAAATGACGTTATTTATAAATCTAAATTCAAACTTTTAAAATTTAACATGGGCTCTTATGGAACTTTGCAAGTCGTGACAAGAAATCCCAAACTTTCCTGTCCGTACAATCTTGCTTTGCTGGTAGCCTTGGCTATTACATTACATATCCCTATACTAACTCTAATATGTCTCTTACTACTTCTACTTATATAGGTTATTTTGGTTTAATTTTTAGAATTTTGGATTTTTTCCAACATTCTTCCTTGAGTTCCGTTTTCAGACTGTCTCAAAACACACACACAATTGCAATCACGCAAACGAAATATGATTCATTTTGTAAACAGATATTATTTTAACGATGGATCAACCTACTTGTTAATCCAATATTGGTCAGAAAACACGATAAAGTGATTTGTTATCTCTTTGTATGTAATAAAATTAGAATATGAGTTTTGTCCCTAATATGAAACTCAAACATTGTTCTTTCACCAGAACATTCTTGGCATTACTGAGATTGCTCCTTCAACATGTCGGTAAATACTGTGCATCATCAAGTAAGTATTCATTTTATGCAAACCAGTTTTGTTAAAATGCACTCTGTGATGCTGTAGAATTCTTAGATTTATTTTATTATAACATTATAGTTATGTCAAAAATAAATAAATACGATAATTATATTTAGAACAACGATTATGTGCAAACAAAAAATTACCAGTTCATCAATTTATATTTATTAGTAATATTTTATCTAATTTTTTTTAATTGTGTTCAAAGTTATCCTTGTTAAACAAAGATATAAAAATTCCAATAAAATAATAGAACGTCAGTATTTTGTACTACCTTTTTCCCACAACTCTTATAGCACATACAATATTAGTTTCTATGGAGATGTATATCGAAAAAATCAACATTTTAGAAAATTTCATATTCCACTTCAAATCGATTATGCCTTTCTTCAAATATATTTTTTTGAACACAATTTATTACTTTCCTTTTTTATTTTTAATCACAAACTAACTTATATCATATATAACATTAGAATTAATTTACTTTATAAAATATGTTTTTTACCGTCAGAGTATAATTTGTACCATTTATAATAAAAACCCTACTAATATAAAATGTTGGTATGTTCTCTTAATTCATAAGAAGTCTACCATATATTTGTTGAAATATATAAACATATGATAGAGTACGCTGAAGATCATACATCTAAAATCTCAATTAAGTTACATTATATTTTCTCTCATAAATAAACGTTGGAGCATAGACAGATAGAACATATTTATATATTACATTCGTGAATATTGTAGTAAGTTTAAATTAGCATTCTTATATTATTGGAGATATTACGACTTCAATAAATTACATGCAATTTTTATAAAAGTGATAACAATTGATCAAAAAAAATCTACCTTTAAATTCTATTTACTTTTATTCCATATATTTTAAAACCAACAAACAAGGATTGTTAATCTTCTTATATTTTGATAACTTTATAAATTGTATACATTTATGATAGGCCCTAACGTATAGTCTAATAATACTTTACCGTACTTTTTAAATGAAAAACACAACCTACTTGTTTCTGCACAAAACAAAAATATTTTACTTAAATTTAGCTAACAATGTTGTCGCTGGGAGTTTTTTTTCTATTTAGATAAACACTAAATGCAGAAAATGCAATATGGAGACATGTGTCTCCCGTTGTTTGAGACTCGCGTTTCGTCCTGATTACCATCATCATCGAACCTTATTTCCTAATATCCACGTAATGGTTCTTGTCTCTGCTAAACATGGTTCCACTTGCCAATACTACTTGTTATCTAGCTTGGGCATTGGTATAATGTTAAATCTCTGCTATTGCTACCATATTCTAGGTTTTTCTTAATTTTCTTGACTTTTAGTTCAAAATATTAACAGTTAGTTCCATAGAAGTTCCACCACATTACACTTCATATCGCTTACAAACATAAAGCCAATTGTATTACCTAAACTTTATAACAGACCCGGACTTCTCCCTCTATGAAATTCAGTCCCTCTATCCGTCTCCTGCAACAAAAAACCACGAGTATGACATCCACTTCGTTCGCTTTAAATTTAATACATCTAGTATTATTCACGTATTTAAAATCTATAAATATATTGCCTAAGTCACCCATATCCTGACAGGGGTTGGGTAAGTAGAACCGAACATCTCAACACCCATTTATTTCGATCCCATTGAGATCAAACATCCATTTTTCTTTAACATCTTTGTTACATTTTTTCCTGCATCTATTTGCAGTCGGAGTCTTGCCTCTTTCATAGTCTTTCCGTGGTCTTCGATTTGTCATCTTGGTACACCCGCATAGCCAAGAAATGTAAGGTGAATCCGTTTTGTTCTAGCCGGTTCCAGTTACCTTTTACGCTTATACAGTTGATTCAGATTTCCATTTTTTATACTTATATTTGCTGTCACTGTGACTGACAGCAAAAAAACCATATCCAGAGTCAGTTTCTACCGCTATAAGTAGTTTTTGATGTAGGTTGAAATTATAGGCGAGTAGTGTTTATATTAAATTTGACGTGACACTACTTTGGATAAGATTAATATGGAAGCTTGTAATCTACTTTATCAAGATGTTTCAATTGAGTTATAATTCAATGGAGTGTTCTATTTAATAATTTTAGTTTTTCCCAAAACTACATTATGGATGACTGGTGAACTCGTTCATATACTAAAAAAAAACAAAAACTGTTCACTCATAAACTTACGCCAATTGAAATATAGTTACTTCTACTTGCTTAATACTTTAGAGGAGAATATTTTTGGGACACATGGTAAAATATATATATATATAAATAATGTGTAGAAGTAATATGATAGAGTCATTTTTATGCGGTAATATTGTGATATCTAAAAACAATAATTGTATTAAAGTTTAAGTTTGAATAATTGTATTGTGTTTATGTATTTCGAGTTAAAAATTACTTGTTCCTATTTTCCACATGTTGCAAGGAAAAGGCGACCCAGGAAGAATTATATTTAACTGAAATTATGTGAAGATTTTAACACTGAAGTAAGCAGTAAACTAATAGTAATAATCTGTAAATTATAAAGGGATGTTACATAATTCAATTCATATAAAGATCAATAATAACTGATAATTTATGTCGACTTCGAAATAGTATATTCTATGTCTGGCTGTAGAATATTGTATTAATTAAACATGTATCTCATTTCTATTCCCAGTTATTTATATAAATTAAACGGGATTGAGTAATTAGGAAATGTAATAAAAGTGATTACAAAAACATTGTAACCGATTTAATTAAGACTTACACATATGTCATAATATTTTTATTTATTTTAATGTATAATAATATATAATAATGGTTCTTTTGAAATAAGTAAATCAAGTGTTGGTTTTTTAAAAAATGCTCAAAACATCATTTTAAAATTATATTTTTATTATTTTGACTATAGTCCAGATTTAGTTGAATTTGAAAATATTACTAAATTGTTAAACATTAAGAAAGATATACGTTTTTATGTTATAATTTTATTGTCTCTTGAATTGACCAATAATAAAATACAGTTTGTTTCTGACTTGACTCTCAATGATTAGGTTTTTTTGTACATATAGATATAATGTGTTCCGAAAAATCAAGTGAAATATTTTACTTTGCAATATTTAAAATATAAATATATTCCGCTTCATAAATTAATCTGGAATTATTATATCTTATGCATTTATCTATTTCTAATTGTAGTACGCATCGATTGATAAAATTACTATTTAATAATTCGACTTAAAAATTTGTAAGTGGGTATTCTCCCCTGCAAAGTCGTTTACTCTTTTTGAAAACTTTAGGTTTTATTGTATAACGTAATACATATTAAACATAAATATAACTGCAGGTAATAAAAGATTGAATTGTTAAACGGTATGCTAAATAACTATATAGAGTCATGATTAATGGTAATTATATTAGTTGTTAAACTTAAAACTTAGTTTCAATCAATATTTTTAGTAAACACTTAATTATTTAAAATGGTTTATAGTGCAAACACTTTGAATTCTGTATTATGTAAACTTTTTCTCAAAACTTTACTCATTGTTAAAAGTATATTTCATGTAAGTAGCAAAATAGTGAGCTATCAAACAAGAAAATTCATTGATATAAGAAATACGAAAATAGATATACAATAAAGCATCGGTTGATTGGTATTATTTCCTCTAGAAAGTGTCATCTACTTGTAATAAAAAAAAGGTCTACCTACAATTTTTAATTTTGATCTATATGTTTTGAAACAAATTAACATATCAGATGGTCTCGTTGCTGTAGTATGTGTATAATTACGATTTTACATACCATAACTAGAAGACAATTGATTATTTCCCCAATTGATAAATAAGGACGACAATTGATAAATAAGGACGACATTGGCAAAATAGTATTTTAGGCAACGCAAGGAAATGAGATATTCATTATGCTCCAAAGTTGTATAACATTTTTACTAACAGATGTTTTGTTTTGTTTCCAAATATTAACACTTCGATTACACATATATAAAGTTATTATCTGAACCTGTTTTTTTTTTTTTTTTTTTTTTTTTTTTTTTTTTTTTTTTTTTTTTTTTTTTTTTTTTTTTTTAATATGAATAACTTTTAGGTTACCGTTAAGAAAGTCATGTCAATGATCAATTACTCGATATGTACAATAACAATATTAAGTTAGGCTTTGACAATGTTGGTTTTTCATTACAACCCACAACAAACCTTATGTATACCATAATTAAACCTCCCACAACGACAATGCATGTTAATTTCATATTAGTTCTGCAAAGAGGCTATATAAATTGTTCTTTAATGGTACTAGCAACACTTTTTAAAATATTTCAATATTGCTAATCAGAAAGGATTAATTTTTAATATGTTGTTATATACATCAGTTTCAACATTTGAATTAATGAATAGTAAAACAGAGTGTTGTCATTCCAATAATAATTTTTTTAATACATCAGAAGATTATTTTTAAAGTGCTTCTTACAATATGAATATTGACTAGATTATAGACTTAGTGGTTTGGTGTTTGTAGACAATGTTGTTTTTATTAATATAAGTTATTTGTTTAATGATAATAATTGATACTGTTTATCCATTTACTGAAAACAGTAACGTAAATGTTTGCAGTGAATTGTTTCTACAACTAAAACATGTTGATTTTATTTATTTGTTCTTTTTTCAATATTTAGTTGTTTTCGGAGATCCCGGGGAAAGCTCCGTCTAGTTACATACTCAAATGTTATTTTGTGTCATATATATGTATAAATATATGAGTGTATATATATATATATATATATATATATATATATATATATATATATATATATATATGATAATAACATTTCATAGCTTTAAAAAAATTAATTTAGTGATTATGCTGTAATTAACACTATTATGTGTAATTGAGATAAAGTATTTTCAGATCTACTAAAGAGCACGAGCAGAAACTGCAGTTATTTTGTGCTTAGAAAAGAAATAATGGTTTTTTGATAAGAAATTTATGGAAAGAAACTGTTTAGAGTCTTAAACCAATATAAATTAGAATTTTTAAATGCGAAGTGTTAGACCAAGTATTTTCTTCAGTGTGAAATACATTATAATGGAATTATATTTCTCTATGAGAAAACCAGTCCCAGTCATCAATCGGATAAAACTATTTGATATTATGCGGTGCTTATTTTTTGTTAGTGGTGTTTTTGAATAGTAGAAGGCCTATATTAAGCACATACAAGTTTGTATTTCATAAGAGTTTTTTTTTTTTTTTTTTTTTTTTAATACTGCGAGTTACATAAGTACCGGGACTGCTTAATTTATTTAATCATTACAGATCGCACCTACCCTACTTTAGCACATAATCAGTGGACCGCTCCTTTCCAGTTGGACGGCCTACAAGGAATAAGTAGGAGGTTGCATAATACAAATTTTATATTCTGGTTTGTATATTTGTAGTAAGTGTGAGTTTTCATGATATATTACAATCTGTAAATAAGATTTTATTGTTAGTTTAACTTATATTTGATCTTTAAATTTTACTTTTGTTTTTTATAATAAAAATTGTCATAATTTTTGTTGATGTCTCTCTTTGTTGGCTCTTCATTCAAACACATAATTTGTTAAAGTAAATATATATGTTAATGAATACTAATATTTAAGCTATTTTTCGGATAACAATTTCTTAGGATTTAAAATAGTTTTCACATCGTAATTAAATATTTCTATTATAAGGAATATACGTAAATTTTGTTAATTATTTTTGAATTAAACAATAAATTTTGACTGAATAAATAGCGTTTTACTGATTTTTGTGGGACATGTATTTTCAAATATATCATTTTAATCAAAACATTAGATTTGTGTGCAGTATCTACACAAAGATTACCAATGTATATATTATGTACTTCGTGCCCTTTACATTTAAACTTAGTTATTTTGTTAAGGTTTTTTTTGTAATACGAAAGATAAACCCAAACCAAAAAATTAACGAAAAGACTGATTGTAGTATTTTACTATTAATTTTAATAAACTCCTGTATCATAAAGTTTTTTTAACTAAGTTATAAACTCTAGAATTAATAATCAAATCCATGTATTGGGAAATATTGAGTGGGCTACAAATATAGTGTAAAACTTCATACAAATGGGAAATTACAAGACTTATTTTTCAAAGAGTGGTTAGAACTAACGCTATTGTGCGTTTTTTTTTGTATATTGCAGAAAGGTAAATTGAAGCTTATAACTTAGTATTCAGTAATTTTTAACCTCAGAGGGTGATTTTAACCAAATGTGAGTTTATAAAATATTCCCAACCCCCTGTAAACTAAAATTTTTATTGTGCTATTTGAATCAATGTTTGTTTATCTAAATACCTTGTAAAATGTGGTAACATTTTTAGAGAGCATTATTTAGACATGAGGAGAGGCAAAACAGGGAATAAGTGAAATTAAGAAAAAGAGTCCATTTAACATATGTTCAAAAATGATTTTGCTTTCAATTCATGTCTGTTGAATTATTTATAACTTTCAGTGAATTAATATTACAGTAGACTATATTATAATGATTGGGATCCTAACGAAGGAACACATATCATGGTTTTATAGTTTTCTCTCTCTCAAATTCAATAAGATAAGTGTACAAAAGATGGTAATTCAGTAATTTTTTGCGTAATCACTGGTATATATATATATATATATATATATATATATATATATATATATATATATATATATATATATATATATATATATATATATATATATATATAACATCGAGTCAAATAATACATTTTTTTAAGTTCTGGATTAGAATAACTATGGCACAAAAATTGTGTAAACAATATGTAGAGAATTTACGTTTCAGAAAATGGATGTAAATAGATACAAATTTAATTTCCAGAAACGTAAAACAATTTAGGAGAAATGTGTGTTTTGTTTGGATGTGACTTTTCTTATCTCTTTTGTAGAGAAACATAGTTATTGTTACCGCTGACATTATTAGTTGTAATTTTGAACATGGTATTTGAACCTTTTCATATCATTATCATAGTTATATTGAAACAATTCCTATTTCTAATTAATGTACAATGTTTATCAGTTTATCGTGACGAGAGATGAATCTCACTCTTTAAAAGTAATGTAATAGTTTTTACATAGACAAATTACTAATAGCTGCCGAATATACCATAAAAATATTAAGCTTTATTTATTTATTTTGTTAGAATTAAAATTACATTGTAGGAAATTGATATGGATGGATGAAAATATGATTTCGAATATAAATGGAACATTTATATATATATATATATATATATATATATATATATATATATATATTGATAGTTTGTCTACAACACGAATAAAATTTTATGTGATTTCAGTATATTTTACTAGAATTCGTAATAACAAATGAATTTTAAAATAAATTTTGAATTTATTTAGAAATCATATTTTAAGAAAACCTACAAATGTTGTTATCACACAATAATTATCATTATAATGTTTAGGTATCTGAAAATTTGTGTTTTGTTTGATTCTACTTGTAAATATTCATTAGGTTAACGATATTTTTAAAGACTAAAACTAAATACTTTATTTGACATATCGTGCCATAAACACCTTGTATTACTCCATACTAGTGACGAAATTGAAGGTATGAAATACTAATAATAAAAATAATAAAATTAAAAAAAAATTAAAATAAAAAAATAACAGAAAACTTCTTATATTCATAAAATCTAAATACTAGCTTCCTATAATATTATATTTAAATAACATTATAAATAATAAAACTGTATACGTTTTCATCATTTACTTTATTTATATTAAATTTAATAATTTTTTATTGTTGCTAAAAAAAATAAACAATAGGCCTAATAATAACAAACATGAGAGGAAGAAAATAAACTAGAAGGTTTTATATGTTTTTACGTATTAACAAAATATAAGGTACGAAACTGGATCATGCTTAATAAAATTATAACATAGGTTAACATGACACTAAATATTATGATGTTTTGTTTCTAATTATTATGTTTATATTACCTTTGAAATAACACCATAGGATGTTGATTACATAAATAGAAATTAAAACGAATTTATCATTAAATCTTTTATTTTCATTTCATTTTTTTTTTTAAATAAACTATAAAATATATACATATATATTATATATATATATATATATATATATATATATATAATTTTCAAATTAAGATTCGATGTAAGTGTTCTCTTTGGTTTAATCAATGCATATTTTCTGACAGAAAATAAAATACTTAAAACAATATAGACATAATAATTTTTGAAATAATTTTGCTTTGATAAGAGAATAATAGTTGATGAGTAATTATTTATTAAATGAAACATATTATTATTTTAATTTACATAATATATTTGTTTTGATTAAAAATATATAGCTAGGCTTTAGGAATTAAACTTCTGTTTTATAGAAATTAAATTACTGTTAGTTTTATCTCTCTATACAATCAATGATTAGAGCAACATGGAGTACGCTACAATAGCGAGAATCTAAGCACTATGTGACTTAAAGTGGAAAAGGTGTGATTAAATCTAAATGAATAGTGTTCAACAAAGTTAATTAAAAAATCTCTCTCTTTCCTTCCGTGTATCGTGTATCTATCCATCTGCATTAGATCAAATCTACTTCACATATTGTACAGACTAGGCATTCGTTTTCTTTTAAAACTTATCGTTATTAATATTGTACATTCATAAAAATTCGCTATTGCTACTTGAATTTCTATAATTAAAAAATGTTAAATTATTTATTATTTACGTAATAATATTTTTTCATAATTGACGAGATATCTGAACAATGGTTTTATCTACGTGAATCAAATTTGTCCAAGATATTGGTAAATATAGTTTAGCTATTCTTAGCCCAATTGGAGTTACCTGAAATTACCACTCATTAAACAGTGGTATAAGTTTAAGTTAATAATAAAAAAAAAATATGATTAATGAAAATGGCTAAGTGGTGTTTTGATTTTCATGTTAGAATAACATATAGGCCCCTAATAATCCATTATAATAATTAATATAGGCTACATCAACTTTTGTTTGTCTATTGATACACGTTAAAATAGTTAAATATTAAACTCTTTTAATAACTAACTTATGCCAAAACTCTTCATCACGTTTAATTTCTCTGCAAATTCAAAAAAAAAAAATAACAATAACTGGTAGTACACCTTTATTTATTTTAGTTTCAAATGTAAAAGACTTTCAACTAAAATGACGTACAATTGTTAAATAATATTTCATTGCCTACTCTAAGATACGATAATGTTTTCCTCACTCTAATTCTTCATTATTGTTGGGCATACAATGGGTATTCCACAACTCTACTAGGAGACTAAAATACAATGGAAAGGATCAATGAGGCATGAGATTTATATTAGTACTACTACTACTACTGTTTGATTATTACTTGTGATGTTGCAAATATTTATCTCACACCCTAATTAAGATTAAATTTCAAAAACGAACAATTAAATACGTCTACGATGGGAATAATAACTTCTCTATTGTGACGTCATAAATGTGTAGATCGGAAGATTGTAGTGCATCAAGCAAATTATGAAGTTTTAAGTTAAAATAAATTATTATTAAACTCAACATTCTGTTTACGATAACAACAAGGTCAGTGTTTGCAGTCGAAAACATAAACATAGTATACGTTTTACTACTTCATTACTTTATTAATATTATATTATCAGCTCAATAAAATGAATATTGTTTTCAAACTCGGTAAATCTAATTACCTACAGATGAAATAAAACCAAGTTGCATAATAATAAATAACATATTATCCCACCAGAAAATAGAAAATATATTATATTTAAATCATATTCCCGGTTTCCAGGTATAAATTACAAATGTACATAAAAAAGCAGTATAATTGTATTTGATTTATCAGAATTTCAGAGTAAAAGCATTTGTGTTAGTTTACAATTTGATTGAATTAGTTTATTTACTTAGAATCGAATTACGGCAGAGGGAAGAAAGTGACATAAAGAAATTAATGAATACACAAGTTTTTATTAGCGATGGAAGGACTGATTATTTAAAATCTTAAAAATTCCGTTCAATATTATAGATTAAAAATCAATAATTTTGGAAAATATCATATTCCACTTCAAATAGATTCTGCCTTTCTTCAAATATTTGTTTAAAACCGATTATTTACAATCGGTAAATTACATTTTCAATGTTCGTCCTACAAGAATCTATTTTTTACACTCAAAGACGATTAATTTATACGATTTCAAAATAATTTTTTGACAGTTTTCAAAATTAAATGGGTTTCATTTAAACTACTTCGAATTATTTAATTGAAATGGTTTTGAATATTATGATGCTGGTTTATAAAAAGCAATTTTCTTAATGATATGTCCATATATAAAGTATGACATAAATGTTCAATGTATTTAAAATAAATTGGAGTAAATAAGTTATTATAAAAAATTATATAAAGATACAACTTAACCACACATCCTGATGTAGTGAAAATATACAATAAATTTTGCATAAAACTAAACCTTTTATTTAAAAATAGAATAAACCTTTTATTTTATTTGTTATTGTTGTTATTTTCAAACAAATGTACACGTATTTTTAATGTTTTCATAATTTGTAATTCAGTTTTTTTTTTGCAATATCCTTCGGAAACCACGAGACAGGAGTAAAATACCACATATTATATAAATCATAAGTATTGGAGTAAAATGGTATCACTACCGGTTTACAATATAGTGTTTAATTAAAAAAAATAAAATAAAACATCGAATATATTTCAATTAACAAAAAATGTATTAGGAGCATAATAAACATAAATTAAAATAAAAAATAATACTTCTATTGGCGATATTATAATTAAACGACTAATTTTATCTAGAAGCCGTGCTTGAGACTGTGACTTCATTTTGAGGAAGTAGGAGATTTATGTACAAATAAAGAGTTGGGGACCTAAGGGGATATATAAACAGTATATATAAACTCATATCGATCTTTTTACGTCATAATACAAATACAATACTACAATAATCAAATAACCAATAATTATCTATTAAGTCGGAATCAATAGATATAATACTCGAATGTAAAAAATGAACAAAAAATTAAGTTCTTGAGATACGTGGTCAATTCTTATTGACACCTCAGCAAAACAATAACATTTTGTTTTTCTTTAAACTATGGGTAATTAAAAGTTTTATATACATCCACAAAGGAATAATAAACCTAACTTTAAGTTTTATTCCTTATGTTAATTAATAGAAAAGTTATGAGCAACAGATTAATATTTTTCTTTAAGAATTGATACTGATTCCACAAAGTAATACTACCAATATAATATTTTCTCCGTATGCAATAATAGTATTTTAAATTAATTCCAGGAGCATGTAACTGGAAACAATATAAAATGAAGTCAATTATTTCAACAAATTTATTATTTAATATGGAAACACGTAATTAGCTTTTAATTAAAAAAACAGTGAGTAATAGAATATTCATTTATAAACTATTTTGATCTGTAAAGAAACATAATAGACTCGTTTAAATTAAAGAACGACATATCTGTTAAACGCTTTAATCAGAACAATGTTATTGATATAAAATTGTAGTGTATGGAGTTTGTCTCTAATGGATACCTGTTTTGAATTGATATGGTACGACTTTGAGTAGGGGCATGTAAAATATAGTTGAAAAATTAGATCGTGGAGAATTCATTTTGTTCCTAGTTCATTTCTATTTAATAAGAAATGTAGAACTGAACAATAATTGCATTGAGTGTATATACAGTAATAACCACGCCAAATATATTGAAAGGTATATAATGTAAAAATAAACGAAGTAGTTGAAAAACTCAAGTATATTTTTGAATTACTGCCACAGAATATAAAGTCATATCCGTCTGAATAACTCTTACTGTCCTACAAGGTTGGTGTTTTTACTTGTCACCCGTCTGAATTCTATATGAGGGCTTTTATCTTTGTGAGGAAATATCTTCCATTCACTTTCACGCTTTCTGCAAAATCTCACAAATAGCTCTTGAATAATTCCAATACAATTTCTATTCACTACATATATGTATAATAAATATATGTTTTTTGATAGTCTAATTTGGAAATCTTCTTAATAGTAATGAAGGAATTTAAAACCTATTCTGAATTTATTAAAAAAATTAAATCAGTAAAACCAAATTAAAAAAAAAAAAACAATGTATTAACCAAAAATCCATTAATTAAAAAAAACAACTTAAAATGACTTTATAATCATTAAAATAAATCAATGTTAAATAGTTGTATAATTTAAATTCTTCATTATAAATATAATACCTCTTAATAAGCTGCTAAATTTATATTTCAATAAATAAAATTATATTACACATTGTTAGTAACAAATATTTCAATCTTTGAAATAATTTTGTGTTAATACATGATTATACGTTTTTTAATGTGTTATTTTTTATTGCGATATAATAAATTTTAATATATAAATTATTATGTTTTATTTTATGATATAGTTAATATTTTAAAACACAATAGTCTCTCTTCGTGTGTATAGGAGTGAATATGTTTATCTAAAGGATGTTATGTTAAAAAATTTATAATTATTTCATATCTAGGGGTACTCGTATTTGAAACTATAAAGGATAATATGCTATTAGGAAAACAGTAAGAAATACTTTTACAATACCTTGTGTCAGTTTTCTTAGACAATTAAGGAAAATACATACAATTTATTTTTTTACAAGTAAATGTACTTTGGTGACCTGTAAACTATTTCAAGAAAATATAATGATAAACAACAAAGCAATAAACTATTTTCTAAAACATGGAAAAATGATTTAAAACATAATTTTACCTTATGTAATTCAGAGGCCAATGGTGGAGATTCTGTAGATGTATTCTGTAGATGTTTGGAGAGTTAATTGTATGGATTTGTACACTTTTTAACACACGCAATAAGTAAATAAGTAACCTAGAAACATATAAAAAACTGGAAACTAAAACTATTTACACTGTTATGTACAACATTATTTGTGTACAAAGACTTTCCCTTTTTAGCACTAGTGCTCAAGCACATGGGATGAGCTCCTTTGTTACAATTTTTGCAATCATAACGAGTTCTTCCTTTTGCCTACAGAACTGGTACTTTGAGCGCTACATACTGAACAATTACGCTGTTTATTTTCTGCTAAAAGGTAAAGGGGGCTCATCACCAAACCCTGTATGTTGTGCCGGGTGGGGGTCACTAAGCCATTCCTCAGTGATCGCTTCAATAATTGAAACTTTAAATTTTAGTCTAGTAAGACGATTATCTGAGTTAATTTTATAAAGAATGTACAGCTTCACAATCATCCTAGAAAACAAATATGGAACGCTAATTTTTTCCAATAGGTTCAATAACAAAAATATAGCCGTATTAGAAACGTCCTTTTAAAAGGACGTCAGCGGTGAAAGGGTGAAAGAAACCTTTCGTAATTGGTTAATTCGTTATGTTGTCAATTTGGTCTTATTAGTTTAATTTGGTTTTATAATTTCACAACATATTTATAAATGTTCAGTACTGTTTAATTGGATTATCAGTTTAGACGACCTGAAAACTTATATTTATTATAGATATGTTTAGTGAATATAAATATGACTGGAATTATTCAACAGCTATTTGTGAGAGTTTACATATATGATAAAAGCATTTTATGAAAGAAGATGGGAGATATTTCTTTACGAAGAAATAAGTCCTCATATAGAATTCAGAATGGAGACAAGTAAAACCACCAAATTTATAGGTCAGTAAGAGTTTTTCGGACAGATATGTCTTTATATTCTGGGACAGTCACTCAAAAATTTAAATCACTTGAGTATTCCCACTACTTTGTTTCTTTTTATAGTATGTATCTTCTAATTTATTTGACGTTATTATTACAGTATATTATTTGCAATTATTGTTCAATTACGAATATTTTGTTAAATAGTTATGAACTAGAAATAATATGAAATTTAATTTACCCAAAATATTACTAAAGAATAATTTCAAAATTTTCAGTTTAGAATCAAATAAAAGGACAATTCAATTTAATCTTAAACATCGTATATTAATGTATGAAAATTATTAAAAATTCAATATATTATTATTACTATTTGTAGACCTATTATTAATTGTATACTTAACAATCCTATTTAACATCCTTCGTTTAGAAGCATGCAATGGCAGTTTAGTCTACGTAGAAACATATTCAGGCTAGCAACATTAAAACTTTAAACAATTTTATTACTGTACTATAACATAACAGTTATACTCAATAACTACTAATTTAACTATTAATAACTTTTACTAGCTCCTACGATTGGGCGTTAAATATAACATAACAGAACTTTAATTACTACTAATATCTTTTTAGTATTGGGCTTCAAAACATAACAAAACTGAACTCTACAAATAATGAGCTCCTATTTAAATAAAAATACAAAACACAACTCTTTACCTTTCAAATAATTATTTATTATATTATTTTGATTTTTGAAAACCAATTACATTTACTAACCTAATTTTATTAACTCTACTTCATTCACTGTGCACTCATTCCATAACCTAACTTTAATTTGTTTACAATTAAATCTTTTACTCGATACAATTAATTCCAAAACATTCTCTAATATATTTTCTAAGACATCAACAATTATTTTGCCCAGTTTATATTTTTCTTTTGGTTTAGCTCATAAAACCTTCATTTTTCTTCACAAAGAAAATTAAGTTGAAACTCTAAACATTTAACATACAAATTTCTTTTTCTCGGCTTTGATTTCTTTACGAACAATTTGATTGCCTTATTATTATTATACATATCATTAAGAAAACAAATTAAAAACTTAAACATTAAAATATTGATTTACTGCCACGGCTTGCTCTTTTACAACAAAACAAATTCAATTTTTAATAGCACTACCTCTAATTTCTCGGGGGGAATTTTTTGATGACTCAATAGATGTGAAATGTACGAATATTAATAAAAGAATATTTAACAAATTTTTACTTGTCAATGGTTTGCTCCTTTTTTCAACTGATAAACTTTTCACAATACACTTCACAATTTCACTAACTCTGCTTTATTACTTCACTGGATTTTCTTTCACTTAACCAAAAAACGAAGCGCTCACAAATCCCTTGTTGAAACTCCTAGGTGACGGATGGTCCTATCTGCAGAAGAAGCCTTCCTTCCTGCCGACGAAATATATTCCTCGCTGATATTAATATACTTGGTGCTGATTGAAATCCAACTGCAAACTCAGAGAAGCTCAACTTCCATGCTCAACAACACTTTAAGAATTTTTTTTAAAAAAAGTCCTTGAACAAACTGACGCAGAGACAATTAATTCGTCTTTTGGGTCAACAATTTTTAGACGACTCTCCGTCCTTCGTTCCCAGTCCTAGACTAACTTCCTTGTTCAATATTGGTTTGTACCGAATATCATCCCCTCTCATGAAACGTGAGCAGGCTTTCTCCTCGCTGATTCGTTAAAACATAGTTTCTGTATTTTTATTGGCGCTGTTCAAAATGTGCCCGTTGATTTTTGAAAGTGGGACCTCAGTTCATTGGTTGACCTAATTCTGCAAACCGTTGTAAGAGAAAACGTTTTTTCGCACATATCTGGAATTTTCGTTTCTGATGTACAGTTAGGGACGCTAACTTACCCTTGATTTCTCTTTTTTTATACAAATTTTATTCAAGTTTGTGTTTCTCCCGTTACTTGTTTCTTTTAGTGCATATGCGCTTTTGCTCCTTCAAGGCTAAAGCCCCGTTTTCTTTTGTTTTTTCTTGTACTCTTCCCTCGGTGCCGTTAGATTCCAAACTTCCCAAGCTGCACCTGGCATCCTACAATTTCTCCAATATGAATTGGTTTTTAACTGTTGTTATTATTATTTTATTTTTACATGAATTAATTGATTATTTATCTTATAATATCATTTAATCACATTTATAGTAAATGATTAGATTGATATCGTCACAATACATAAACACACACACAGACGTGTTAGGCAGATAAAAAAGAGTTTTTGTATTAAATATCAGAATGAAAGTTTAAAATTGTGCAGAATAATAAATACAAAAATCCTATTGCATTATCATTTTCATTTTTCCGAGATCCTCATCAGAATTATATATTAGATTTTTATTAAAGAAAATTGAAATGTATTATTAAATAAGATATTGGGTTTATTTTTCCTACAACAAAAAATATGAAATTGTTCCAAAATGAAATAAAATAATTGTAGGAACTTAAAAAATTGAATGGATTGAAATATAATTTTCCACGAGGTAAATTTTATTCTACAATACATAAGTTATACAAGAGGAGTTTTAGTGATTAAATCATTATTCTTAGTTCTTAAATACACAACTGCATTCACTAAGGATATTATGCTATATATATATATATATATATATATATATATATATATATATATATATGTAATATTGTAAAATCTTTGTATTGAACAAGTAAAGTGTATATTGTGTTTTCATTCATTTCTTGAGTTTTGTTCACTTTATAGAGTAATTTTGGTAGCGATAAACTTTTCTATACAAAATAATTCGTTAATTAGATGTTCTCTGAATTTAAAGAATTGGAAAAAGAAAATTCTTTGTTTTGATGTGCTTTTTTTTATATATAAATCGTTGTTAAAACGTCTTTAAGTTAATTATTTATAATTTAATGCAACTTATCATTCTTATCATACTATTTATCTCTATCCTTTATGTTAACCAGATCCAATGGCATCAGCTCTAGTATATATTGGTTTTACACTATTATTTCACTTCTGTGTTTATCGTATTTAACAATCAATTATTCGTCACTTTGAAAGCTACAGTAAAATGTATTTATTTAGATTTTAATCTTATGTTACGAACAAATCCTGGATGATATATCACGTTACATCTGTGATTGACGGCACACATCGTTTGTTATCCAGGATTATTCAGATTCTATTCTAGTGACAGGTTGGTTGGATATACTTTCTGACGTATAAAGTGATATGAGGTAAACTTTAGTACCAACCATATGTGCATATTAAGGGACAAATAAATATTGTTGATCAAATGCTTAAGGGATGGTCCTTGTACGTTTTTTACTGTACTTTACAGATGATGGATTAGTCTTTAAATCATCCCATTTTTAAAAACTCGGTGTTTCTTGTGGAATGTTTTGTTTTATGTTATTTCGTGTTTGAAGTTTCTACGATTGTTTCTCCTTTCAAGTGAACCATTATTAAATTATGTCTTCCATCTTAATATAGAAGTAATATAGTTTCAGTAGAGTTTTCTATTACAACAAATAGACAGATTTGTTTATCTATTTATTTTTTGATATAGAGATATATTGTCTTTAAAACATTATGAAGGGAAAACAAAAGATCTTACCTATTAACTCGTGAGAGGTTTAAATCATAACCTGCAAAGTAAACATCTACCATTCAGTTATAAAAGAAAAATGAATGATTAATGTAAACTTTATTTAGTGTATGTTTTTAATAAAAGCAATGCACACTATTATATGGACGTAGGAAGCAATAAATTATGTACAATAATAAATATATCAATTTAAGATATATATTACGTTACTGTATTTATATAATATGAGCTCTCTTCTGCTCATGCTAATTGTAACAGACAAAGGTTAAGAAAAACTTTGGCAAGTTAAAACTTACGATGACATTATTTAAATGTTACTTCATTGTGATAAATTAAAACTTCTAAGACATTAGATATTTAAAATTCAATATACTCAATAATTATAGTTTTTGTTTTTAAAACTAGTGTCTGAACTTGTAGGGGGGGTGGGATGTACAGAGTAATTTAAGGAGGGGTTAGTAATAAATAGAAATGTTGGTTTTCAACGAAAATATTCGAATTTATTGTCATTTCACAGAGACAAAAATTATTACATGTACAATCTTACATACATAAAGTATAAATAAAACATAATTACTTACATTCTGCTAGTGTGACGGTGTACGAATTATATTGTTATATAAATTATAGTAAAATATCTAGAGTTTTATTATAATTCAGATAAGGAAAATATGACATTTAATGGGTTTTTATCATGGATTTTGTAAAAGATGAAGTACATGGTATAAAATCGATACAATTTTAAGACGTAATAAAACCACTTCAAGTGAAATAAAAAAAAAAAACTATCAACATAGAAAACTCCAAGAGACAGATTGTTGTAGTGCTCCACACCTCCTGCAACAATGTTTCCCCCAATGTCGAGATAAGACTGTTTGACCGAAAATATTATCGAGTTGAGATAATTGAAACGTTATTCTTATTCGATGTGTATCGACTGTTAGGCTATTCTGTATTTAAGGTGGATTATATATATTTTATTATATAACTCAAAAACTTTCATAAAAATCATACGCTACAAAGCCTTCATACTATACATTAAATTTCAAGTATGGAGGAACAATAAATCGTATATCCCTTAAACTTAATTTTATAAGTAAGATGATAATATGATATACTATATACCGTGGATTAAATATACTGGGTCTTTCAAATACAGCAGTGTCCATTTTATTATATTAAAAATTAATCAAATTTGAATTACAGCAAACATTTCGTAATTAAAATGCAAGCTTTAAAATATATATATGGTCCTGAAACAATCAATTTTTACCAACTTCGCTCTCCCAACATAATTCGTAATTATATATGTAGATATCGAAAAAATAATAATGTAGTAGTTATAATGTAGTAGTGATATGTATTAATGTACATAAATCTACCAATATAATGCAGCTAATAACACTTGTGTAGTACTTATGTATAGAATATCTCCAAAGTTGAAAAACATTTATATAGAAACTTTCAATATAAAATATTTATCAAAAATTCTGGTAAAAAATTTATAAATAATTAAAAATAAAAATATTCTTTACAGGAAAACACGTAAGGAAGACGATATTAATAAACGTAGCCGTAATCTTGAGATGTATGTAATTACAAATGAAGATTACAATTTATTCTTTGTGACTCTTTTAGGTTGATTTGTTTAATTGTTGTGGAATATTAGTGAATATAAATCTAAATCAAATCTAAGAATGTTCAAGTACTAGTTAATGTATGGTAAATAAATATAAAAAAATTGGAGCTATGTATAACTCCCTTAAACTGTTATACAGGAAGTGATGTGCCTTGCAGCAGATAAATATATATATTGGGAAATAGTCTACAGTCCATTATCCACTGTGAGCGCTTTGAAACTGACTGGCTAGTAAACGTATTTCATATTATTTATATACCGGGTATAAGAAGTTTCGGTACGGTTGAATAACTTTCAAACTAGAAAATTTAGATATTTGAAAGGTATTTGAGAGATAAATACTACTTCAAATTTATTTTGTCAATAGTGTTTCGTTTTAAAACATTAGCTTTACGGTATTGTCTTAGTGGGTAATTTCAACATTTTGTATAATTACCAAGATATCTCATCGTTCTTCAATACGTGGCATTATGCCTTATGTCAACACCGTCCATCCATCATCTTAATTGAACATCCACTCCAGTTTTCATTAAGACGTAAAACATAATGTGCATTTCCTTTCTCACCGTCAATTCATATTAATGTTTCTTATAAGCTATAATGAATGTTATATTATTGCTATAAATTAACTAGGATGACTACTTACTTTTTAAATTTTTTTTTCCTTGTTAGTAAGTGAAGAGAGACTTAAAACCAGATCCTATCTTGCATCGTTGTCCTTTAACTAATCGCATTTATTTAGGTTCATTAATCATAATTTTGCTATTAAAAATATATATCTCAACGTTCTCCTATTTTACTTCTAACGTGTTCAACCTTTTAATATATCATTTTAATTATATATTGCATTAGAGAGATCCGTATTTAATGCGCGAAGTCGACCAAAAGCGTATACCTAACAGATATCACAACTTTAACTCTTTATAAAAAATACTAAGTGTCTGGTAAATAACTAGATGCAGTATATGGTAGTCATTCACATAAATCACCGTAACGCTCTTAGCACGTTTATCCGTTCATACTGATATTATCGATTTTATTGCTTGTTTCTGAATATCTATCAACTAATTGAAACAACTTTATGTTTGATATAGGCCTAACTGAACTATTAATGAATAACGGATATTCACCTTTTATTTTGTTATTATTATAAGCCTATATTTTTTTGATGAAATTAAAGTACACCAATTAACTTGAAGACATGTATATGAATACTAAACTTTTAAAAGAATTTTTTTATAGCCTTTATACAAGGGGGGGGGGCAGAGATATGTTTCGGAATACGGACAGCTCTAAATTCGGTATGTATTACTGACTTGGTAAAGTTACAATAAAGTGCATTTGTATTCATTTCGTGTTATTCGTATTTGTCAAGTGAGAGATATATACAAATTTAATATTTTTGTTTACTGTTTATGTTTTCTAATAATTTTAAATTAGTTAAGGAATTGCCTGCTATTGATAGGGAATTTCGTTCCTGTTTCTAAACAAAGATCTATTCATTCATGTTTAATAGAGAAGAAGGGTTGCTTTTAATGATAACTGTTAATCAGTGTCGCTAATCTTGTTATGGTATGCGACTGTAGTATAGACTTGTAAACACCAGGTACCTTGGTTATTATCGACGGAGTTTTTTCCTTTTACCCGTTTATGTAAGACAATTGGCAGTAAAGTTATTCATAGATTTTATTTTAAAGATTACTATAATTAATAACTTTTCCCCAAATTTGTACTTATTTGTGTTGTATGTATCATATCATAAATTTTTAAGTAAGAATGGGTGTGTATGTGTTGTGATGGAGTGTGAATCCCCACCCCACACAAGAGAATTAGAAAAAAAGATAGTAATCTAAGTTAAAATACACGTTTCATGCTGTATCAGTGCCTTAACCGAGAACAAAGACGGCGACCTATGGAGAAGATCTATCATGAAAAAAAGGACTGTTAATTATTACATCTCAGCTATGGACTGAAAGAAAATTTATATTAAATGGTAATATAAAGTTGTAACAACAAAACTTCCCAAATTATTCCTTCCTTCTTACTAAAACGTTTTGTGTAATTATATAAGTAAAATATGCAAAAAAATAAAATAAATAATAAATAAAATATGATAAAATGAAAATTTTGGAAAATGTAAACAATTTAAAAATATAATAATGAATTACAAAATTTAGTAAAATCAATAGCTTAAAAGTGATGAGCAGTTAAACTTTAGATCAAATATAAATATAATAAACAATAGAATATGATGTTTAAATGGTGTTACTGGTTTGTATATACACTATATACTTGTAAATTAAGTAAATATAAGTAATTCATTAGTTATAAATTGTGTTATATTAATAAAAAGTACATAAATAAAACTATAAATAACAGAAATAGTTGGGGGTGGGGGGTAAATTTTAGTTGACTATATAATATTGTAATATAAAATAATTGTTTTATTTACACGAAAGTCATAATATGTATACTATCTGGTTTTAAATACATTTTGCTATAATAAGTGTTATCGTTAGTAATAACGAAATACAAATTATGACAATATCACACGTTCAAATATAATGTATATCTTAATCGTACATTTTTTAAGCTATTAAACATAGTAACTTAAGTACATAACAGTACATAACAAAAATATCTTCCTATGTTATTAGTTTAAAATGTTCAGTTTTTGAATTCCTACAATGTCCAAATACATACCGAAATACTTATCTCGTCTGAATAATTCACTATATACTCGACGATATATTACAATCTTATGTAACAGCCAGGTTGGAATGATGGGTATTTTAATGAATAGAATAAATATAAGACTCCATCATGTAGAAAATTTATTTTAGAATAGTATTTAATATTCTCTGTTGTTATTAATTCAGAAACGTATATCAAGGCAGTTCCTTGATATACATAGGCTAATTAATTTTTGTCAAAAATTTATTTGTGTTGCGGAATTGTACTTAACTTGTTGTAGGGTAGTTTACAATAGTAAAATTCACCAATGTGCTTATTTTTCATCTATTATTAGTTCCTCTTTAAAGAAATTAATAATATATTCGTAATTTTTAATGCTTTGTTCCTTGTAAAAAATGAAGATAAAACTTAAGAAGAGATTTATCAGTTTCAAATATAGCACAAGTCACATGGTTATAGATTTCTGATATATATCATATAAAAATAAATAATAATAATAATGAACGTAAAAATAATAAAAAACTACCAATATTGTCCGTTTAAATATAGGTTGTAATTGGTATAGTTTATTTACTATAACACCTTAAATAAAAAAATAAAAAAAGAAGAAAAGTATTTTGAAATATTAACAAAAACCTTTTTAAAAATTTATTATTTCTAGTTATCATAGTGAACGTCTTGTCATATTAGGAGGATAATAAACCATTGTCAAAATCATAAGTTTTAATAAATAATGAACTTTAATAAATCTGATCCAATATATATATATATATATATATATATATATATATATATATATATATACTGTGTATGTATATTGTTATAAAACATATTCCACCGTACTCAAATATAATTATTTTAAAAATTATGTTTCACCCTCAAGGATTCAACTATATTAGTACGGTTATGGAATTGCCGAGGGACAGTAGATGTACAGCTTTCATGTAATTATGGGTTAGTTCCCTCTCTTTAATATATCCTATCACGTCTCTCGGACCAACTCTTGTTCTATTCGGAATCTGAAACTTATAAGTTATTTGCTTTCTAGGGGGACCTTCATTTGATACTCCTTTCATCTTTTATTTTAAAATGATGAAAACCGTGAGGTTTTTAGCCTTTAACCAACAAGGAGTAAAATAGCATAAGATATTTATGCTAAGAAAAATGATACAATAATATAGGTAATTCTTCCTATTAAAAATGCAAGATATGTCGGAATTGCTAATAATATATATTGATGATATGATGAAATTATTTAAACCAATCATGTGATCTTGTACGTACCTAGGTACGAAAAACAATTCGAGTGATACTGATTTAATATAGTAAGATTGTATGGATCTCAATGTAAAAAGGGATTTATACCAATTCTGTATTAATCTCATAGTTAAATATTGTGCTTATTACAGTTAGTTGATGTCTATAGATTATTCCTTTATTTAATCCTGAGGTGTATTTACTTTAGGCTATGTTTTTGTATCCTAAATGTTTTCTGAGGGAATATTTCAAATAGGTGCTTCAGAATATATGTTACTACTTAAGGAGTATTTTAATTTTTCATTTATAGCCAACCGTACGTTTCCCTTAACCTATAGACCTATTTCTACTCTTAAAATTTATTCTTTTTTTCTTTCAAATTAAGTCCTTTTCAATAATTAATAGTCTTTGTTTCGTATTAAACATAAAATATCAATTCCTTCAATGATTGGTAAACATTATTAAAGCTCATTATCCGTCTTAAACATTGCCATTATTTGCAATTCTGAAAGTCTCAATTCATTACAGAAAGTTTCACCAATATTAAGAGAGCTTATAATACAATGGCTTTTAGGCTTTTAGATTAAATTATGTGGAATTGATTAAATGTATTCTCTATTGTTAATTCTGTTTTGATTTATTTTTTGCTGAAGTTAAGGTAACAATATCGAAATCTAATAAAAGGAAATATCAAACGTGGTTTAATAGCAATTTTATAGAATCCAAATCTAAAAAATAATAGCCTACTTTATAAAAATATAATAATAATTTAATAATTATTTGAAGATAATAATTATGACAACTGAAGTAAACTAAAATTTAAACTAAAATTTTAGCACAGGACCTCTAAAAGTGAGTTTAAATTATGATAGTAAACATATTTTTCTCTGATCTAAAAAAATATTTGGAAATCGTAAATTGAATCATAAATACTGATATTATTCAAGCATTTACACAGTGATAAAAACTTAGGTACTTGCTATTTAGATAATAGTAGAGGTCAGTAAAAAATCAAATATTGTATTATCCAAAGACAACCAAGGGTGTACCCAAGATCAAAACTGGGGGGGGGGGGGGCAAGCCATGGTCATTCAATATACAATTATTATTAAAATAGATATTTCAAGAATTGTAATAAATTCCAGCAACAAAATGTGTAATAATTTTTTTTTTGCTTCTAGGGGGGCAGCTGCCCCCCTGCCCCTCGCTGGGTACGCCCATGAAGACAACACCTTATGAAGTTGTTAACTATATAGTTATCATTAAATAAAATACAGTGATTTATAACAAGAGATTTTAATAGACCTTAAACTTTAAAATGATGTAACGTTTCTTAACACAGATTTTACATGACGAGTATAGAGTAACAAAAACTAGGAAAGATTTGGAAAACTTTGAGTGCTTTTAGAAAATGATACAAGGGAAAGCTCTTTCTGTTTATGTCGTACCAAATTCCATTACACAATGCATTTACTGAATATTTCATAGATTTAGAGATTTCTCTCAACTAGATTGAGTTAGAGCCTTCCCAAAAACATTGGAGGGAGATATTCCATTATTATGTAAACTTTTTATTCAATCTTCTTACAAGCCTGACAGTCGTTTAAAAAAATAAAAAAAGAAACGTTACAATAATAAAAAAACAAAAAATTATCTCATTTACATTCCGTAGTTATGGTGACACATTAAAATCTTCAATTGTAACTTTATATTTTTTTATTGCACAAATATATATTTTGTTTGTGCCTTCATATTAAAACACAGTGTTTTATTTATTTAAAAAAATAGTTCACAAACATTTTAAAAACAAAGTAGGAAGACATTAATTAATAGGTATAATAATATTTTAAATAGTACATTTTTTGTAACAGTTCTTCAACCTACATTTACAATTTGTAGTAATTCATATCATGTAGACTAATAACTAATTCACTAGACCACTGTGGTGATTGTATATGAACAAGGAAAAACCCCAAACAACAAAATAACACAACTACACAAAACTGTAGTTTGCGTTTATAATACCTTATGTACATTTCGATAGCTCTGTTATCATCTTCAGATGTACACTACACACTAAATACAATAACAACAAATATAATACTACCTCAAGGCGTTTCTCCCACTCCTTACCTAACCTCTTAGCCAACCACAGTTGATCACGTCAAGGTCGCCTAATCCTACTAGGCCAATCACAGTTGGCCTCGTCCCACTTAAAATAAAAGGGGGCGTGGCAACGCCTACTCCATCGAATGAGAAAAACTAACCACATAATGCTATAATCTACTAATATAACTTATTAACACACGTTATCTAAAACAAAACCCAAACATATTGGTCCTCTATTGATAAACAATAAAGCTATACTAATTCCAAAAAAATATAACTTGCAATTTCTATTACAATTATATCAAGTAATATACAGAGTGTATTAAACCACCAGTGTGTATACATATTAAGGAAACGAATCAGTTTAGTTTCAACTGAAACCACATTACATCACACCAGAAGAATTTTATCCAAATTTACATTTTTGTTAAGCCATTGCTCCAAAGTTATATTTTAAAATGTTGGAGTGGTTTTTTAAAGGAATTTAAAGATACATCAAGAAAAGACTGTTCTACATATGATAAGACATATGTTCTAACTTAACATCTTTAGTTTAATGGTGAATGTTTGGAACACTTAACGCCGAAATATGGAAGTGTTTAAGTCTTGTCTTTTAGTGCATCTGCTAATACAGGCAACTCAGCGGCAAGAAAAACATGGATTCAAGAAGAATGGAAGAAACAGTTTAGAATTTGGGATTCTATAAGTTGTAATGGAAACTCAACATTATAGCCAATGATATCATTAAATATTTTTATGATTAATTAGCTCATAAATTCACCCTGTAGTCTATAATTTGATTATTTTGTTAATGATATTTTTGATTATTTTCGCACTAAAATAAGTTATTAAAAGATCACCCTCACCTCCATTATTAACATTATTATTACATCTCTCCATTATAAACTTTAAGTTATTGATATTCATACTCGAACGATTTTTTTATTATTTGGGCCAGAGAACAGGATCAACAAAATCCTTTCTTTCACAGTAACTGTCTTTAGCGTGACGAAACTACATTTCCTAGAATTGAGAAGGATACCGTCACAACATGAGGGACTGGACTTCAGAGACCCCGATCAAATGCGGGAAGTAGACAGTACAAGGTATTGGTGGTGCCGTAAAGAGTTATTGGTCATTTTTAGAAACTAATATTAATGGTCCTATTTTTTTTTTATGAACAATTAATTAACAATATTTACAATAACTTACCAATATGTTTGATAAATGTCTCGCCACATTTCTTACTACAGGCTCCAGTAGTGTTCAGACTAGACTAGTACTCTGGTTACTGTGCCCTTAATGTTCGTCAAACTGTATCAACTTTTTCCTAGAACGTTCAACAAACTGTATCCTAGAAATTAGTTTGGAAAAAGGTTGTCCACTGAAATTCCAAGCAATATCATCAGATTTAAAGTTTTGAACTATTTGTTATGAGGTAGGGGTATATATTTTGTTTATACGATACGGCCGAGAAAAAAACAAAGATATCCTACTACGAGTAGCGAATATAATGTTACAAGTAAATGGCGACAAAGTATTGCTTGCAATGAATACTTTCAAAACATAAGTTGACATCTGTATTGGACACGGAGGTAAGCATCATGAGTACCTTTAGTTTTTAAAGGAAAATTATTATGGTATATTAGATTACAATCGTAATCAGTGTTAAGACTTCTCAAAAGATTTTAATTGAAGCTAAATGTTGGTAAATAAATATAAATATTTTTATATTACAATAGTGCACATTAGTAAACTCTGCTTAAAGTATTAAATTATTCAGTATAACATTTTCTCATAAGTCAAGCTCAACATTTAATATTAAATTATTATTAGGCATATGTTTATAAACATGGATGATAGGTATATACATCTATTGCTATTTTAAACAAACGCATCACTACAAAAAATATATTTCCTTTATTTAAGCTACGACTTTAATAAAATTATATCTTTTTTGAAAAATAGTCATTACTTGTTGTAAACATTAAATTTATTTCTAATTATTAAGGTTAAACTAGTTGGCATCCTATGTTATTTACATAAGAATTTGGTACGCCGCAGTAAATTCGTTGGAATTGTTAATTAAATTAATTAACTCTAACTTATTCGTCTCTGGTAATTTTTTATGAGTATTTTAATATTTTGTTAAGTAGCCTATGTGTATTTAAATTTTACACTTTTTATTTAGATTGGTAGAATATTTCATGGATATGTAAACTTTATCGATTCATACTATCATTTGTGTGGTGTTGGTATTTGTGATCGTTAAAGCATTTCCATGGAAAATATTTATGAAATTTCCGTTGCACTTCAATATGTATAGATTACCTCGAATTACATCACAATAAAAATACAATAAACAATAATTTACATGTTTTAAAAATCTGTTTCATTTCTTATAAAAAAATGTCAACCAGATATTCATCATAATATAACAATATAGGCCTATTGTAAGATGTTTAGTAAATATATGATAACATGTTGATCATGTGAAACATAACATATTGTTAGCAAAAGTAACCAAGAAAACTGATGGATGTGTCACAGTCATTCCACAAAGTAGCCTATATTTTCTATTCCTAATTTTGCAAAACATTCATTATGCTTGATGGAAACTTAAAATATATTGCTATGATTTAGTATATATGTGGATGTAAATAATCCTGAGTATTTCAATTGAAATATTATCATTTAAAGTTTGTACACACATTTTTATAAACTAAACTCTCGTTATTTAACAAATATTATGGAAATATACATTTCACCATTTCTTTTGTTTTTATTATAAGAAGCATATGACTTGTAGTAAGTTTCGGCGAAATTAAGTTGTTTGCAAATAGAGATAAAAACTACACCTTAAAATACAATTTTATGTTATAATCAAATTATTAATTACCATGTGATACAGGATACATTTCAGGAAAATATAATTAGTTGTTCAAGGTTAGCCGCTAAAACACAATAATTGGACCAAAATAACTACATATTTTACAGTTTTAGATTTCTGTTTCTATTTCATTATTACAATGTGTTTTTGAGTTTTATTGGTTTATTTTAAGTTTCACGTATATCTTATAAAATGTGAAGGGTGAGAATTTTTTTGTATAAAGTGGATAATTTTCGGAGAAAAATATTTTTGTTCGTTTAAAATGCAGTAATAAAGATTTGTTTACCTTAAATCAAAACTTTTCACGTGGAAAATCCAAGAATAATTCATCGCAATTCCTATAAGGACACTTTAAAATATATTAAATACCTTCCTAATACTTTCATTTTGTCTTCAGGGTATTTTCGTGTATTAAATCCTCTCCTATTCTAGATATTATAACTAAATAGTTAAATTATTGTTGGTCTTATTGTAATTTATTCTAAATTCATCCCATGATTTCTGTACAATATTTTTATTTTCCATAATATACAATTATATTTTCTCTTTATCACACTGGCTTGGGTAGTGAGCTATATTGTTTCAACTAAACATTTTATTTTTAGTTCGGCTCAATTCCGATATATTCTTTTTCCTATGGTGGCTGCAGTTTTTATTTCAGTATTTTTCAAACAGTTTTGTAGGTGACATTTTTGGAATTTTAATATTGAATGTTACACATGTTTTACAATGTGAAGGCGGAGAGAAAGTTTGTGTAACCTATATACGTTTCTTTCAAAATACACAAAGTAAATAAATAAAACAATTAATAGAGTTGTCGACGAAGAAACGGTAATTCTGAATTTGTGTACCCCGTTGTTTAGTGGATTCCGAAAATAATTTATAAACCTTCAATGTTTGTTATTATAATCCTAAATGAATGAATTTGTTGACAATTTAACTGTGTGAAAGATAAAGTGTGTGAGAAGGAAAAGATATAGTTTTGTAACTTGAATAGGAACACAAACTGGAAACAGAAATCGGTATTACACTACTTTCGTTTGGATTTTAATAAAGTTTGTTTTTAATATCTCACATAATTAAGAGACTGTTAATTCTATTATTGAGCTTCTTTACTAACAATGAAATGATTTTTATTTTAGTTTATAAGAAAATATTGTTTTACATAAACTAAAGGTAGTCCCAATGTTACCATAATAGTCCATAAGTATTTTACCTTATTGAGTGAAATTGTTTAGAAATCTACGTGATCCGTACTCCGTAACTGGAGAATATTCATATCAAATAAATGGTATTTATTCACTCTTCCAAAGTTAAGTGTACAGTATATCTGTGGTAAAATAAATAAAATAATAATAGTGACGTTATTCCGGTGTATCGAGGAGAATTACTTGTGCATGTTTGTTAGTTAAAATTTAAAGAACTAGACAGACTTGTGAACTACGAACTTATTATGTCTTCCTACTTTAAACTCATAATAAATATTTGATAATTATTGCATACATTGTCAAAAGTGTCAAATCTGAATAAATTATTAGCCAACAATTTTATTTTTGTTTTACATATGAAATCAATGTGCCAAGAAATTGCTAATGTCACTTAACTATGTTTAAGAGAACCTTGTCACAAAATAGATAAAAACAATCTACAGACAAGTACAAAATTATATAGTTTATTTTATTTTTTATTTGTAATTTTGCAATATAATCTAAATATAGTCTATATTTGAAAAAATATTTTATATGTAATTACATTCAAATAATATAACTGTAAATGATGAAAATATACAGAATACAACAATTAGAAAGATATCTGAATCAATAAAAGTCATGATAAAAAAATAATAAACAGGGAATATTCGTCTTTGAGTAATATTCAAAATTTAATTTTTATATATAATAACATTCTATATTTTAAAATGTAGTGATAACACTGTTTTCCAAATAATAATAATATTAAAAAAAGATTTTAATATTACACATAATATTACACAGGTTACAAAAGTTTATTATATATAGTCTACTTTTTAAAGAATGAGTGTATAATTAATTATTCATTGTCCATTTTATTTGCAAGTTAAAGGAATTATATAAGTATTAAACATATTTGATTTCACACAATACAACGTTTCAATGACTAATCTTCATCATCAAATATTACGTGTAATATTACTTCTACTTACTTACATTTATAAATATGTGTCTGTTGTAGAAAATCATGTTTTCCCTTTCTTTTTATGATTGGGGATTCAACAAATGATGTTTATTTCAAATCCATTTAATATTTTTATTTAAAAATTATATAGTCTTTTGAAAACTGCACAATAAATTTAACACTTATAATATTATCATCAGTTGTGACCTGTTGTGAGTTCTGCTAACATACAACTCCCAGTTGAGAAGTGAGAAATGAGGGAGCTGAGAGTTTAAAAAGATCAGGAAAGGTAGAAGTAATTTCCTACCCTAATCTTTCTTCCCCAAACACCAAGGGTCAAACGTTTAATGTATTATTAATACCCTCCCACGAGACACATTGCGTAATGTAAAATAAATACAAGTTGACTGCCATATTAGTCTTACCTGGTACATACGTAATACATTATTGTTATATCTGTAAGATAACAAAAATTCACATTAACAATAATAAATAAATAAATGTGTGTATGTAAGTATACTATGTAGACACAATAGATTACAGATCTTTACTAGTACACCTAAGTAACAATACAAAATAACGTAAAATTTGTAAAAGTTAACAATAACTATGTGTTAAATTTCGAAATGAATGAACAATTAGCTGATGTGTAAATCACCCTGCAATAAAATTTAAATTTTAAAATACACTATATTTCTGTTTGTTTTAAGCTATTCAAAATTTTTACAAGAATTATACTCATTTCTTTTTTGTTATTTATTATTTATTTAAAGAAATACATACATATTATATATATGAAGTTAATAAGTTTTTTTATACTAGGAACTACGTTCATCAAAGGGTAATAGGTTTCAGAGGTTTATATATTCTAAGAATAAATCAGAATAACATGCATATATTTGTATGTCTTATTATTTATATCTGGATATCTCCTTATTAATTATGTCGTAATTAGTTTAATATATCGAATCTATAAAATGTTCATATACCATATTCTCAGTTTTTAATAAAACGTTTAATCTTTTTCCTAGTTAAAACCGTGATTTTACAATTATCACACTATAGAATACCATATTTAGTCAATTTAACAAATATAAACAATGATAAATTATTATGTTTGTCGTGAATATAAAAGAAAATCTTTCTATATTTAAATGGTAATGCAAGTCTCGATTGACTAGAGGGCCATGAAGTACGAAAAGCGATGATGCCACGTCAAGGAACCACTATCATCTACTAATATTAATTCTAACAATTTTATGACGCAAGTTTAACTTTTTATCATATAGAAAAACATCTTGGTAATTACATATTGTTAAGAAACACTGAATAGGAAAATACTCATACTATGGTATTAGGTAATTTATGTCACACTAGAAATCATAAATTCCCCTCGTTTTTCCATTGGTTGTAAAGAAGCACGTAAATCTCTAAGTGCAGGATTTGCTAAATCTTATACAGAATAATACGATATTATTAAAGTAATGATTTAATGCTTAAAATCTGTTATACCTTTTTCTCAGCCAAGAGATATTTATATATCCGGTTTCATAGGTTCATTGTATGTACATAACTTATGTAAGTAATAGTTACTTTTTTAGTAGCAACTTATGGTGGAACAGGGTGTTAGGACTTTTTATAAATAAGATTGCGTCATTTTACTAACAACTCTCCCACTTTTTCTGCTTTTAGTAGAAACTTACTTCACAAAGATGTTCTCTGAGAAAAATTGGTTTTATCTTATAATCATTTTAAGCATCTAATATATAAAAAAACAGTGGCCGTAATGTACTAGATATTTACTTCTCCCTGTAATGTATAATAATAGTTTTACTAAATAATATTTTTTATTATCCATTTAAAATAAGTTTATATAAAAAAAAACATATATTTTCATACCATAGATCATTTACCCTATATATTGTAATGTGGGTTACAATATCTGTTGTAGGAAATTATAAAAAATGTTTATGGAAAACAAAATATACAAACACACTAACATTGATTTCATATAAGCCAGTTAAAATTTAAGAAGTTGATTTTCGAACTGTGCAGTATGGGAGAAAGACGCCACTTGTGTTTATGGAAAATGTGCTACATTTGTTCAAACATTTCATCGATAAAGTATATTATATAAACCACACTCAAAAGGAATGATTCACAAATGTTCCTCTACGTTTTGTGATAAGGAACAAATAAAGTTATCGTGGAACAGAAGTGTAACATTTATCGCAAAATATTTTAAAAACAAAATCTTAAGTACGATATTTAAGTCTAATTTGATTTAATAAAAAAATATTTATAAGTCTAATATAAAGTACACCGATTAAGCTTAAATTTTAATACTCTGATAACTGCAGGATGGGCATTTGATTTATTGTAAATAATAGAAACGATATTTCAAGTACCATGAAAATTACGTTGTTAACGGAAGCAAAATCCCACATAAGCCGTTCCGTTGAAATCCTCTTACTGTAATACTATTTATCGTTAATAAATGTTCTATACGGCTAGTAATATTTTATATTATTTAAGACTTATTGAAAAACGACATGGGTTTATTTGCATGTGAGTCTTCGTGTTAACAACTAGTTATTTAAACGGAATATTTAATTAAAATGATGTAAGTTTTAAAATTATTTTAGTGTGATTTGGCGAAAGAAAATAAAATGTAAATAATACAACACATTTCTCGTACACAATCAAACACACACAATTTTTATTTTATTAAACATAGTCAAAATGCTGTTTATAATATAGAAAGCTCTATAATTTTAGGATTTGATTTAGGATTTTTATTGTGAAGCTATAAAAGACAAATATTTTTATTTTAGTCATATTGGTGGGGAAGATTTCAACTGACCAAATTTTAATAAATATTTTAACGACTGCTAATAATATTTATTTATAATTAATTAATTTGTAATAAATAATTTGGTGTTATGTCTACTCCCTTTGTTTTATTATTTTTAGTAGTCATTAGAGCAATCTTATATAATTAATTTCATACATTTTCAATTCTGAATCAAGAGATAGTTCATTACGAAAACAGCTTAAGAATCAATTTACTGCTGTAGTAACGATTTGTCATAATCTTTCAATTTGTCATAATCTTGTTTGATTGAGATATAATCGAAATTTTCTAACAAGGTTTCATTCTAAATTATAGGTTAAACAGTATACCTAAATATATTAGATTCTGATATATACTTATTTTCTATAAAATGTGTTTAAATATATTTTGTTCTAGATTTATTTTTACAAACTTCTACTTTTAGTGAAGGAATTGGACGGAAATTGAAATTGAAATTTATATTAATGTATATTTTTACATTCATTTTTACATTCTGTTATATTCATTACATCTAGAAACAAATAACGGTTTACTAAAATGTCTTTTTTTCCTTGTTATGTAGAAACTAGTCGGATCCATTTAAATGTGTTACAAAATATTCTTTGAAACGCTAGTGTATTTACATTTAAGTTAAAATTAAAATCTAAAACCTATGTTTTTATAACGGTTCCATAAACAATCAGGTTTTTATAATTCATCCGTCGTATATATACATAAAATATAAATCATATATATTGTTTGTAAATCTATGGTCACTTCTCAGTCCTTCATAGTCATCTCCTAATTGCTTGTAAGCCAAAGTTAAGGAACAGAGATATTGAATCAGATTGAAGTCCTAATTCTGAAGTTTCAAAGTCTGTAATAGAATTTAAAATTATAAAAGAAACCCATATCAGATATTCCAGCATCTTAGATAAGTGTAATTAGGAGTGATATAATTTACCAATCTTCAGTTGGTACTAACATAGTCCTATTTCCGATAAACGCACAAAATTCAAACAATTTTTCGTCTATACTATGGTAGCATTTTAATAATTAAAATATACTTACTAAAATTATTTTTAAAAAATCATTAACATTGTTTGAAATTTCCCCCTTCCCCAACATAATCAATTAATATACCTGGTTTCAAATTGACAGAGCAATATATACGAGAATCGTATAAGAGATTCATAATTGTACTTGAGTAAGACAAATAACATTCATAACAAATTAAAATTTCTATATATAAAGTCACGTTTTTCTTAAACAGAATTATCAGAACTCAACTTCCTCTCCCTTTCATACAGCTCTTTACTGCAATAACAGAAATACTTTTAAAGTCATCGAAACGTATGTTTCATAAATGGAAGCTTTGTCAATTCCATTCTCTGTTCCCACGTTTTACTTAAGATAGATTTTGAATATATATATATATATATATATATATATATATATATATATATATATATATATATATATATTATTCAAATCGTCCAACGTTACGCTGTACATTGTATTAAATACATTTTGGTCCAATTAACTTCTTTTTTTTTAATAATGAAGAATGCATAACTAAATCTGATAACGGATCCTCTTTTACTTCGGATTAATATTTACGCCTAAAACCTCAACATAGTTAACAATGAATGCTAGAGATTCCACTGTAACTTTGACATGCGGGTTCCATTTAACATTCTGAATCAATAACTCCTTCCCTGTCAATTGATGTGACCCTTGTATTGCCGATTAACTCAGACCGGAGACAAAATTTCTGAAATATATAATCTCAAGTTATTCAGTGGTTCTGATGTAAAACTAGTGTACATGTTGTTTTTAACTTCATCTGCTCCTTTGAAATCAGTCTTACTATACAAATTCACTATTAACGTAAATTTAAGAGAAGAAGTTTTTTCTTACTTTTAACGGTACAGTTTTACAATATTTATACAGTTGACAAATTTATATGTTTTCTTATTTTTACGAAAATAATATACACTTATAACTAAATAGAGATTATTAATTATTCTAAAATCATGAATGGAACAACTTGCTTTAAGTTTTTTAAGACATTTATTGTATGTTTTGGTACAATGTTCTCAGTTTTAATATGGAAATATCTTCATTATTTTGGATTTTTAAATTTATTTTCCCTTTGAAGTTTTTATAATGCATTAATTTTCTAACTAGACTAATATTTGAATTGCCATTTTCGAGAATAGTAAAAGTATCTTTTATAAATTTCATATTTTATGACAATAACCAGTTTGGCGAATGTAATAGTTAAAACGTCCCTTTTGTTCTAAATGGCAATTGCTGTTCTGCAAACTGCTTAATAATTGGATAAAACAGGAAACTTAATAATAGTACAACCATTATAAATACATAAGATTTTATTTTAAATAAATAATATTTCTCAAAGATAGATGACTGAGGATTTTACAGTGACAAACGCGAGAGAATATTACGACTTTGGTCCTAATTAATAAAGTAGCAGCGAAAAAATGTATTTTAAATTATGAGATAGAAAGCGGTTGTGGAATGTTCTTTAAACTTCTTTGCACAAAGGAAAATGAACTACAATTTATTATTTAACCAATAATAATAATTTGTAAATTTATCTAATCAAATATTATTATGAACGAAATATTTTGAACGAATACTAAATATTTTGTTATATCCTGTAATTCAGAAGTTACGATTTACCTTTCAGTATAGTATAAAAAATTAAGTTTGCATATTATATACTGTTTAAATACATGAAGACCAAATTCAGTCATTAAGTCAACCTATGATAGGTTGTTTTATCGTAGTAAATAAACTGTTTGTTAAATAAATAAATAATCTGCCACGTAATGTTAAAAACACAAGAACACGTTTAAGTCCGGTTTTCCTTATCAGTTATTTCATACTTTTCCTATAAAGATACTGTTAATGGTTAAACAAGAAGTTCTCACGAGATTCCAAACTTTTTTGATACATCATTTGAAATGAAACGCGTTAATAAATGTTTTTCCAGTATTCAATGAAACCTGCTATATCTACAACTTGTAACTGCTCAGAAGGTGCGACGTTTTTTAAACTGCACACATAGATAAAGAATTAAAACATAAAATCCATTTCCGTCCCAATGAAAACACATTTAAAGACATACAGGTGAACAAATACTTTCAGTAATAAACCTTACTCCAACTAAACTTTTTCGTAATCGTGAATGATCGTTTGTTTACATAAGACATTATTTTTTCTGTTGATAAGATACTCAATAATTAGGGAGTATTCATACTATTGATGTATTTTATTCTCAAACACTTATTTGTCATCATTTGTGTGTATGAAAATTAAAACACCAACGTTTTGAGAGTATAAATCACTCATCTCTTAAAAAGTGATAATTTTAGAACATGCCATATATGAAAGAGTCGGCATTCGTTAATAACCGAAACTATTAAAAAACTTTACCTACGAAAGTTATAAATATACCCGTTGCTAAAGTAATGGATGAGTGGTGAATATAAATATAACTATGTACTAACTTCATCATAAAAATTACAAGTTAACGAAAATAGTCATTCGCACAACAAAATTCTATTGTTTTCATTACCGGCTCCTATTCTAGTATCTCATTCCATATATTAATTAATTGTCTCTAATGTTTACTTGTGCTTTTTACTGTTTATTTTGGTTTGTTTAGAGTATTTATTTAGTTTCACCTCTCAGAACTATCTTATTTGTTTTTATTTTACAGACTCGCTTTGGCCATCTTTATCCACCTTTTTAGTATAATACATACTATTATAATACATTTTTATTGCATAATAATAATAAACTTTGTGCCGATGAAAGTCTTTTGAATCCAATTGTAGATACATGTTTCTCACACGCACAGGTGATATCCACAGGCTATCCATGTTCACAAACAAACTTGCTTTATATAAAACAAATTAGGAATATTTTTTGGTTTTTATATCGACCTACAAGTATTGAATTGTTGTGATGTAAGTGTATTGTGTACTGGGGACGGCATCTGTGCATGAGCGTAAGAGTTAGCTACAATTTGGTTGAAGAAGACTGTTTTCAAGTCAAATATAACACTTAATCAATATTTACAAACAGTAAGTAGGTTAAAATCAACAATAACAGTTATTATTTCATTTAGTTTCCAACATTGATCCCCAAAACACAACGCGTTAACGAAATTATCAAATTCTTTAAAACTTGCGATATTAAAAAAATTAAAGGAAAATCATTAAGATTGTAGATACGATAGTTCAGGAGAGAGTGAATAATGTTTTCTTCAGCGTTTTTATTACGAAAGATGCCGGTAATAAATGTATCAGTTTTATTTTGTATAAATGTATTTCGTATGTCTGATTTTCTTATCGGTTTTTATTTCTCCGTAAAAATAGAATATAGGGAGTATATTTAACTTATGAAAATAATACCTGTATAACTACTCTAAATTAAATCAGTGCAATAGGTTAGGCGTAAAATCTCTTTTTATACAACATAAACTTATTAGCTTAATCGATATAATAATTAGCTTATTTATAACGATATAATAATGCGATATCGAGTGATTTTCAGATTAAATATATAATAAGTTACTGAAAAGAAATCTTCTTCGAAATTTATTCATATTATTCATTACAACTTTTTCACGTTTCTTATAAATAATGAAGTTATTTTTTAATTACAATGACATATGTGTATACTTTTATAATGGGTAACAGTTACTTCTTTTGATTTCTTAGGCCAGTTTATTTTGTAAAGCATTTACCTTATTTTAAACTAAAATGAAGAATGTTAGAATGTTTAATTTTTAGTAACTTTATTGAAATTGATAGGTCTAACAATATACTGTAAAAATAACTTGATAATAAAAATGCACAGGATTTAAAATTTAGTCGTAAGTGCATAAGTGTAAAATAACTAGTACTTCAAACTATAATATATGTTAGCACATGATACTTTTGTCCACAAATCTTTCGTTATATTATCAAAATAATACGTGAATGAAACACAAAAATAATAATATTTTTCAGTGAAGACATTTCACTAAAATAATTACATTGGCTTACCATATAACTAACTTTATATTCGTAATTTCAAAAAAAAAATATAAATGATAAACTGAAATATCACCAACAAACCTTGGTTTATAATGACTGATTTATAAAAGATTTAAAATTGTAGTTATCAGATTGGAGGAAAGTATTGAATCCGTGTTTATTATTGTTTTATTAATAATACATCCTTTAAGTACATTTATTTCGTTCAATTTTGTGGCTGTGGTTTTATCTTTGTTTTTGAGAAATATAAGAGTAGACATTTTGTCCATGTATGCATTATACTATTATTAATATTATATTCAGTTATTAAAATCGAAATCCAACGTAATATTGTGCAATATAAAATAGACCTTCCTAAGTTAAATCTTCTAACTTTGTTGAAGGTGGTTTCAGAGTAATTACTTTACAACAAAGAGCTTCGAACTTAATACTTCAGGTGGAACAAAGGTAAAGTTAAATTAGTAAGCAAATACTGTGAAGTATATGGGAGCAGAATACTACTACTACTACATATGAAAAGTGAACGAGAAAGTTGTGAAACGAAATGTAAAAGTTATAACCCTTCAGTTGTGATAAAGCAAACAGTTTAATCCTTCTACGTTATTTAATGTAAACATAAATTAAATTTGTAAACATAAACTTAGTCCATTATAAATTCCATATATTTAATTATGTAATTTATTATATCAAAAAAACATACCACTTTATTTAATACAAGAACATGATTTAAATTTACATACATTTACATGATTTTAAATAATTTAAAGCAGTAAATTTTTTAACATTTAAATAATCATTCATTCATTATTCTTAAACGTTACTAAATAACTTCATACATATATAAAAGGTGTATAATGATGCCTAAAGCGAGACCTGTGTGATGAAAATAACTCGTTGACTTGTATTACTTTATGATTATTATACCTAGTACATAGTTTTCATTATTGTATTCACCGTAACTTTAATCGCAGGTTGATTTATCACATTACTATGGTTTTAATATGGTTTTGGCTATTATGGTGGCGATGACTCTTTCATTTATCTCACGTTAAAAATTATCACTTCATAATATATATATATATATATATATATATATATATATATATATCGGTCCTTTTTTTAATTATGCTAAAAAAATTTTTTTTTGTTTGTTCTGGTGAGATTGTTCTGATCATATTAAAAAATGTAAGAAAGAAAAATATTTTAGTGACGTTTTATGAATTATAGATTTACAGGTATAAAATAAATCAAGTTATTTTATCAATTGGTGGGAATGTGCCTAGGTATTTCCTAATCTACTGGCACTTACTAAGCATATTTGGCACTACGTCAGTATTTGCTCAGCATATGTTGTTTTGTATGGGGGAGGAGGCCACTCAACGTTGCGTTGTCTCATAATTCCTGTATAAGAAAAAATCATAAAAAACAAAATTAAGGACATTAATAGAAAATAATTCTGCAAATATTTAACTTAATATCTTGTAGCAGAAGATAAGAGGAAATGATATAGAGAAAATTTTGCAGCCAATAGAAAATATTTTTCACGAGCTTCAGTTGGAGCCACCAAACAATCTGAAAAACACACCTGAAGTGATAAGGATCGAAAGAGAAGGATGCGCATAAGGCATCTCATACCTTCCTTTAAACAGAAAAGTGAATTTGACTGAGACACAAGAACAACAAAAATGTGTTTTACACCAAAAACAGTGAAAAATTTATCTTAAAAAGTTTAACGGAATATAATAATATTATTTCATATTGAGTAAATTACCAAGATAAAAAAAAATCAGTTAAACGAAATATTTAATTCAATAAAAAATCTACTCCAATAAAAGTGTATCTAACATACCAGAAAAATAACATTAGCAAAATTTACGATGAATGTATGTTTTTATATAAGATTTTATAGTTAGACAACAAGAATTATGAGGAACTTTATTATAGTCATGGAAATATTTTTATTTATTAAATATATATAATTTTATAATTTCGATTAAAAATAAACAAATATAATTTTGACAGTTTAGTATGCTCTTCTTTCGAAGTCAGTACCAAATCGTAAACATGTGTTGCAGGAAAGTTGGCAACTATCCACGTGGTAGACTTAGTTATTAATCAAGTTGAGGAGTCCTGAAATGTCTACTCTGTATACATATACTACTAGTAAATTTATATATTTGAAACCATTTTCAGAGGCATATTTCATACCTTAATGCAATATTTCTCACATATTTTCTTTGCGTACGATATCTTATTTAAATTTAAATATTTACTTCACCCTAAAAATTGTGTGCCTTACCATACATACTTTACAGCCATTGTATTTTCTACGTACAGTTTGTTGTAACAATAAGTTATAAACAAATAATATATAATATTCTGCTGATACCGTTTTGCAACAAAAGTAAATACACTTTAAAAACAGATGTATAGCAGATTTAATCTGTACAAATATATATGTTTATCAAAATTTTATATTATATTTATATATACATAAAATTTATTATATTGGTAATAACATTATTATCTTATTATAGAGAATTAACCTTAAAGTATAACATCACTTCCAGGTAGGACTAATAAGGCAGTCACCTTGATTATTTCTTATATTTCGCAAGGTGTCTCGTTGCGTCACAATATATTTTTTAAGTGTAGTTTATAGGTTGATGTTATCGTAAGTTTATCTGAGTAAGCATAGTTAATAAGTAGCAGTAGTATCCTTTATACTTTAGTAAGGCAGAAACTCAAACAGTACATTTATAAATGAATAATAGTTGAGACGAATATAAAAGTATTGTTAAGTTTAAAAGCATATTAGTTTGTTAATAGTAATTAAAGGTTTTTATTAAATGAAAGCTTTTTTAAAATATCCGGAAACGAAATGTAACTTATATATAGAGTCATATAGGACATAAATACATCGGATACGCAGGTTCAGAAAATACTTAAAATTCATTAAGACATCGATGAATTAGGAATCACTGGTAAATCATACGTGACATTATTGGTGCCTAGTACTTTTTCAAATGACAATATTAACACCTCTACTATTTCACACCACTCAAGTTTGCGTAAGGTATGTATTATATTTCGTTTTCGGCAATAATCGCAGGTTGTCAGAACGGAGAAATATTTACTATATGATTTGCATTACAAATCCTCAAAATTATTTGTTGTCCCATCGTTGAATAACTTCTATATTATAGCCTTTAAATATTTTAAAGGACCTTCCATTAGCACTAATGAACTACTGCATTAAATGGTAAAATCGCTGTGATAGGTGTCAAAATCCAAAACACTTAATTAGCTTCCTAAACGACCAAATCATTGACTTTCGGTCATACCTCTTTCATGAATGTTAGATAATTTTTCAATACCTATTGTTAAAATTTGAAACATTTATAACTCGAAATTATTGTATAACTGAGAATTGATTTCCATAAGGAGTAATTTGAAGACAAGGTCACATCCGGTTATACAGTACAACACTCGTAAGTAAACAGTTGATGGGCTGTTGATATTTCTAAATGACGACAGTGGTCCTATTGAAGATGCAAATTCGACTATAACACATCTTACAAGATGACTTTTTTTAACCAACTATCACGAAATCTCATCCATGTAATACTCTTCAAGTTTAGTATATGTTTATATACGCGTTAGATGTTAAGCGAGTTTCTATAAGAATAAATTCTGAATTTATGAGGAGATAACAAATAATGTATGTTACAAATTACTGAAACTATGTTTTCCTGTTCAATAAAATTATTTATGGATAGATATGCGTACAAGGAGATATTGATCAACCTTGATAAATAGTACACGACTGAAGTTACATTGAATTGTAATGCATTCATGGGAAAAATGTGTTTAGATAATATTCTGTATATATTTTCCGATTTATGTTTAAATATTGAGTAAAGGTTTTTTTGTTTTGTTTTTTATAATAATAAATTGCAAACTGTTTTATATTATTGATGGTTCCTAAATTTGTTACGAGTCGTACGAAAATGTGTAATTATATTAAATTTTTGTATTTTAATTACATTACAGGGAGGAAAAAGCCAAAACAAAATTTTAACCATTAATTTGTAAAGCACAAAATCTAGGTTACACAAAGTGGTATAACTGTAACTTAATAATTATTGTAATAACTATTACAAAAAACCTATTTATTGATGCCACTGCTTAATATTTATATATAATCAGATTTTGTCAATAGCCAATAATTGTTGAGATAAAATGAACAATACAATAATTGACCAATAGTTATAAGAATAATAAAATAAAACAGCTGATTAAAATTTATAACATTTGTGGGAATGAGGAGAACTTATACGGAAATAAACATTTAATAAATTAAAGAGCCACCTTTTATGAAAATTTTCATTGTTTAAAATGTTTTTATCTATTATCTGAATCTTCTGGTTATGTTGATTACCAATTGTGGTACATATCCATTTGTCTTGATTGTGTTTATTTTACGAGTTTTCCCTTGTGGAGTTATAATTTATATTTAGAAAAATAACCGAGTTATATATTTAAATACCTATTTTAAATTGTTTTCAGTCCTTTGCTTATAGGGTGACGGAGTAGATGATAACAGGAAAAACCGCTGTTTCGCATATACCCTTTTATACGTGTATTTTTAACAGTGTATCAAATGATGCTACGCATGAAAATAACCATTTTACATTAGGTAAAATGATTTTATGGTTTTAAATTAACCATTACAAATGATATAATTATGTAATCAATTATACATTCACTATAATAAGTTCTTTTTATTATAGTCCTCCTAGGCTGAAAGAATTGAAGATAACAATAAAACAGCTGTTTAGCAAAAACTTATTTAAAAGTACATCTTTTTGCATTAGTAGTAATGAAAACTGACGAATACAACCACAATGAACTTTAAATCTTTTTGCAGTGTAACAAATTAAGCTACCCTTGTCAAAAGCCATTTTTACAATAAAATAAATTACATTAATTCAATATCATTTTACCTACATCAAATATTGTCATGTATTATTAATAATAAATAATATTCTTATTTCTGTTACATAGTTTGTGATCTCCATTGAATCTGTCTATATTTTAATTTTTTTTTTAATTCAGTGTACGTTTTACCCCTTCAACTTTATTTTTGACTAACAATATATGTGTATTTGCATAAACTCCTCTCTAAATCCTTTCACCTAATCCTCACAACAAAAATAATACGTATACTTTCAGAATTTATCCTGACATTTCATATTCATTGTGATATTATATGTCAATGAAGTGAAACACATATCAGGCCATCATTGTATAATTTATTTTGAATAAAGCTATGTTCAATATCGTCGGATTATAAACAATAAGTAAATGTGTAAGTGTACTATCAATAGGGTCAAAGGAAATTATTAAAAATATTATTCATGGAATACTAAAACAGTTAATTTTTTTTTGTATGTATTATTTTATCTTTATTTTGTAATGCTTTTAACTGAATGATGGTAACACTTAAATAGTTTGTATTAAACGGTAAATTTTATCTATCTTTAGTATTTTATGACGATTTTAATAACGTCTAATTAATATGAAAACAATCCAACGGTGTATCTGTTCTTACAAAACTCTTACTTGCTTTGAGCTGTAAATAATTTTAAAACAAATCTAAACATCCTATACCATTTAGTGCATTTATAATAAATTCCTTCTTTCGTTTAGGCTGTAGAGTGTGTTTTGGACTAACGAGAAAAGAAGATTTTACTTACACTTTTACAAAACATTATGTTATCTAAAATTTGTTGCATTATTATACAAAACATACATAAAATATATTCATTTAAAATACATTCTTTTTAGTATTTAAATATTTGACGAAATCATATATTTTTATTTTAAAATTAACATAATAACTAATGAAATTCACAGCATATAGAATAGAATTTTCTATTTTGAAAACAATATAAAGTGCTAATATTATACTTTTAGCATAATAGCTTTAATTATTATAGATATTCCATAATGGACTGTCTGTTAGGCCATTAGCGTAGATTTACCTGGGCTCTCAAGTACTTAGTGTTAACCCACATTAATTACTGTACACTTAAAACGTTGAGACTGCATTTGAATATTAAACAATTATATGCAATTATAAACTAATGACATAGAATGTGTTAATGATGTATATTCTTTAAAACAGTTTCAATTTTACCTTCAAATTGGTCTCGAAGTTTTATTTATATTCCGAATTAGCGAGAAATTGATTATTCTTGCTATGATTTTTAAAGTTAATGAAACATTTGTAAAATGTATAGAGATATTGAAAATATAATTACGTGTAGTATTTTTTCTACAATATTATTACAATTGTTATGCAGTGTTTACCTACAATTACGTTTACAACATGAACTTTCAATTTTAAACAAAATAATAGTAACAAAGAAAGCGGGACGAATAGAATACTGTGTAAAAGTAAGGAAAAATTAAAAAGAGACTAGTGAGGCACAATGGTAACACGCCAGATTGAAAAAAAAGTGGGTTAATATCTAAGATTGAAAAACTTCTTACTTATAAATTTTCAATAATAACATGATTTAACAATACGCCATAATAAGTTAAAGAATATAAACATAAATATGTTCAAAACTATTAAATATGTTTAATATCTTTATACAAGTTATCTTTCATTTTCCTAATGATTACAATTTGTTGCATAATTTAGTGCACTTCCTAGCACAAGAAATAAATATGATGTTTCTGTTTATTTCACTTTAAATCTTATAACAAAATGTTGTAATTTATTTTGTTTGTCAGCATTGTTCCAGTTATGATGTTGCACATTATAAATCTGTATTGTTTCGACGATATTGTGTAATATCTTTAACAATGGTGGCGTATTACATATTCTCAAAAACCATATACTAAAATAACATATGGATATAGAAATTTATCATTTCTTGTATTGACAATTAAATAACATTTAAGAAACTATTATAACATGTTACGATACATCTTTCATTTGGACTCCTTATTACAAATAATTTATGACATAATTTGCACACACAAAAACATAAATAATACAAGTTAAACATAAATAGTAGGTAGCCTATATGGTATATATACTATTATGGAATAAAATGATTTTTAAAACTGACGTTACCCAACTGACTATTTTATGTAAAAACATATGTTTAATAATTTATACACAACGTTACAAAAGATTATTTGTTTAATAAAATAACTAAACTTTTCTCATTCCAATTAATATTAATATTGTTTCCGTAAGTTCCTTTTTTATCGTTTAAATTAACAGTTAAAAGACGTATAAACTTTAAACAGCTTAAATTGTGCTCTGTTGATTGTTACTTTTAAAAATATTTCAAAATAGTTCATCCTCATTTGCAGTAATTGAAACAAACCAATAAATTGAATTCATAAATAAATATGAATAAATTCATCTGTTTTGTTTTTGGAAATATTATTTTTCACGTTTGTTCCCTAATTAAAGTGAACGCAATTCTAAGAACAACAAATACTACCCTTACTAGTACTCTTTGAAGTGTGAACAACAATGTTGCCCTTACGTAAACTGTTATATATATATATATATATATATATATATATATATATATATATATATCAATTTCGTTATTTTTATAAAAAAAGATTACTTCATTTAAGTTATATTTGGTAATATGTTTTAAACATATTTCATATATTGAAATTATCCGTGAATTTCATGAAAAACTTTGACTAAAGTTATTGTACACTTTTCAAAGTTCATTACCACACTTGGGAATAAACAAAATAACTAAAAACAAACTTTTGTCCAAAGTTGACTGTTTATTCAGAATTAAACCCTTATGACCAAAACAACATTAAAGTTCTCATCCTCAGAGTGAATCTAAACAAAGATTAAATTAAAACTGTTTACAACGTTAATATATTTTCCGTTATAGACATACAATTTTAATCAGCAACAATTTTGTCCTCTTGCAACACTACCTGTAAGGGACCTTAGAGAGCGCGTTTGTTTTTGTGCATCCAACGCAGATATACGTCTCCTGGAGTAAATAAATTTTGTTTTTACAAATTAATAAAGCCTATGAATCTCTTGACGCTGTTAGCAATCCTCCTGCTGTGACTCAATAATATAAATGTAACGTTTGCCGTTACCTAGCCAAATATCTATTGTCGCAGTTACAGTATTATTTTCCCACACAATATCTATTGTAGTGAGTAAGATTACCTCTCATAACGCATTAACATCACCAATCTATGTCCAGTATATAAATATCTTTGTCAATGTTTTCCGTAACTGAGATTATCGTCTTTGTGTATCAGCCTGTAGTGACACCTTTATATCGGACATGCAATGACACCTGTGTTTGAAAAACATGATGTGCATTTTCATCTATTTAAATACGTTATAGTTGTGATCACTGTACAGTTACAATAGAAGAGATAAATTGGAACTTAAGAAATGTTAATCACCACGTCTTTTAATATAAAGACTACAGGTACGCAATATTTTTGTAATTTCATTCGTCATAACCAATATTTGCTCTTTGCTGTACTCCTTTATGGTTTATAAAGACATTAAGACACATAAGAATGTGACACTAATAAGAGTGAGACACAATTTCTTATTACATTTTCTCCTAGACTACATCTACATAACAAAAGAATGCAGCTGCAAATGATAGTATAATTGTTAATTTACATATAAAATAAATCTATTTGAAAATTTCAAATATGTTCAAATATGTTGTTTTGCTGTATTCGAGAAGCGAGATACTAGCATTGTTGCCAATAATAGTGGCAATATCAGTGTTATCAGGGAAAAAAAATTAAATCTTCTTTTACCATTTTAAAAATACAGGGTGTCTAGTAATTACGGGATCAAAATTCACCAGGTGAATTCTTAAATAAAAATATACAAAAAATTTCAAGTAAGTCCTATCTCGCTTAGTTTTCCGTTTGTCTGTCTGTGTTTTTTACCAAAATATTTTCATCTTCGAAGTTGAAGGTATAAACTTAAAATTTTACATACCTGTAAGTATAACAAAGACCAATATTTAAAAACCAGTTTTAAATGATTTTCACTTCCGGTTTCAAAATGGCAGCCATACTAATTTTTCAAAGCTTAATAACTCAAAACCCTTAAATTTTATTGTAAATGAATGTATATAAAAACAAAAAAAATCTCTTTTTAATATAATGTAAATGATCCCTTAAATACCACATATTCGAAGAAAAAAAATATTGTTGTTCTTTTTTTTCACTTAATAACTAATACTAAATTACACTTCACTTGATACAAATTACATGAAATCTTTCTCACTTACTACATAATATTGATAGCAGAAATCGAACTTTAAAATGGTTAATATTTTATTAGCGAAATTATATTCAACTTATTCAATGTTATTATGATAATCTATACTTCTGTGAGGAACCATTCGTTTATTCTTAACGCCGCTTACCGTATTGTCTTATATTATGCTGATGCCTTTTGGATTAATTCACTTTGTTTTCTCAACTCGCTTAGTGAAGACATATTAGAAGAAGAAGTAAGGGTACACCGTAATATTTGTTTCAATTCAGCCCTCCAACTTAGACATGTTACGAATTTAAAAAGGTTTAGTTAGAAAGAGTGTCTAAGTTATTTTTATGAAGCTATAATGACAAATAAATTTTATTATTACAGACTTGGAAAACTGATGCAATTCTTTATCTTGCATGCAAGGCCGATGTTATTGATGCTACAAAGAAAAATAAACCCTTGTATAGGTGGAAACTTGGTGGGTAGGCCAAAATTTATCGAGGGAAGGTGCTGCAGGAATTTTTGAAAATAGCCATACGAACTAGACGAGTAAGAGTATTGTGACTTCGGACGAGCATCAAATTGCAAGCAGAGTGAGCAAACTTCGCGTATTAGGAAACTTTTATTAGTTCACTCAAATGTCTAAACTGTAACGTAGAATAAAATCTGTGAGTCACAAGAATTAGAGTCATTCTAAATAATAATAATAATAATAATAATAATAATAATAAGAATACCATAACGTTTTAATAAGATAGGAGTTGGTTATTCTTGTTAATAAAGGTTAATTGAGTACTGAACCATTCGATTACATTGAAAATAAATAACCCACGCCCATGAAATTTACTGTTGCACATTGCCCCTCGCTGTGAATAAGTCCTTATATCTGAGAGTACCAAATAACTATGATGGTAATTGGGACATCGTAGAACAACTTTTTGGAATCCATCTTGACTTGCTAATGTGCAAGGAAAACAGTTTTTAAACTACGATAAACAAAGCTCAAACCTAGAAGTTCACTACTGATGGGACGGGATCTTAGTAGGTCCCGGTACATTTTACCACGTCAATCTGTTCCTCCATGTTTCAGTTGACCACACAGCCGACATGCTCTATTTGGAAGCCCTCAATTATAAGCTTACGTAGATTGATTTGTTTGTAAAAACAACTGACATTTAAATTACTAGCACTCTTACATATAAAAGAAATGATTTTAATACATTAATAATAGATGTAAATGAATAAAAAATAAAATCAAAATATATTCCATTTATACTTTAATTTGAAATATTTTGTCTTTAACTTGAGTATCAAGTATGTTTAACTCAATTTATTGACATCGAGATATATTAAAGAATTTAATTTTACTTTGAGTAAATTTTGAATTATTATTGACCCAATTTCAATGTTTCACTGTTAATTATGGTTTTTAGGTAAAACCATTTATACTTGACAATACAAACAGTCAGGAACAAATGTATCAAAACTTTTTTCTGGGGTTTTCAAATATCTAGGAAATGAAGGAGTCCATTTTGATAGATTCTAAATAGCCATAGAGACTACTAGACTATTAAACACAGTCATAATTGATATGCAAAAGCCAATAAGCAAAACGTACACTAAGAGTTAAAAACGAAATCCTAGGAAGTAGGTGAGTTTTAAATTCTACGACGCCATTAATATGGAACATCAAAAGATCATTGCAAATAGAATAGGTTACTCAACTTGTTTGATTCGTATATAAAACTTGAACAATGAATAAACTGATTACATTATATTATTTAATCTGTAGATATGAAGGATCAAAATTATTTAAAAAAAAAAAAAAAAAATTTTGTTTAATATGTCATAGAACATAAGCAAATCAGACTCATACACATAAACATCAAGACACATACTGATACATACGAACAATTATTTTTTATATTTACTGTAGTTTGCAATTAAGGAAAAAATTGGTACAATTTCTTATTGGAATGTTTGATACCAGGTAGTAATTTCAAATGATATTTCAATCGTTTTTATTACGAATCCTTTGAGATTATGTGACTTTTGTCCATTCTACGAAGCTGTTAACAATGTTTGTTCCTTTAACCGCAAATTCTTGGCATTACAAGAGCCTCCTTTCCCACTCTCTCTCTTTTCTTGGAATGTTATCAAATTCTCTACATTGTTTGGTTAATATTATTTTAATCTTAAACGTCACTATTAGGATGTAGTGGCGATACTTTGTAGTTTTACAATCTTACTTTTGTTTACTGTGTAAAAATTACATTTGTAAGAATATTACTGCAATATAAAGGAACATCTAAATTACACGTTATATAAATATTTTAGATCAAAGAATAAATAATATTAAAGTGTATAGTTGTTACAAATAACAAAACAAGCCTAATATCGTTTTGTTTGTATGCACATTCAAAAATTATTTAATTACCTTTGTTTTTATTTTAAATTACTTATGTTTATCATTAAAATCAAAATAACTTTAATTTAGTTGCAACATGTAGTCTACGTCTTACGTTATTATTTGGTTTAAACATTAAAGTTATCTCAAGTGTTTATGAAGATTTTAATTATTTAAATATATACAGTGTTTCTAAAATTCCTGATATTTAAATCTACATGATGAAATAGGAAGCAGATATAGTAAAGCCGTCTATCTGTGCGCGCAGGCTAGTGGTTGGGTTGAAAGGCGAGAGGGGGTGCGGGGGCTCTTTTCTAAAAACATAGGGTTTTCAGTCGAAACCTTCGTTGCCGGTGATAGATTTATAGACCCTCACTTTCACCGTCCATCTGCTGGGCTACCTGACCCATTTTGTTTTGTTACATCTTAACCCTATATTGTCTTAGTTCATTGTTACGTGATCACTATTCATTCATAAATTTTACTACATTCTGTTTTTATTTTTATTATTATTTTTTCATATATTATATATAGTTTAAGTAAGTGTATATTTTTTAGTTTTCATCGTCAGTGTTATTTATGTACAATGGAAAATGAAATACAGTCTAAGTTAAAAGGTCGTGTAGTTAATAGTCAAAGTAGAGAAATAATTTCAAATGTTTACACATTTATGAAACAAGAAGCTGACAATAAAGCTACAACGATTCCAATTGCCAGGGCCCGTGATTTTAGAGTTCAAAGGGTTTGATTTAGCTACTAAGTGTATATTACTAAGGAATGTGATTCTCAGTGAAGACATGACTCTAATTTTGGCATTTTTGGCATTCTACCTAATGAAATTATTGTAAATCATTTTTTCTATTTTTATATAAATTAAACACTTATAAATGATGTATTTTATAAATATCCGATTATTTTTTCCAATAAAATAATATTTATATTTTTTTTCGATTTTTTCCAAGAATTATTATTTTTTTAAAACGTACTTGTAGTGGTATTAAAAGACATATATTTACAGTTAAATATGTAGGAGTTTATGGTTAAAAATTTTTAAAAACACTTAAAAACAATAAAGGATTTAATATAAAAAAATAGTCAACACTAAAGTAAAGTTTAAAAAAAAAACAATAAAAATAAAAACAGAAAGTAGTAAAATTTACGAATGAATAGTGATCACGTAAAAATGAACTAAGAGTAGTAATCTAGGGTTAATTCTTGACTAACGTGTTACGTTTTAATTTAGGTTGTTGTAGCCACACCTGAATATTTCTTATTTAAAATGTATGTTTATTTTAATTGTTAAAAACAAAGTCTATTAACATAACTTACATTTATTTACAAATACATTTAATTCTTGAATAACGCGTGTCGTTTTAATTTAGGTTGTTGTCACACATACAATTTTTTTGATAGTACATATACATTTAAATATTTTATAATTATAATTTGTATTTATATTTATCATAATAAAAGACACTAATATGATTTGGTACATTTAATATTTCATAATACTGTAAATCATAGTCTGATACATATTTACATTGCCTTTATAAACATCCCTTTTAGTATGGCATAATAACACAGCACAAAATTAGTGTCGGGTCGGGCGGAAAGGAGCAAACAAAGCCCATAGGCTCTCCATCAGTATGTTTTCTGCGAAGATAGTAGCGAAGGGTTCGCGCGCACAGATAGACGGCTTTACTATACTTTGGAGGGCTATAAATAATTATTTAATCTATAAGTTCATTGTCCAGTCAATTGCAATACAAATTATTGGAATGTAAAATAAATAACAGTATATCTTGTTTAATTTATGAATCATAAAATTTTAAATATTATCGCTTGAATATGAACTATATTCGATATGAATAAAGCTCACTAGTTGGTGTATATTAGTTAGTGTTGCAGCATAAACAAATTTTATGTAATATTATTGGAGATTAATACATTTAGTTTAGCCTAAAAACAATGTAATTGTTGTATATATCAATCATCTTTCCTTCAGCACAATTTTCATACTTATATCCGTTGTATAATTTCACCTTGAATACAATTTATAAAAAATCATTAGTGTAGCATTCCCCTTTACTAATAAAAGACATGACAACAAACAATTTCTTATAAATTTTTAATACATGTGTTTCATTTTATAAGTTCTATTCTAGTTAGTTTATAATTTGTAGTATATAGCCTAAGTGTTATTAATTTAGTTCAAACAAGAGCTTCTTTATTGTATAATTTTACACCTTTCTATGATTTCTTTGTCGCTTTCTGATCATTTTTGTAGACGTTTAGTTATATTGGAAAAATAACAACAGAAAACCATAAAACGAACGAAATAACTTAGTCGGTATTAATTACGTCGAACAAATTTATGGTATTGTTATTTTTTTTTATTTATATGTTGTGATTTGAAGATATTCAACTGCGGTTCTACTGTATTACCTACTTCTACTCAATTTGGCAACTCTTAATTATTGAACAACTCTATCCACACTTCGGGATGTAGAGCGCATGAAGAGGTCAAGGGCTACGTAATAATCCCTCTACATTAATCTGCTACTACCACAGACTTCTAGGCCTTGGTTGCATCATTGATATAAATTCCACTATTGGATAATGTGGAATCTCCATGTTCCATAAATATCTACTCCCATCCGTCCAAATTGTTATTATAATTAAAAATTCTGTAATGTATAAATCCTGGAATTCTATTAACAATCTTGGTAAGTGATCTCACGATCTTCATATAATCTCGTACATAGATTTATTGATAAACATTTATATTTTTACCAGAAATTAAAGCTCAAGTAGTATTACTAGTCATCTTAACAACATGTTTTTTTATATAAATAATGTCCTTAAAATATTAACTCTAGATATTATACTGTTTCTGATAGTTTTCATGTCAATAACCATAATTTTCTTCGTGTATAATAGTAACCTTGGTTTTCCCTATATTTAAGTATAGCTTAAATGAGGTAAACAATTTGTATATATAATAATTATATCATCCTGTCACATTTCAAATTTCACTTTGGCTACAATGGCGATGTCCTAAGCATACAAGACCCGAAGGTCAGTTGCTTAATCAACTCGTCAAAGACTTGAAAACATTTGCTAACCACTTGAGAGCTCAAAGTTAGTCTCTCCATTTTGGAAACAACACTGTTATTTACAGCATGCATATTTCGACTCCAACTTCGTTACTCTAGGTCTGGACACACTCCATTGGGGTGGATTCTTTGCAGATATTAATTTTATTATTATTACATTACTAATTAATCGCTCACAAAACCCTCACTACTTAACAAGAAAGTTGTACTTCGACGTTACACGTTGTTAACTCGCCTCGTTTCTATTACCGACCGATATGAAGATTATTCCTCCGGTTAAGACCTGAATTCCATGACCAAGCTGAGCCATCGTGCAATTTGGTAACGTATATATTTATTCATAAACTTAAGAAACTTCACTGTCCTGGCTGACTGTACTGACGGATTCGTTCCGTCCAGGTTACTGCGTAAATCATGAATGGTGTTCTTATCAGTGCCACTCCGTTGGCAGTTTTTTATTTAGTTTTTTATTCGTTGGTGGTCGAAGTTAGCCTAGCAATGCATTTGGAATCAACAACTAAAAAAATAATAATTTATATGAAAACGAAAGGCCAAAACCTATCACTCGGAGTATCTTTTCCTCGGAATGAAACTTCTTATAAATGCTATCAGAAAACCTCTCTTTTGGCTCCACATATCTATCTACCCATTTTGGTCCATTCTTGTAAAACACAAGGTGCTAATCAATATTCTCGTCATTTGGTGTACCACTAACCTCACCCCAGTTCTTTTGATAATATCTTGGTGGACCGTCTTGTATCTCCACAAATCGTAATTTATTTCCCTTGCTTATACTTTTTAATCACTTCTTTTAACTTGTACCGAGAGTTCGGTGGATCTGTATCCATTTCGACGTAGGTGTGAAGATATCGTTTCTAGAACCCATATTCTTAATCGGTATTTACAGTTTTTTTTCCATTGCCTTCGATAAGAATTTTGTAGGTCTGATAGGTCTGTACGTTTTCACAATGGTATTATACTTTTTCCTAGTTTGTAAATAAATACGTGGAGATGAATATGACATGTGCCCTTTTCCAATTCCGTTGTATATATCCACTGCCAAGTTGTCTCTAGTTATATATACAAAGTGTGGTTTCATCTCCAATTTTCTTCTTGGAGAAATGCGTAGAAAATAAAACCATCTCCTAATACAGTAGCTTAAATGTCTGAAAAGTTTTCACAACCCATACCAAATTTGTAGTGTTAAGATCCGCTTCCCCACTTCCCGATTCCCTTTCCAGATCTACAGGCTGAATAACGATCAACACATATCCAAGAAAGTTAATTTCTTGTGGGAATTTGGTGAAACTAACCCCCAATTTTATTCTTTACCATATTCTAGATAAAGGGATGACTACTTTGGTTACCAGTATTGCAACATATTTTAAAACCAATATTACTTGTATCCATTGGTTAATGTTAATTTTTAAAGAAACTTCGTATCGGGCTTAGTGTTTCTTTAAATTGTATTCACATTGTAACTGTACTATAACTATTAAATAAAATAATTTAACAAAAAGTGACCAGTGATAATTCATTATCAAAAAGTTTATGTTTTTTTTAATTTAAAAGAGTTTGTTAGAATCTGTTAACATAACCTTATAGTACAACTTGTCATACAACTCTGTGAGCAATAGAAATATTCTTGTAAAATATTGTTCTTTGTTTACCACGTTAGAAGACCCAATCTCAAGTAATGCAATAGATAGATTCAGAACTGCTTTATAATTTTCAAATAAGGCGAATAATGAATGTTTCTTAATTGAATCTGTGATTGGTTTATATCAAAGGCCTCATTACAAGCATTGTACTTGTAAAATATAGTATTCTCACTACTGTATTTTCTTTCCGGCATTGGATTTATACTGTATTGAATTGTTAGATACGTAGTTTCAACCAACGTATACATTTTCCCCTTAGATAGTAACTAAAAATGTTTTGAAATTCTAATTGTGTTCGACTCTCTTGTTTTGATAAGATAAATATTTTCTCTTAACTTACAAACTATCCGTTCTATGCTCAACATTGTTTTGATTGCGTCTGTGAAAGGAGCAACGAAACTTAAAATTAGTCACAATAAACCTAACAGAAGTTGAGATTTTGTAATTTATATCTAATAAATAACTTAAATTCAATTTTATTTCTTCGACATACAATCCAACATTCGGCAATAGTTTGTGGAAACAAAATATACTCGGTTTTAAACTTAGATCCGTAATATTTGTACTAGTTCTAACTTCATTGCAGTTATTCTTTTCAGCGCTCTCTACATTCTCTTTTTGATAAGCTAAACAAATTTCTTTTACAACTTTTTAAATAATAAAAAGAGTTGATATTTATTTAATATTTTCATTATTAGGATTTAGATATAATGATGTAATAAATATTACTATTTCTACATTAAATATGTACTTCAAAATTATATTCCTCAATAATAATATTGCCAAAGTGACATCATTTTGACGTGAGAGTATACGTCATATATGTTTTCATACTACTGATAATTATGTCTGTATTAATATTTAGATTTATTTCTTATACACTAAAAATTACTATCATGTAATAAAAAAATATATAAATAACATTCCACTATATCTAAAGTAATTACAGTTCTGGGTCTGACGGAAACTATAAATTACTTTCTAATCCAAAAATTATTATTTGATCATCATTTCATTATTTGTTTATGGGGATATTACTTTCTTTATTACACTTAAAAGGTGTCTCTTAAAAATTTAGTTTTGGTAATGTTAATGCTATTTGCAATATTTTCTCATTTTTAGTAAAAAATAATAATGTTTTTTCATTTTATAAGTACAATACTTGGAACATCTTAACATTATTATCACTGCTAATTAATATTATTTATAAATATATGATGGATTAAGTTGATTAAATCATTTTTTAAACGTTTTCCTTTTACGATTCGGGTACGCTATAGAGTAAAAGAAGGGGTGAAATATGGTTGTATGTAATAATTTATTAGAAGCTCACTCCATAATAAATAAAAATAATAATTTATTCATAAACATTTATATTTAAATGTAAGAAGCAATAATTACCTTACATGAGTTATTTCGAAAAAAATATATTATATTATTTCTATAATTTATTTATAATCTAGAAGAAATATCTCTTACACTTGCTGATAAATATGAATAATTTATAAATGTTTACTCTTATAAAATAAAAATATTTTTGAAGTAATAAAAAAACGAAATTTTGATTGATTAGTTAAGATTATTTTAAGTTAAATTTTGTGACAAGATGCATATTTAATTAAATACCGACAATTTGAAATATTGAAATACTTATTTGTAAATTCATCAAATAGGTGGGTTATTATATATAAAATAATAAATATTTCTTGAACAAAATTCACGAAAAACGAATATACCGTAAAAATGTCGTTCTGTGTTATTGTATTGGCATAATAATGCCGGATTTCATATGAGGTGGTGTGTCTAGACTAGACTCGACGTGTCTTTCTCCTCTACCGTGCTCCGACTGTGAAATCACAGATCGTGGTTTACTCTAAATGTAAATTAAGAAGATTTCATAATAATAAATCATTTTAAAGTTAAGAATTAACTTCAAATGTTTGGAAGAAGAAATCTCCTAAATAACTAAATAAAAAAACAAAAATCATGGTTTTACGTGCAAATGTAACGCGAGTATCGATATTTTTAATTTATAGCCATCAATCTGAGTTAGTGTTCTGACAACTAGAAACGTTAGAAATTTAACACTAATTGATGGGATTTATTACTTCGGGCACTTAAGATAACGAAAAATGTAAATACTCATCATGAATTAATTATATAACATCCGAAAATATTAGGGTGATGTTTTCAACAATTGCTTTATAAAATATTTTAATATTAATTCCATGGAATCTGTTCTAGTCGATCTTCTACTTTGATGAAATAAATGGTTGATTAATAACGCACAATGATTTATTATTCGGTTTGTGAAATTATATACCACACACAAAAGCTGGACTATATTTGAACAAAAGATATATAAAAATGATAAATTTCATTGAATTTACCATATTCCTGCTGTTTGCCGATCATTTGATTTGAATCTTGTCTTTAGCGATCTTTCAAAGCAAGGTAGGATCTAAATAAAAGCATGTTATAAAGGTCAAGTCATAACGTTATATACGTTTTGTGTGTATATTAATTTTTTAAAAAATTTACCGATTTCATTTTTCAATGAATAAGCTGAACACAATATTGATACGAAATTGGTACAGAACTTTGTAACAAAACCAGTCTAAACAATCTCTCCTGAGAAAATTTCAAGAAAGCAGATTGGAATTTAATATGTCCCAAGAAACGAATTCGAGTGCCACATTCAGCTTTTATGCCGATGTAAAGAACTAATATATAATTTATTATTATCCTATAATTTATTAATGTTGTTTAAATAATCTAAAAGTGTGTGAATTGGAAAGGATAGAAAATACAAAACAATACTTTTTTATTGAACTTAAGTTGAAGGTAATCGGTTAACTAATGACCCAAACTATCAATCGCTTGTTACTATTCTGTTACGGAGTTTACAGTATCGGGTTACCAAGTTATAAACGTTACATTTATATTCTGATATTTACAATATTTACAATATCAGATGATTTCTACAATTATATGAATTAAAATTAATTGGGAAAGACTCTAATTGGTGTACGTAAAGGATACTCAAATAAATGTCTGTTCTAAATATTTAATGATTACCTTTGTTAAACAAGCCTATTAATGTGTACTAAATGAAATTTTTTCTTTACATATTCAATTTTTTTAAGTAAAAAAAATACAATAATCATAATTTTAAAAAACAACTAATATACCAAGCACAACAATGAAACAAAAAGAAATGTATCACATAAATAAATTATAACGATAATTACTCTACACTGAATATTATATTTTATATGAGTTCCTCATTTCATTTTTTCATAGTTGTAAATTGTACATCAAATCTAATTAGCATATTTGTTTCTATAAAAGCAAATAATATGGCTAATATCACTAAATCACTACTATACTTATTAAATAAGTTAACCCACTTTGACTGTTATAAGCAGAATAGGGAATTATATATTACATCACCTCCCACATAATTAACTTCCTTTAGGCAGAAACTATAAATAAAAAGGAACAATTCCTATGTTCTAATTCTGATAAATATTCTACAGATTGTATCTGGTTGGATTGTATTACTGAATGGAAATGACGACTGCCATAATTGTGTAATTATTATTTTTTCATTACAAAACCTTGTCTTTTCATTATTAGTTAGTTTGGAAAGATCGATCATCCTGCCTGTTTCATAACCTAAAACCATATACCTAAACCCACAATAATTCAACAAAAATCAAACTTTTCAAACCACTAATAATAAAATTAAAAATGCACAAAAAATACTAACAAATGTCTATACGGTCTAATTTTTAATATTTTAGAACAGTACGTAACTTAAATCCCACCCCAAATAAATAAGTTATCCTTAATGAAAAATAAACAATAGTTCTAACTTAATCTTTAGTTTCGTAATTATTGCAAAAAATATATTAGTTATCATTAATTCAAAAAAAAAACACCAAAAACCAACTACTCTTGTAATAAATCAATTCATTTTCGGTGATGTTTAACCACTCATGGTGAACTTTATGTGTTGTATACTGTATACGGCGTTGTGATTTATATTTTGTGAATCTTCATGTAGGTCCTACTCAATAACAAGGAAAGAAATATTTTTGGGTCATTCACACGTTAATAATAATGACGACGACAATGAGCTGACGTTTGATATCTGAAGATGATGTAAGATGTAATATGGGAAAAAAGGATTGGAGCCGGTCCAATTAAAAGAAGACGTAACATTAGGATAACGTTAACGAACAACAAGTAGCGAATATCATACAACGTCCGGAGGCTCAGAGGAGAGAAGATATCTGTATCGTTGGTTCATTGAGTTAAAAATAGTCGAATATAAATAATATTTATGTGTTTCCTTTCCATAAATCTGTGTTTTGTATTTTAACCGTCATAACATTGTTTTTACTTTAGAACGAACATATGGAAAAAGAAAAATCATTCATTTTATTTCAATTGCCATACAAAAAAACAGTAGTTACAGGAAGGCGTTAAAAAAAATCTGCTTTTAGTAATATTAAAAATAGCCACACAAATATTTACGTCCTATAGTAGAGATGTTGTGTAGTGGTAAATACGTAAGGACTACAACTAATTGTGTAAAGTTAATTGGTAAGGTCTGATATCCCTTAATAATACAATAATGAATAATTGTGAAATAGGATTAATTTTTATATAGAATTACATTAAAACAGTGTTATTTATCTTAAGCATTACTTAAGCAAACACTTTCATGAAAACGTGTATTGAAATTAAAATGATGTGGTATTTATAAAACAGCAATTTCCTTAATTCTGATTAACTCCAATGTAAGCCTAATGTCAAAGTTTAATGGAACAAAGTCTCGTTAAAATCCTAAATTTAATCTCTTTTAATTTTATAAAGCTTAATTATTTCTGTCGAAAATTCAAATATAACGTATGTTTTTAAACAAAGGCAAAGGTTTTTAATACTCATGCAGTCCGTTCCATTTAAATCCTCTTACATTATTTCCTAATTCCCTTTTCATGGACATTGCATCAAACTAGTGTAGAATTGTACTTGTTATGAAAATAGGTATGATAGTTTATATAAATGTATAAAATATTTGATTGTAGAATAAATATAACTGATAAATGGTTGAGAAAATATTAGGATAAAGTGATTATAAGGATAACTGTCAAAAAGAATAGTAAATTTTTTTTTTAACTTTTAATGTACTCTTTAATCTTATCAAGCACAGACAGGAGAAAATATAATTATAATTATAGCTTGAACAATCAATATGCTTTTTACATAAGACATTCAGTTAAACAAAATTATACAAATTTATTTATATTTTTGATTCTTTTCTAAATATTAAATATACGAAAAACACATAAAAAACATTAAGTTTTAGGAATTGTAATTCATGATCCAAAGTATCAGAAAAGCTAATAAAATAAAAACAGTTTTGGTCAAAAGAAATTATTCTTTTTATTGGAACATTTGAATTAATGAAGTGCTAAGATAGAGAAGGTAGTCAACTATTCCGTCACTAGTCAAAATGAATAAATAAATAAAATAATCGTTTGAAACATTGTACATAAATTAATAAATAAATAAAAATAAAACATAAATAACACATTATTAACTATTACCTAATATTATAATTTAGGTATAAATTAACTGGGTTGTATATCTAAAGAAAAAGGTATTGGTGTAAATATATTGGTTTTGTGTAAGTTTTAAAATCATTACGCTTATTTTAATTACCTTGAAGAGGATTTGATGGCATTGTAATGATTTATCTTGGAAAGACCCTCAGTTACTTACTACAATAAGTACGGGCTTGGAAAATCCGAAGGTCGGTATTGGATTCTCGTCTTTTTTCAAGTAATCTTTAGTGAAGGGATCCTCACCTTGTCTCTCTTCTTTCATATGAGGTCTTTCTTGACCGACGCTTGTTCTTGTCAGACCCTGACGATATCAGTTTAATCTAGGGCAACGGGTTATCATTTTGTGTTAATTTCTTCCTTTTGTTTCATAAGAGATAATCACCAATAGGTTTTAGAAATTAAACGAGAAAATAAAAATATTTAGTAAAGAATATAATGTGATGATACACTGTCCAAAGTCAAATACAGAGACCAATATTTGGTACGGTACAATTATTGGTAGTTATGTTTAAAAAAATTTATAATAAATTTCTTTATTTTCGTTTTATATTTTCATATATTTATGCTAAAACTATATATTACATACATTTCATTCCTATTATATTGATGGATTTAATCTCTTATAAATGCTCAGCACCATTAAAACTGTATTAATTAAACTTGAAAGAGAAAAATCTCAACTAACATTTTAAATCCAATAATTGAGACTTAAATGTTTACTCTGTCAAACGATTGTTTCTTAAAGATGTACAATAACTACCTAATAGCTTATTTGTCCTTTAAATGATGCTTATAATATCGTATTTGTCTAGAATTTTGTGAAATGAACAAACTGTATTTCCATATAAAACAGAATTGTATACCTTCTCAGTGGAAGTGGAAGGCTTTGCATGAATTGCTTTGAATTTCTCTCATGAAAGTATAATTTGGTGTTAGGCTCCCTTCCAATCCCATGGGGTCATCGTTCTAAAAGTCCCCGCTCTTGTAAAATGTGTTAAATCACAAGTTATTTTATATTGCACATATTTACATAAAAGTAAAGCGAAATAAGCGTATAATGTAAAATATAAAAAGTACCATTTTACAGGATTAAAGCTTATTTTTCCAACTTGTTTAAAGCTTATTTTTCAGTGAATTGTAAATCATACCTTGGTAAAACTAATAATACAGGCACTAGAAAAAATAGTTTCACATTATAAGGTGATACAAAAGGTTGCTATTGGTTTTAGAAAAGGAAAATATTGCCATGTTTATGAACTTCAAATAACTATTGGAATAACAAAACAATTCCAAATTGAGCACTTTTAAAAGTCGTCGGGTTGCTGATAGGAATATGTATCATCCATCCAGATATTTCCTCACAATATTAATAATTGGTGAATTCCTAATATTAGTACGACACGATACGCATAAAACGCAACTTAATGTTGAATCATTTTAGCCTCTCCATATTTATGATAAATCTTTTACTAAATATATCTTACTTAATTTTACTTCACAAGACATTTTAACTATTCTATGTCTCGTTATTTATACTTTCAGCTATTTATTATTAGAACTTAAAGTTGACATATTATATTTTAATTAATTGTCATTATTACTTAACATCTTATCACGTTTTGGTGAAACTCAACCATTTTATAACTTTAACATCAAAATGACTTAAGATGTCTAAATCACATTTACCTTGTTGATAAGTAAAAATAAATATATATTAAAGCTTCAACTTTTGATTTCGCTATGAATGAATTTAACTTAATTTAATAAATATTAGTTGCCTACATTTTCCCCCCTTTTCCACTGACTATGTGATATAATTATCCATAATCAGGAATTTTTCTTTCATAATATGGATCCTGTTCTCTCTTTTTTTATTGAAAGTGCAAAGTAATTACGTCGTGTATATAGCAACTCTAAAGCTATGTATTTTGGTATACAATTGTAACCTTTAAACCCGACTTAGTCGTACATATACGATGGAGAAAAAAATAAAATCAGTAATAGACATAATTAGGGACTAATAACTGTACCTACCGTTACTACACAATCTTAAATGTGGCTGCATAATAAATAATATTTATATATTACATGGCAAAAAATTTAAAACAACCGTGCTTGATATGTTTCTGAACACAAGAATTGTATTCGTTAATTTTACAATTTAAATATTTCAAAACGAATAATCTCATCGTCGGTAAATTGAGACAAAAATGACATGATGACTTTGCATCCTTTTATTTGTCAGCTGATGCTTAATCTTTCACTTTATTTAGTACAAATATGTATTAAAAATGTACTTTGTGCTAACTGTAAGACTGTTGTATGGCAATTTCCGGATTTTCACATACAGGCATTTAACTAGATCTTGGAATCAATTGTATTGGAAACTGATCAACATTAATTTAATTTTTTTAAAGTAATAATATCCGGAATTCTCCATTTTATCGGGCATTGCAATTTTGGTTTTTTGAAAACTTGTCCCTCTATTAAAATGTAAAACTCACTAATTCATAATCACAACGAAATAAAATTATATAAATATTGTCAGATGAAACTAAATAATGAACAAACTAATACATTGACAAGTATAAGGTTCCTTTATATAAAAATTATTTATTTATTTGTACATCATGTATTTGTCCAAGATATACAGCAATAATATAATACAATATAATTATAACTCACTGATAATGTGTTTACGCTTTTCGTACTGTATATATAATGACTTTCACAGCATACTTTGAAAAACATTTTTAAAGGTTTAATTATTATTTTAAAAAGTTTTGTAAATGATTTATTAACTAAATTTACTGAAATATATTATTAAAAACTCAGAATTTTTCATTTGTGTATAATAAAGTGATATGTTGGATTTTAAATGAAATTCCAATTTAATAAAACTAAATATGGATAAGAATGATACACTGGAAATAACAGGAAAGTTAATGGTATTAAATCGGTCAAATTAGTACAATAAGATACTACTGGAAGGAAGAATCTCTACTATATTAACTTAGAAGAGTCCTTCCAAAAAATGGTACAAAAGATATTTCATGATTTTTAATGTAATGGCGTGTCTTAAATTTCGGAAAAATTTTCAGTAAATGTGCTTTAGTAACTCCGTCTGAGAGATGCTGAGAGATGTGATTTTAAAATCACAGATGGATAGGAGAAGATTTATCTATCAGAGTGTCAAGGTTTAGTAAACTAACCTAGAATAAGAACTTTTTAAAATGAATATATCTGAACAAATAAAATCAAAAATTAAACCCAAGAAAGAATATTATTTGATTCTGTTTTTAAAATAATGTCAATGATCCCTTAAATATTACATTTTGGGATAAACAATTTTTTGTTATTGTTATTTTTTTTCACATTATAACAAAAACTAGAAACAGCTTCATACAAATTACATGATAATCTTCCTCACATATTACATAATGATAGCAAAAATCGAACTTTAAAATGGTTATTATTTCTTTAGCAAAAATAATTTTCAACTTTTTCAATCTTATTATAATAATCTACACTTCTGGCAGAAACCACTCGTGCATTCTTACGAAACTTACAGTATTGTCTTAAAATCTGCTGATGCCTTTCGGATTAAATCACTTTGTTTTCTCGATTTGCGTGATGAAAACATATTAGAAAATAAAGTAGCAGTACACCGTCGTATGAATTAGGGACTAAAACCTAATCTCAAATTCTACCACCCCCCCTTGATAGTTGTAATGGTTATACAATGCACGTATTTCCGTACCACTTGTTATCCTAACCTGGGGACTATGTTCAAATTAAATCCCTACCCTTCTTATTTTATTCTAGACAGTCATAGATGGTCCACTTCATACTTCATAATATCCAAAATTTTGTTCCACTTCTCGACAATCTCCAGATTAAGTCATCTTTATTAACAGTCCCAAAACTGTTCCAACTTCTTCGTCTATGAAATTAAGATCCTGTCTTCATCTTTGACAACGAAAAGGGAGTCATAATCCCTTAATTTAAAATTAATCCATTTATTATTTTGAACGCTTTTCAATCTATTAAAATATTGCCCGAAACACTCATGTACTGAGAATGCATGAACCAAATGGCATTATACTCGCCAATGGTACATCCCTACCAATTTATTTATGTCCCCAATGACGCTCCATGTCCACTACCCTTTTTAATTTTTTCCCATTTTTCATTCTATCTATTTAGCAATCGGACTCTTGATTCTTTCTTAACTTTTTCATTTTATTTAGTTCATCTTATGAGTGTACCTTCATAGACTTAGTTTCCTGAGACACTACTTTTCCTTACTAAAACAGTGATTGGATCAGCGGTATCCTTACCAGCATCATGATCCTTTTGAACATATATTGTATGATTGATTTTAACATTTTAAATGTTTATACTTTCACTTCCATTGCAACATATTCTGAAATTATAGGCAAGTTGAGTTTATTTTAAATTTGAAAATGCCATTATTTGGATAGCCTCAACCTCAAAGAATACCTCTTATTTTCACTACAGTTATTTTTTTAACATGATCTTTCATTTCGGGTATCACTAGATGAAAGTTTACATTTAAATTTATGTGTTAATGCCAAAGTCTTCAATTTAGGAGGATATGAAATAGTTCTATATGCTAAAAATTACAGTTTTTGTTCCTATCAACCTAAATCCATGGAAATCTCTTTACTTGCAAATCTTCAAATTATGAACAATTACAAGACATTAAGAATATTACGACTTTTGGGACGCATTGTTTAAATATATTATGCGTAGAAAAAATTATTTACTTAATAAAGCCTGGAAATATAGCCCTAAGAGTGATAATGTTGAAAGGAAATGAATTTTATTAAAGGACGAGGTTGAATTGCATTGTGTTGCTATAGAGGAAGATAAAAAGTATCTCATCCTCTTTTCTGCTTTCTACAAAGGAAAGTCGATATAGAAAAGGATTAAATGTAACTGAATCTTTTGCGAAGAGTGTAACACTTCAGTGAGTAATACACTGAATGTACTTTTATTCTTCAATCGAATAAAAACAAAATTTATGACTGAAAATCTAAGCCGATATTATGGTTAGACTGTAGACTATTGTATCCACATAATTTTTATTATTTAAATTTACAATTAATTGTTCATGAGGATTAAGCTTGACTGATTTATTACAGAATGGATTATCGAAACAAAGTGTTATTAAATTAAGGTACGTACACCAAAACATTGAAATACAATTAACTAACAATTAAATTTACGTAATTATAATTTTGATTTACGTAATAATATTTTTTACTTTCGGGCTATATTAATATTTATTAAACAACATACAGAAGTCTAATTAGTGACCATAACAAAATGAGACTACTCAATTACTACCTAATTAACTAGTGGAACCTGTCAAAATAAGAACATGTGATCACAAACATTTGATTTTGTTTAACATAATGAGTAACAACAAGTTTGTTTTAACATTTCGACAATATATATTTTTTTAATGTTTATACTATTTGGTATTTCTTCATGAATATCAGCTGACATCGGTGTAACGGTGAAACGTGTCGCATGATACATAAGAACTAATACATAAGATATTTATAACCAATTAAAGATAATAATAGTTGATTTTATTAAGAAAATAATCAAATATCATTTTTTTAAACAATTCTCCTACTTTGAAGATTGATATTTTCTATTTTGTACAGTATATTCTAGAATTTCATGAATAAATAAATATCATTATAGAGTTTAAGTTAGATACAAGTTTTTTTAGGGTTAAGTTTTGTAGGGTCCTGATTTGAATAAAAACGCAACACAGTTTGTTTCTGACTTAATTTTCGTTTATTAGGTGTTTCGTGTGCTCAAACGTAAACATGTTGCAAAAAATCAAGTTAAATTATTTAAACTGGATATAATTGGAAGAATTAGTCTGGCATTATTGCTTTGAATGCCTTTATCTAACTGTAATATATTGCTATTGATAACTCTATCATTTAATTGTTCGATTTGTACTTCAAAATCAGTTTTATCACATGCATATTCTTTTCTTCTTATTGAAAACAAATTGGTATTATTTGTTTAAAATACTTATATAATAAATGTAAAATTAACATCAGACATTAACAAGTGAAATGTAAGAAGTTAAAGTGAACAGTTCGTAATATACGTTATTTTTATTACATAAACATTTATCTCACACTTAAAAGTTATTCAAAGTAGAATTGAAGTACGTAAACAAATAGTCAATTATCTATAAAAAGGACTCAAAATATTAAAAAATAAAATTTATTTCCATTACGAATAATAAAGTCTTAAAGCTATCATTACGTTCTAAAAACAAATAAATCTGAAATGTGCGGTTTGATTTGGTCATTGTTGTATTCAGTACATAGGCAATATTTTAGATACCGTAAGTAGGCGAGACTAAACTAGATGGTGTATCCTCGTGTAACAATATAACAACTTTTATAAGTGAAATATGTTTTAAAATAATAATTGTGTTTAAAAAAAACACGAATTAAGTCGAACGTAAAATCGCAGGAACTATAACTTTTAATGGTGAGAATATGGATGCTGTTGTCAAAACAATAGTTATGGATTCTGAGCACTCAACAAAATGAGATATTCATCAGGATGTAAGGTTTCATATGGCTGTATCTAACGACGTTTTTTAATGTTTTCAAATATTAACAGTTTGTTTACAAATATATATATCATTGATTATTGTAAGAATCTAATCACACGTATTAGGGAACCAAATGTTTTCTTTAAAATATATGCATAGCTTTAATGATGTTCAGTTGGAACTATCGTTACAAAAATCTCGCCTCGAAATGAGCATCGACGAAATTCAGGAAGGGTTTTCAATGGTTAATTTTCGTGAAAGAACCGAATAAATTACCATATTAGATATCATTAGCTTTATGGTTATGAACACAAATATTTGTTGCGTTTTAATTTTTTAAAGAGTGTATAAAAAGGGTTCATTAATAATATTGATAACAAGTTTTTAAAATATTTAAAAACTTTTTTTAGAAAGGTTTTATTTTTAAATGTTTAATATTTACATGCATATTAGTTTTATCCCACAAGTTTCCACTTTTGAAAAAATTCGAAGTATTGACTGTTAAAACGGACCAGTCATTCAAATAATTTCAAAATATTTGGAAAAAGTACTTTAATGCGTTCCCTTCAATGTTAATATTGAAAAGCTTTTATACATTGCGGCTTAGTGTTTTTCAATCAGAGAATGGTTTTCAACAATATATGAATGTGAATTTTATGATGACTTCATGTTTTTCAATGATACCATTTTATCCTTTATCTAAAAATAATAACGCGACTTTTTGGAGTAAACTGTTTCCACAACAGAAACATGTGGATTTGATTTATTTTTTGAATACAAAGTAATCTTTACCTCTCTGTTCCTGTGACAAGTTCCGCCTGACTCCATACTCAAATATTATTGTGTGTAATAAATAATTAATTTTAAACATACGTCTGTCTATTCCTCCTGTGTTATTTCACTACCGCCATTGCTGCTTTTGTTCAACCATAGTCATGTGCATCATTAATGTAGAATTTCTCTTACTTATTCAATGTTTTTTAAAACACAAGCACATTATATAACCCTATATATTTAAAACACATGTAGTAATAATGAGATTTCGGCACTGAAAGTCAAGTCAAAATTAGATTATGTAATAATACATTTAGTATTTCAAATAATATTATTTTAAATACATTAACTGTTCTGTCCTCTTGATGTTCTAGTACTTCTGACTATGAACACAATATACAGATTTTGATATCCATGAATATGTGTGTTATTTACAAAAATACAGTGAATTTTATTACTTGATACTTCCCATGGCATAACATTCTATCCTCTTCTACCACCATTGTTATAAAACTAACTATAACTTACCTATTGTTATTATTCCTAGATTTTTTTTTTTAAACTCTAAGTATATGATATGTTAATTATAAATGATATTATAAATTTGTGTAATGATTTCTCCATCAACATATAAAATAAATAACTGTAGTTTTAAAAGTTTTAAAAATTAGGTAAACCTTTCAAATTATATTTAGTTCAAGTTATGAGACACACTTAATGTAATTTCATGTATTTAACACTAAGCAAATCACCACATGTGAAGAACATATTCTATATCATAATGCAATAAATCAACGACTGCACTTGATAAATAATGTTTTCCTACAGCTACCTCCTCATATAAGACTCAACGGCTATGATATAGCTGATACACTGCTTAACAAGCAAACCACAGTGTATAATGAAAACTTGTATATAGAAAAAAAAACTCGAATAACGTGATTTTAAGAATAAAAATATGACATCAATTAATTTAAACATCTTGCTCCAAAATAGGTTCAGATCAAACAGTGGACAGCTTGGCTGATAAATAAACCTAAAGAGGAGGAGGTAACCATAACAGAGTATCGCATCGCTTGACCTTTAACAGGATTTTTGATTTTGACTTTAGTTCTTTGATGAAAAGACTGATAGGACTTACCGGATAAATGAGGACTTTCAGAAAGAGAATATATGAGCTTACTTTACTGGAGTGCCTGAAAGTTAATGAGTTCAGACTTAAAGGTTTCACAGGGAACAATGAGAAAAAAGTGCAAATAACATTGTTACCCCTGCGGCATATTTTTACACTTGTCATTAAAATCAACCATACTAATTTAAGTATAATGTCAATTTCAATACTTTGATGATCATCTGGTATTTCAATTGTGTTCGTAAACCGTCTCAGATTTTTCTTGAGTAACTTTTTTAATAACTATAAAATAAAAGTTATATGAGGATAATATATTGCAGAAATTGTATTGTGATAAGAGGGATTGTACCAAATGCGATTCTGTACTAGCAGTCATTTATAGTTTATTATGTGTAGAAACTAAGTATTGTGTTTTTCAATAATTATAATTACATTTTATTCATTGCTTGTTTCGAAAACAATGAGGAGTAAGACCCAAAATGCAAAAAAGTCACGTTTCTTCGAATCTTCAAGAGTGGAGGGTTTTAAATTTTTTTGGTTTGATGAGCCGAAATAATGGTTAAAAAAATATATATTAAAAAAAAATCAGTCACCAGTTATCCGACATAATGTGTGTATTGACAATGCTATGGAGAGTAATAATAAAACTAAAAGTAACTTTTCTATTGATAATGGTATGGCAGCAACTCCTGACGGCTTGATTAATGGCGTTATAACTTATATATTGATATAATAAGTTATAAGAAAGGAATTGTTGGTAGTTTGTGGTAACAAATGAGTGACACCTCTTTAAATTATTAAAAAGAAACATAACTTCCACAGTACTATCAACTTCAAGGGAAACTCATTATTACACAGAGAAAAAGTTTGTTCTGTGGACAAAGCACAGTGTCAAGATAGAGAAAATTTAAAAAAATGACTACTTTTGGAAAACAGAAATGTTCGAAAAGTTATCAAAATTCTACTACAACCTGTTTATTGCCTGAAATTTTTGACCTCAGACGTTGGAGAAGCATGTCAATCATAAAACCACGATTATATTGTAGAAGAAAATGGAAGAATTAAAAAAAAGAGACAAATAAAATTATTTTTTCGAAGCCGTTGCACGGGTTGATTGAGGATTATGTTTTTTGACATTTGTATGAGCAATCTATATAAAAAAAATAACTAAATCTATATCTAATCGAGTCTAAGAAGTATTGATGAGTGTATTTTATCATTCGAAAAACCCTTTTATGTGGTTCCTTACCGCAATACAATATGGAAGAAATGTATACGTTCCAAGAAATTCATATTTTTATATCCAGGGATTTGGGCTGGACGTTGATGAGTCAGTCAGTTAGTATATTTGCGTGGATTGCACCCACGTTGACAGGGCGGTTTAGTTTTTCTTTCAGCTTATAGCAGAATATTATAGAATTTACGTTCAATTTGACCACTTTAACCATATTAAGCATTTTTTTAAATATCAAGCATATAAATTAAATTTGTCCAGCGAAATCCGAATACATTTTTTAACATTCCTTGAACCCCGTTATTTGTCATTCAACACCGAACTCGTACGCCGCGCCGTACCGTCCCCTTCCGTTACACGATGCAGGGAGGTAGAATTCATTACCTATTCGCTTTATTACACATAAATCAAAAACATGGACGCTTGTTATCTTTGTCCTGTTTGTTTGTTTGGCTTAAATAAATATTAAGCTCGACTTATGAGATACTATAATTGAGAGTATAAATTAGAACTCAAATTGTCACAAATAGTCTGTTTATTTATTCAAACGCGTTTCAACGTCAAAGTCGACATCATCAGTGATGAATGAGCTACATTACTAACGCCGAGACACTGACACGAGCTAAGCGAGTAGTGACTTTTGATATATACACATCTATGAGACCGGTTAGGACTTAGCGCCGACGTCAAGAAGGTAGTGACATAAACGATTATAAGGTTCAGAAACCCTGTGTATAACTACTGGATAAGACCCCTTGATCTAACAATAATATAACATTCCTACAAGGCACAAGGAACCAACTTTTGGACATTATATTTAGAAATTAGAGGATCTGCCCGTATGACATTGCATAATGGGGCTGGGTAAGTACCATTATATTGCCTATCATCTTGTTTTGTAGTGTTCAATTTTGTAAGCCTATATTTTTGAAAAAAATACAAAAAATTCGCTCTTTTTATGTGTTTCTAAAACAGCGATATGTTTGGTTAACATTGCCAACTAACTGAAACACGTTTTCTCCTCACCAATATCTCAGTATCTTGACGATGCTTTTTGTGTCTGTAGGTAAAGAAAGAACTCTTATAGTTTCACGCACATGTCCGTCTGTATGTTTGTAAGTTGTAACGAATCTACACAGACAAGAAGATCAAACAAATATATTTTTATTGATAAGTTTTAAACATTTTTTATATAGGGGGACGTATAGAATATTTCCGTATGGTGAATTACAATGTAATATTATTTTTAAGTAATATTATAGTGTACAAGGGATTCAATGTATTTTCCTTAATTGTTAAAAACTTTGTTGCCATGGAAATGTGATTCTTTCTTCTGTAAAATTTGGTTTTTGTCACGATTAAATTAATACATAGAAAATACACCTATTAATACGTGTCACAATTGGTTTACAAGAAGCTGATGTTTTGTTTTCCTCCAGTAACTTGTGAATCAGTGCTTTGTTCTTTATTTTTTCATACATTTTGATACTATCAAATTCTTTTGCATTATCTAGATAGCTTTGATACAGTCTATGGTTATTGATACTTTGGTCCTAATGTTAAAAGTTGTTGATGTTAGAAAAGGCTCTTTAAAGAAAAGAATTTGTTTCTGCAGTGGATAGTACGAACACGAACATTTTTCTTATATTTGTAATAATTATCTCCCGTAATTCTTGAAAAGAGATCTCCATGTATGCTTTGTTGTTAAATAAAGCTAAACCCACTCTGTAAAGCGATCATCAATAAGGTATGATTTCTTTACACACAGCTAATTGAACCTGTTATAAATTGACCTAGTGGCCAGCAAAACGCTTTCAAAGTCCTCTCACTGGTTTACTCTCATAAATTAATCGACGATAGCTCTCTAGGCTAGTAAGTAATTCCCTGAATTAAGTAAGTAATGAAGTTTTCGTGAAATATGGTTACCATTTCAATAACTCTAACTTCAGTTGCGATATCGTTTTTGGAGTTCTTTAATTTTAGTGGAAGAAAACTGGTTTTTTTTTCTCTCCTCCAAATTTTATACAAGTGAAAATACTCATTTGCAACTCCATCCGCAGACACTTTATCTCTTTATTTTTTTTGACATTTTCATGCAGCGTTATGTAAAAAACAAAACCGTAATTCCCCTTTTGCGTCATTAAACAACTTTTAAGTACTGTACGTGAGTTTTCCGTTGATGCAAATTAAGACTAGCGATTCCATCATATGAACCTTCCGTTCTAGAAAGGGTAAAAGTCTCTGTTCTTATTCTACACCAAGAAATTGCGACACCCTACCATTCTCAGCCATCACGTTTACCTTTAACTAGCTCAGTTAAAACGAGACAGGATATTAAAAAAGTAAGCCTGGGCAAGAAATTGTTCTGTTTCAGCTTCTTTTAATGTCCACGTTGGAATTTCTTCTTTTACTAATTACTTTAACTCAAATAAATTATTATTACCTTTAATAAGATTATGAACTCTTTCTGCAGTCGTGCCATTTGGAGAACTTTGTAGCTTGTTAGTATTACTGTAAAGATAAATTTCTTAATACTAATACATATAAACACTCAAATATCGACAAATCAGAAATATGTTGACAACAAAATTTAAGAAAAAATAAAAGATTATAATATTTACAGTTTCTAAGTTTTAAATTTATAAACTTCAAGATTCCATGAAAATGAAAGTACATTTTTTTTATATTAATACGAGTACGTTTTTACCAGGTCAGGTAGTATTTGGTTATACAATAATATATCAAGTAAAAAAAAAACTCGACGTAGGCTGGTAAATGAACCCGCCATTGCTCTACAACTGAACTATCCTAAGTCGCATTCCAACGTATATTTTTCATTTGGTAAATTTCTTATTCTACAATTTATTAATTTTTTATGCCAAATTTTCTATATTCGTGACTAATTACTATAGAATTGAAAAATATTATGACGATTGTGAGATCGGTTTGTAATTTTGTTGGAATAATTGTTTCTATGTAATTTTTATCTAGGAGTAGTTCAGCTAACATATTTTGTAGTAAACAGCTCTTTATACAACAGACTATCAGACCATATACTTTGTCAGTGGAAAAGTTAGCAATTAGCTATATGTACAAGATATCGTTTTTATATATTAAGAGCTCTTTAAAATATGTTTATGTTATACAGGGTCTTACAAAGAGCTTAGGCAGGCTAAGCATTTTCATACTCTATGTGATTCTAAGCTGAAATTGAAGAATTTTTATTTTTTTTTTCAATTTCTACTTTGTTTAGCAGCTAGACGCCATTTTTTTTTTTTTTTTTTTTTTTTTACAAAAACTAACCGTTTCTCTGGAAATAGATAAGATATCAAGTTCAAATTTGGAATAAGCATTTTGTATGTTATATAACATATATTATAATATTTTATTGTAGAAATTAATTTAAAAATTATATCTTGGTGTCTTTGACTCATTTATTACAATTTGCCAATTTATAATAAATATAATGATATGTTTGGAAGAGAATTAAGAAAATTGGATTTTTAGTCTCTTTCCATTTTCAGAAAATTAATTAACTTTATTTACAATAGTTAAACACAAATTTATACAGTTCTGCAATTCAAAATAACATTTTGCACAGTCTATATCTTATCTCGGGTGGGGAACTCGAGCTGGCTGATTTAAATTAACCACTAAACGCATATCTATTTAAAATTGAAGAAGTTATAGGCCTATATGAAAAGAGGACTAAATAAAAAATGGTGATCTCAAAACAATGATTTGAATTTAGGCTAATCTTTCTTGCCTCTTGTAATTATTTTAAAATTGGATTCTTTATATTCTGTGAATTGTTTTCTTATTTAATTAAGTTTATACTACCAATTGTATATTTTTTAAATCACTTTCACTTTATTTGATAAAAAACGTAACTATATTTTATATAAAAAATTCACACACGCCAAATGTACATCTTCATCCTTTGGCTGTCTGGATGCCTCTCTCTCCAAAAACTGACGCTTACGTTTTTCGCGGTTTCTTCATACCTCCCGGGACTTGCATATTCAATTTTGTTCCACGCCATCTTACTCTTGTGATTGGTCGATTGTTGTCACGTGGTCTCGTTGTTTTTGTAAACCTTCTGGATTCGTACGTTCATTGGTTGAAGGATCTATTTCTTACGCTTTGCCTCAGAATTTACGATTTTTAATCACATTTATGTAGACAGTTAAATGCACTTTAGTATCTTATAGTTTTGTTTCAATTTTGAGATCATGGTTCAATTAAAATTTACTTTGACTTACAAATATTTGAAAATTGATATTTGAAAGTAATAGATTGTTTATGTACTATTCCGCGAATTTGCAAGATGGCTTTTTCTAAATATAATCTAACAGCTGTTCAAGTCTACAACTAGTTATTTACAAATTATCATATTTCTATTTAAAAGTTTAGTGAACTCTTATTCTATTGTGATTTTACAAGTTTATATAATACTAACTGTGACAGATAATATCGTGTTACATATCTATTAGTGAATATAATTCTGAGACAGTTTGTTTTTGGAATCGGTGTTTTGTAAATAATGACGTGACCTAGATTTGGATTTAGTGTTTCCAATACATAGTGATTGTTTACAAGTGCTTTGCTGATATTCTGAACTTTACTTCTCTTATTATGTTAACTAACATATATTTCTACATGTATTCAATTAGAATGGTTTTTAATAAAAGTGTTTTGTTTCTATTAATCTTGGCATACGATTTTCATTTAGCCTATTTGTAGGTTAGGCCTACTTTGCACATTCATTGCTAACAGTTTATAAATATTTTTTAAATATGGTGTTTACTACATTTGTTGGTTTCTACTTTTTGGTAAATTTATATTTTCTAAAGTTTTGGTAACAATTTTTTATAATTATTTGGCTAAATTCATCTGAACATTTGTTTACAATAGGTTAGGTATGACTTACTAATGGTAGGCTATGATTGTTTTTGTATGATAATTTTAAGATGGGATTTGGTACATTATAAATGCCCTTCAAATTAATTTTGCGGAAATTCTGTAGCATAAATTATTTTGCATGGACAAAATCACATCTTAAATTAATAACTAACGATAATAACAACTTGTTGTCTAACATGACAAATTCTTATTACTAACAAATTAAATATTGGAACATAAATAACAAGGGAAATAACATTTTAATACAGTTCATAAGTTCAACACATAATATAGGGAATACATATTTATTTTACTATCACTGTTTGTATGGGGTTTAAGATTTACATTGTTCATCGTAAGATTATAGTTCATAAGGGATAGGGGAACATTGGATGGAGAACACATTTGTTTATATAATTGTCTAATTTGTCACTTTGTCGTTGAGGTTATTTGGTATACAGGTTCGTAGATTGGGAATATGGAATGTTGGAATATATGTTTTTATATTTGGATATGTACACACTGGGTCATGTTCTTTCACAGATTACATGAAAATTCACTTTATTTACATCACATTGTTTATCTGGGGAAAGTCATAGTTAATAATGGGGAACACAGTTTGTCATGGGAACACTTAATTAAATGGAAACGTAGTTCATATGAAACACAGTATAAAGTTAATATTAAAACATGTTGTACATAAATAAAACATACTATAGGCTTTAGGTAACACTTTGTTTGTTTATAGTTTATCACATTTGCCTTCAAATGAGGTTATGTTTTTAATATTTTGTTTTCTTCACATCTGGTGATGATAATTATAGCTGTTCATCATTATTGGTGGTCTGTACAGGTTTCGCTTTGTAATATGGCCAGTTTTCTTCTTAACTATAATAATTGGATTGCCGTAAGGGCTGTTTTATTCTTCTATAATATTTTCTTCGAGCATCCTATTTATTTCACTCGCAACTGCTTCTTGAAGATTAATCGGTATTGGATAGCTTTGGTCATGGTAATGATCTGGTCTATCTACTCCAATTTTATGTTGGTATAAATTACAACGTCCTGGTTTTTCTGAAAAGATGGTTTTAAATTTAGATATTAAGTTGATTATTTTTGTTTTTTCCAGTGGGCTGAACTTACTATTCTCTCTAAACATTTCACAAATTTCGCTATAGTGTGGATTATTATTATTCTCAAACTTGGTTTGATTACTTTCATTACATTCATATGCGTCTTCATTATAATATACTATTCTGCATTTTGCTGATTCATTTGTCTCACTTTCAAACTTAACTTTTAATGATTTGTTTTCTCTATTCATGAGTATTATTTCATTATCGACGAAGTTTATATTCATTCTCAAATTCCTTATCATATCGATTCCTAAAATACAGTCTTTGATTAAATGTGGCACTACAATGCACTGAGCATCAAACTCTAGTCCTTGGATGGTTGCTTGTAATAATATTATTTGTGAAACTCTCTTTGACTTATTGTTTAAAGCTGTTGTTATATGGGTATTGCTTACTGGTAACTGCTCGAAATGCCCTAACTTAATTTTATTATCCTCAAACCAATTTTCAGAGATACAAGAGATGGTACTTCCCGTATCTATCAAAGCATTTGTTATTATTCCATTTAAGGTGATGTTTATTTCTGGACATTTGTTGTTCATTAGAGGTGTTTGATCTTCCTTATCTGCGTCTTCTGTTAGAAGAAAGTCCCTATCGCAATAAAGATTGGAGATTGTAATTTTGACATTGCTTGTATTATCTATGTAGGTTGGCATATTTCCGAAATTATTTTTAATTAGAGGCACTGGTGTAGGTGGTGAAGTGTTATTTGATGGATAGCTCTCTGTTTCACCTGTACGGCCATGATTTTCTTGATTATTACTTCCTAAACCAGTGCGTTGGAGTTTAACGCTGGTGGTTCTGTGCTGGTTTCTATTGTCGGTTCAGTTCGGGTTGTTATTGCTGGTTTTGTCGTCGTTGTGATGAGTTGGCACAGCCTCTGTTGTTCTGGTGTTGGATAGGCATTCGGTCTTCTCTCCTGGTATGACTCATTGTTGGTGTTGTGATAGTTGGGCCTTGAATTTTGTTGTGGTGAGAATCTGAAGTTGCTCTGTATAGGTCTTGGTTCTCGCTCGTACGGTCTAGACTGTTGTTGTTGTTGCCCATATCGTTGATTGTTTTGCTGGTATGGTGGTCTGTTTTGATAATAATTTGGTCGAGGTGGTTGGTTGTATCCAGGTCCACTGCGGTAAGGATGGTCTCTTGGAGTCCTGTATTTACTATTTTGATCTGAATTAGGCTTAAAATGTTGATTTTGATGTTGATATCTGTTCTGATAATAATTTGGTTGGCTCTGTCGGTTGGACCGGTTCGTAGCTCCTCCTCTTGGGCTTGCATTATTCCTTCTTCTTATATTTGCGTTGGCCTCCTCTGTGTCTTCCCTCTGTAGAAGATCAGCAAACTCCTTAATGCTGGTGATGTTTTGGACACGTTGAGCATCTTGTATTCGCTGGTCAAAGTGTTCGACTAATATTGCGATGATATCTTCTTCTTTAGGCTGTGGTATCATAGACTTCATTGTCAGCACTCTATCTATGAAAATATTCACTCCTAGACAATTTTCCTCCAGGCCTATACTGCTCAAACTCCAATTTTTGTCTAGTTCCTCTTTGCACGTCTCGGTTCCAAAATTTTGACAAAAACTCGGTGCTGAATTGTTGGAAGTTGTATACATCATTTTTTATTAACTGCCACCATCTAGCGGCGCTTCCTTCGAGGCTATTCTCAATTATATCGAATAGGCAGTCCTGACTATCTCCTATTTGATTTATTTTCCTGTTAGTTATTCTTTCATAATAACGAGTCATTCGATATAGGTACTCATTAGGGTTGGCTTGTCTTCCGTTGAAACGAGGCAGTGTAGGGTTAATGTTATTGTCGTGGTTTGCTGCGTTACAAATAACATTGATAGGTGTGGGTATTTGACCTTCTAGGTTAGGTTTAGGTAATTCTGCTATTATATTCTGTACCTCTTGGATTACACTAATTTTGTTCTGTTCTATTTTATTGTCCAATATTAATTCCTGCTTATTTAAGGATTCAGTTAAGATTTGCTTGTTTATTGTTTCGTCTAACCTGGTTTCTATATTTACTATTCTTTTATTATTATTCTCAATGGCCTGTTCGACTCCTGCTAACTTGCTAGTAAATTGTGTCTCTACTCTATTTATTTGGCTAGCTAGACATTCTTTAACATCCTCTAGTTCACCTCGTATTTCTTTAAAGTTATCTCTAATAAAAGTTTGGTTTTCTATTTGATTTTGTTTAAATTTTTGGTCCATATTTAATTGTAAATTTTGGATTAGCACTGTCATTTGTTCTAAAAGGGTCGATTGATTTTGGCCTAAAGGTGTTTCTGATTCTGTATTAGCATTTAGGTTAGGTGTCTCCATGGTGGATTCTTGTTGGTTACTAATTTCTTCGGTTTCGGTTAAAGTAGGTTGCCTTAAAGTTTTTAATTGACCTTCTTGTGCCTTTTCACTGGGTTTAATAGTTTCTCGTAAATTATATCTAGGAGTCTCTTCTTGAGATGGGTTCATATTGGTTAAATATATCTAGGGATAATTGTTATTATTATTATTATTGTGGAATACTTTACTAGTTATGATGATTAACACTTAGATATTTTAACACATATACTATTATATTCTAGGCCTAATTATTTCACTTAAATACTAACATATAGGCCATCTCTAATATTTCAAAATCTTGAAACTATTTATGGTGTAATACTAAGTGTAGTGGATAGTGTTGTTCTGTTTTAGAGTTATTCTATTGATTCACAATGTTTAAATAAATCTATTAACTAATTTTACATATAGGCTATATTCTAAATCTAAAATTGCAAAAGTCTTAGGCCTACTTATAAATTCAATTTTATATCTTTCTTACTAACTAATTAAACTAAAGCCAATTTGCAAAATTCAATTTAATTCAGCCCCACGTTGGGATGCCAATTTATAACATATATTATAATATTTTATTGTAGAAATTAATTTAAAAATTATATCTTGGTGTCTTTGACTCATTTATTACAATTTGCCAATTTATAATAAATATAATGATATGTTTGGAAGAGAATTAAGAAAATTGGATTTTTAGTCTCTTTCCATTTTCAGAAAATTAATTAACTTTATTTACAATAGTTAAACACAAATTTATACAGTTCTGCAATTCAAAATAACATTTTGCACAGTCTATATCTTATCTCGGGTGGGGAACTCGAGCTGGCTGATTTAAATTAACCACTAAACGCATATCTATTTAAAATTGAAGAAGTTATAGGCCTATATGAAAAGAGGACTAAATAAAAAATGGTGATCTCAAAACAATGATTTGAATTTAGGCTAATCTTTCTTGCCTCTTGTAATTATTTTAAAATTGGATTCTTTATATTCTGTGAATTGTTTTCTTATTTAATTAAGTTTATACTACCAATTGTATATTTTTTAAATCACTTTCACTTTATTTGATAAAAAACGAAACTATATTTTATATAAAAAATTCACACACGCCAAATGTACATCTTCATCCTTTGGCTGTCTGGATGCCTCTCTCTCCAAAAACTGACGCTTACGTTTTTCGCGGTTTCTTCATACCTCCCGGGACTTGCATATTCAATTTTGTTCCACGCCATCTTACTCTTGTGATTGGTCGATTGTTGTCACGTGGTCTCGTTGTTTTTGTAAACCTTCTGGACTCGTACGTTCATTGGTTGAAGGATCTATTTCTTACGCTTTGCCTCAGAATTTACGATTTTTAATCACATTTATGTAGACAGTTAAATGCACTTTAGTATCTTATAGTTTTGTTTCAATTTTGAGATCATGGTTCAATTAAAATTTACTTTGACTTACAAATATTTGAAAATTGATATTTGAAAGTAATAGATTGTTTATGTACTATTCCGCGAATTTGCAAGATGGCTTTTTCTAAATATAATCTAACAGCTGTTCAAGTCTACAACTAGTTATTTACAAATTATCATATTTCTATTTAAAAGTTTAGTGAACTCTTATTCTATTGTGATTTTACAAGTTTATATAATACTAACTGTGACAGATAATATCGTGTTACATATCTATTAGTGAATATAATTCTGAGACAGTTTGTTTTTGGAATCGGTGTTTTGTAAATAATGACGTGACCTAGATTTGGATTTAGTGTTTCCAATACATAGTGATTGTTTACAAGTGCTTTGCTGATATTCTGAACTTTACTTCTCTTATTATGTTAACTAACATATATTTCTACATGTATTCAATTAGAATGGTTTTTAATAAAAGTGTTTTGTTTCTATTAATCTTGGCATACGATTTTCATTTAGCCTATTTGTAGGTTAGGCCTACTTTGCACATTCATTGCTAACAGTTTATAAATATTTTTTAAATATGGTGTTTACTACATTTGTTGGTTTCTACTTTTTGGTAAATTTATATTTTCTAAAGTTTTGGTAACAATTTTTTATAATTATTTGGCTAAATTCATCTGAACATTTGTTTACAATAGGTTAGGTATGACTTACTAATGGTAGGCTATGATTGTTTTTGTATGATAATTTTAAGATGGGATTTGGTACATTATAGTTACGATTTACAAATGTACCAAATACAAAGAATTAATTTTTATAATTTTTAAAATGGCGGCCGTTACAAACTTTAAACGTGGAATATCTGGAAAACCGTTAACCTTACAAAAAATGTACAAAAGACAAAATATTTTAATTTTTTTAACAGCAGACGCAATGCTTATTTTGTAGTTTCAGTAGGTCAAAGGATAACCGGCTTATCGACAAAAAACTAAAAACATAATTTCTTGGTAATTGTCTACAACAACTAAAATTAGCCTACAACCATCATTTAAAAAAAAAAAATTACAATTGTTTTAGTTATTTATGTAGCGAGCAATGCAGAATCAGATTCTACATGCAAAAATAAGTTGAAAATGTAGTATAACATTTTGTAAAAATCTGGTAAGAAATAACTAAATTAACCTTAATTCACATGCAAACTAACTGGCTACTAATTTGACAGTATTTGAACAGCTGTTATTTAAATCAGCTGTTGTTATAATTAAAATACAAAAATGAACCAGACTATTAAACCTCATGTAATAAATTAATATAATCATAACCAAGTAAACACGTTTGTCAGATTAGTTTACAGTTAAGTGGTGTGGAAAACATGTATTCTTTTCAAGAGATGACGGACATGCACCTGATGTATGGCCTTGCAAACTGCAACCGTGCTGATGCTCGTCGTTTGTATGCACAAAGGTTTCCAAATAGAAATCTACCAATGAGAAAACATTTGTAACACTTTATGATCGTCTTAGGGAGACTGGATAATTTGCACCCTTGATGCGTGACTGCGGTAGGCCCCAAACCATTAGAACATTGGACGTAGAAGAGCGAGTGTTGGGAGCAGTTGAGCAAGACCCTAGTGTGAGCTCCAGAGGAATCGCGTTAGCAGTTGGATATCTTTCTTTCATAGGTCTCATAGTGAGTACTGGTGTATCAATCCCGAAGCGTTTTAACTGAATCTACACCTTTTGTTCGTGTAGTGATCAACTTTTTTTCCGACAGTTGTATTTAAGGTCAAAGCATGTCTTACACAATAACAAATGTAAACGAATACTGTTTTATACAAAAGTTTATTTTGAAGAAATAAACAGAGCATTTGAACTGCATGCAACAAATTGCATGTCAGAGTAGAAGACCAAGTCAGCACAACTGTATCGTATTGTCTGCAATATGAGGGGTTATGATTTACCTCGTAATGATTTGTCATTTTCTATAATTATTTATAATTTGCTACGTTGAAGATTAATTTTGTAAATTATAATTTATTTTGTTCATACAAGCAACACCTTCGATGATACCCATGAAGTGATTGTTTTTGGCAGTATGAAATGCCAGAGTGAACTTTCAGAAATAAGTCTGGTTACATTTAAAAATACATTTATTTTTCAATTTTATTTACAATATTTTAAAGTTTACAACATTATAAATACTATAAAATCTATCACTACAGTACATTAATTTACAAATATAAATTTATCTTACGTCTAACTTAAGTCTAATAAATAAAACACAAAGACCAGATTGTGAAAGTTGTTTTATTTCAGTCTTGTGTGTACCAACTGAAAGACCCACTCTTATTAGAGTGTGTGTTGTGTGTTGTTTGTGTGTATATTATGTGTATAGGTCGGTCCCACCGTTAGTTAGCTACGGGAATGTGGATGCCACCATATATATTACGCGGTTGTCAACCCCCGTGGTTGTCCGACCTGACATATCGACCTACAGTATACAAATATTGATTATCGCGGTCGGTCATAACCATTTTACAAAAATATATTAAAATGAATTAACGCGGTAGAAACTAATCGCGGATGCAACCCTGGTTGCATCATTTGTGCATCGGAATATAAACGCCTATAAAAAATTTTAAAAAAATAAAGAACGTAATTTAAAATGAATTAACGCGGTAGAAACTAATCGCGTGTGCATCTTTTTGCATCTAATGTATCGGAATATAAACGGTTATAAAAAATTAAAAAAATAAATTAGAAATAACACGGAATAAAGAGATGCGATGCACACCAGTTCCTGTTAAAAAAAAAAAGGAATCTGGATTTAAATGTTTTAAAAAAAAACCTATCATTTCGATAAAAATATGCCCTATATAAAGACTGAAAGCGGCTACAAATACCCTGGTATTTGTATTCTTATACGCGGGCATCCGACGATATATGGTGGCATCCACTTACCCTCACTAACATCAAGTGTTCACGACCCATAATGTTGCAAATGTAAGTCTTTCAGCCAGCCTCCTGAGGAGGATGTTAAGCGTGTGAGTGTTGGATTTAGAATCAGCTCTAACAATAGAAAATTATAATTAAGTAAATTCTGTAGCTATAGTAATGGTTAACAATATGAGATTTTTTAATTGTTACAATTTAATTTTAAATGATCAATATTACTTAATAGAATTTATGAATTTTAGGTTAAAACAGTTTGGCAAAAATCATAAGTTGCCCTTGACCGCCGTCATTAAAACCATGATGTTAACAAATACGGGCTACGTTGAGGACGTGTTTAGGGTACAAGCGAAGCACGTTTTGAGCCTTATTAAAATTTAAAACTATTCATAGCAGTCGTCCTCGGTTCTTATTAATTTTTTTAATTGACAACTAACTGAAATTTTAAGTGCCGATTAGTTTTGATTGGTTTTTATTTAGTTTTGGGGATGTGAGATGACAAAGGCAGTGATTTTTTACAATTATTATATTATTTTAATGGCAATAACAATATTTTCAGCTTATTATTGTTTTACGCTCGTTCGTAAATTTAATAATTAGCAGTACCGTAAATAATTTGTCTCTTAAAAGCTCAAATAATTTAGATGCATAGTCTTTATTGTCACAAATAATATCGTAATTAATTATAAATGTTAAAAATTAAGTAATGATTTACAATTGGTTTTAAATAAAATATATATAGTTAAACGTAGTTCAATTATTCTGAAAAATTGGCTACAGTGTCCAAACTCCTTTCGTAAAATGGACGAACGAAATAGTTACTGTAAGCTTCAGACATTTAAAAATGTAATATGCAGAGTGTCATAATCAATTTTAGATTAGAGGCTACTTGAAGTCAACTAAGTTTACAAAGCAATAGGAACTCCAAACCCCGAGCAGTGTGTTAAAAACAAATGTGAGTTCAAGTTAAAAGCCATGAAATACAGAGAAAATAAAAATATATAACAACTACCAACTCCAATAAAGAATGGCAAAGCAGGATTAATTACACGCATGCGTTGTAGACTAGAATAATGTCTACTAAGCTTAGAGTTTCTCCACGCACTTTGAAATTAAACTAGGACTACTTTGTCCAAGGGCCGCAATATAGATCCTAGTAATTTACAAATCTGCAATGCCCTGACACTAATGTCAACTTGATAGTTTTATTTCACTTCCGAAGAGCCTTAAATACAAAATTTTCCGAAAATGCTTGATTTTCCTTAATTCCCTTAGTTTAGGCTACATAAAGTCAACTAAGCCTAGAGAAGCTCCGAGATACGGAAAGTAGTCCAATTCAGATAAGATAGTTTAGATATACGTAAAACATTCAACAAGCTTGCTTGCGATTTGTCAAGTTCACAGAGGTATAGCTATGAAATACGTTTAAAATTTATTAATACATTTTGCCCTGTTACCCAAATATTGGTATTTATTTTTATCCTCCATACTTATTAATTTAGTTCTCCATAATTTTTATTTAATCACCATTTTTATTGTCTAATTTTAAACCTATTATAAAAATAATAATAAGAAACAAGATAACATAAGACTCAATGTAAATTCATATTAAGTGATGTTGTAGATTTATTGACCACGGTCTAGTTTTGAGTGTCGTAATTTATATAAATATTGATAAGTTGGAAGGTAGAACACTTTGAACTAAAGCAGCAAGAATGTTTCCTGTTTATGAAGTTGTAAAAAGTGTCATCCATTTTTATTCAAAGCAATTTTCCATTCAATTCATCCTCTACTTGTTTACAGATATATTTTTTAATACATCGTAATTCATGTTTTCATAAGAAGTGGCATCTTGAAAACTTCGAATTTCCAACAGTATTTTACAATATTAAGAACTGTCCTCTCCTTGCAAATTTTACTACTTTGTAGAACAAAACGAAAGAGATTAAATGTATTTTAAGGAAAGTTCCAATGTTAAACAATTGGTATTATATGAGTACAATCTCGGTCCTTCACGATTGAGTTTATATGATATTGTAGTGGTGATTTACAAAAATGTATTTATCATTTTTCATTCAACTTGACATAAGTAAAAAACAAATAAATATAATATTTAATGTAACAACGGAACATCTTGTTGAAACTCCATGGTTTAGGATTCAATAAAGCACTAAAGCTTAAGTTTCAACAATTTAATACATAAATATACTATAATTAATTGTTTTCCCTTGCGGCATCTTCTGGCAACTGATAATTGAAAAGTTTTGATAACTATGAATACATGTTATTGAATTTAATATGCTATTAATTTTTTTAAACTTTAGATTTTTAGCCTTATTGACTCCTAAAAAGATATTTGAAATAGTTAATTGGTTATTATTATAAGTATTATATTGTGGTTATATATATATCCACGCACAAAATAATACCATTAAAAATAGTGGTAAAGAGAACAACTTTGGTGTATATTTACTAAACAATGCAAAGTATTGGTTATAAGTACTAAATGATACATTGGTTACAAAAATTAGAATACACATTTATGAAACGTAGTGTTTAAAAACAAATACCTAAATACGTGACACAGAGAGAGAGAGAAGAGAGAGAGAGAGAGAGAGAGAGAGAGAGAGAGAGAGAGAGAGAGAGAGAGAGAGAGAGAGAGAGAGAGAGAGAGAGAGAGAGAGAGAGAGAGAGAGAGAGAGAGAGAGAGAGAGAGAGAGAGAGAGAGAGAGAGAGAGAGAGAGAGAGAGAGAGAGAGAGAGAGAGAGAGAGGGGTATACAAATCAAATGACGGTTATATGGCAACGTGTTAAAACTGTGTCCCACATTTAGTGTTAAGTTTAATTTACCATTTCAATAAATTAATGAATAAAATTACCATTATATTTTAAGATCTATACAAATGAATATATTTTTTGAAGCTGTTATCAGTTTTTTTTTTCATTAAGGAACAGTGTATTTAATTATTATTTTAATACAATTCCTAACGTTTAAATTCATTTACTTAAGAATGTTAAAAACATACTGGAAGTTTAACGCTTCATGTTATTGTTGTTAGAGTAACTTCAAAAGTTACGAGATAACAACCAAATACAAATTCTAAAACACATTAATGAACTAGGAAGAACAGTTTGTGACCTCATTTACATTTAATTATATTTTTATAAGCACGGTTGTGTTGTAACAAAATATACATCAAGTTATTATGTAAAAGCCTATAAATGAATTCGACTAATTAGTTACTATAACGGAGCTGTTGTTGTCAATTTAAATAAACTGTTATACAGTACTCTGATTGAACAGACTTATTTTCATCGGGAGTAGCGTAGCGTAATTAATTGGTACAGGCACATATAGCTAATACTCTAGGGTTTGACTTTGGTATCGCTTAGGGGTTCAAGTTCGAAACCGGCTATTGAAGATGAATTTTGCATTACGTAACGTTAATAAAAATATGCCTTTTTTGATATATACGTTGTCATTATTGCGAAAAACTATAGTGGATTAATCCTATAAGCAGTTAACTGTGTGAATTTTTCAGAGAACTTACTGACATGAGGAAATTTACCTCATTACTTACCTAAATTATATAGAAAGAATGTCCGCTCTGTTTTACTTTTGGTAAAGAAAATTATTTTTAACAATAACTATTACATACGTAATATATAAGTGGATAGGAAAATATGAAGTGGAAGTAAATAATTTAAATATTTTATATTTAAATATATGTAAATTTAATAAAACTAATATTATTTTTTATTAAACTTTGTATTTTGTTAGGTATAATTTCAAAAATCAATTGTAGTTACTTGAATCTTCAATAAATTAAAAAAAAAAAAAAACATTAAAACAAATGTTTTTCTTTTACGAAAACTGTAATTAAATTTACAGCAAACTCAGCTTTCTAGAGCGGAATAATGCTATTTAATTAAACTTCAAACTTTGTTACGGCGGTGCGTGTTACTTTAGTGTAAGAATCATGTTATGTCTTACCACATTTAATTAAGGGATATGGTTAAAACTAGAATATACGTTTTATATTGTATTATTTTGGAAGAGACATATTTATGTAAACTTAAATTTTTTTCCCTAAAGAAACACCAGAAAAAATGAGATTGGATAATATGTTTAAAGTAAATTATATTTACCTATAACAGTAATTCTAATAACACTATTTTATGAATAAATTGTTTCATTTTGATGAAATGATTACTTGTCTACAATATAAGGTGTGCAGTAAATTGCCTTACATTAGGAAGTGAAATAAGACAGTAGGACATTTATTGAGAGTAGGGGAGGGGTTTAACTATAATATATCAATAAATGGGTTACGGGAGTACATAAATACCGACAATGAGATACCTTTCACTATTTTTTGTCAAAAATGACCCCAAAATAATTTAAACTTATATGAATTTTTATTTATTTAGCAAAAAAAATTGTGTATGTCTTTTGGGACCCTACATTGGACTACATATTTACTATTTTTATTTAATTTAGTGACGTTTTAAATCTTAAAATGGTGAATGAAGTTCAACATTTTTTGGAACTATAACATGTTAAAAATTTCTTATTAAAATAAAATTTCAGTAATTATGTTTATATTGAGGATGTAAAATTATTGATTTTGAATTCCTTTAAATTATCAACCAAAACAATTGTATTTGTATTTGAAAAACTAGAATCGATACAATATTATATTAGTACTTTAGGCTTATTAATTTATTTATTAAAGAAAAAGTGAATTTAAATGATTCCAAATATGAAAAAAATACTATAGAAAATCTGAGAAATATGGAAATAATGATTTGTTGTAGTATTAAATGCCAAGGTTTCTGCATGGTATTTTATGTTTCATTTAATAGAGGATACGCAAGTATTATATAGGCTACAAGAAAATTTAAAGCCCGGGACGTAGACAGCGAGATTTTACTCTTCCTCATTCATTATTCATTTAGATATGTGATGTATAGAGATTCAATTTTTGGTTTTTGACAAATAATATTTAAAATACGTCTAGACTTTTACTTCCGTTCAAAACCTAAATTAAATTTTTGGACAAAAATGACCGAAAGGGTAATTATTACAAACAATATACATTTTGAGAAATTTTAAATATACTCTGTAAGTAATGGATACCTATATATAAATTCGAAATGTATTTGAATTAAACTCATTTGATAATTGAATATCCCTTATTCAATTTTCTGTTAAAACTTTACCTTGGTAACAAAGTGTACAGTTCGTTAAACTTTTCAAAGTTAAGCAATTACAATAATCCATTAGTAGAATATATTTTTCTTATTCCTGCTCTAATACCAGTCTTCCTTTTCTTTATTTTTATTTGATAGCTTATCTAAGTTAAAATTGAGGATAGGATTTGGTACTTCGGGTGGAAATATAATATATTTTCCTTTTAGTATAGAACGTAGTCTACTATTTTAGAAGTCCGAGATTCCTACATAGTGAGTGTGATCAAAACAGTTGAAACAATACTGGACTCTGAACACTAAAATTTATCCAACACAATAAAAATAACTAGATTTATTTATCCCAAGTTTAGGGTATTCCGTCATAACCCTAAAGATAAATATTATTTCTATATTTTACTTAATACAAGAAACATGTATAAATAGTTTAGCTTTAGTATGTAATAGACCTGCAGCTCAGTCTAGAAAGTGGCGTAAAATTTACTAACAAAGAGTTTCTGGAAGTTGCACAGTACCAATTAGGCATTGCGAAGTTTTCAATTTTTTTTCCTTTTGTAAATAAGTAATAAACTTTGCTCCTACAAATAAATTCTTCTCCAAATAAAATAAAATAAAGCCGAAACATTTCGATTATTATACACTAAAATAAGTGGTTTAATATAGTTTTAAGCATTTACTGAGAAATAATCAATACATATATAAATGTATTATTATAATAGTTCCTTTTAAATAACTTTGTCTCACTACTATTTTTGATCAAGGTTAGAAATAAGAAACATCGGTTTATATATTTTAAATTGTTAACTATTTTATAAAGTTTAAACAAATGTATTTCTTATATATAAGTCCCAATTCTGTGTCAAATAAATCATTTAACAGAGTTTGGAGCTATAAATTCATTAATACTAAAAGTCGACGTCAATAAACAACCGTAGAGAGTTTTCGTTTTCACCCTAATGTCTACAGCCATGTGCTGAGAACACAACAAATGAAATAAATTTATTTGCTTTGAAGGAAATAATCACTTTTATCGACGAGGCAGGTTTCTATGGTAAATAAATACGTAAAATATTAAAATATATAAACTCAAAGCATTAAATCATTTTATATTTAATTTATATACTACAACATTATTTATTGAGTCTATTTTATTCAATACATTAATTTCAAATACTTTTCTATGACCATCGACAGATAAGTATTATTTTATTAAACTTGATGTAAGATAAGAAGACGCAAAATATTAAACATTTAATATAATTGCCTTTACCACATTTTCTATTCTTATTTAATTTATTCTGTTTTGCAGAGCATTAGAATAAAAATTAAATTGTTACACAAACAATGAGAGAAAACTTTGTCAATTATAAGTAAAATATGACAATTTAATATAGTGTGGGTATAATAAAGTTGAACTAATTGACAAAGACGATAGTGTACGTAGCATTGTATTGTAGCATTTTGCATTGTGTGTGTGTGTGTTTGTGTGTGTGTGTGTTTGTTTGCCTATTTAATTATTAACTGTATTTAATTGAAATTAACTTAGTTAGGGCTGACATTCTTCTAGAAGGATCAGTGGAATGTGTGGGATCATGAACATCAAACTTGAAATCATTTCATCAGAACTACTTACAGGACTGTTTATTTATACTACCCTATCCTATCTGTCTTTGTACCATGCCTAAAGTCGTATTAGAGCTCATATCTACTGTTGTAAGGTTGGGTAAATATTTATGTTGGAAAGGATAAAGAAAGGATATTTGTAATAAAATAATTAAGGATAATTTGCTAAAACTTGTTAAACGCGGCGTAATATTAAATAACAACAAAATTCTATAATTTTGCGAAATATATTAAAATTAAATAGACCCTAATAAATAATTTTACAAGTTAGGCAACTTTTACAGCAGATATAATTCTACTATATCTCGTTACTACAGTTTATACAGAGCAATATAAAAATAACATGTGATTTCTATAAGACATCTTTTATATTATTTTATTTTTGTAATTAATATTTGAAGAGGTTCATATCTCGTTAGTCGAGATTAAAATCAATATCCATGTATAAAAAAATTCTATTTCTATTTTACTGGTGTAAGATAGTGTAAGTAACATTTACTATTTTGTGTGTGTGTGTAGTTATATATTTCACCGCCACATTTCATGTCTCTTGTATATACAGGATAGACCATGGTTACTAGACAAACTGTAGGAATCTAGTACAATCTGAGATATGACATAGACTGGACTCTTTCGCTGACATGTATGCTAGGTCCACTAAGCTGAATTTTCTTTAATATTACGAGATTAAGAAATTTATTAATGAGTACTTTTTAACTATTTAAAAAAAATTGTAACGAAATCAAGTTTTAAATTAAAACTAATAACAAAATTGTTGTCGTTTAATTTTATTCAACAGTATAAAATTGGAATGAAATATTAAACTATACATTTGTTGTATTTATCTTGGTACAACAAATTAATAATCTACTCTCATTACATTATTTGTATGTATGTGTGAAACACTTATGGTATACATAGTATTTAAAAAATATTAATTATTCTTATTATATAGGACTTGCTTAGAAAATTACAATATATTTAGTAGTTAAATTTTAATATCAGTTACAAAAACAAATGTAGGGCAAAATAAAGATTGTGTCAGCGTTACAAATACAACAATGCTTCATAGAATACAACATTTAGGTTTTATTGATATATTAATCCAAAAAAAGTAACAACTGAATATTATTTATTCAGATATTATTACGACTAGATAGTATTTAATAAAAAATATAATTATTACTTTATTAGCGATTACAACAATTACGTTTTATTTGAGTATATAGGGGGCTACATTTGAGCAAAATGTGATCGAAATTTTTATTGGTGAATTTTAAAAAAAATCATATATTTTTTAAGAACTACGCACAAATTTTGAATCTAAAAAAATATAAGAACCTCCGGAGGTATTGCCAAAATATGTTCACATACCAAATTGGATTATATTTGTGTCCCGCTTTTGATCTGTGAAGCACTCTATGTGACAGATAGACAAACATGCATCATTTTTTAAAAATCATATTTTCACATTTAGGAGACCACAAAATTGATTTATTTTTAGACGCGGGACGTCAGAGAGCGGAGGTAGCAACTCCTCATACTTTTGATGATCCCTATCATTAGTATAATTTACTGTGATACAAACTATCCTTTTGATAAGTACATGTGTGATTTGTGTGTATGGGGGGGGGGGTTATTAGTCATTACATGAATAATAATGGGTATGCATGTAATGTTTGTAAGAACCTGTCAGAGTTTATATATATGTATGTATGTGTGTGTGTGGGTTAGTCTTTGTGCACAAGTATGTGTTATTTCGGAGTGTATGTGTATTATCATATTTTGTGTTTACAATATAACGAGATTTGTTAGGGTTTCTACATATTGAGTGCCGTTCAGTTAATATCCTTTAATGTTGAAGGTAAATACATTAAATATTAAATATTCCAAAATATTATCCTATAATAAAAATTGCTTTTGTCGTTTCGGAATTATTTTCATCGCACCTGTATTGCTTATTTACAGAAGATGTTTTAGTTAATTAGTAATAATCCCTCGTACTTTTTAAATATCTGTAAACTTAGCCATTTACAGAAGATTTGTCCCCGTTATGATATATAAACCGTTACACTTCAAACTTATTATTACACAAGTTAGTACTATAGGGTATATTTTTAGGGGATAAATAATTGATTTTTATTGTTCTGGAGGTTTCATAAAATATTAATGATTATCGTTAAAATATATTTTTTCAAATATTTAATTTTGTTCCACAATATTCTAATTAATCTGTCAACAATTTCCATTTAACGTTCCTCGTATGAAATTGCCAGCACTAGTAGAGTAAATTGCTTACCAGGGATACAATTTGAACAAATATTCAAGGTTTGTAAAACTTATTATATTTATTTCATCCACGCAAAAAGTATGGTAGGAGAAAACACATGTTACTGACAAATGGAAGACTCACTTGTAAGAAGATTATACTTTGCAACGTTTTACTACAACCTAATATAGTGTGGTTTTACCTTTAAATGATATATTCTAAGACTTAGAGATAAAATATAAATGTAATTTTAAAACTATTATTGATCAATTAAGTATAAAAACAATTTTAATAGTTTTTTTTTTTAAATAAACTTCATATATAATTATGTTTTGGGGTATTGACTTTTAATTTGTATTCCAACAGAATCCCATTTAGTGAAGTGGTGATCATTTTTAAACCATGATATTACACGAATAATGTAACCCAAGTGATATTTTAAAATATCTCTAGCTCTTTATAATCTATTAAATAGACCTTAGAATCTATAAACAGTGTTACCGCAAAACTAACTATCGATATTCACTTAGATATTTTAGGTAATGGTATTACAGCATTAGTGTAATGGGATTTCTAACTTTAAACTCCCCAGAGGATCCAGCACCCAAACAGCTTATCACATGGTTCTAGTTTTTACAACAAATAGCGTAACGCGTTACTTTAGCTATGTGTATTTTGTGTTTATTTTCAGGTTACCTTTAGAGTCGATAGTAGTGTTTTTATTTTTATTTTTATTACCTAAAGATAGATTTTCTAATTGTGGATATTACAATAACACATATTTAAATAACCCAATTTTATTAACAATTGTTGTGTTTATTTAATTAATTTTAAAGTGTAGCATATTGTATAGAGGTTTTACGTTATTATTATTAAAAAAATATACATCACAATAATTTTATTTGAAATAAAAACTTGATTTAGAATCAAAAGACCTTTACCAAATCTTTACATTGTTTCAAAACCTTATCCTTATCCTTTTGCTCTAAAACTTGCCATATCCATATCGATTTTTTTCCAAATGCTCTCTAAAAAAACTTTTGAACAAATAAATATTTTACAAATTATTACAAGACATTCTACATAGCAGGAGGAATTAGTGGTATAATTTTGCTTCATTTTATCGTCAATATTAAAAAAAAAAACTATCCTTTTTTTTTTTATTTATTGATAAATTCATTAGATGAACCTTTGACTTTTTTTGAATGTGTCACTAATATAATATGTGTAACCAATAATAATACTTTCTATTTAAATATAAACGTAGTACAATACTCTTAGCGTATAATTCTCTTGCTTGAAAATAACTTTATTTTGAGTCATAATTAATTACACACAGTTAAAGTGCCTCTTGTAATACTTGTAAACCTTTCTGAAAACATTGCTAAATCCCAACATAAATATTATCCCAACGGGTTTCCACAATTTTTTTATTTATTGTTAAATTCTATCCAACTTTCTATTGCTGTCCATTAAATACGCTGATAAATTTTAATATAGTATTAACTGAAAATATGTTTAAAATATTACTGACCACTCATAAGTAATAATTAACATGAGTTTGAATTATTCAGTTAAATGTTTTTATTAAATTTAGTAAATTTAAACTATATAAATATCCAAATTTAATGTTAATTGTTTCTCTACCTGAGCTGGTAATAATACATTTGACACAGTATATTTTATAGATCGTGGTAATTTTACACAATTTCTAATCCACAATAATCCCTCTTAGTTTTAGAGAATTCATTACTTAAGTTTTATAACAATAAAATAGAAATATTTTAAAATCAAATGTAATAGACGTATGTATATACTTAAATACAAATACACGTCTAGATATATACAATATCAATAAAACAATATATAGCCTACAATACAATATCAAATCAATAAGCTCATTTTTGCACTTAATAAAAGTACGAGTTATAATTGGTGTAACTGTAATTGTTATTGCTATTGAACTCCATAGTCGTAAGAATTTAGAAGTTGTATCTTTCATTTTTAGTTACTTTTATAACATAAACATTTGTTGGGCGAATTTTAACAATCGGTATCGGCAAACGAGTCAACGTATCTCTTCGACTTAAATTTGGAAATAAAATATTTTATTTATCCATTTTCTGTCGTTTATTTAAAGGCTTTAAAAGTGAAATGACCCATAACGTAAATTGTTCCAAAAAATTACGTCATACTCGGTTTCCTTTGACATTTCAAATTGCATGTCACGTGAAAATGGTTATGAGTCCCATACCCGTGTTCATACCTACGATTGATATGAACGAAGTCAAGTTTAGTATACTGTTGAATTACACATTAAACTTCTATTTTGGGATTTATATGGAAAACAAAGATTATTTTAACCTTTAGTTTATAGTTATATATATTTCTGTTGGAAATGGTGTAATAAATTTCGTTACATTTGACAAAGATTTATATTCTATTTATTCGAATAATTGATTATGGCTTAATATATATTATAGTTTGGCAAATAAATCGCTGAATCATAAGAAAAATTGTTAATTCATTTTTTTTTAACTTTTCTTGTATATAATATCACTTAAAACCTATTGTAAAGAAAGAGAGGTTAAATTTCAATCCAACACATTATGAATGTTAGTGGTGTGATGGTGTAATATTAATATCAGTGTTATGCGAAGAGCGTACATAAATGAACTTCAGAGCATCTGGTAAATTTAATCTGGTTGCAATAGATCGTAAATTACTAAAATATATATAACTTTTAAACTAATGAAAAGAGGAAATATTTATAGTCGATCATTCCTAGTTTGTAGAAATAATTGAATGTAAAATGTAATAATAAAACGAAGAAATTATGTGATTGGAGACTGTTAGTAGAGTACACGAAATCTTAAGAGTACAAAATTTAATTAATCTTCACAGATTTTCAGTAAGCTTTTTAACAGTTATTTAGTTAAACATTGCATTGTATTAATTTTTCAATTTATGCTGAAACTTTTTTTTTAATCCAAAAGGTACCCTTGAGTGTATTTTAATTTTTAAAATGATTACAAATAAATTGACGTTTCATTAACATTGTGTGTAGTTAAAATGTCAAAGAACTAAAAAATGAAACCGAAAACTGATAATTTTTAGGAAAATGTGTCAATTTAATTTTTTCATATTTTTTAAAAAAAATAATACTATTCCAACCCTGACTTTAAAAATGTCCTAATTATAAATAATAGTAATATTCATTAATAATTTTAAAATAGCTTACAACTAACAATAAAAAGCAGAATAATGTTTTGAAATAGTTTTAAACAAAAAGCTTGTAAACAGATCATTACTTATTATTATTTCTGTGACATGTTTTTAATCTATAGCTATTAACTATCCAGTACTCAGAGACATATCCACGGAATAATATTGATGTAATGTAGACTCGTGTCTGTTATTAAAAGCAACTAAACTGAAGATTTCTAAAATAAAGTAGAAACCTGCTACAAAGTTTTTTCATGTACCTCCACTTTCAAGAAAGTAGGATTTATCAAAGATAAGGTTAGTAACATTTAGACATCTTGTTTTCCATTACACTCTGGATTGGTAATGCCTGTAAAACTTTATCTCATTATTGTTATAAACAACAACTGTGATAGTGTTAACTCATTTCTTCGATTTGTCCAAAATCCTTTTCAAATTCTGGTCTTGGGTGCTGGCTCCTCTGGAATATTTATTTACGTTTTAAAACAATCATTAGAATGAAACAGTTTTAAAACCTCCAAATAATTAAATTATTTTTTGGATTATTTGCAAAGCAGATATATTATAATAACGTTTTTTAGTATTTGGACTTGTACTAATAAATTATTGGATTATTGCATTGGATAATTATGTACTTCTATATTCGACCAACTGGAATAGTTCTCATTTTGTCTCCTGCTTTTCACATATGAGGAGAGTAGTATCATTGCACGAGCTGAGGTATTAACATATCTCATTTCCATAAAGGAACAAGCACGATATCAATAGTACGTTATAATTAGTGACTGACGTCAAGGCCATGCTATTCTGTCGACCTAATGTGAAAAGTAAAACTGCAATTTATCCTGAAAAAATATTAGAATAAAACTTAGTTTGTTGTGCTCTTTATTTTTTAAAAGAATGTTTATGTTTTTACGTGTAAATAGGAGGTTAAAATACGGTTATGCTTATTAAAGATCAATTCTATTTGAAAATTTACATATTGCTCATATATATTTTATCAAGAAATATTTCAAATACTGTTTCTTGATAATGTTTTGTTAGACTTCAAAGAAACTTGCATGCCTTTATAACAGTTCAATTTTACAAATTATTCAACCCGTACTATGTTACTCCCATAATTACGTCATACATAGTTAAATTAATTTACACGCTTATCATTCTTCAAAGGTTGGTGTTATTTATTTAGGTTTAAATATTAAAAGAGATTATTTAAAGTAAAGCGTTGCCTAAGTGACAAACCAAGTAATGGATATGTTGCTTCGTGTTTTTTACTTACACTAAAGAGATATCGTATTTATATTATACTAAAATATTTTGTCAAATAATTTTTAATCTTAAAAATAAAAACTTTTGAGATTATGAACAAGTTTGAAATTATACGAACGTCTAAGTTGTGTTTCCAAAAATAACAGCGACTGTACTGTATATTAAAATAAAATAAGAGAAACAAATTTAAATAAATTTTTAGTATGCATTTTGATACCTAGTTTCCTAACTAGAAGTTAAAGTAAATAATTTTATTTTATTGTTAATAAAATCGTGGAAATGTCAATTACTGTAATCGGTCTTTGCTACAATTACTGTAATTACATTAAACTAATTGTAAATGTAAAAGAATGTAACAATCAATAGAGTTAAATTTCAACGTTATTTTTCTTGAACTTAATTTGTTTACATAGAATCATATTTGATGAGATATTGTAAGTTCTAATTGAAATTTAATATAGACGTGTAATTCTTAAAATATGCGAGTTAGATTACAACTCTATAAATATCACTAAAATTCAAATTTATGAGATTGATTCAGTTTCTATGTAAATATTGACGTTACTAGTAGATAGATATAGCTTGGCAAGAGCCGTGATTAACAGTTCTTCTCCAATCGGACATAACTTTCATCAAAACAAAATTATTCTATACAATTATGGTTAAAATTATAGATAGTAAAAAAATTTGAAATAGTTTTAATGGATTGTTGTAAATCACGTGAACATATCCTTCCATTACCACTCATAATGTAACTTTATAATCGTGATTGTCACGGCTACAATCATTAACCTTCGTGTAGTATTTATAGAAAGAAGTCAGAATAATGGTGAAATAATAAAATACATTACCAAATTTTACTTTATTATTTTTAGTAAAATGTCTGGTAAATAAATAAATAATTAAAAACCCTAATTCCCTCAATAATCATATGCTTTAACAATGCGATGATTAAATAACACAATTCGTCTGTGGGAATGAAAATGTAGCCTAATTGATAACTTATGAAACTGATTTCATGAACTCTAACAATGTTGTATATAAGTATAGAAGAGAGTTGAATGACAAATGTTTAGTTAGACCAATGAAATTTCATTTTCATTGAATGTGTTGCACCCTTACTCCAGTCTGTGTGTACAATCAACGATTTGTGCTTAAAGAATAAAGAACTTCCTCTTGATGAATAGTGTTCTTGTTTTGGCTATTAGTGTTACTCAATAACTATTGATTATACTTGTAAGTATATCAACAAATTTAGTCCAGAAGTTTTAGTGTATATACACTGTGTGTGTTGGGTCCACAAACCGTATAACTTCATTAGAACTGATAGTCTGAGATAATTGACGCTGTTGATATAACATTAAACAGTTCAACAAAGTACCTAAACTGACTGGGAAGGAAACTACATTTATATAAAGGAATGAACTTTTAGTATTTACAGTCACATTGGTAGGTCTAAAAATAATACAATAACTTTAATTTTAAAATGTAGCAATGAATTCAATTCTCTTATGTTTTACTTAAAATGTAATTCCTATAAATATCACCAATTTTACTATTTATTACAATTCCATTTAAAATAAATAAATACTATGACACCCATTCATGTACGTTCATGTGACTTCCTTACAACACGACATTCCGTTATTCATGAAATTATCCATTTTATTTCACAACGAACCTAGTTCCGAATGTTAATCAGGATATTGAAACAACGTTAGGTTTTATTGAGAGAAACAAATAATCAATTAGGATTCTTAATGTATCGTAATGATTATTAGAGACTTTCAATATTAGAGCCTTGTCCAGTGTAAGTTTATAAAATATTTCCTCAACGTCATCAACGTTGAACATTTCATTAACATTTTACTATTCTCTAATTTCGAACAGCCATTCATTTCTCACATTCCTATAAATCACACTTTACACTAAAATTTGGCTAAATACATTATCATACCGTAATCGGAACATTTGAACAAAAAAGGATGAACAGGAAAAACGTTCCATTTCCAAAAGCAGTGCCAGTTCGGTCGCGTTCGATTGAAAAATTTATCAGCTAACAATTATGAATCTGAGCCCTTCGTAGTTTTAATCGTGCAAGTAAACTTTCTTCAAAATTCGTAAAGCTAGTTCACAGCAACCTTCATGTCTTTAAACTCTTTTACTATATTTTGGGCGATTTCTTAAAATTCTACTTAATGTTAAACCGTGAAAATATCTTTGTTAGTTTCCTTTACTCATTTACCAAATAATATCTCCGTTTTCTTTTACTGGAAATTATTGTCTTGAACTCATTTTAAATTGTTGTACATCATTTCACTGCCATTACGTAAAACTCATGTAAAACATTCAAAAACAATTTTTTTTAAACACAACCTTATCCTCTACGAACTGAAACGTAAACATTTTTAAATAATACAACTTATTTAATACAACCACATCATAATAAAACTGAACAGTTATTACATGTATTCCTAAAGTCCATAGTGGGAATAAGAGAGCCGAAACAGTAGAATTCTAGGATAAACCTAGCAGCACAAACATGGGAATAGAGAGACGAAACGTGATAAAATTCAATTATACATTCAAAGCTTGTTATAAACGGTAGTTTATTTGTCACATAGCTCGTACAAACAACTGTGTCGGCCTGTTAAAGATTGCATATGTCAAACGGGACCATAAAAATGCTCGTAGTAGGTGGTATCTCACTGTAATCGACCTCATTGTAATCCATTTGTAAATTTTCTTTTTTTATCGGCTATGAAAACCTACGTAAAATTTCACGCCTTTATGTCTCACTGTCTGACAATTTATGAAACTATATGTGATATCAGTTTTTGTGTATGTTATGGATAGCAGTGCGGTGTGAGACAGATAGCTGTGTGAATACTCTATATCACATAGAACTAAAAACCAACCTTTAGACTGATATTTAACTCATAAAGTCGCAACGCCAACTGTGTTTTTCTCATAATAATATTATATGATATTTAAAAAATAATTTTAAAATACGCCATGCCTTAAAATTTATATCATGTATTTAGATTTGAAAAGTATAATACAATATGTTAATTTAGTTAATTTGTGTGCTAAAAAACATAAATTTCTTATTGAAGTAATATGTCTATACAAATAAACGTGTTAAATACCAAAAATATCCTGAGATTTGGCAAGATGTTGCTATTATGCAACTATATGTTAAAAGCAAGTAAGAGTTAACAATATCTATCTGTTAATATATATTTAAGTAAACAACTTTGGTTTTACAATTAAAACAGGAATACAGTCACCTGAAAAAATCATTCGTGGTAAAATTGTGTTGAATGATATTTTGGTACTGGCTTCAATTAATGATATTCCAATAACTGCAAATGCTAAAGAAAGTTACGTTTATCTCAACAGAAGTGCCAAGTCAGCTATTTCAAGATTATTTTTCCTTTCAACTGAAATTGATTAGATAGAACAAACTTGCTGAGGTCTTGTGAACTCTAATTTAAATTTATGATATAACAGAAATTAAAAAAAGAATTAATCCTGAAAGCGGATTTTCTCATTAAATTTTTATTGCAATTTTTGTTTAATTATGATATTTTGTAAGAGATTTTTTCAACATAGTAATCCTTTGTATTATATATATATTTTAATTTAATAAATTAGTCCTCTTAACATTATACATTTTACCTGTTTACCTTAGCTTATCGAATATATCAGGGACAATTTATTTTACAACCTAATGGTCACCCCCACCACGAAATTTGGTAATTTGTTGTTTTAGGGTAATAATTCACGGGAAATCGTAAGCCACATTCCTCTATTTTTTATGACAATAGTTTAATGAATATGTGCGAAGGTACAGTTAATTTTGGTCCGTCTAGAAACTAAAAGTTCGCTGTCGTCGGTTTTGGTAGACCAAGTTTTACAGTGGAAAAGCAGAGCTCCGTTGGCTGCGGATGCATAGCAAAAGCTATTCGTGGAATGCAGCTTCACCGATAGCTACGATACCAGTAAAATGTACCAATATAATATTTTTAATTTTTTTAATTTGTTTCTTTCCTAAACCCTCGAAGTGCCAGACGTGGAAATCATGAGTTGGTCGTGTCGTCCACAGTTCTTTAACGTTTTGATTCTGAAATTAATATTTTTTAAAGTTAAACTATTTTTCTTTGCAAATTAAAAAAAGTGTGCTGAAATTAAAACTTATTGTACATAAATTTATATTACGATTAGGGGTACATTTTTAATTCCATGTTTGTCTCTCAATCAGTCAACAATTTCTACAAAGGAGCATATTTTCAGTTCTAACTATCATTGTTATGAAGTGTTTCCTGTGGAATTGAGCATATATTGATATCATATAAATTTGAGCGTAATCAGTTAATAGGTTTGGGGACACAAAATAACCCAGAGTATTGACATTTTTGTGATCCGAGTATCTTCTGTTCTAACTATCCGATTATTATGAATTTTAAACCTATGCTAAATCATAAAACGAGCGATTTGTCGCAATTATTTATGAATTTGTTTCTTATTTTATTTTTAAAACTGTTGTAAAAAAGAGGATGTATTTTTCACAAGAAATTCAAATGATTTAAATTATTTGCGATCAAATGTTTTCGACGAGGCCATACAATGTCAGTATATTCAAAATAAAAATTGAATATGTCTTTCCTTTAAATAGAGATAGATATTTGGTCTACCGAATACAGTTAGCTTGTTTTGTTATATTATAACGAGTAATATAAAATCAACGCTGTTATAGTAATTTACTTATTTTAATTTCACTTTCAACAGATAGCTTTCTCAATTATCATTTAGTTTGGCAATTATATAAATGTTTTCATTTCATCACCTCGTGGTTTTCTTTGATTCTATTTAAGGAACTGTGGGTGTTATTAGTTTTAAAGCTGCCTTAAAATATCCCTTCCTGAACCTGCTTTGCTATTTTACACGTTACTTTGTTTACTTCTCCCGTTATTTGGGATACGGTAACTCCTAATAAATATAAAAAAAGATGTAAAGAAAAAGTGCTGTGTATTGTTAGTAAAATGGTTATTTTTACGTTAAGTAACTCATTGTTTTTATTTTAGGTGGGCCTAGGGTTACTTTTATGAATGGGAGAAAGTGTGTTTGGTGGTTTTTCACAATATATATTCAGAGTACACCAACTTCTAGGCCAATGGGGAACATTGTCATCAAACGAAGCCTGCCTAGCTAGATGTTACACAAAACGTATTGAAGTAAGGAAGAAAGCATCTACGACAGAAATAAAATTTGGTTATGGTAACAACAGCTCCATAGAAAGTTTCCATTTCTTTTCTTTCTTTTTTAATTAATTTATTTGTATTACAACTCTTTAAGAATCCCGTCTAGTAATTTATTCCACATACATAATTAACGTTTGTAAGCGATATATAAAAATGGTTATTCCCTATCAGTATTCTCCACCAAAACTGTGAAGGCTTAGCATAAATTAACACTTTTTGTGTACCGATGTGCATCTATTATGCATCTAAGCACATTATATTGAAAGACCTGGATCTTATTTATATTTGCTTTATTAGTACAGCCTCTAAAGTGTATCCCATAAGTCCAAACTGGTCATAGGACCTACTTATACAGGCTGATCAACTTACGTTGGACACTATTGGCACCTCGGAAAATATCAGTTTCTTGAAAATCTTTAAATTGGGAACCTTCCCTGGATTTATACTTACATTTAAATTACAGTGTTACTGTATTTTTAATCTTCAACATTTTTTCAATATAGACGAACTCTTAAATTTTTAAATTCAAGCACTACATTTTTATTACATTTTTTGGTAGAATGTATTATTTTATGACACTTTTGTTCTTTGGTATTTTTCTCTAAACGCAGCTGTTACTGTCATCTACGGGCTGTCATGTGTAAAAACAACTATTACCGCAATATGATATTAATGGAAATTAGCGTAATGTATTGCGTAACAGCTGTAATGTAATGTATTTATCAATCAGCTCTTATTTTGCGATGTTGGAAAACTGGTTTAATATAACACTGCATGTGTAACAATTCTGTTTCGTCATCATTCAGTATTGATTTAAAGTGTCTGAAGAATACGCTTTCATTGTTTTTAAGCGTTCAACTATCACCTCTTTGTTTAATTTTTATTTAAAGAATGCAGTATGATAATAATAAAAAAGTGTATATTGTGGAATTTTATTTTTTTTTTTTTCTTTATTTATTTTTTTTTTTTTTAGAAATTCCACATTACCTGTAAATATGTACATACAGCGTTACCCCGATAAACATCCATTTCATCGTAAATTATTCAAAAGATTAGTTGACAATATACGGACGGTTGTACTAATTCAGAAAAATAAAAAAACAACATTGCCTGACTCGAGTTGTTACGGAAGATATTGAGATTGATATTCTGGCTTTCTTCTAAGCACATCCTACAGCTTCCATAAGGGAAGCATCATAATTTTGTTTCCAGTATCGTATGGATCAATAGCAGGTGTATTGGAAAAACATGAGTACTATGCGTTTAAACCTATGCATATTTACGCTATGGTGTCCGGTGAGGAAAGAAGAATGCTTGAATTTAGCAGTTGGATTGTAGAACAGGTTGTAAATTATCCTAAACTTTTGCGTAACATTATTATAGTTGGATGAAACAAATTTCTCCAGTAACGGAATGTACAGTCTCAAAACCAACCATTACTAGTCAAAAGAAAATCAGAAGGGTACAGAAGGGCACAATCAAGTCAGATTTTCAATAAACTGTTGATGAGCTAACTCAAAAATCACGTTTAACTGTGCACTTTTATGAGGGAACTCTTAAGGGTGCTTGATACTGTGAATTGCTTAACGATATTCTGCTGCCATATTTTTATGAATTACCTTTTAGTAAGCGAATGCAAAATTTATTTTCAGCAAGATAGAGCTCCAGAACACAACTTTTGCAGGGTAAGGGAATTTTTAAAAGCACATTTCAATAATAGGTGGAGTGCTATCCAAGGTCCTATTGCTTGGCCAGCGAGAAGTCCAGATCTTTCTCCGTTAAATGACTTTCTGCGGGATTACATAAAAGACCAGATGTATAAATTTCTGTCTACTTAGATGGAAGAAGTGTCAATTAAGGTAGAAGAGATTTTACACTTCATTCATAACAACATGTTGTAGAAATCTGTTAATGATGTTTTCAGAAGAGCGATTGTTTGGATTTACACTAATGGGGGACGCTTTGAAAATCTATTATAATTAATTGGAATTGTAAATCCTCACTGATGAAAACATTAATTAATGAAACATCTTTGTTAACGGTAAATGTCTTTATTTTATACTGTATTTAATTTTAGTTTTTAAATTATGTATTGCAGCAAGTTACCACATACATTACGTTAATTTCCATTAAAAACATATGGCGGTAATAGTTGTTTTTACACATGACGTAGCTCCGTAACGGCTGCTTTTAGAAAAAAATACAAAATAAAAATCGTCGTAAAATAATATGATCTACCAAAAAATGTAATACAAATATGGTGTTTGTATTTAAACAATTAAAGATGGCGGCCACATTGGAAAAATGGAGAAGGTGTAAGAGAGTCGCCTTCTAAAAATATGTTGATGGACCGACTCTTTAAGAAGGTAAAAGTGTGAGAACTTTTATAGACTCATGGATGACGTGAATCCGGCCATTAACCATTTTGATCGGCTGAGATTTTAAAGCAGAAAATAACAGTTACAAATAAATCTTTCAGATTAAACTATGTGGAAAGAACCACATTACTTAGTTTCATTACGATTGGTTCAGTCGTTTAGGCGTAACTGCGTAACAAACACAAAAAAGAACAAATATGACTAAATGTCATGAAATGGTTAATATATACCAAGACTTCCCTTCCCTTTCTTAATTAATGTCCTCTTTAAAAAAACAAAGTTTGTATGAACGTTGTTGGGACACTAATATTGAGTTAATATGTATAGTCAACAAATATTTTTCATTTATTGTACGCATTATCATAAGATTATCTCAAAAACCATATCCATTTATTTTACAGAAAAGATTTATTGCATATATCATAAGAGTTATATTTCTATGAATTTTAATTATGACATATAGTAGATAAATATTTTCAAATTATTATTTTTTATCGGTTTTTCGTAAATCATGTTTTGTAAAACTAATTAATTTCCCCCTTTTATCATCTCTGTAATCTGTTGGTGGCCTGATATTGATGCAATAAATCTCCAGGCTGCCGGGGTGTCAAACATTATTGTTTCCTGTTATTTCCTTGCCATTTTCCCTTATGCTTCACTAAATCTACTAACATGGCATTTGTGTGACAAGTTAACTTTAACTGAAGACTGTGAATTACCAAATAATAGTTTTACTAATGGGCATTTTGTTCACTTTCTTTATAACAATTGGTAGTAGCTTTATTCGTAGATTGCACTTTTAGTATCACAATAATTTAGACAGTTTATTTAAATTTTTCTTATTCCTGTTTAATGGAATAAAACAATTTAATATTACATGGATAACCTGTGTGTGATGGCATGGGTTTTGAAGAAGATACAATTTTGTTTACTAATTAGGCTTAATACAAATAAAACACTCACAAATTCTTTTGTTAAATTCTACTATTTAAGATACTAAGAGACTATCGCGTTAATTTAGTTTTACACGATCTAACAGAAATCTTATCTTTTCCCCCACTACTTCAACCTTTGTCAAATCATGTTTAAAAATAGTTTATGACTTAATGGGTTGTCGGCTACAGGTTTCATTGATATTTAACGGGGACTTGTGGGCCTGGTCTCAAAGGTTGTACAATTCTTCTTAGGTTATTCAGTCTTTATATAAGCCTTGACAATGCCGTAACTGGCGAAACCATTGTCGGCTATACCAATAAATTGTAGAACTTAACAAAATATGTTTTTGTTTGTTTTATTTTTATGACATGGAATTCTATCACGTACCGTCGGTCTCAGTGTAAACAATAATTTAGGCTCAATTCTATACAAATCATTTAATTGTAATATTCACTTTTTTCATATTATTTTTAATATATCCCTTAACAAACCTCAACAAAAAACTGTTGGTCCATCATGAACCCATATTGTTTTCTTTATTAAATATAAAGAGAATACGAAATCTTTATTTCGAGATATTATTTTAAAAAATATCTTTCACGAAGCTGTTTATACTATCAGTTTCAAAACAAAATTTGTAATGATTAAAATAAAATGAGACACAAATTTGAAATAAATATTGAAAATAAATAAAAATATATTGGGCCTTTAGATATTGTATTTAATATCAATTAATCAGGTAAAATGTTCATAAAATATTTGTACGTTTCTAGGATTGTTTATACTGTATTATATTTTAATGATCAGTTAAATTAAAAAGTAAAATATAATAAAAATAAAATATGCAACAAAAAGGGTTTTAATATCTATCGATTTGATTAAGTTATAGCAAATTCATTGATTGTATGTTTTTTTCGTAATATAAAAATGACATCAATAATGGTTTTATAATAGGTAATAAGACTTTTAAATTGATCTTTGTTACCAACCGAGCTATGGTGTTTTAATTTCGCAATTTTGTAAACATATTATTAAACGTTATTCCCATGTCTCAGCAAATGTTTTATTTGCTTATTGTCTTGGTAAGTAAACCAAATTGTATTGGAAATTCATATCTGGTATACGGTGTTCTGAAAAAGATAAAAAGTAAGCCTACATATTTATTACACGAATTATTAGAACCATTTTTTTTTAAATTATGTATTATTATCAAATATTATAAGTTAACAAACTAACATAAAAATTTAAAGTCTATGGTATAAATTAAAACCATAAGGGGCAAACATTATTTTCAACATACAAGATGGCGAAAAATTTACAGTTGTTTCTTTATCAGAGTTTTACAATAAATGTTCATGCTTTGTCCTATGTTGTAGTGAGGTAATCTTTTATAGTTAACTCTCATCACATCCCCTGTCACTAAAGGAGTAATTAAAAGAGCTTCAATATATATCCGATTTGTTAATTAATTTATCACAAAGTTTTATTCTGATAAACCTGTTGTTTCTAAACAACCATAACAAAAATAAATGTCAAGTGGCGACCGATCAGTTGATCTAGCAGGCCATTCATTGACCCTCTCCATCTTTGAGGAAAGACGTTGCCGCGGTTTTAACAGTAGTGAGGCGATGTTGAAACTACATAATATTGCAAATTGGCCCTTCAACATATATGATTATTTTAATGTTGCATAACAGAAGGAAATATTTTTACATCTTATATTTATTAGTTTATGTTATCAATTAAAATGTTAGTTTGTTAGCGAAATTTGTTAAAACTTATATATTTTGAAAATAACAAGTATTGAAATAATATTTAGTATTAATAATTTGTGTAATTAAGAAATATTTAGGCCTACTTTTTTCTTTTTAGAACATTCTGTACCAGATTTGTAATTTACAATACATCTTGGGAAATTCTACATTACAATAACAAAATAATAATCATTGTTCACTCAGACCTGCAAAGAAAGTTTAACATTGTGTTTATAAATTTGCTATACCGCAATAACTTGGATGTGAATAAAGATACATTTTAAATTCCTTTTCTATATGTAACTTGACCTACTATTATGTGTAAAAATTGAAATAGCAACCTAAAAGAAATAATACAAATCAGGTTTTGGTTTTTTTGGGACACTCTGTATATCTTACTAATCTCTTGTACCACTTTTTAGATAGATCAGGTTAAGAAATTTAAAACTAGAAGTTGATCATCCTTCTATATCAAACAGTTCTTGAAGTACAAAGCCATTTTGTTTTTGTGCTGTGAATGTTTTGACTACCAAACCTAAAAACTATCAAATAATTAAAGTAAATTAAAAAAAAAAAACACAAAAACAATTTCTACCTTAATATTTCAGGTTCTATACAGTTATAAAGCTATTTTTACCTCTCAATATAAATAAATACTCAAACACAAAATTAAACAAAACTTATTATAAAACTATTTCTAAATATAACAAATATAGTAAGGGAATGTAGGTTACATAGACTACCTATGTCAAATGGAATCATTAATACAACTCATAGTTACGTGCTTTCAAACTTAATTATCTCGTGTTGTTCTGAATGGTGTGACCTCTTTATACAGGTCTATTATGGATTACTGTTACCATATGCTGTTTGTATAGTAGATTATATATTCAGTAACAGTTTTATTCTTCCGGCTGTTTCAAATTTATTTCATTTATATAATTTATCAAATTTTAGAAAAATTTCATTTTATATAAAATTAACAACAAATATAAAATATACAACGCTTTTCGAATTGAATTAAGTTTTCAAACGTTTAAATCAACACACTAGTGTGAACGGAATTTAAATTCAGCAAATCCAATTTATAATAAAAACTATTATTTAAAAATATTCAATTAAAATATAGATTTTTCTGTTGATAAACTTTTTTCTTTTTAAACCTACTTGTAATAAAATAACAATAACACCTCCATTAATGTAATAATAACACCGTTTAAGACAAATATAAAGTATTTAATAAAATTATGTACACTGTACTGTTAACTTCTTTTAAAGATTAGAGATATGTTAGTCTTGAAGTCACACACTATTTCATTCTAAAGTTAATCGTAATCTAACATCTACCTGATTCAGTTTAGCTTCTACAAGGCATGTCTGTTAAAAACATTTTGTAATAATTTATAAATTTAGGGATTATAAATGGTTTATGAACTTGTTTATTTGACACATCATTTCAAATATTTTATCCAATTATGTAATCTAAATATGTGATTTGATTATTGAACTAAGTAAAGAATTTAATTAACAATATCGTTTCTGTTTTATTGGTACTATGTATTTATATAGCTTAACGACGGATCATGCGTAAGTAACTCATAATATGAATATTCAATATACAGTAGTTTAAAAGAGGTTTTATATTACAATATCCTTTAAGTTTTATTGGTACTATGTATTTTCATTGCTTAAACGAATGGTCATTCGTAAGTAACACATAATATATCTATTCAATATAGTTAAAAAAAAAGAAGTTTTTACAATGGCAATATTTAACTTAAATTTATTTATAAATACTAATTATTTAAACCTTCAAAAAAGTTATCATAACAATGTTTACATATATTACTATGAACTTTCCTCAGATAAATCTATTGTCGGAAGTAATTGCAAAATGTTATTTGACATTAAACTTTGTTAAGTTGACCTAGTGTTATTAAAGTTTATTTTAAACAAAATGGCATATTTTATTGGGGTGGATGTACTTTTTTCGTAATTGAGTTTATGTTAATTGTGTGATAGATAAACAACATATATGTTTCATTCTTGAATAATATTAAAATTGTATTAGAGTATATTATTGGGACACACCGTCACAATATATATATTTATATTCTATATTCATAGTTTTATCCAGAGTTTTTGCTATTCGGTAAGTCGTTGCACTTTTGAAGTTTACAAGTGGTCTAATTGGATTGCCGGGTTTATGGATTTCTGGTAATGAAGTTAGAAAAGGAGCCCTGGTTTTTATCATTCTGTTATATTTTTTGTTGTCATTACTCATTAGATATTTGGATGCGTTGATAGCGTTTTTAATTTGCTGTTTGTAATCCTAGGTTGGATCCTTTTTAATTTACCTATATTATTTTCGTTAAAGAACTGTATTGTTTTCTTTAGATAATCTGCCTTGTTCATAATTACCGTTGTATTGCTTTTGTTATGATGACGTCATTAGTTTTAATTTGGTGACGAATCCTTGATACAATTATTTGATCGTGGTACTTGTTTAGATAATTAGAATTGCTGTTGATATTTGAATAGCATTGTTTGTTTTAATGTTTATCAATACACGGACACTGTTTTGTTTCTCTTTTCGTAAAGATTGGATGGCGGACTCTGTCGCTTAACGAACTTATTTCAAAATGAAAAAAAAAGAAACACATTTCTACAAAACCACTTTATTTTGAATTCAATAAAATTTCAATGAGTTGGTTCATCGTAGCTTAATTATTGAAACTTCATCTTGTTCAAAATAAAGTGATTTATATATTAATAAATATTGTTTAACCCGGTGTGGTTGTTACAAAAACCAGTGAGAAGCAAGTTTAAGAATATCGATAATTAGTTTAAAAAAAAAACTAAATATAAAATAAAATTTTAACTTGAATATTGACAAAACAAAATTACAAATTTTATAGTACGTTCATTTTAGTGGAATTTATTACTTAGCTTTTCACTGGATATTTGAAATTAAACATTTAAAAAATAAAAATTCCTATAAAAATAATATCGAATAATTTTTGTAATCTTAGCTAAAGATGTTTTTCCTTTTAATTAATAATGTATTTATAATTATTTATACATAACACAATAATTTCAAATAAATCTGTCACACAAATTAAGATTTCCCTCAATAGGCAATTAATCTCAGCCCTCCTACAGTTTTATGCAACTTACAGACATTAAAACCCCCTAGGTGTTCGTTATATTAACAGTAACGAATTGTCAAGGGAAAACGTGTAGTTAATTTAAAACTGAAGAATAAATTACGAGTCGAAACCTCTAAAATTAAAATTAATTCGCTTTTAAAACATTTTTTCCTCAAACATTTAAATGCTTCTTAATATATTAATGAAGTGAAAGGTGAATTCTCATTAAGTTCAAAACCTACTGTAGTAATGTGGCATTTTTGTTATTGTGAATTGGGCGTCCAAAAATATTACAGCAAATTTTCTTTGTGTTAACGATGTAGCCACATGATTTGTTTAAAAGGGTGATTTTTGACATATACGGCAGTACAATATTCATTCAATAAAATTCATGTACAATGTGTAAGTCTAATATATAAAAAAATCTGTATTTTATTTACTTTTTAAAAATGGTCACTTATTCTTGGAAATTTTCTTGGAAAATTATATACACCTGTAGAGATTTTGGAGAAGCTGATTTTGAAAATTATTTCAAAACATAAAATGACTTTCACAAATTTTCAATAAAGGATCTCTTGTTAAGGAGAGTACTGAAAACGAGCAAAACGTATTAATACATTTGTTTATACCTCACGCCATAAATTAAAGTACAGTTCTCAATGACCCTGTACTTGGCCATTCAAAGCTCTCATCAACATTATTATGCCAATGACAGCCATATAACACAGGGCTGTGCTAATGATAAAAAATTGGAAGATTTGTAGACTCTTTTATTTAAATGATGATGCTATTTGAGTACACCGACTGGAGTAACTAGACATACGAATAAAAATTGTTACAAAGCGTCAATGTGAATGTGGTAATTCTATTTAGGGTTAGAATATATCTTATAGCGTTTGTAAATAGTTAAATTAAAATGAATAACAAACAATTTTAAATTCACACTTTCCTACTATTCTAGCGATTTTTCCCCCTCAATATATACTTGAAGATACCGTGCAAATATTAATTAGCTCCATATAATTTATCTTTTCTTTGAAAAATGAAATTGAACAAAAAATTAGAAATCCCCCTTTAATAAGTTATGTAAAGTGTCATCAACAAATGTAAATAACATACTTACATTTGTAAAGTGTTTTATTTAGGTATTCTTTTGTAACAAATAAATTATTAATAAATTATAAATATTTTTTTATTTATTTGTGTAATGACGAAACAAGTTTAATTTCCGAACTGAAATTTTTTACTGAATTTGATGAACAGGAATAATTAGAAAACGACTCATTAAAATAAAACATAATTCCAAGTTAGGTTATAATAAAGAATTTTCCTTCTATATTGAAGGGAAGTACCGTTAAAAATTTTGCAATTTTTGGTCAGAAAAAAAAGTGAAATTTAGTAATATTTACCAAAAACGTGACTAACTTAAGAAACACATAAAACTTGTGTGTATGTAATGAATACGTACTTATCAGAAGTTCACCTCGTTATTTCCTTATTTATTTATTAGGCAAAAATAATTACTTAAATTTGTATAATTTAAAGTTAATAAAATATATTACTTGCGTTTTTAATTATTAATAAATTTTAAGACAGAAATTTCATATTTTGTATATCGAATATTTGAGGTAAAGGTATGTTTAGTGTCATCTTCAGTCAGTCATATTGAGAGTGTCTTTTAAAATTTAACAATTTTTACTTCATATTTGTAAACACCACCCTCTTTCCCCGGATATGCTTATTCCTCAAAATGTAGACTACAATTACAAAATTTAAAAACATACCAATAATAATTAAATTTTTTAGTTTTTAGACGTGATAAAAGAAATGCAGGGTATTAAAAATTTAATTACAGAGATTCTTCGACACTGTTTATAAATGAATGCAAAATGTTTCATTGAAATCAGTGCTACTTAAAATGGTTCGGAAATATTTATTTAGTAGTTCCACAGATTAACAGATTTTTTTTTCCATGACGTAGGTGTTGTTTAAAACGTCTAAAGACTGGCATATTCAAAGATAAAGCCTCACGAAACGATTTCGGATTACTTAGTAGTATTTTAAATACAAAATTCGAAAACAATATCTTTTAGTATTGGACTGCAACAAAGTATTCTGAAATTATCTTCGCTTAGAAAAAGATAATTCATAATTTCCACCAGATATTTTATTTTATTTTTTGAGCCTGACAAAACTATATTCGTTTACTTAGTAGTTTTATAAATTATAAAATATTACATTAATTTTTATAATAGTCTGCAATAAAATATTTTGATATTAACATGATTTGTAATAAATAATAGAAAATTTTGACTAAACTCTTATTTTTTTATTTTTTGTCTAACTTTGAATCCTTGTAAGAATCGGATGTAGATCAAAGTTTGTGTATTTCTTTAATTTTATTTTTGTTCAATACTTTGTGTCTGTGTGTTCTTAAGTAAAGAAACCTCTCGTGACCACAGTTTTATAAAACAAAAAGAAATAAAAGAACATAGTATAAAATTCACTATTAGCTATCTGATCAAAGTTTCCCTCTCGGTATATTTGTAGAGATGTCATAAGCGCATGCGAATAGAACTGAATATTTTTAAAACGACCATAAAGAAGCACTTAAAACATGAATGACAGGCACTACTACACATGATATGTTTATCAAACAAAAAATTTCCCTTCTTGTTTTTAAGTCAACAGACCTATCTGTCACCATGTACATATTAAAAGAAAGACAATAAAATAAAGACCCTCTAGTCATACCATACTCTAGTAAAATCAGAGTTGGAAGAGAACAATAGTTGGTCAAGGAGGCTCATATTACAGGAAATATGAAAAAGAGGTATCTATCCCAAGACAAAAAGATAAAAGGTGTTCTAGCCTCGGAATTGCCATGACCTTACTCTATATAGTGAGCTTCTAAAGGTTAGATTGACTATTAACGATCCTAGCCGACGATGTACTAGCAGACCTGTTTTTAATAAAGTTTAGTCTCTTCTAATATACTAACTTTTAAATCATAAATGTCAACATAAACAATTATTAATGTAATCATAATGCAAACAATTATTGGAGCATGTAACGGAGTTATGGAGTGATGTTAGTGACGGAATGAAAACGATTTCTTTAAATATGTAAAAAATAATATTTATATTTAATAATGAATTTTAAGCAGGTCTTACCTTTCTAATAATATAACGTATTTGTAAAGGTTTGGAAATAGTTACGATAGATCAAATTTCTGAAGGTGATAAAATATGTAATTATACTTTTCATTATCAGCTGATTTTATTTTAGTTGAATATTACATAATAAACCCTTCAATGTCCTTGTAACATGAATTGAGATATTTAAAATTGCATATATAGTTGTACAATTCGTCAACCCATATTATAACAATTTTCTCAAAAAGATGTAAATTGTAAAAATATTCAGTTTTGTTCTAATAACGTTGAGTTGATTTATTTTTAATATTCGTGTTTTCCTCGATTTATTTACTGTTTATTGTTTTATAAATGATGAACACAAATTAGTCTGTTTTTTTTTTTATGGCATTGGTCAAAAGAAAAACTCACGACCAAAATATAGGAAACGTTTACGTAAGATGTATGCAATATTTATGATAACTTTGTTGCCTTATTGTAATATGATGGATAAATATAGTTTTACTTGTTTTATTTCATACCGTTATAAAATCAAAACCTATACACCAAAAGTGGTGAATGATTAGGTGAGACATTTGGAATATTCGTGGGCAAATCCTTGTAGTACTTTTCTGCTTGCTATAATGCTTTAATTTACATAATGGTTTAATATACTTTACATAGTTTAATTTATGACAAAATAAAAAAAAAAAACAAAAAAAAAACAAACAAAAAAACAAAATAAATACAATAAAAGTAATAAACGATTACGAAACTTGTTTGCAATATTCCTGTTATGCTTGATATTTTTTACTGATTTCTTTTATATAATGTCTAAATAAATATAATTTTAATTGTTTTATTTTATGACATCAGTAAAATTAAAGACCTAGCCACTAAAAGTAGAAGCAGTTTACAAATATTTTTGGCAAAAATCGTGTTGTCGTTTTTGTCGTATACTGTTTATAATCATATAATTCAAAAACATATGTTTAGTTATTACCTAAGAAAAATGACATATACACAAAATGAAGGAAATGATTATGTAAGTAGTTTGCAATATATGTTATCGTTGATGTCTTTTATTTCTTATTATTATGTAAATGGATGAACATATATTTAGGTGACTTATTTTATGACACTATCAAAAAAGATCCATATGACCTAAAACGATTTCAGCGATCTTCAAATTCTTATTATCTTTTACTACAGATTTCTATATAATGATAAATTTAATTCTACTTTTTTCTTCTTTTTTTATGACGTTAGTAAGACTCATGAACATTACAGAGAAGTGTGGTGTGACATTGATATTCATATTAAGGGTATAAATATTTCCAATATTTGGTATTCATATATAGAACATATATATATATATATATATATATATATATATATATATATATATATATATATATATATAGTAAAACATAAATTATTATTAATCTAAATTCAGTACAGTGATAAGTTGTAATCATTTTCAGTTACTATTACATAAATACAAGTGAAGTAAATATTATCATAATATATTTTGTTACAAGGTAATAAATTAAATATTATTAAGAAGATTTATTTTGAAATTTATTCTTTCGCGCCGTTCTTAAAACACTTGTGTTAGATTTAGTTGTATTCGAAGTAAAAGGTGACCGAGGCATAAATGAATATTATCTCCAGAAAAGACAAAATACGCGTTAAAGGAAAGTTACATGAATTTATTTGACTGGTTGTCACTTGTCTTTTATTTATTGTCTAAGGGATCAGGTTTCCTATATAGGAGAATTTGGAGCTTTATTTAAGTCTACTTTTACAAACTTAATGTATGTCTTCGTGCATACGAGGTTCTCTTCAGTAAAAAACGGGTCAAAAAATTATAGATTGTTTTGTAGAAATTGTAAAGATTTAACAACGGAAAAATATGCACTGAAATATATAATTGTAAGTGAGGAAGTAATACGATCTTAATAGTGTTCAATGTGTAAATTTTTATTTTTTTTTAAATATTATGTACATTTTAGATGTTACGTTTTATCAACTATAGATATATCTTGGTAATAATTACAAAAACAGAAATATTGTATACTTAGTTTTGAGTTTCGAATTTAATTTGGATAGACAATATTTTATTAGTGCATAAAACTTACGGGGAATTAGTCTAAAATTAAAAATGATTTATTGTTTCTGAATATTGAATATATTGATATTCCAGGAAATATATTACACATAAGATAACATTATATAGCATAGTTGAAAGCTTAGTATTATTCTTAATAAAATAACGGTTATAAATTAATAAATATTTTTCTTTTTTAAGGAATAGGTCGCAAATGGAAGCTATATTCCTACATGTACGTCAGTTTAATTGATTTAAAAAAATTGTAATGGGTTATTCTTACAAGTAATATTATAACTTTTTAAGATATTTTTTTCTTAATTACATTACTAACGTCATTTTTATATAGAAATTCCCACCTAATTTTGTATATTTAGCATATTTGCTTTTCATATCTATAAAACATTTTGAATTTAATATTTAACGCCTTTACCGATTTTGAATTTTTTTTATATGCATCAATAATCATGGTCTCGTAATTTAAACATAAAAGTCAATGAGAAATACAAATTCTAGACTTATACTGTTTACGTTCAAACTAAAACGTCTATATGGAAATCAGTGTTAATCCATACATTATGATGGAGAAGAAAATTAAAAACCTACTTTTATCAATTTCTAAATAACATTTCTATTCAGATACATCAGTTAACGTCAATGCTATACAATGTTAAATGTCAATGGTATTATTAAACAAGATGGTGTAATGTCAAAAAGCAACTAAATAAATGCGTTTTTGAATCTTATGAAAACCATGTGGAGCTTGATTTGTACATGATTTGTATTACCAAGATATTTTAGTTTCAAATAAGAAGGAGTTCACACATTTCAAAAAAAAAAAATGTTTACCTGTCGGAATACGTTCTTTACATGATGAGGATCAATACTTGTTCATTAATTTTATCTTACTTATAACTACTCAACTGTGTTGATTAATAATTATGTACGTGAAATCAAGGTCACTCAGAAGATTTCCTCTCAGACGATACATGTAGAAGATATTTCATTTTAATGATAGAAAAGTGTCAATGTTATACGACTGATACGATTGTACTTGAATATGATGATATCGCAGTGGTGTAAAGTTTGTACTTTAATATGAAGAAACAACTGTAGCTACAACCTAAATAACTATACTTACATCAGTATACCACTGAATTGGAAAAGACTTACAAGAATCAGATTCCTGGGAATTAAAAAACTTAAATACATTATTTAAATCTATCAAGGCGTATTTATATATTATCAAACATAATTTTGAATTTACAACATGATTAAACAGTAGGAACTATTATTTGTATATGGTCTTTGTTAATGAACAGCCTGTCCATGTTAGATTTTACTAAATCATATATTTTCTTCAATATGAAAAATCTTATTTTACTTCATAAATTTTAGTACTATTTTGAAAAATATCCAGTTCTAACTAGGAAACGCCTCATTTGCTACAATTTTCCACAAACTCATTATTTATAAATATGTCAATACAATATAGAAAAAAACATTGTGGTAGTATACCTTTCTATTAAAAATCAGTAATTGTGTACTTAAATGTAAAACAATTTTTCCAACAGGAGTTTTATATACATTAGAATATTTGTAACTTTCAATAAAAAAATTGTACCTTTATATTGGTAAACATCCTTTTTCATATACAATTTAGGTAATAGTCTATACGTGTTCGCTAAAACTTTGATTTAGGTATTATAAGAAAATTTATCGACTTGTCTATTGCTCCAAATTTATAATAAATCTATAATTTTATATTTGAAAATATGGAAATTGTACATTTTGATTTAGCAATTCTCAATTAAGTTTTGTTGTTAATTAATAAAATAAAATATGTTTCACACATAGATGTTTACTTGCAAATAACTACCAGAGACACTACTATACGGATATTTAAATATGATAGTTTGAATTCATAATAAACTATGAAAAACTCATACGTAGATATAAAGAAAGAATGGTGAACAATACGACCAAAAATATAATAGTAATATACTTTAACTGTCACGAAATTGATCATAGTGAACCCCATCGTATCTGGCTTCGTTTGTTTACGAGATATGTTTTTAGGAAAAACGTAACTTTTCAGTTAAAAAATAGGTTTTCTCATTTTATTTATCACCTAAGTAAAGTGCCACGTTTTTGAAAAACTACAAAAATAACTTCCTATAAAACAAACCAACATTGTGTTTCAAAACTAGGATATGTATTATCTACAAGTTTCCAAATATGAACAATGTATTGATTGTAATCTTTGTTAAAATTCAAATTTGTTTTACCAACAAACAACATCACCTAGAATAGTTACCATTTTACAATATTTACTTTTATGATATTTCAAATATTATAGGAAAATCGATAATTATCCCATCATACTGTTGAAAGTCGTGATTATATATTAACGTATTTTTAGTTTTGTTTCTATATTAGACATATAACAACGGTAAACTAAAATATAAAATAATATAAATTGATACCCAGCATTACAAGTAGGTTGGTTAATCTCTAACCTATAAGTGCTTGATTTATTGTACAAATTTACTCTTTATATTTTTATTGTAAGTTTCGAGGTTTCCTTAGGTCAGTTTTTACAAATAGAGACTATGCTAACGTGCATTTCAGTTACTGTTTATATAATGGTAACGCACGTAGAGTCGAGTGGTAGTGTTGACCACGATATCAAGAACGCCCTGCACCCAGCTGCCTGTGTTTCTCCGATGGGTTGAATCGAAAACTGGCAGGCACTCCTTACTTGTTACGTCATTATTTCACCAGATTATTAAGGTTGATAATGGTTGATTCTAACAACGTAGACATTTCCTTACATTTGTAAGAGTTATTACTAACAAACTTTCATTGCTGCTTAGTAACTTACATATATATATTTTTTAAATATTAAAATTAACCCCTATTGCCAATTTCAGAACCAAAATCTAAAATACCTTCGTATTTTATTACGACTTTTGATATTCTGTGCTCAATATTTCTTCGAAGGTAAAGTACCCATTTGGTTATACTGTTCGAAAGTCTCAAAAACACTAAAGTTTTTGTAGAATTTTAACTTTTGTCATAGCATCATACATACAGTAATTATTATAATAGCATCGTTTTTATAAGCATTTAAATGCTTCTAAGCATTTAATAATAAGCATAATAAAAATAATAATAATAAGCATTTAATAATAAGCTTCTTATAAGCATCGTTTTTATAATTTAAATTATTAAATATAATTTCATAAAAATTTTAATAACATTTAAAGATTGTAGTAATAATGTTAATTACTCTCGTAGTACTTATAGAGTTAAGGTATTTGAATATACCAAATGCTTTACGGAAGATAATATATGTTTTATTAATACAAGATTTAATACTTAAATACCGAATTACACCATTACACAATAAAGATTGCTTTTGAACACTGCTATAACCCATCGTTTACGAAATACTTAAACAAAACATCGGGTGATATATTATTGTAAGTTAATTAACGTAATAAATATAGGTAGTTTGTACATTTACATTCACATAATTATGTATTGTGTATTGTGTATTTCCTGAATCAATATAAAAATAAATTTGAATTACATTCTTGCATATATAGAGCCTTCATCCAGTAATGAGAGTGAAATGAGAACGTTTGTTACTATGATAATTTTTCTAAATTTATAAAAGATTTAACCCAGAATGTTTCACAAAATACTAATTGAAGTGTAAATCATTAGTTACGATAAACAAAATAAAATATAAGAAGCTTTTAGTATTAGACCAAAACCACTTCCGAAAGTTATTGATTTCGTTCAAACAATATTAAAACTGTGACTTTCTTGTAAAATTGTAAGTTTTAGATTTGATTTATAAAATGTTTTGATATTCAATTGATTTTTCGTTACTTACTACAAGACGTTCACCCGTTCCCTTAAAAGAAGAAACCAGTAAACATACTAAAAACTTATCTGTCACATAAACAAATTCACGACTTCAGACATGTTTGGAGCTCTCCGATTATAACGAAAAGTGAGAACAAAATGTACAAAACAGCAATTTTTATTTTAAAATAATAGTAGTTATTGAAATATCAGAACCACATGTTAAGTTGTTCTTATTTTTTAAGACTCAACATTTAATTTTAATTCTTATTTGACTCTACATTCAAGAAATAATACGTAATGTCATCTTTCTTATTGAAAATATAGGCTTCATCCTATACCAGCCCAGCTAATGTAGTTTCAATGTGTTTACTAACTTATTTAAAATGTTTACATAGTTTAACAAATGCATAAAACATATTTCTATTTCTGTAATTTAATATAGCCTACAGGGGTATTTTTACATAGTTATAATTAGTCGCAAACAAACAAATACAAGATCACACAAAACTAGTAAGTGTACCCAATGTAAATATCGGTATATTTATTTAGAGTTAACTTTTCTCCCCGTAATTTATGAATAATTATGAAACATAAAGATATGAAAATTTACTTTTTTTTGCGTTGAATATTTTAATTAAAGAGTTATTACTACAGGAAATGATTTTGACGGGTATGAGATATTCATATATTTCATCAGATTCAAACTACCACCGGGTAAAGTGTCTGACGCAATTATTATAATCAGATATTATGAATGGCTTACGCCCAAAATGCCATAGACAGAATTAAAGTTATTAGATACGGACGTATCATCCGTAATATCCCTCTAATAGAAGCTCATTAGGAATAAACGAATCAAAACCAAAGTATTGCTCATTTTAAATAACAGGCCATGGTGAATTTATATCAATAAACATGGTTTTTATACACAGTTGAGGCTTCAAAGTCAAAATTCCGTATTTTAAAAACTATATTAAAATAATACTACCTAGGTACACAGCACAAGATATAACTCCTCCCCAACTAAAGCTCACTTTCCAATGATTACAATAATTACAATAAATTTAAACAATTTATTTAAAGTGAATTTTATTATAACTATGACTCTTGTGAGAATAAGATCAAAACGTGAGAAAATTTATTTTAGTTTTAATATACAAAAATAATTATTAATTTGTTAATTATTTTAAAGGTTTTATTTTACTGCTTATAGGTTTTTATAACAGCTAGTAATATAATTATATAATATTTCTAGTGAAAAGTATACGACCTTGACTGAAAATCGAACCCAAGACCTTTGGCTTCAATAAAAATCAATAAATAAATACATACGTATGGGCTGCAGGTTGAGTAGTATTATATTCATTGTCTTTTGTATAATGAGGTAAGTAATATGATTACTAGAAAATTACAGCAAAAAAGAACTATTTCACTTTTGATAACAACTACTTTATCCAGAGGGAAGGCTTAGCCATGGGTTCACCACTTTCGGGTATTTTATCTGATACCTATCTGAATCACTATGAAAACGCACACTTTCTGTCCGGTATGAATAAATCATTTAGTCAAATTATATCATATACCAGATACGTAGATGATACCATTATAATTTTTAATGGCACATTCAGACAAATAGAACACCTAAAAAATTATATGAATGGCATAAACAAGCATATTCAATTCACAAGTGAAATAGAAATCGGTAATAGGCTAAACTATTGTTAAAGAGAAGGACAAATTCCGCTACTATATATATATATATATATATATATATATATATATATATATATATATATATATATATATATATATATAGGAAACCCACAACCACTGTTACCACCATACATTCTGATTCACATCACCCTATATCTCAAAAAACAGCAGCATAGAATAGTATGATACACAGATTGGTTACAGTGCCATTAAATAGTGACTACTTTATTGAAGAACTTAATACCACCAAATATATAGCCACGGCCAATGGTTTTACAAGTCACATGATCGATAAATTATTAAGTAAAAAACAAAAGAAAATTAGACGACCACTTAAACATAAATGATAAGAAGACCTTCATAGCAAGTGAATACGGAAATATGTTACCAGCAATATTATCAAAAAAATATTTTTTTAACTCAATCTTACAATGGCATTTTGACCCCACAACAATATTAAGAAATTGCTCAGTCTAAACATGACAAACATCTACTACTTAAAACAGGAATTTATAAACTGAAATGTGACCAATGTAATAAATTCTATATAGGCCAAACGGGAAGAGCTTTTCGCCAAAGGTTTAAAGAACATCTGCCAAAAAAGAACATCAACAGCAATAAGTCAAATTTTCCAAGACACTTAATTGACGAAAACCACTCTTATACAGGTTTCGAAACCAACCTAGAACCACTACATATATGCAGAAAGGGGAAATATATAGACGCGATTGAAGAATTTGAGATCTATAATTATTCATTTAAGTATGACTCATACAACTTACTGAACGACCAACTAAACTTCTCTTCCAACACAATATACCACACGGCAATTAAGGTCCAAGATAATAATCTTAAATAAACATGCAGTAAATACGAGACGTTAGTTGTCCTAGGATATCGATGTGATACACAACGCAAGTAAAGCGTTATGTTAAGCTATAAATTAATAAACATATATAATATATAATGTCCGTGTGATTTTATGTGTTGTTTTAATGTGTAACGACCTCAACCGAGTGAAAAGTAAAAGAACTCGGAAGATGGAGCACACGCTTCGAAACGCGTAAGTGTTTTTTTTTAAAAAAAGAAGTCACCTGGCGGAAACCATTAAGGTAATTTAAATATTAGTTATCCAATATATAGTAATAAACCTAAGTAAGAGTTCCTAATACTTACATTATTATTATACATAACATAAAAATTAAGTGCAAAAAATGTATGAAATAAAATATATATATCCAAGAGCCGATTATATCGAACCGTGGCGGTATTCTGACAACTTTTTCGACCCGACCAAATCGGCCGGTGAGGTTCAACGGGTTTTCATATTAATAAATACCATTATCGTTTGTGTTACTGCTTTGTTCTCTTCTACATTGTGACTGTATGTTTATTACCTGTTTTAACTAGAGTTTCCCATCAGAACGTTTTGCACAACCAACTTGAAATAATCAAAATGTTAAAAAGTCACTTTTTCTTAATTTCGGCACTTATGTTAGGACAGCCAACATTACATCTCTAAAATAAATGAAAAATATTAAAAGGACCATAATATTTCTTTTATCTACTATCAAAATTCTAGTTTTTGTAGAAATTGTGTCATTTATTATTCATGAAAATACCAGCCCTGCAGTCTATCTGCCGTTGTCTCACAGTTATTGAATGAGTTTCTCACAGTTTCTCCATCATCATGTAAAGCTTAACTGAGATTTGCATTTACTCTCTTAAGAGTAAAAATTATAAAAAGGGTACTCTTCACAGATCTAGATCTTGTGTGTGCCATGAGGCAGACTGAAGTGCATTCTAAAACAAACTGTCTACAATTCTTTCAATAAACAGTTGTCGATTGCATTAAGTGTAATTGGTTGTAATGTTTGTTATAGCTTCAATATCTACAAAATGGTATCTGTGAATGTCTGCATTCTCTGTATTTTGTTCTGTGTTTTCATTATGTGCACTAAGTTACTTCTGTTTATATATATTGGGGTCAATTAAATGACCATTTTCATGGTTTAAATGTTTTGTACATAACTAATAAAAATAAGTAAAACAAAATATCTAAATTTCTGACTATAAACATGTTGACATCATATTCTCAATGATACATTGTTAAATTACTGGCATTGCCTGTAATTGTTAAATTATCGAGAAAGTGTAAAATATTTTAAAATTTAAGTAATAATATGTGTTCACCAATTTAGTTTACTGACTGTTGTATACAGTAAATTACCTTTGGAAAAGTGTATCATTAAATTAGAAAAAATAAATAAATAAAATAATGTAATATTTATATTTGGTGCATTTTTCACTTGCTCAATGGTACTATATTCATCAAAATTAAAATCTAATCCAACCTAGAAAATCTATTTCAAAGTATTTTTAAATTATTTGTAACTGATATTTCGTACCATCAATTATTTTGGATTTAGAGGGTCTTAAAATGACATTTATTAATGTATGCTTATTTGTTCTAAGAAACAACTTTATCTTCACTACATTAGCTATTAAGAAAATGAAGATAAACATAAAATGTATTGATTTATATATAGTATTCACTAGTAGAAAATAAAATATATTTATTATGTTGTATGAATTAACAAAGTAATCAGTCATTGTCGACTGTAAATGTTAGTCGTGTGAATGCTGGACAGAAGAGTTATTAATTAGATGGTTGTATTATACAATGCATTTACTGAATACTTGATAAGTATAGAGATATTGCTTAAGTCCTCTGTTGTATACTCTAACAGGTAGATACCATACACAAAGGGACAGACAGGTTAATCCGCTTTCAACATAAAACTACGGTAACCTAGATATTACTACTCTTAGTAATATACTACTCTGTAAGAAGTTTATTTTCTCCTTACACTTAATGTTGTTACGAGAACAATTACTTAGTTAATGTAATAAAATTAGTAATTAACAAATTAATCTACTCTAAGTGAAATCCTTAGTATTTTTAAAATTTGTTTCCTTATTATTTATTATTCATTGTATTCATATTAATTATTTAAAAGTTTTATAATAAGTAAAATAAATAAATCGGAATGTTTTAATATTTGCATTTTCTTTTCTCTTTTGTCACATGGTAAAATTAAATTATTTAAGATTTTGGTCAGGAATTTATTCCAATTATAAGATGTGATATATAATCAGTGAACGAATTTAGGTTTAGGCAAATTTTACACATTAATTTCTTTTAAAAAATCAATTTTTGAAGGTACAATAATTTGGTATGCTTTTGGTTATTGAAGTAATTTTTATAAAGAAATGCATTTTTTTATGGGCAGTTATAATACATTGTTATTTTTTGTAATATGTTTAGTAAAACTTTGAAAACCATTTTTTATTTACTATTTACTTTTGCCAGGTTATATATGAAGCATCGAAAAATTGGCTTTTAATATTGAGGAGGACCGTATTTATAATTAGCAGTGTTTTTTTAAATTTATTTTAATTTTTTATTTTGTGGTATAAGCGATTATTGTATATAAGAGTATTTACTAATTGTAATTATTGTAAATATTGCAGGTACTTTACTTTTGAAGTAAATGCCTTCTAAATGTGCTTGTTTTACGTAGTTAGTAATGTGGTTATTAATGTGAGGGATTCTTTGTGCACTTTGTGTGGGACTCCAGGTTACCTACTGTTATGAACGGCCCTTAAAAATATGCCTGGGTTCCTATTAATTAATAATCAAGAATCAGTGGTTCAGTAATTTTATTAAATCTTATCTTTGGTATGAAACTTATATCTATTTGCCTGATACTTTACTACTATACTTTATTACAAGACTTTAATACAATAATTTAGATACAAAACTTTAATACAATAATTTAACTACAAAACTTTAATACAATAATTTAAATACAAAACTTTAATACATTAACAGGAATTTAATTAAATAATAAAACAAAACCATATTATTTATTCAAAGCCCAGAAGTATTCCAACTATTATCATATTTTAAATGAAAGAAATTATAAATGTTTTTATTGGTTACTTTATGTATAGAAATGCTTGCTTACGGTTTGCTGCGTAGATTTCCTGGGCCATCTTCCACCACGGCTAGCCACACAGCCGTGTATCTTCCAAGCTCCAAAAAGACAAGAGAGACCTCCAAATCCTGTTGATCGCTTATATACCTTTTGTTGTCTTGGTAACCTAGTTGAGTTTGCAAGTCAAGCATTTCAACATTTTTTTACTTGTTTAACAATAGTTGGGTCATTCTGAGCTTTGTGAATATGATTTCTTCCTAATATAACCTAATATTAACTTATTCCTAACACTACTAAAACCTTAAACTAATTATCTCCTCTCCGGAACCAACTTGAGTATTAATTATAGGTAGTGGCTTGACGCTTCATCTGATTAGGCCTGTAAAATTTGAGACATAGATGAAATCTATCATCATTTTCCTACCACAGGATAGACTTCAGAAAATTTGACTTTATCTATCATCAAGCCTCATTCTTCAATATCTCTTTAACCATATCATTCATGTCTGATGTGAACATTGGCTTTTTTCATTCTATATCTTCCCAATCTAGTTACCACTTTGGAAAATGAATAAACATATGGTCTACAGTGTCTTCTTCTCCACTTAAATCTTAACTATCCTTTTTACACAATCCTTCATTTACATTCCCTCATCAAATAAAAACTTTAGATATTTAATATGATTTTTGGCAGCAATGTTCAAATCCCAATCAAGATATTTAGATATCGCAGGGAGCGATTCACCACCAATAGGATCATCTTATTATTCTGCCAAATACATATTCATAGATTTAGCCACTCTTGAACAATTTCCATCGACATGCTTTACACCGACATTGCTAAGTGGTCATCATATTCGATTAACTACATGTCTTCTGATAATTTTAGTCTAAGTAAATATTCAATGAAGTAAATAGTGGCTCTAAAATCAACCCTTGTGGAACACCGCATGTCATATGCAGCTCCTTCACATCTCTCAAGATTATATTATGGTAGTCCAGATAGATCATTATTATCCTTCAATCTTATTATAACTTTCATATTTAAAACTTACTATTAATTATCATATTATTGAAAATATATTTCATATTTACTAACCTAATTATATGATATAAAGTAATAGTTTGCAGTTATATTCAAAAAGATTGAAACACCAAAATTATAAAATTATCAACGAGGTGTAATTTAAAGTGATAACAAAATAACCCCCATATCTGAATTCACTACAACTGCAATCGAAATAATTATTTTAACACTTTTTATTTTATGTCAGGAGGCTGACTTTAATTTTTAAATCATCCTGTTATTATATTATGTAAAGAACTATATCGTGTAGAATTATTTCATTCGTCGTGTTAAAACGTAGATGAAGACACATACATATAAACTACGATGAAAGGAACTAATTATTTGTACTAAAATTCTTATCTAAGTACAAAATAATTATTGTAATCATAAAAATATTCGTTCTCTATGATTTTTTTATATCAATATTTTGATAGCGTAGGAAATTAATTATTTAGATTCAAATTAATAAATTATTTGCCATTTTCACTGAACACCAACACTTAAAGCGGAAAAAAATTAACATAATTTCTTAAAGTTTGGTATAAGGAACACTTGTGTTATCTTGTAATGTAGATAAAACAGCCATAAAAGAAGTCATAATAACTAAGGCAACTGTAAAATGTGTACGTTTGATGAAAAAATTGGTTTATCTGATACAGGTAAGAGAGAACTAAAATCAAAATGTACATGTAAACATAACACCACAATTAATTATAAACAAACAAACGATAATATGTAAAGTAATTGTAATTATTGTTTATTATCACACAAGTTTAATTTTAAAGCTTTATTTTACTATTTTCAGAATATGATAAGAAACAATAGTTGAAATAAATCATATGAAGAGATTTTTGTGTAATTCTTTCTTAGCTACTTTTTATGGGTCTATGTACATATATTTCCTACACATTAGTAATCGGTGTATATTAATATCTAAATTGAAGTCTGGAATTAGTTAAATATCATTTCAGATAATGAACTAATTGATAATTTTTAAAACTTGTTAATGTGTATTACTTATATTTTATAAAATGCTATTTTGTGTTTGTCATTGTCCCTCCTTTCTGCATGTCATTCTTTGGATTTAAGTAAATATTTACATTATTATTATTGGGTAAAACAATGTTTTTATTATTTTATACTTTAATAATCTAATCCACACGATATATATGCTAGCAGAGTACTCGTCCTTCGTACAGGGTTAACGTATAGATAATTGAGTGATAAAATGGGAGTTTGCAAGGCCAGTGGGGCGGTACCCTGATGGTAATTCTAAATAAAAATAGGCCTATGTGTTAACCAGGGACCCTAAGCATGCCCATGTACAATTTCACCTTTGTGGTTTATTGGAAAATTTAAGTTCGGATTTTCCTTAATATGCTTAAACTCTAAAGTTTTTTTAAAATATTTCTTAGTGAGCACCTATTTCCTATGAGGAAGCTATATTCCAAGTTTCATTGCAATCAGTTCAGTAGTTTTTGAGAAATCGTGATGAGTGAATGAGTCAGTCAGTCAGTGGTATTTGGCTTATATATATATATATATATATATATATATATATATATATATATATATATATATATATATATATGAACTTAACCCCCAGTAATTCATTTCATGAATTAGGGAATCTCCATCAAGCTGTTCTACATTTGCATCTAATAGCACTACATAAAGTAGTGTGGTATTTCTCCTCCATTTAGTATACAAATTGTTTTAGTTTGTTTATTAAATAATTTGCATTTTTATTTCATCATAAATCTGCAAACGTATTACATCTATAATTCGTAGTTTATGAATTGTAAATATTTATTAAATTCTTTATGTTTGTAAAATAATTTGTGTTGTCTGAGCCGGTATGGTTATATATAACATACAGTGTGTTTTAATATAAAATGAAATAATAAAACTGTGTTATTTACAACAATTTTATTGTTTTAAATGAATAGTAAAATTCACTTAATTCTTTTCATTGTTCACATAACTAAAAAACCTGATAATATATATTTTTTGCGTTTGAAATAATTAAAAGGTCATATAAATAATTAAACTATAGACTAGGGCTTTATTTTGTCTCCTAATCATGTCCCAAAAATTATATGAAAATATAAAAGAAAATAATGAAATAAAAGTAATATATTTATTAAATCATAAATTTAAAAATTGTTTGAATATACCCTTTTACAAACTAATAGTACCAAGACTGTATGTAGTGTAGACTGTAATAATGGTAGTAATTTAAAAACAACAAAATAAAAAAATAAACAAAATTGACAAACAAAAAGTAAATTAAAATATACTATCGATATCTCTTTAAATTTAAGAAAATATCAACCAATATTATACATACGTTGATTGTGTAGCTATGATTTTGTACTCTATAATACAATTGTGATTCTTTTTGACATAAATTCATCTTAAAAACCTTTTAATCAGCTGCATATTAAATGTCTGATTTTGCTATTCTTATTTTATAATAGAAAAACTAATCACCAAGAATAGAACACTTTACTAGTTAATGGGGCACAACTGAGAGTTACTTGTGGATAATTAATTATTAAATTTAGACAGGTAAGTAACCCTATTTGGGTGTACATAATTGAACTGTAGGACTGCACTAAGAAAACTAACTCTGGAATTACCTTTACTATTCACAATAGAGTTTTGTGAGGGGTAGTTTTCCATATGTTTTATGGTGTTTTTATTGTTGTTTATGATGTAAAACAGACTTTATTATTTACAGTATAATTGTAGCATTCATATATAACTTACCTGTATGGTATTTCAGCAAATAAGTAATTTAGAAATACAAACCCGTTGGTAGGACACATTGAAGTTATCTAAAAAAGAAAGCACTGGTAATAGATTAGAGCTTCCTCTGTTTGTAAATTAGATAAGATTTATTGAGCATTGTTATTGACATGTAACTATTAGTTACACTCAACAGAGTTGAAAAGAAAATCTAAAATAGAAACATTTTCAACCGATAATAAAATAAATAGAAATTGTAGTAAATAAGAAAATTATATTAAACTGCATTCATACTCTCCATTGATAATTAAGGTTAATGTTAGTGATTAAGTTTTAAGACATTATTTTTACGTTTAATCTAAGCTAAAAATAATCAGTTCATATAGATTTGTGAGATATTGAGTAACCGTTTGGTTAAACCACATGTTACCCTTTAACATTTAGTTGTTGATTTCCTTATTAACCGTCCGTACATTGTGGAAGATATATAATATTCAAACATCTTGTTTCTAAATCTAGGACCCTTGTTCATGGATATTTGCTTATTTCGACGCTTGCTGGTTAGTCAATTCGGGACATTTGACCAGCATTATATCTATAATATATACAATAGCATTGTATCTATAACTTACTTAACTCCACAATTTTATATAAATAATCCTACATGTTTTGCTTCGAGGTAATAAACCGTATTAGATTCGTTTTATATTAAACACTCTACATGTATTTATTAGTGACTTTAATAAAATTAAATGAAACACCATTAAAACAATTGTTACAGATGATATTCTAGGTAGTTTTTAACAGTACCCATATCAGAACCATAATAAAATTTTTAAATGGTATTTAAAAGTGTAGATTTTTTTTTGTAGCGGTAATTATGTATTTTTTAACATTGCATGTGAAGATTGATTTACAAAGTAATTACTGAGATCATTATGGGAAATGTTAATTTTATGATAAAGGGGATCTTTAATTAAACGTAATTCTTTAAAACTTCGCCATATGACACTTGATGATTTACTTCTCTAGACATAACATATATGAAAAACTAATTTTTGAGTTCCTAAATTGTTGAGTATCTTTGTTTCTGAAAAAACGATACTGATTTGTTTTAAAGTCTTTTATGGATTTATTTGCACATCGGTAGAATAAATCACGTTGATTCATGAGCTATCTGATTTCGCAATAATTAGTCCTGGGAGCAGTAGGCCTAGTTACACATTTCCTGACTTTAAGTACATGTTTGTTATAGATATTAAGAATCATATTATTGAATGCCTTATAACTTCGTCAACCGTACTAAGATTGTCAATCGAGTCCCACGGTGTCGTTTTAACATCATACAATCAATCACTGTATTTATCATTTTTAAAGTCCCTATTTGAATCTTTGGTTTGGAAATTTACTCTTTTAGAGCATATACACAGTAAATTAGGTCATAAGATGAAAGTCCAGAACAGCACGCGATATATCACTTACAACAATAATATTAAGAAGTACTTGTATAGTGTGTTGCTATAGACGGTAATATGGACATGACGCAAGCAAAAAACATATTTGTTAAAACAGTCGAGCCCAACGTCTTAGCTCCAAGTATGTCAGTATTGAAGTCACTTACAACAACAACATGAGTTTAAGACAGCAAGAGGTCCAACAGGACGTTCTCAAATTCAGACAAATAAACACTTTTAAAGGGTCGATAGATAACATCTAATTTCAACAAACATAAACACCGGCTTAGCCGCGAAACATTGTTTTGAGTTATATATGAGTTTAGCAATATTTGTTGATTTAACGTACATTGCCACTAATATAAATACTTAAGTTAAAATTTTAATTATAAAATTAAACTTCTCTATAATATTTTGATTGATTTTACCCTAACTTAAAACTAACTTTTTCCAATACTTTAACGACATTTCAGTTAGGTAATACTCTAAAATATGATGAAATAACGTATAGAAAATACTCTAAGTATAAATATTTTATTATGATCAATCTATATGTTCATCTTAAACACTAAAGTATGTTATATGACACGTCTGTGACACTATTAAACTGCATGGTAACTGTTTTTATTTATTTAACAATATGTTTGTCTTTGTTTGAAAACCCAGTAAAAATCAATATGCTTGTATTTTGAGACTTTTGTTAGGCGCACTACAGTAACATGTTAGATCTGCTTTTGACAGCACGCCTCGTTTGTTATCTGGTATTATACAAATTCTAATCCTGTTACATGTTGTTTGGATCACGGATACACTTGCTTTGAAGTCAAATAATTGTATGTGAAGCTGAGAACATAACAAAGGTATAGAATTATTATTTATTATATGTTTGTCATTGTTAGTTCATAGATAATTTAATATTACTTAAATTAAACAACAATTGCAAGTCATTAATATTGTTTGTTATTCACTGTCTAATAATATCGCTGTCTTATTGTATTCTACTTCGATAATATCCACTAACTATAGTCACGGGACTTATTTACGTTAACTTTAATTACTGTTTATTCTGCAAGCCAGGATTTTTCTGGTCAATGGTTTTTTTTAGATACCCTATTAATATATCTGTTAAAGTAGTTAAGGACTGATTGCGGGGTTTAAATAAAAATAGGTTTGTTTTCAGTAAACAGCAATACCACTGAAGTGAGCAGATATTTAAAGTTAAGTGTCACGTTTAGTAGGTTAATCTACACGATCCACAAATTACGTATTATTATTATTTGTTATGAGAATCGTTTAAACTGAAATTAGTTATATTTCGTAAATTGTGATTAACAACGATCTGAGACAAAATGTGATATCTGGGTTAGGTGAAGCTAAATCAACTTCAATAGATTGTTTTCCCTGAGATGCATTTAAAATAATAGTGAGATTAGTTTAAAATGTTTTATACAGTTTGTCCATGGTTTTAGTAGCTCTCAATAAACCATCATTTAACCAACGTTTCATCTTTTTACAATTGTTGAAACGTTTCATCGATTTAATAACAAATTAGGATTTTTCAACATTTGTCACATAACGTCCCAACTTTATTCTCAACATCCTCTCTCAACAGGTCGCTTCATCGTATAATACAGTTTTATCAACAACAATAACTTAACAGCTGTAGACACCTAATCAAAAAACATATAAACAAACAACCTCTAAGATCAGTTATTCAATATTGTATAATAACAGCTTCTTTGGTCAAGGGATGTTTTTATTTTATTTTTAAATAAATGTGGTAGGCCATCTTTGTTTAACGGAAACCAAGTCGACTCACGTAGAAATATTAATGATTCAATACGAGACGACGAGAAAATTCCTCTATACTTATCACGAGCATAGTTATCAGAAAATAAATCGATATTTAAATCACCAATTATAAAATATTACACATTTTCATAATTTTGCGGTCGTTGAAAAACCTTCTAGAATTATATATATATATATATATATATATATATATATATATATATATATATATATATATATATATATATATATATATATATAAACGAATTAGTGTAGTCAAGAACGTCACTAAAAACTAAATTAAACAGTATAAAAAACATACTGGCTAAAACCATATATCTGAAGTATCTAGGAATTTAAGTTTTTCATAGTAATTATTGTTGTGGAAATACAAAGATATTGGAATAGGTTTTTTGTAAAACATTAAGAGGCCCTCGTGTTACGGTTTTAGCGTAATATATCTAATTAATTATAGAAATTCCATAATGGACTGTCCGTTAGGCCATTACTGTACATTTACCTTTAGTGTTTCCTCACATTATCTACTCCCATTCAACAATTATATGTAGTTATAATCCAACGGCATAGAATGTGTTAATGACGTATATACTTCGAATATGTAACATAACTTTCTTTATATACTGATTTAGGAAAAATTTATCTTTATAAGGTTTTGAAAGCTATTGAAATATTTGTAAAATGTACAATTCACAAAATAAAATTAATATTACTTGCAGTAATTAAGTATGAGTTTACTTACAAATTTTTCTGTTATAATGTATTTTTCTATAGTAGACAACAATGATAGATTTAGATTAATAAGGTACGTTGGATGGACAGACAGATTTTAGAAAAGCTAGAAGACACATGAAAATGATCGTTGGGGCAAAGAAAGTTGTCTTGCCAGATGGAACAAAGATGAATATGTAATTAACCAGTGAAAAAAATACCTTTTTTAGATCAAACATTACACCAAAATTTGTTACTGAATATTAACACAAATAAGTTTTTTAAATATCTCTAGATTGAAGAAGCCTATTAAAAATAATTTTTTTTTTTTTTTTTTTTTTTGAACAGACGAAAAATTACAACATTTACAAGAAGTTTCATACGGTTAACGTATGGTATTTACTTAGATTATACATTATAGCTGCATAAGAGAAATGATTAGCTTTGAGTTACAGGTATATATTAGCTTCATCCGGTAATAAAATATATTGATAAACATAAAACACAAATCACTGAATAAAATACATACAGGAATATTATGTTTCAACAAGTAAAGGTTTTTGGCTTCTTAGATAATGATTAATAGTAAAAATAATTTAACAATAAAGTAATTGTAAAAACAAAATACATCCAATTATGCTTAAACGTAAAGAATTTATTTCGAGTGCTAATAGGCAGTCCATATCACTATCCTACTATAATTAATGACGCAGGTATACAATCATAAAAATTAATTGAAAATGTTAATGCAAACAGTTACCCGTGAAAGGTTTGTGATAATTTAAGGTCTTTGAACAAAAACATATCTATAAATATTATTTACTAATAGTAAAACATTGATTATTATTATTCAGACTATTTTATAAATTATACATCGGAAAGCAATTTATCCTCCGTGTTTGGGGATTTCAAATCCCTCCTATAATTACCAGCTGGATCGACATTGAAAACTTTATGTTTAAAATTCAATTATTGTGAACGTGATGCAATATAAGGCTAGTCGTATATTGTTTTTAGAATGTGAAATTGAAATTTATAATCTGTATTAATATATTAACAATTTATATTTATTTTATAAGAAGAAAATTGATAAGAAATGATGATATTGTAATAAAGTACTATACCTTAATATTCCGTCAGTGAACTTCTTTTTCTTTAATCTTGACGCGTTTCGAGATTTTTATCCCATCATCAGAAATTCCCTCTATGGTTGGAGGTCGTCAAAACGTTAAATACACAAACACATACACATAACACACGACACATTTAAAAAACACAGTCTGTAGATGCGCATCCTACGGCTCCTGGATATGCACTGGTTGTCCGTTGTTAAACAACACACAAAAACTATAATATGCCTCGGGCGTTCTGAATTATTATTGCTGCGTCATACAGGATATTCTAATCAAAGTTCAGTTGGTCGTTCAATAATCGGTGTTCATTATTTGAATTTAAACAACGTGATATTGTGCTCGTTCGATAAAGTCTAAAACAATATTTTTATTCAAAAGAAAATTATAAGAATAATTTACAATTCAACATCTCGGCAATCTTGTAAAAATACATTTACTTATTTATATATTTAAAATGTTTAACCCTTTATATATATTCTGACTCTCCTGCCTTTTTTAAAAGTAATTATATTGGTGTCAGTCAGTAATATTCATATAAGAGAGGTTTACCCCTATCCTGCCACCTGGGGAAAGTCCTAGGCTATATGGGACTAGTAATGCATCGATCCATGAAGAGCAACAGACAGTTTGCTTCACCCAGTAGACGGATTTTCATCAGGGGTGAAGTTTAGTCACCACATCATATGCCCGTCGTCGTAATTCTAGCTTTCATGACCAGAGTGCGCTGCTAATCATATCTCCCCACTTTACCTTACGACGTTGGGTCAACACAGTAACATTCCATTCTTGAACAATTTAGTACATTTTTCTCCCAGCCTGTTTACAAGTTTAAAACCATTCAATTTCTAAAACGTTTAAATTCTTAAAGTGTAAGTGTAAATAATTACGAATTTTATAAACCTGACTTATTTACAACACTTTTACCAGGTAGTTAAAGACTAGAAGATGAAGATCTCATGATGATAATATGTGCTTCTAGGGTTTCTACCAGAAAACGCTTAACTTTATACCTAATTGTAATATCAAATTAGTCGTTCTGTACAAAAATATGTCCGTAGTAGAAGGATGTATGAATGTAAGGAAGTATGTCTATCAGAAGGATAATTTGGAAATGGAAAATAGGCTGTTTACTATCTGTGTTAAGATACCTTACAATTGATCATACCAATAATCAAAAATGACAGGTCTCATTAGTTTTAGCTTTCAACGACCCCAAAGTTTAAGTCCACTAAACAATCTCTAATTTTACTTATATAATTATTTGTTCTCTTTTATGAAAACTATTTGCGATTGTATATATATATATATATATATATATATATATATATATATAGTTTTAAAATAGTGAATATTTCAATATGTTTTGGGAGTATTGAGAAATATATACTTCAAAACGTGATTATTATGTGACATTAATTATATTTTGAATGCTTTAAAAGCATAAAAATGGATTTTTTTTACTGATAAAATGTATTATCATGTTAGTTTTTGATGTACAGACTATTATAATGCCAAATCTATATTATAAATACAACTTTCAACAATAATTTCTTTTTACTTATTCTAATATTTGAATTGTACCTAGTGATTCGGAACTCTGAGGTCACACTTTGGGAAATTGTTAGTGGGATCAAGACAAACATTATATACCGTAGAAAACTTTGTCTAAAATATTCAGTTATCTGTCTGTCTGTTGGTTTTTATAAAAAATAATATTAATAAATTATGATTCATTTGAGTTATTCACTTAAAACTTGGTACACAGCTAAAGGTCTAAAGCTTAATCATTAGTTTGGACTACAATTTTGATCTTATCTGTATACTCTGCTAATATTAATACTCAGTTCATACATGCACACACCCACTACTGATTTGTAACGTAATCTTATATTTGTTTCCCACAAATAAAATGACATTTTTCCAAGTTTTTTATTTTTTTTAAATTTTAAATTTTTATTTCAATATTGAAGTACGGAAAACTAATTAAGTGCGGTTGGAAATGATAAAACCACATGTTCCTCATTGGTTGATGAAACTTATGTAGTTTGTACAGTTTTCCCAAGTTGACCAAAATTATTATCATTATTTATAAAATGTTATAATATTAACAACTGCTTCCCCTCTCGTTGTTAACCTAATCTGATCTAGTCTTGGATTAGATTTGTTTCTTCTTCTGTACAGGGTCTCTCTTGACCAACTCTAGTTCTAGAGTATTTGTGGGCTACGGGTCTTTATTTCATACCTTTTCTTTCCTTTGGGCGATGATAAACCGGAAGTTATTCATTTTAAAACAAAAAGAAGAATTAAAAATAGTATTCCGTTGTTTTATTAACTTATAATGTTACACAGAATGATTTAATAGTGTGATCTATAGCTAAATCTACAAGGTGTTTTATTTTAAAAAAATGTAAAGTATTATAAGGTTTCTATTATAAACCATTAATTACAAAATAATATTACACTAACTTTCTCATTTACAAAATCAAATGTCACCTAATTCATCTGCACTTGTGTGAGTGAAGTGACCCTTCGTTCATCAACACTCCCACTTTGATAATAGTATAACGCCCAAACTTCTCAAGAGACTACTTCTATTCAATTTTACCAAAACACCGTTCAGGTCTACCCATCCCTATAATTAAATACTAATACCGTATCTTCAAAATAACCTGATCTAGGAAGAAAATACTATTTTTGAGGGGAAAATTCATAAAACTTTAGAACTTATTATTAAGGTAAACATCGGTCGTAGGGAGTTGAACAAAAAAATTGTACATATTTTTACATACATTTACTAAGTCTGCATAGAGATGAATATGCAAAAAAGTAAAAAAATAAATAATGAAAAACCGAAAATAAAAATGTATAGGTTATACAATAACGCAAATCCCATCCCACCTAATGCCCAAACTACTCCAAAAGCTCTTACATTTCCATAACAATTTTAGCGTCTACAGATCCATAAATATAATTATAATACCTTGAAAATAACATGATCTCGGACGAAAATATTGTTTTCGTGGAAAAATTCATAAAAACTCCATAGTTTTTTTTAAGGTTATTATTACACAAACAATTTTTTAAACTAATATTTTTATTTATTCTTGGAATTAATACGTAATATTGTAGAATGTCATTTGATTGTACGGAATGTAAAATGAGTCCTGACGGTGTCCCTTTTGATACGGAAATAAAGGGTGGAAAATATATATTTTTACAACGTCAATTCCTATCTTGTTATATATCATTGGAAATGTAAAGGAAAATATTAACGCAGAAAACATCTCTCTTAAACTTCCGTAACTAAAGGTAACTAACTACTACAATTTTAAAAAGTAAAGGTAATCCCTATCTATAATATACAAACTAAACAACGTATATGATGTGTTCCCCGAATAAATTGCATATCAAACATTTCATCGCAAACGTCTTAAAGATGCAGCCTTGAAAAGGTCCAAACTTACTACAAAACAAAACAACAGCTATAATGCTCATGTCTTAGTCATTCTTGGGAAATTACATTTTAAATGTTTTCTTAAGCTTTTACGTTGACAAACCACTCAAGGTAAACAACTCGAGCACTTTAAAAAAGTTGAAACAGCACAATTACCAATTTTCAAACAATGCACAAGTTTAGCTGTTGTGGGTGTACTGTAGAATTACTGGATTTTATTTTATTATTTTTATTTCACTTGTGTTGTAAGAAAAAGTATGAATTTACCCCTCCATTTAGTTGCTGTATAAAGTAAAAAATAATATGAAATTGGTATTTTTACATTTTATTTTATTATTTTTTTACAGCCTAAATAGGAATTTCCATTTAAAATCCAACTAAACATGACTAAACAGTAATAGTAATCTTATTTACACTTATTTCATGTAGTTAATTAATTTAATGTTTTAGAAAAATCCCCTACTTTTAACTCTGTATTAATTCCCTTTTCAAACATAATCTCATTAATCTCACGAACAGTTTAAATATTCTTTCAAACTAAATAATTGTGATTTACTCCGTATACTTTCATCGTCAAGTATTGTGAATATCAAAAGAATATATACATAAACAGTCCAGATATGTCATAAGACGGCAGACCAAAATATTTTAGTATCGTCAATTATCAATATTTCGTCTACATCACATATTGATATTACAGACAGTAGTTTCTAGTAGTGATAAAAATATGCTGTGGACATTTCAATACTATCCATTATGCCGGACTTACTTTATTAAGTTATATGTTTATAAACCAAAGCGGATAAAAACTTAAGACAACAACAATGATATATTGTATATCGAATTCTACAATCTACGTGTCAGAACATATTACATAATATTATGAGAAATTAAGAATGAGACTATATAGAACTTCGTACCTCGAATGGTAAATTAGTTATATTATGTATTAGTAAAATCCCCCCAACTCTTTCGCTTCATATTAGTTTCCTTTTCCAACATAATCTCATATATTTCACCCACTGTTATAGATATCCTTTCAAACTAAACTCAGAATACTACCTTCTACAAAATCTGTGAATATTAAAAGAATATATATATATATATATATATATATATATATATATATATATATATATATATATATATATAATATATATATATACAGTGGAGATATATCCAATAGACTGCATACGAAAAGAAATTCAGTGTCGACAATTTGTAATATTCCGTCTATATCAAAAAGAGAATAAAATTGATCAAAGCTACTTTATATTACAGATAGTGGTTCACAGTTGTGATACTAACAATTTGTGAAAATTTCAATATGATCTGTTGTAAAGATATTTTTTATAGCAGATAATGTAGTCGCAAATATTACTCCAGAAGTATTCTGGGACAGAATCCAGGTAGGGAAAACCAGTCAGTCATTCGTCTGATATGTGTTTACATCTATGCCCACAAGGTAGCAGCACTATTCAATTGCCTCTAACACATTTCAGTTTAGAATATTAGGTGAGTTCCAATACCCCTGAGCTAATTTACCCTTCTTTTCCTTATATAGTTTTCTGTTGTATATTCAATACAAATTTGAAATCTCATTCAAAGCAATATTTTATTTGTTTAAAATAAACATCTTCACTGTATTGCTTTGTATCAATATATAACACAATTTTATGATAACAACGAATTTGTATTTACATTTTGTTGTTGTTTTGAACTACGGGTTCTTATAAACGGGATTTTGTTGTTTTTATAAACTGATCTTCCTTATCAAATTAAAACAGTAATTCTAATGTGAGTATTAAATTAAATTCAAGAAACCGCCAATGAACTAATAAAAATTATAGACATAATGAACGAAATAAAAGACATAAACTGTATTAGTTTTAAGGGGAAAAAATAGCTGTTTTGAAATACTAGTAAACGTTTAATTTGAGAAAAGAATGCACAATGAGAAATGTTGTAATTCAAAGAGCTGAATGTTGTCGAATTGTATTTGGACTTTTAGAAGATTTCTTGTATAAAACTGATATTTAGATAGTTTATTGGTGAATTCTCACTGATTTTTTAAATGTAAATTTGTTTGCGATTTAAAGTAAATTCGAATTTTTTTTTAACCTAAAACTGAATAAGTTTTCTGCTGTAAAAATAAAAGGCATTTTAAGATATATGGGAAACGTAGAGTAATAATTTCTATCTTCACTCAGTTTGTGGCAGAAAATATAATCTCGGTTGTAATAAATTATAGACTGAAGGCAGTCTCCCACATAAATCTCGATTCCGTTTCCAGTAGAGTTATTCTCAAAAAGACATATTCTACTCATAACCCATCTTATTTTACTTCCATGGTGGTGAATATTATTTTATATTTCTGTTGCAATAATATCTACGAATATAAGTGTTCATTAGGGTGAAAGGTTTTTGTGTATTTAAATATCAAAGAGATAAATCTTTATATTTATTTATTGAATGTGATAGCATATATGGAAAGTATATATGGTAAATCTTGCTAACTTCAAGACTTAAAACAGTTCTGACTTCTGACTTAAAACAAGATTTAAAAAATAATGTATTACGTATATCAGTTGACTTCATTGTCTTAAAATTCCTAGTTCAGTATGTTCTGATAATATAATAACTGTCGGATCGTGCAAAAGGATTGGATCTACGTCTCTACCCCAAAATTGGTATTGTTGGAAATTTTTTTTGAATCAGGGATTATAAATAAAACTAGTTTTTAATACCTACAATTTCTACATTCGTAATGTGTAAATTTTTATACACAGTTTTATGTAACAAAATTAATACCTTTAGCAAAAAAGGATAAGGTATTACTATAATTTTTATTAATAATAAAGTATTTTTTACAAAATGAGGTAATTTATATTTACATTGGATTTTTTTTGGTAAAGGAATTCCATCACAATTATTAATATTCCATTTTAAAAAATTTAAAACATATGATTTTGTAATTAATAATTTAATTCAAATTTTATTAATTTAATACCAATTCAGATAATTAAATATCGTACTTTTAGATATTTTTGAATCGCAATTCTAGTTATTTTATCTGCCCCACTATGCAAGCTTTAATTGGAAAGATACTGCACAGTGCTTACTTAGAAAACACAAACGATTTGGCTTTCTAAATTAATTCATTTTTCCTAATCATGAAAACCCCCAGCCGTAACATATTTCTAATTTACTTTTCCCCGTAAAATATAAACAATACTTTTTAAGTTATTATCTATTTACCATTCTAAATCAGTTGTGTATAACAAATATATATATAAAGAGCAAAAGAACATCAGCTGCTATGACTTAAAAACGTGTAAAATGTGATTTGTGGTTTGTAAGCGGGCGTTAAAAAAATAACTTGTTAAAGTATGGTTTTCTATCGTAATATTATTTAAAATTTTAATTTTTAGTTTAGCAATTACGCTAAGGAATGTCGACTAGTTGTCTAATACCTACTAACAAAAATTTAAATAATTACAACTATTTTGTGGAAGAATGAAAACACTTAAGGTGGATTATGCCTTTGGACCATTAAAACATGAAATTTAAAATCTTATGCTTCTCCATTTAGTTCTTTACTTCATACTAATCTTTCGTGAAACATAACCTCATATTTTGTAGCAATTGTTATGAATACAACATAAAGCCTATTCAGTTGTTTAGTTATTTTAGTATGAAATAAAAATAAAAATCTATCTATGATTACAAAGTTTAATAATGGGACTTATTGTGTTTTCAGTTCAATGGCAGTTTAATTAAACGCTAATGAAAGCTGAAGTGTTGTACATGATGATTTTAACAATCCAATACTTGAATGCAGTTGGTATTATGGAAATTGAGCAAAATATCGTAAAACATCATCAGATCATTGGATTTGTAAAAAATAAATAATTTAAGCTAATGTTAATGTTAAATGGAGATAATTCAGGGTATTTACAATCAGTAGTTTTTAATAGTTGTTAATTGGTTTACCCAAGGCTTTAACAACGTATTATCTTTTTCAATAATAGCGAATAACGTCTTTGATGTTATTAATCTATGCCAGAAAAATTTAATTTTTATCATATACTCTTTATTTATTTAATATAATAGGCATATATGCACTAAATGAAATCGCCGGTACTTGACTAGACAAACTAATATTGATGCTGTGCGCGTTACAATATAAATATATCTTTCCAAAACTGAAATAAATCTCTTTTTCAATTTTTTGTTTGTTTTTATAACGCATAGATAAAACATCAATAGGAAAACGTACAATTGAATTACCAAAATAGAGTATTAACATGAAAGTAGTCGGCAACATTTCATATACAATAATGAACAAAGTGTTATAAAGATACTGTTGCAATGATTAATGTGTTTTGCTCAAAGTGCGGTAAATTACATTGACATTGAAATGCAGATTCATAGCATAATTTCCTGTTCAGTAATAATATTCGTTTAATCATTTATCGCATCATGGATTGTTTTTGGATGTCACATATTATTTGGTTTTTTGTTTTCTCATGAAAAAGTGACACTTTTACCCGTTGATAAAAAAATATCCAGAGGAAATAAAATGACATGATTTATTATAGTAAAGTTTACTCTGGTAAACATTAGAAAGAATATTATTAGTTTTTAAATACTTTAACTGTATTAAAGAGTTACTCAAAGAATCCCATACCATGTTAGTATTTTCCTTAAAAATTAATAAATATGTTTTGACTATATTTTATTTGCACACCAACTTACCACTTTTACCATATTTACCACTTTTAATTACACAAGTATTTATAATTGAATTTGTAGATATAGGCTATATTATGAAGGGGTATATTAAATTTAAATGCATTTGTAAAATAACTTCCTACAAGTAAATATCTGAATTACTAAAGATTTTCTTTAAAATAAATCATTAGTCACTGTACTTCTATAGTCTATACTATATAACATTGTACTACACTTTGAAGAATGTTCTTAGTCACTAAACATACAATCAAAGTATTTAGACAGAAATAACACATTTGTGTTCGACATATTTTGGAATATTGAAAAACTGGGTTTCATTGAAACTGTATTTTTACACTAAATATTAAAAATAATCTTTTTATGGAAAAAATATCAATAATGAAATGGACTTTATATATTCTAAATTCTTCCAGTAAGGTGTTATAAGCTTATATAAACGCCAAAGTAATGGCATACAATGTAAAAGAATGTTGGGAAGAAAAAAATACTCCTTTGCAAGTTACCACATGTAATATTTACAAAAATAGAAACATACTACGTCAATTATATGTTTAATAATATTGGGTGATAATAAAATCATGTCAACAATATATTCATTTCCCTATTAGTATTAGATCATTTTTGTTATTACGTTTTAATACCTTATTATTATCGTTTTAGACCAATCATTTGTAATCATGTCTCATGCTGGACGTTTTACATTTCCCTGTGTAAAATATTTTGCCTTGTAAAAGTCAACTCTAGAGATATACCCAGATAATTTGTATAGAACTTAACGTTACAAGTAGATTAAAGAATAGTGAGAGTTGAACTTCACGTTTATATACAGATATGTATAAACATTTTTTCCGTTGAAAACCAACATGTGAATTATAGTGATAACAACATGTCACCTATAGTGATAAGAATTCTACGAGAATGACCTTCAATGTTTAAAACGAAATAAAATATACTCTTGTTGCTTACAGATAAATAATAGCAGATGATACCGTATATTATACTCTACCATAATGTGCTTGTTTATTTAAGGTCTAAAACATAACTTAGAAAGAAAATGTACATAATGTAATGAAGTGAATAATTTCTATCTTCTTTTTAAGGTATTGTGTTGAATGATTTGCCAAAAACTTGGATACAATAATAGATGTCAAATATTTTATATAAACTAAATATTTGGATGTCGAAGTATAAATTTGTTAAAGCATGGCCAATGGTAAACAAGTTGTTATATTTTTAATTAACCCTCTGTCGGTAAGGTGGATTTTCATCGCACAAATGGTAAGGTTGGGTCGGATCTGACCCCACCATTTGTTTTCTTTAAAATAATGAAAATAAAATGAAGTTCTGCATTCAAATACATAATTTATTATATAGAACAATACATAGAATTAATTTTTTTTTTTATATTAAAAATTAATATTATTTTTAATTAAATTTGGACAAAATCCTTTGTTATAGAAACTTAATAAAGTATCAAATAAAATTCTTAGTAAAACGTAAATAACTTAAACTAATTAATTACAGTAAAATAATAACTATTGTTGGAGTAGATAATATAATATATAGAAACTACCTAAATAATAATTATAGTAGAATCCTAATCTGAATAATCAGGGTTTGGGGTAGAAGCACATTTCGGACAAAATATTACTTTGTGTTCTCCACATAAACAACTGTAACATTTTGCACAAATTAGATTTCCTTTCCTATCCTTTGAAGGATCACAAAACTTGCATCTTTTCCTTTTCAAGCTTGGTTTGTCCACTGTAGATGTTGATCCAGTCTTTTCTGGCACTTCCTTACCCAAAATGACGCCAATAGCGAATCGAAGCTCTCTTGAAATGCGTTGATTTTCCAATCTTGCAGTCATCAATGGTTTTGTCAGACCAAATGCGAGAATTTTTATGAAGTCAGAGCGAGCATGATTGGAGAAGTGGTCGCAGCTAGAGTTCCATTTGTAAATCACAAATGCGTTTACAGCTGCTATGTCAAGGATTCCATGAAAATATCGGATAGGCCACCTTCTACTCTTCCTCTTTGTGGTTTTATCATGGCAAAGTTTGTCTAAGACATCAACGCCACCTTTCGTAACATTATAAAACTCGATTATATCTGGTTTTTTACTTTCAGTATTTATTTCTCCAATGGGAAGAATTGATGAAATAAGTACCACCTTTTTTTTAGGCTTTGGTGCATACGAAACTATCATTTTGTCATCTTGATACATAAATTGGGAAGAACCAGGTGGAGCATTTGCAAGAATCGAAGGTGGTATCTGTCTTTTATTTTTCCGAAGTGTACCTACCAATGTAAGTTGACGTTCACGGAGAGCTTCAGCCAATTCAAATGATGAGAACCAGTTGTCTGTGGTTACATTCCGTTTAGTCCCTGCAATTGAAGAAGTCAGTTTCAAGACATATTGAGTTGGAATCGGCAAATCTCCTTTTTTCTTTTGTATCTCCTTACCAACATACGGAATACCACTCATAAAGTAAAATGTTCTAGAATCACAAAGTGAAATGTTTTTTAAACCATACTTATCTGGTTTTGAAAGTATATACATTTTGAACGAACATTTTCCTCTGAAGCTTAACAGAGTCTCATCTACTGTAACATATTCTGAGGGACTGTAATTTATCTCACAATTTTCTATAAAACCATCCCACATGTCGCGAAATGCAGCGAATTTGTCACCGGATCGTCTTGCTTCCCGTGTCGTTTTATCATCAAACCTCATTAGGTCGAAGTCGAACGAGAGGGTTTTCACGTGTAATCACATAATTAATAATGAAGCAAGCTATATTGGTGTTTTATTGCTGATAGTAATAAGTTAAAATTAAATCAATGATTGAAAAAGGTTTTTCTGTGGAAATAAGTACTTCAGAATTTAAGTTACTCATTACGGAGTATTAAAATTTGTAAATTATCCATAATAACGCAGATATTATGTTCTTCAATATTAAACTTTCAATGCAGATTAACACGATTGTTCTATATGATTTATGTGTGGGCAAATAACTTCTACTTGAGTAAGATATATACGTCTATGATATATTCAGTAAACGCATTGTGTAACACTTTCAACGTATTATTCTAAATTTGGTACGCCATAAACAGAAAAACTTCTTTCCTGTAAATAACAGATTTTTAAATAACCTAACCTGTTCCAAAAAATCCTGTTTTTTCTTTATTAAATTTACAAAAAGGCATATTTTACTAACAATGAGACCTTAGCTAGAAATGTTCTATGTACTTATGTACAAAAATTAGCTTTGAAAGTGATATTAAAAGGATTGCAGGAAACAGTAGGATCCCTTATGTGAACAAAGAATCCAAAGAGTTTAGAAGAAGCGTTGAATATGTTGACAAATGATTTACAATTTAAGAATAACAAATTATTTCAAAACAATAGTAAGCCTGCTATAAATAAACCAATTCAGACACAAAAATTTGTACTAGTAAACTCTTACAAAAGCAAACACCATATCAACCTATTCAGCAGAAAAATTTCCAAAACCCATATTTTAATGAACCATCGCCATCAAAACCACAATTTTATAACAATCAACAACGAAATAATGTGAGTCAAAATCAAAAACAGTATAAGCCCACCCCAATGAGAATTTTAACGAGACAGACAGATAATCAAGTTAGGAATACCAGAATGTATTAATTAACCGGAAAACCAGTAGAAGAGGAATTTAACGAGGATTTATTAAATTTCGAGCGAAATGAGGAAAGTTATGAAGACGGTGTAGAACACGAATTTTTACAAGATCAATTTAAAACGATGAACTTAGAGGAGGAAAATAACCTATCAAAAATGATTATTTTTTAGGACCAATCAGACGAAACTTAGATTAGACATAATAAATATCCACAATGACAGTAACGAATTACCATATTTCCTAGACCCGAAAACTAACTTAAAAGTAATAATTGACACAGGAAGCACTAAGTCTTTAATATCAAAAAATTAGCATTTCAATTAGGCCTACATAGAAATTCAATAAAACAAGAGCCGTTTGAAGTACCCACTGCACATGGCGTATCCAGGGATGATTATTGTTGTAAATTACCTATATTAGGAAAAAAGGAAGCAAAATTATAATTGTTTAATTTTCATAAAGACTTCGACTTGTTATTAGTATTAGATAACATGAAAGAGTTAAAATTAAGTTTGGATTTTATAAATAATAAACTGAAAACATTGGATAAAAACATAATAATCTATTATTTCAAAACCGAAGAGAATAATTTAAAACAAGAAACGGAACTTAGTACCAATAATAACAATATGATACCTATTGATAAAAAATCGACTAGCTATGTAATACAGGCACGCGGTAAACAATTTGTAAAAATTAACATAGACAACATATGTAACGGCCAAGGAACGATATATGCCTTATATACGATCTAAAGGTTTAGAAATTCCACAATGCCTAGTTACAGTCGAAAATGGAAAAGCTTTGTGTCCCATTATAAACACTAACATGGAGGATATGGAAATTTACCCAAAGGAGATAAACATTGAATCTTTAAGTGATTTTGAAATAATAAATTATAATTGTAAAGAAAATCTTAATGCAAACTTTAATTCGATAAAATATAAAAAACCCATATTGGATTTGGGTAAAATTAGGACAAATCACATGAATTCCGAGGAGAAACAAGAAATAATAAAATTGATAAAATAATATTCGGACATATTTCATATTGAAGGGAATGATTTAACTTTCACTAATGAAATAAAACATACCATTAGGACAAAAGATAAAATTCCAATTTATACCAGAAATTAACGATATCCCGAAATTTATAGAAAGGAAGTAGACCACCAAAATAAGGATTTGTTAAAACAAAAAATAATTAGAAATTTTAAATCACCATATGAGCAGTTTCACCAAATCATATGAGCATATGACCAAATCACATAAGCCCAGTTTGGATTGTACCAAAAAATTAGATGCTTCAGGAAGACGTAAATTTAGATTAGTAATAGATTTTAGAGGACTAAATTCTAAAACTATAGATGATAAATTTCCGTTACCAAATATCACTGATATTTTGGACAAATTAGGAAGATCGCAGTATTTTACGACATTAGATTTAGCTACTGGCTTTCATCAGGTAGAAATGGATCCGGATAGTGTAGAAAATACAGCTTTTTCTACCGAGACAGGACACTACGAATTTTTAAGGATGTCAATGGGCCTAAAAATTTCATTACCCACGTTTCAACGGGTCACGAACATCATCCTAAGGGGATTTCCTAAGGGAAAAACCTTTTTCAATCATTGATTTAATTTTAACTTATTACTATCAGCAATAAAACACCAATATAGCTTGCTTCATTATTAATTATGTGATTACACGTGAAAACCCTCTCGTTCGACTTCGACCTAATGATAATTACTACAAATGCTTCAGTTTTACAATGAGATCACCTACCAGATCCGTATGTAATAATATAATAATTAGTCAGTGGAACAAATATTGATGTGCACATCAAGATAGTTATGATTCATAATCCTCTTAATTACATCAGTAATATCATAATATATCTTTGTAACTACTAAAATAAAGATACATTTTCAATATAAACTTACGAAGATATTGACAAAACATAAATACGCAATAATTAAAATTTTCTTTCGCAATACCACCGTATGATAATAAATACTTAATAAATTCTGTATCTCAATATTTTCCACCTTACATATTTAAACATGAACTCAAATTAGATGTGTTAATTTATTACAGAAAGCTGTATACAGTAATTATAGTAAAAATTTAATTCCAAATACTTTTTCTTTCTAAAAAAATAACAAAACATTTACACCTATTCATTGGATTGTTAGTTTTCTTCAAATTTATATAATGTCGTGATTTCATGATGTGTGAATATTCTGTTAAAATAACAAAAATGCAAATCTGGTTTATGTTAACCGGATTACTTTAAACTTCGAGGTTTTGAAAATGACGTCACGTATTTTATTATTATTTCATGTGGGTAAAAGCGATGTATCTATTCCTTGCAGAATATCAATAATTCTACTCAGTTAAATCCTTTTGCTTTTGTTTGTTAAGCTACGCAAAGGGATAAACGAAAAATAACAAAGCTGGTAAATTGATTTAGAAAATCTAAATAATAAATGGAGCAGAAAAAACCATAGTTTATATTCCTGTTTTATATTTACTTAATCACAGATGTTCAATGATCACTGTGGTGAATGTGAACACTATAAAACACTGAGTCCCCTACCACAAATTTGGTACAATAACACAAACACAAATAAAATAAAATAAAATATTTATTTGACTTATGTTATTATAATTCCCTGATGTACATTTCGGTAACCAAGTTATCATCATCGGAGGGATCTGAAGTAATTTTAACAATATATGAAAACTTAAAAGGTACTCAGTGTTTACAATTAACATAATCAGTTAAATTCTACTTTGACAACATTGGATTTATCATTTGTTTTAGTAAACAATTATGTTTTCATATATAATAGTATATTTTCACTTGATTGAAATGTAAGGATAATACATATAGATTCTTCCCCATTAATGTTTTTAAGACTTTACTAATAGGAATAATTATATTGTAATAGGGAAAGAGAAGAAAACTAACAATTTTTAATCTAACAAGAAAAAATGTGTTTAAATAACGTTAAGGATTGGTTTTCGAAGGGGTGAAGTATTTATTACTATTTTGTCATTTAGTTTAAAAAAAGGCCTAAGTGGAATAGATCAGTTATTTCTAAACATTCTAAATTATGTATTCTATTGGTTTTATTTTCTATAAGTAAGAGTTTACCATTCAATTTAGGATCAAATTTATGACCTGAGTCCAAAAGGTGGTTAGCAAAGTTAGAGTTTCTATAGGCATGTTTCCAGCTATTTATATGCTCTTTATTCCTAACTTTGATAGATCTACCTGATTGACTTATATACTCGGAGTCACAATCTTGACAGGATATTTTATAAACTCCACTTTATTATAAAATTTCCTTTTTATCTTTATTATTAAATAATATTATCTCTAGATTTTTTGTACAATAAAGCGCGACTTTAAGATTACATTTAGTTTTAATAAGTTTATTAATTGTATAACTATTTCTGTTTATATTAGGTAATTTACAATATTTAACTAAAGACTATCAATGTTAACATTATGGAAAGAATAGACTAAACTTTCAGCTCTTTGCTTTAACTTCTTTCTTAAAATATTATCTTGTTACCAAGGTTTATTTAAGAATTTCAATGAGGAAGAGATCTTTAAAAATTTAATATTTGGAACCAGGTTGGTAACATGTTTGAAAGAAAAGAATTGGAATTTCAATTGACTTTAAATTTATTTAACTAAAAAGAATTGTCAACCATTTACACCAAAAGCTTGTAAACACAGATTAGCAAATTCACTTATCTAATTATTAAACAGAAATGTATGAAAGTTAACAATTAAGAATATTTATATATTTTTACATTATTATATGCCCCAAAAGAACGTTTTACATTATGTTTGAATTATCCCCCCCCCATACAATTAGTTACTGAGTGAATTTTAAAAAGACAAAGAAACAATTCATCAAAATATTAAGGTGAGAAAATATAGTTTTAAAATAAAGTATTTTAAGATTAACAACTTTTGACTTATGAATTACACATAATCTATGACAATTTATTAATTTAATTTCTAAAACTAAGTTGGCCAACTGAAAAGAAAAAGATTAGTTTTGAACATGTATTTTAAGAAAAGTAAATTTATTTATCCAGATTATATTTTAAAGAAAAAAAAAGTATTTATATTGTCGTCAATAGTTTTTTAATTTTGAATATTAACCCCTTTGGGGTCGTGAAGCCGAAAAATGCATGCGATCCCATCCAAATTTATTTATTATTATTTTTTTTTTACAAAAGAAAAATTACCAAATCTAGCATTTAACATTTAGAATTATTTCACAGAGGCAGTTCAGGTTTTTTTTTTTTTTTTTTTTTTTTTTTTTTTTTTTTTTTTTTTTTTTTTTTTTTTTTTTTACTAAGGGGTACACTTTCAAACTAAATCGTTCATTATTTTGACTTTTCTATTTTTTTATTTATGACTTAGGAAGTCCTCAGCTTTTGCATGAACTTGAAAATCTGCTTAACTTAATTTCTTGTTCCCTCTTGCTTAAACCAGCTTTTGCTGCACAGAAATAATACATGTGACGGTTAACAAAGCACAAGCAATCTTAGACAGGTTTATGAGCAACATATTTTTATGTAATGAAGTTATATTTTCAAAAAAGCAATTTCTCTAAACTTAAAATGAGAAACAAAACAAAACGTAAAACGTATTCACAAATAAATTTCAAAATGACTTTCCATTAATAAAGATAGAAAGAAAGCTTTTGCTTTTGTCTGAATTTTAAACTGGCACAATTTACAAGCAATTTAAAATTAGTTGTAATTAAAATAAATGATTCATTAATTAATGTCTTGATTTTATAATAAGCTCAAAACTATAATTTAATTTTATACTGATTTTATAAAGAAAGTTATTTACTTTTGATTTTATGATAATATGAATTTACGCTTTAAAAGAAATGACAGATAACTTAAAATTTAATTATGATTGAAAAGATTTCTAGATTTTACATTCCTGTAATAAAATTACATATTTCTTAATATGGTCAACTTAATCTACTCAAAGAAAGATCACTGAGTTACCTGGTATGAAATAGAGAAGCCCTTACGAAGTTCGAACATAAAGAAAGACCTTTAGTAACCATTCCATGGAATCATGTAAATATACGGTTGATTTTAGTATCGATTCATTTGATTATTCTCGCACGAAATATTGATTGATTTTAAAACTTTGGTAGTGACTATTTAACAGATAGAAAAGATGACGTGCCTGCGACTTCACATTTTTAACTATACGAACTAGACTCTGCCCTTGAAGTGAATGCGAAAGTAGAGAGCAAGGTAAAAGTCGGGTGAAGTCGTCTTCAGAGCTTGTCATCCAGATCGCAGCATATGACAGACGGCCTTTTTTTAGAAATGTTAAAATTAAACTGCAATGTAGATAAATTAGACGTTACAATCTATTAAACTAACATCATCCTGATTTTTAATTCAATACTAAGTACTAGTTCACCACCATTGGTATCGCTAAGCATGACAATCTTTTTACATTCGGTAATTGGTATGTAGGTATAAAGACTTTTAGATCAAATTAAGAAAAGTTTTCATTGTTTTAAATATTGGTGAAATACCAACATACTCTTAATTTTAATAATTAATTTGTTTTATACAAATATTGAAGATGAATTTATAAAAGAAAATAGTTTTGTAAAAAAGTTGATGAACAATTAATTTTGTTTAAACATAAATGAAAATTTAATTTGTTGCAAAAAGTAATGTTAAATTATTAAAATAAATTCGTAGCGAAGATGAATTTATATATATAATATATAAATTATTTCATTACTAAGAAATGTGCTTCCAATTATTTTATTAATCTACACACTGGTTAAAAACTACCTAAGTGACTAATATAAATTGTGATAGAAGAAATTTCCAAAGAACTCGCTCTTGAGATAAGTAATAATAAAGAAAAAATTTCCTAGTGAGCTCCCTGAAGTAAAGGAAAATTAATAATAATTACGGGAAGCGTTAACTAAATGGGGTACCAATAGTTTAAGACCAACTTAATCTGTTGAAGGGATTAAGAGGTTCAGATGAAAATTGAAAACGCCTATACTTCCAGTGAACAGGCTGAACTATCTAAATACTCTCGAAAACACACTCTGTAATAAATTTTACAGGTTACAAGTTCTAAATACGATTTTTTAAACTTTGAGTATTTTATGAGTGTTTGTTATTCTTTAGTAATGCACATATTGTATAACGTTAATAATTAATGTACTTTTTTTTTTACAAGAATAAGGTTATTGTTATAAAATTGTTAAGGGTAAGTAACATTTAATATGTTTAAAAGTTTGTATTACTTATAAAAGAAGTATGACCTGATATACATAAGTATAATTCTACAGTTAAATAGACAATAGCTCTTATATTGGCTAAAGCTTCCTAAACATTCCATCATTGCATACGTTTACTCTACAAGACATTGATATACAACTTAATAGGAATAACTTACATCAATAACTTATAGTCATCATATATATTTAAATATTACAACAAGTTGTTAATAACCAAAAGCATGGATTAATAACAAGTTATTTGTTTATAAATTCGTTTAGACTTTCAAAAATAAATATTACTGATATGTATGATAATAATTAACACATTATCGCTTAAATACTCCAATTATGTGTGTAATAATTAGTTTGGTGAATTATTGCCGCGTAGACATAAGTCGGTTCGGTCGGAAATTCGTGCCCCAGGTTGGAAGGCCACTTGCCGCGTACTCTCCGCTCGCGAAATTTATAATTCGCTGTACGATCGCCACCGAATAGGGCGAACCACCTTCAGCTCGGATCTAACGCGGGCAAGGCCAAGATGCTCACTTTTACCTTTTATGCAATCAAAGATATTGCAATACTTGGCTCTAGTAAGTATGAGCTTGTCCTCATAAACCTACCAATTTTTAATCTACGCAAAATTCCCTGAATTTTATCTCAATGCTCGATTATTTGACTCTTTATCTAAAGTAACACTCTCTCTATCTGGGGAAGTGCCTTTTGGGAGAAATCGGCTCTTAAGTTCTGATAATAACTTTTTAAAAAATTTCAAATTATATTTCCAAAGCACACATAAAATATTTATCTTAGACAAGGTTATTTGCATGTACAGAATGGATATATATAGAAAACACAACAAATTTTAGAAATGAATTACGTATATAATCTTTCTTTTCAGCACAGTTAAAAAAGCAATTTCAAAATTTATATGACAACAAAGTTGATTAAACAACAACAAAACAATTTAAATATTTCACAAAATACAAATAGGATATTTCCTATATTCTAAACAAAATAAAAAACGCTAGACTTTTCAGACAGAACCACAGACAGTTTTTCCTGTACTGAAAAAGTCGTATTTAATTATTAATTATCTACAACACCAAAGCAGAAATTTATAAAAATGAATTTAATTTTTATTTATTCCCCAAATGACGTTATAATTAAAATGAAGTTAATATTTGCGAATTATTCCTTAAGTATATGATACCTTCACACTTTATTAGAAGTTCTTGTTGATTTTGGAATTTGTTGTTTAATTTAGCTGATGCTGATGCGATGTCTTCAATCCAGATGCTTTAGACGATGAGTTAGTTGAATGCTGATCTCGAATTCGATCTGCTAGGTTGCCTTGAAGTTCGAAATGAGTAGAAATTTTTCTAAGTCCAATTTAGTAGAGTGACAGTTGTAGTTTCCTCTCGGCTCGGAGTCTGTTGCCAAAGATACGTCTTCCTCGCGTCGATTCCAAAACAAAAGTACCCGTCTTTCGACGGATAAATTGTGGTCTCCCTTTCTGTGGGAAAATTCCCACTACCTGGAGCCAATTTTTCTCCCTTTTAAAGAGAAAAGTTTTTTCTTCCTTTTAAGTATTTTCAGGCCCTTTTGGTCTGAAATTTTCACACTATATATTTTACTAATCATAGTTTTTGTCTACTGAATAGTTTTCTTCCTTTGTTCTTTGTTAAAACACCTTTTAATTAATAATTTATTGTATTTATTATTCAGTGTTATTTGTGATCCAAGTTGGCATTGCAAAGTCCAACCGCTGAACTCTCACTGAGGGATGCGTGCGTCACTCGACAAGATTTTTCCTGAAAATTACAACTTCTGACATTTTTTCGTTCAACTCGCTATAACTTACGAACGCCCGGTCCGATTATCAAGTTACTTTCGGATTCTTCTTCCTCTCCATCATGTGGGTCTTGTGGAACTTGATTCGTCGTCCTAGTACCCTTCGTTCGCGAGTTATCGCCCTTTTCCCGAAAGTCGGATTTTCTTCTTTTGAACTTTTGAGATAAGTCCTTTCTCAAAATTCTTTTGACGAAATCTTGTTCCTCTTCTACTATGACGAAAAAATCTGTTTGTACTTTTTACGTAGCTTGCTTGGTTCTCGAGTTATACGTCCTTGTAGTTCCAAAGTTTCTATCGTCTTGTTTATAGTTCATAAACCCCCCCATTATATATTATTATTTCTGCTTTGATGTTTTACACTTTTACATACTAGACATATATAATTACATAGGTATTTCTCCTATTTAACTTTAAATTTAACAGCTTTTGGGCTTTAAAGTTTTACTTTTGGTAATTATTATATCTCCCTTATTTTAATTTGAAATTTGAATCTAAGTACATATTATTGTGCCCTATTGTGGTCTCTTCAATTGTACTTATTATTATTTTTTAATAACTCCCCCCTTCAACTCAAAAATTCCAAAAAACTCCCCAAGAATGACTTTCTAAGTCCATTCTCACCTGTTTATTATTATTATTTCATATTTTTTATTTATGATTATTGTTAGTTCCCCTCTTAGTTATGACTCTATGTTTTTTGAATTTTGAATTTATCTTTTTTCCAAATTTTAGGTTTTTGAGCCCCTATAAAAACTTGAATAACTTTTTTGTTTTATATGATTCTAAATTTATTTGTTGATATTATTGATCGGTTGATTCTACTTAATATTTATTTATAATAATAATTTAGTTTTTTAATAGAAACATTTCCTTTTCAAGCACGCAGTTCTGCACCTGAGCTGGCGTGACGTCATCGCCCCACCTCGTCTCCTCTCTACATGGTTTTAGCGCGGGAATTTAACTTGCTTTAAATTGACTTGAGACTTTTGACTCCACGTCAAACCGTCTCAATATGTAGGGGGTTTTGAGTTACTGTGAGGTGACTGTAGAAACACACTTCTTTTACTGGTTTGTGTGTGTGTGTGTGTGTGTGTGTGTGTGTGTGTGTGTGTACATTCTTGCGCTCGCGTGATTTTGTGCTGTAATAACGTAAGTAAATTGATGATTAGAAAACTATAAAAAAAAGTTCACTAATATCCAAAATGGCTAATTCAAACACATCATTATTCATAGTAGAGGAACTCAAAAAATTATACTTTTCAACCTTGTCAACCTTGTATTTTATTATAATATAAACATAAAACACTATTGATGTTATTTTTTAATTATTAATCTTATACTTTTTTTATCAGCTAGTGTTATAATTGAATGATATTTTAAGTAAAAAATATAGGACCTAGATGTGAATCGAACCTAGGAACAATGGTTTTACCCGCATGTTAATTTTCTTCGTTTGTTTAAAAATTAATGAAAAATGTTATTTTTATACAAAACCAAACTTATAAGACATCATGTTCTCAGAAAGATGCATAGAATTCATCTATGTAATAAAAAAAATTTTTGAAACGGTTTTGGAGTAAGTATGTTAGATGTCAAAAATGAAGTTAACATTTTTCAGAAAAACCTGAATCATCCAAAATCAATAACGTACCACATTTTTCTATGATATACACAATTTTTGTGTATTATTTGTGAATATATTTAAGGGAAAAAAATTGTTCCATTTTCAAAATTTAAAAAATTATTTTATGAAATTTGGGACATTGGTCATTTTATTTTCAACAATTAACCAAACATAGTAATATATATTTTATATAAAAGTTTTATATATCGTTATGTTCAGAAAGGTGCATAGAATGTAGTTGTGTAGTGAAAAAAAATGTTAGTTGTATCACATTTGGAGTTTTTTGGTCAAATACCGAAAAATCAAAGAGTAACGAAGCAGAAATTTTACAGAAATGGTAATCAATAACATACTAATAGATTTTTCAGAAATTTTACAACGATTACTAGAGATTTGTAATATATTTGTGAATATATTTAGGGGAAAAAAATAATAATTTGTTACATTTTCAAAATAAAAATGACGATTTTCCCTAAAAAGTGATACTCTGACTGTTGAGGTTATGTTGGACACCTCGACAATTTAGACGTAATTAGTAACTTTCTAAAGCTGGGCCTAAGACAAAATCATTAGATTTCACTAAAACAATATACTTTGCAAAGAATAAAACACATATTCACTTGTATAATGAAATAAAACACGCTATATAAGAAAATTTTGTTATAGCCTAGATTACATTTTACATTTTAGGCTATCCCATATATAAACCTTTCACAAAATAGAAATTTACTCAAAAACATAAACTTTAGAAATAAAAACACATATATTGTAACTTGTATACAAAATTTATATACAATTTGTATACACAAACCTTCAAAATAACATTTATTTAACTCCAAAACAAAATGCGCTACGTCATTTGTTACAGTATTTACGTCACAATTATTGCTATGTTTGTAGATCAAAACCAAACCTTCAAGTAAGTATTTGCCTATATCAAGTGGTACCAACTTGTAGAATGAAATTTCCTCTACAACATACTATAAAGAACGATACTTTTTTCTGACATAGATAAATGCATTACGTCATTTCGTAAACTGCACCGAATGCCAAATGAATTTCGTGCCGTCAGGTTTGTTCTATGGTCAAGTAGACGCTGGTCAATATCTCTGGATCTGTGTGACGCAGAAAAATTTGTAATCTACGGTTTGAAGGAGAAAGGTGTGATCTATAGAACAGAGTTTTATAGAACTTTTGGTCAACCCGTTTGACAGAAATATAGATTTGAAATCATATCGGGGAAAATGGCGTCGCGTTTACGAAAAGGCGCAGAGTTCAAATTTACGATTTTACGCATCAAATATATGTGAACTTCACCAATTTGTGGAATATTATTTATAACGTTTTGTGGTATTTTTTTTGCATGATTATGCATCTACGGAACATTAGCTTTCCAACGGTATTTTATTTATTGCGTTACGCACCATTCTAAGTGGGCGTAATGTTGAATTGCAAAATACGTGTTTTATAGTTGGTGAAATCGTTCGTCAACCGGTGGGCGACCTACTTGTAGGTCGCGTGCCATCTCAAGGGTGCCAATGCACGCCAATGCAATATTAACTGAGCTATCCTAGTCGCTTCCCACTATAAACACATACGTGATGGCTGCAAGTTGGGTAGATATAATGTTAATGTCGTTTGTAACGAAGTAATGGTCAAAAATTACAGCAAAAGCAAAGTCAAGTAAGAAGTGTACTCCCTATACTATGACGCGTATAGGATAGCAAGGTAGGTAGAGCATTGGCGCGTAAAACCAAAGTCCTCACTCTAGGTCGCATATCTTTCACTTTAAACATTACTTAATAAAACGCTAGTATATTTACATAAAGCTTTAGTTATCGCTTCGGAAGTGTGCAATTAACTTAAAATGAATTTATTGTACGTGTGAGTTTTCAAATAAAATTGCAGCTACCCTAAATGAAAATAATATCATATGCCATGACTGCACTATATTCGGTTACACAATACTAACATAATAATAATAATAATAATGGGAATTAAAACATTTTCTGAAATAAATGTTAATATTCAATACTAAAGTAATTAATTGTTATAATATAGTTGAGGTAGATAAAGCGATAATCACATCTCTAAATAAAATAAGATGATTAAAATTAAATATGTCATAAAAATAACCCATCCAAATTAAAACGACATATTTATTAAAAATTGAAATGCATGTACGAATCAAGTATTTTATTACAGTGTCTGTTTACATTCACGTAATCAATAATTTTTATTTTTAACTATATTCCTATTTATTTCCTATTAGTAAATCTTACTTATTTTTATCAACACTTAAATACTGACAATACAGAAATAAACCAAATTGATAATTACAATAATAAAAATAAAATTTATGTCATAAACTAATAAATATTATTATGTACTAAATTTACCGTATAGATAAATAAATACTTTTAAAATTTATATCCATTGAATGGGAAAACATTATATTACCTCACATTCTTCAGCAATTAGTTCTTTTATTATGGAAATATTATACAGTTGTTCGGTAAAAGGGCAAATGTTGATATTTGTGTTGATAGTACTGGGTAGTTGACGACGAGTGAAATAATAGAACAGCTTAGAGATTACTGGCATTTAGTTATCACGGATAACTAGAATGGGGCGTAACGTGCTCACGCCATCACAGCTGGTTGTAAAAACAGAGGCCTTGTGGAGGATGTTCGTAGAGAATACAGTACTATAATTTGTGATGTCGAGATAGTGTTCCATCAACATATGATATTAGCTTATAGATAAGTTTTTTTGAGTGTACTGGTTTGCTGAATAAAAAGAAACCTCTGGGTAGAGTGTGAACCATTTGTACTGCAGAAAATGTTGAGATGTTCGTGCTGCTGTAATAAGAAGCCCATATCGTTCAATTTGTCGTCAATCACAGTCTTTAAAGTTGGAAATTATTGGTAGAGGACATATACACTATCATCCCTACAAGTTGCAGATTGTACAACCCACGATCGGCTAATACTACGAGAATTCTATGGAGGATCGTTAGCAGAGTTAAACTTGCATGAATAGTTAATTAACGAAATGTGTATAACTGAAGAACCATATTTCTAATTTAACGGATTTATTAATAAACAAACCTTTCTTTTGGGGCAGAGTCTCTTACACGCTAACAACTTTAAAGTGTGATGTATAGTGGCATCTAATGGCGTAATTAGTTATTACTTGACTACTATAACATCGCCTTACTACGTTGTAATGTTGAATAACACAATGATATCTATGATTGTCGTACTCCATTTTTTACATCCTTATACTTTCGCAAAACAGAACTATTCCATGGCTTCCAAGATCCCCTGATCTGACAGCGTGCAATTTTTATTCTTGTAGGGTTACCTTAAAACTAAAGTATATAACAACATATCAATTCTACTGTAGATTTGAAAGCCAAGATTCAACAAGCAATCACAATAATTCCTGTTTAATATTTACGTCACACCTTAAGCAATTTCCCTAATAGAATGCAGGAATGTCTGCGAAAGATATAGATCAATTTTGTGAGATATAAATGTAAGATCAGAAAAAAATTTAAAATATGAAAAAATTCTAATGGAAACAAACGTTATATAAAATTTCTTATCAACCTCCAAAATGGAAAACCTATAAATATCATTGACAAAATTGTTCAAAATTTAAATACAATTTATCAGAGATCCCCAAGTTGTTAATTAGACAAAATAATGTAGAACAAGCCGTGTTCTAAATAGCACTAGATGCCAGGGTATTAGGACGAGTTGGATTTACCCGAAGAAATGGCTTTTAGTTATGCTTGTTTATTAAAATTAAATAAGAAGTAAACAACAGTGTCTAATGTATGCATTTGCATTAACGACTTTTGCATTATGTGATGTTATAATAATATATATTATAACATACCGAAATAGAAAGCTCCAAAGGTCAGTACCCGGCAGGCCATAAATCGTCAAGACATGAAAGGATTGACGGACATAAAAAAAAATGTTTCAACAGGGAAACAACGCACCCAAACCGTCACACAAGATCCATCAAAATTAAGCTTTTAATACCGAAACAAATTGTAACAAGCCAATCAGAGCAAGTGAATCAGTTCAGAAATAACGTCCAAAAATTAAAACTAACCAATGGAAGAAGAGCATCATGACGCTGTTTTAAAAAGAGGAGAACTTATAAATAAGGGTAAAAGGCAGGACACGTGGTTCTTTTGAGGTATTTTGGTTCCGACGTCGTATTAGAAGGTTGTTCCGGGGAAGTGTTTCTCCTGATCGAAAGAGTTAAGTGTTTGTGAAGGACTTTGCCTATCCTATTCGTCGTTTTTCTTTTTTAATAGAACTGTTAAGTTTATAAAAGTCAATAAAAAGTTATCCGTCGTTTTAAAAACTAAAAGAATCGTCGTATTAAAGTATAAGAAGTCTTCGTGGTCGTTAAGTGAGATAAGTGTGAAGTTTAAGGAGTCATCGTCGTATTAAAATTAAATCAGTGAGAAGAAGTATCGTCGTAAGAATTAAAAGCATCATTGTCGCAAGAGTGAGTGAAGAAAGGTGTAACCCGCGATTGGGATCATCTACTGGAGAGGCAAACCATCCAACCATCACGCAATCTTCGAGAGAACCACGGAACGAGAACAACCCAAAAAACTGGAAAGGAATACGTCAATTGATAAGTAGAACTTAAAGGACAATACATTTTATAAATTACCACCAAATTTTGTTTTTGTAATAATAAAATAAATTATAGCTACCTAAGAACCAACGAACCCCAATAGAGATTTAAATTAAATTCAAGTAAATAACCTTCAGTTAGCCGGAGCAAATATTTTATAAAGCTAATTAAAATTAGAGTCAAAATTAAATTGATGCATTCTTAAATTCCTTGTTTTAGACTAAGTTGTTTAGGATTAGAATTTATAGTGAAGATGTACCTAGTTTAAGCCGTAGTATAAAATTGTAGAATAAGATATTAATCAGTAATATTTTGAGCATCAAGGTAAAAAATTATGTTTTAAATGATTAAAAAATTAATATTTAAAAGAATTAATTATTCAATATGTTTAAATAAAATTGAGTTATAATCCCACATGTTTTGAGTGTTATTATTTAATCAATTGTCAAATAACTAAAGAACTAATAACTAAATGAATCATAATAAATTAATAAATAGTAAAAGAAATATAGGAGAGTTTTCCTATATTTAAGCGACCAACGTGTAGCAAATAATAAAAAAAAATATATATAACGTCTTAAACGTTATATTTGGCGACCCAACAGGTGTGGCTATAATTAAATTAAATTAATTAATTAAATTGATAAATTGGTGGTATATTGAATAAGTTAAGAAAGACATTCAAACAAGTTTAAAAAGACAATTAATAAATTAAGTTCATGTTTAGAAAGGATAAGAAATTAAATATAAGCCAATTTAAGTTAAGAAGAAGTGATAGGTTAAGAAGTAAACCTAACAATAGTAGAATTAAAATGGCAACTAATGACCAAATTGAGTTAGGGGAAAACAGGGAAACTGATAACGAATTAGGTGTAGAAGGAATTGAGAGTAGGGAATTAAATGTAGAATCTACGGGGGAACCAATGCAAATTAATAATGGGGAAACAGTAGACGAAATTAACGGGGGTAAACAAAATGAAAGGGTGTTGGGGACGGAGCCTAGTTTCAATATAGAATTATTAATGAGACAAATGATGGAACAAAATGCAAAACGCGAAAAAGACGCGATTGAACGCGAGAAAGCCAATAAAGCAGAATCTATAGAAAGTATGAAAACGTTGTTAGAATCAAATAAGGCAGAGATAATCGGATCAGTTAACCTTAAAATTCAAGAGATTAGGGAAGAAATTAAATTAGCCAGTAAAGCCGTGGAGGAAAAATTAGAAAAATCTATAAAGGGGAAATGTTCAGCCATAGATAATAAGATAAGGACCGTCGATAGCAAAATTAACGAAGTGGGAGAGAAAATTCAAAATGTAGAAGTTCAGTTAGATCGGAAAATCGAAGAAAATAAACAGGGAACCCGGACACAAATTGTAGGACTAGAAATTAGGACCACAGATTTAGAGACAAAAATAAACGAAAATAGCTATGTCGAAATTCAAAATAAATATTCAGAGACAAATGACCAGGTTAGGGAATACGTAGAAAAAACAAAGGAGTTGCAGACAAGGATTACAGAAGTAAATACGCGTTTGAATAAAATTAAAAATGGTGAAGTGATAAAGGAGCCGGAAAATATGAGAAATATTAACTTTACGGGGAGGGAAAGATTCCCAATGCAATTTTTAAAAACCTTAAAAGAAATGAAAGAATATTATGGGGAAGAAAACGGAAATTGGATAGACAAATATTTAAAGGATGGCGCATTTATATGGTGGCAGTTGCATCGCGAAGATATCAAGAGTTTCAGTGAGTTCGAACACATATTTAAAGAAAAGTACTTTAACGAGATCATACAGGGGGAGATAAGAGATAGGTTAGAATTCGGAAGATATAAAGGACCAATTAATGAACAGACAGTAAGTTACGTAGAGAACATTCTATTGGAATCTGGATCCCTCGAGCCGCGTCTTACTGAGGTACAGTTAGTCCATAAAATTGCAAAGCATTTTCACCCAACAACGTTGGTCGCCGTTATTACGAGGGGTATTGCAACGAAGACCGAGTTCATAAAGTTAATAATGGAGTTCAAGAATGTGCCGTTACCACCTACCAACTTTAGGGAACCCCCCAATCGACAAGAATCTCCAAACAAAAACAACCATTATGAAAGCAGGGACAATAGAGACAGACATCCAGGTCACTGGACGACAGGGTATAATAAATTTAAAAACAGAGGACCGACATATTACGGGAAAAGAGAAACACAGAATGGTGAGGGGACTAGCCGACAAAAACAAGACAATTCACAATGACATGGGGGAAGGGGCAAACAACTCTTAAATAACACATAAAGATAAATAATAAAGTTTTTTTTTTAATTCTAGATAAATAAATTTAAACAAAATAGAGATAGTCTTACGATAAATTGTTTTAAAAGGAAGGGTAGTGTATAAAGGAAAGGGCATTGTTCGGTTAACCATAATAGAAGTCAGTCTGTAGGTCAAATTCCTGGGGTTATTGTTAGCGTAGAAAAGGTTGACACGGTCATAAATTTTAAGTTTAAAGAGACGATAGACAAATGTAAACAACCGATCGATAGGTTTTATGTTTAAAGGGTAGTTTGTAAATATTAAACGTTGTTAGAAAGATATGAATTTTAAAGTTAAGTAGGTAATTACATGATTAGATTAAGAAAACAAATATGTGTGAATTAATTAGTAAGTAATATAATAGTTGTAAAAGGAAATTAAGGGTGTATCAAATTTTAGAATTTTAATTAAATTGAAAATTTTAAAATTTTGGGGACTTATATAACATACCGAAATAGAAAGCTCCAAAGGTCAGTACCCGGCAGGCCATAAATCGTCAAGACATGAAAGGATTGACGGACATAAAAAAAAAATGTTTCAACAGGGAAACAACGCACCCAAACCGTCACACAAGATCCATCAAAATTAAGCTTTTAATACCGAAACAAATTGTAACAAGCCAATCAGAGCAAGTGAATCAGTTCAGAAATAACGTCCAAAAATTAAAACTAACCAATGGAAGAAGAGCATCATGACGCTGTTTTAAAAAGAGGAGAACTTATAGATAAGGGTAAAAGGCAGGACACGTGGTTCTTTTGAGGTATTTTGGTTCCGACGTCGTATTAGAAGGTTGTTCCGGGGAAGTGTTTCTCCTGATCGAAAGAGTTAAGTGTTTGTGAAGGACTTTGCCTATCCTATTCGTCGTTTTTCTTTTTTAATAGAACTGTTAAGTTTATAAAAGTCAATAAAAAGACCAACGTGTAGCAAATAAAAATAATAATAAAAAAGAGTACGTATTAAACGTTATAATATTGTTTACACTGATGACCGACGGTACTTAATAGAATTCCATTTTAACAAATGAAACACAATTTTCCTTTTGTAAATTCTATAATTTATTTGGTCTAGCCGACCATGGTTTGGTCTGACGAAACATGATCGGCTAGACCAAATAAATTATAGAATTTACAAACAAAAAATGTGTTTTATTTGTTATATTAATATATGTTTCGTTTTACATAGTAGCCACTTAGACTTTCTTGATTTATAAGCCCATTTTAAACTATAAATAGACTGATTATCATACGAAAGCTAATGTTATATAGTTTTCTATGGTTAGCAGAACAATGGCAACCAGAATTGTTATTCAGGTGACGCTACCGTCACGTTTGCAAAAAACCGTTACATAAATAAAATCAATTCTTAAAGTTACACTGATTAAGTTTTTTACGGTATTTACCATTTCAATAAACTTCAACATGACCGCCATTGGTAGTTCCGAGTATATCAACGCCGTGTGCAATATACATTCAAGTCTTGGCCAAAGTGTCATTTAAGAAACTTTCAATTGTATATCATATCTTTCTATTCTATGTCTATTCTATGAGGTGTGATATGTGGAAATAGGAGAAGACGATGTGTTGGCCCGTTTCGACATATTATCCATCGATTGAGATATTCATTTGATAAATAATGTCCAATGAGACTGTAACCCATCTTTGTTCAAAGTTTTTAAGGCACAACTTACGCTACGATTATATCCACATAGGTATTTTTGTAACATAGTTACAACCTTCAAACTTTGAGCATTAAAAAAACAATAATGTTTTAATGTTATTACAGTTATACAATTAGATTATACAATTTAAAAAATAGGTGTAAATTAGTTTCGCAAAAACACTATAATGAACTAATTGGCTATATTACGTTTTGTTAACTTACGTGTGTATAAGAAAATGGCAGTCTCTTACTTATTTTGTTATTATTATTAGCTAAATCAAGACGAAATTCTAATGTTGTATATATTTTTACAACAGTTTTGTTACTAAATATAATTATGTTATAAGTATAATACAACTATAATATACAATATTAGTATTCCATTTGAATTTATTTATAATAGTTAAAAAAATATCATTGAAGTTATTGATAGACAACAGTTTTCTTTTATCACACGTAAGTTAAGATATAATAAAATAAAAATAAGGTAAAATCAAACTTCAATTAAGGAATATGTAAACAAGATTAATTATATTTAAAGTAATTATTCAAAATCCGTAATTCTAACTAAACATATTATTTTTATGAAATGTTGTACAATAGCAAAACATATTATAAGGTACAAGTACTGATAATATATACTTGGTGAATTTGGTAAATTTAAGTAAATAAACTTAAATATTGATTTAATTTATCAACGTAATGAACAACCATAAAGAATATTTTAATTTAATTACATTTAAAGTAATTTTGTATCTATAAATTTTTGTGTGTATATCAAGTACTGTACTTTACATTTACCTCTACAAACGTTTATATCCAATTTTAAAAAAATAATAATAATAAATATGAGGTAGATTTAACTGAACTGCATACTTTAAAAAAAATATGTTGAAATAAAATAACAGTAGAATTTGTGTACAGATATCATATTCCGAACAATAAATAACCAGGCTTTGGTTGGAACATCGTTTTGGTAGAGTAAACACTATTGTAGCGCTATATTTTTTATTTCCTACCATGACATCAAAACAAACGGATGTTATATATAACGGTGATTTATTTACATAGTTCTCTTGTTTTGACGTTTTTTAGATAAATAATAACAATAATAACGTTTAAAAACTGGATTCGCATTGTTATGTACAATCAATACAATTATTTAATGTTACAAAAAAAAATGTAAATTAGTACTAATAGTTTTAAGTTAGGCTAGATTTTATATTTAGAAATAAAAATATAACATTTATTTATTTTTGTTATTATGATGATTCTCTTTTTTTACAGTATGGCAGGGAGATACACCTCATCTCTGAAGTTTTCAGGTCGATACTTGACGGTAACACATACTTCATGAATATTTATTGTTAGCCATACGTTTTATATTCTGCCAATATCTCACGCGTTTATTATTACTCCTTCCATTCATACTTCTCACCTTGACGCCAAAGCAGAGAGATTCTAAATGTAACAATGATTTATTTGCGAAGTCAATTATTTTCTGCAAATGTTTTATCTGATATCTTGCAAATTATTATTATTTTATCATTGATTAAAGTTTTCTATTATTTAGCATATATTGCTAATTAAACAATATTGCATGGCCTTGTCAAATTCCACAAATATACACAATTAATTAAAAGAAATAAATATGTAATTTTAAGTTTTCCTAAATTTATTTGTCACCAACAAATATCATCAAATAAAAATTACAATTATTAAATATTTATATATGGTAATTTATTTTTGTTACATTATATGTTTTTGTTTTATCCTTTACCGATTTCATATATGTGTATGTCTACAATTTTCTACATATATTGCAGCAAATAAAACTATTCCATATTCCATCATCCAGTAACATAACATCCAATAACATTAATTTATAATTGTAGAAAGTCTTATAAGATTATTTAAACGGAAAATGTATCTAAACAAATATTTAAATGTGAACCTTTTGAAAATATTTTGACTTAACCAAAGTATCATCCTCGATCAAAATTCAGAAATAAAATTGTATTTATTAGGGACAAAATATATTCTATAAAATTATAATTCAGTATACTATAGTCGATTTTAAAAATGTAGTTATTTAATACCTGAGTCAGATTATTATATTATATACATTATTTAGAGTTCGAAACCTTTAAGATTGATTAGGTCGTCCCAGTGATTAACAAATTGAAATATATTTACATGGGTTTTAAATATATGTTTATATCTTATCTCTGAGATAAGTGTTCCACTTTGAGTAAGTTTTGAAATACATAAAATAAAATATTATTAAATATTTTAATATTAATTTTTTTTATTTCACTACACATATAAAAAAAACATGAACCTTTACATTGAATTATTTAATTAATATTATTAGATTCATTAATTTTTGTTATTATAAACCTCATACAGAAGATAACTCTATGGCAAATAAATATCCATTTTAATAGAAAGTTATCAGGAACTCTCGTCCCCTAGCTACCTATTTTTTTTTTAGTACTAGTGCAATGCTTCATAATGTGCAAACACATATAAAAAACCAACGTGACCAACTAACAAAGAAACACACATTAATATTATTAGTATGATAAATGATTAATATTTATCATTTATTATAAATGATCTTCTATGATCAGTATCAGTAAAAATTATTCTGATGTTGGATGTAATCTCGGTCTATATATCTGTATATGATTATTTTTTTCATATAAGAGTAGTTCCTTAAGCCATGACTAGAAACAAATATCTTCTTAGGAAGTTATTATATCAGAGATTAATTTATTATCTCGTCACATATCAAATAAAATTAGTAAATTATATTTTATCTCCGATTATTACTAAAAAATCAAAAATGATTAGCTCTTTTCTTGAAATAATAAATGTATGCATTAATATTATAAAATCAACAGTTTCGTAATTCTACAAATCATGTGATTCAGTCGAAGGTAAAAATGTCTGACTAAAATTTTCTTTCAAATGATAAAATAATATTATTCTAAAAAAATATTTTTTTTTTACAGTGAATATGATGTATACCGATGTTGGGGCACGTAAAGTGTTATATATATATATATATATATATATTCCTAAACGCCTTTATATTGTGGACACGACACCACAATTACCTCAAAAAAAAACTTAATAAATCATACTTCTTCACTACTCCTTCACTGTCGGGATAATGTGGAAATAATCATGATCATTATTTAAACAGTTTTCGTGATGTACCGTTAATGTTCATGAGGAGAGAATTAGTATCATCTGCTAAGGAAGTTCCGTTCCAAGAAAAACGTGTGTTCCTATTTGTCTTTCAAATTTTCAATGTTGGTTAAGTGAAATCAATAGATAAATTTCTTGTGTAAATTAAATAAAAAATTTTTTGATAAATTTCATTTGAAAAAAAGGAATAATCTGATACGATATGGACACAGGATGGACAGAGTAATCGATAATAAAACTGGTGTTAACAATATCTCCTATGAAAACTTTAAGAAAGCAGGTTGTAATGTTACATATTACATAATTCTATCTCTGTTTTTTGACTGTTGTCTAAATTGTAATTCGAATTCTGACCTCAAAAGAAATGTATTATGGCATAGTGAGATCTCGAGTCAAGGACACGAGCACAGCGAGTGGAGGCATCTTCACATATGTAAAACCTCGAAGTCCGCTAAAGCCGCGCCTACCGTTGATTTATCAATACAATTTTACATTACCTACAAAGCCCAAGAAACCAACTCTTGGGGTTTACATTGAAAGGATCTGATTGTATTACATTACATGAGAAGGCTGGGGATGTTCCATGATGGCAACATCAACTCGTTTTTCCTGTAAACTATCAAATTCGTAAAATCTAACGGTAAAGTTGAATTTTAGTTTTATTAACTTTAAATCTTACTTTATAGTGACAAATTATTAAACTGAAATGCATTAACTTGATGAAGTTTAAATTTGTTCAAATCATTTCCATAATTCGTGCTAGATAACTAAAGTAATAAAAAGACAAACTCCAACTTTACGTCCTCTATCCTTATAATATTATTACGTCAACTATTCCTATAAATATCTTTTATTAGAGGAAGTTTATTACTTATTTCATATGGAGCTAAATAAAAGATAATTATAGGATTAGTTGAGTAATATTATGAAATAGAGTGCTCTTCCCTAATCCGGAGAATTCACATTCCATAAAATACATTCGCTTTCGTCAAAAAACATCTTAAATATCACAGTGTCTTATTGCACTCATTGTTAATTTAGAACACTTTAGACTATTTAACGCATTAACCCAAATATTCTCTTCTAGAGTACGGCAAACGCTAAAAGAGTTAACCAGTTTTTGTTTATACTTTTGATAACTGTTTTATTGTTTAGTAAATATCATGAAGCTTAGATGTAAGCCCTAACAAACTAGCCTATTCAAATTACCCTATCGTTCATCAAGTGAAAACAGCTGTAATATTAGACATATTTTTTTAAATAGTTACATTCTTCGACTTCCACATTCACACAAGAGAGGTTTTAAATTCATATCTGTTTAAAAAATATATTCATATTAATATCTGTATTTTATTGTTAAATATAAAAAAAGTGGATCAATCAAGTTATATTTTGTTGGAGAAATTAATATTACATGGTAAGTATTACATACTAAAAATTTTATAATTACATGCTCTAAATTTCATAAAAATTAAAGACAATATTAATCCTAAATTTTTGAAATTATTTATATGAAGTTATTAATTTAAAATACATATGTCTACCTTATCGATATACATAAACCGCTAAATTTATGTGTTTATCAAAAATATGCCTAGTGATTTAAAAAAATTATAAATTACTCCTATTTTCTAAGCAAATTTCAATCTAAGTTTTTAAATATCAAATATCAAATCAGTTTATTTATTTGTAAACACACTGAACTTTGCCGGGCATGCAGCTTATTGTATATTTATCTCATCAGAGCTGAAATGTCTCTGGGGAGGAGGTGCTTTGGCACAGTTTGTCTAAACACCAACTCCAAAACTTGACTACATGCAACATGGGTGCACTGATATGAATGATGTGTAGATAACAGAACCTTGAAATTGCTTTCGACCTGTCAGATAATTCTTAGCTTTACTATTGAACTCGACGTATTTGTCGCTCGTTGAGATTTAAAGGAGGTAGGAAACACAATGTAAGAAAACTTAACACAATGTAAGGTTTCAACACAATGTAAGAAAACTTACGAAAAAAATAACTAATATATTTAACATAGAAGTGAGACGGAACATCTTCATGAAGTCAACAATAATTTTTGAGTTATGTTCTGAGATGTTATGAGTGTTATTGGATCTCAGGCAAAACATGTGGACAAATACAACTATCTTAGGATATCATTCTGTAAAAGGTATAAAAGAGAGTACTTCTTTTTGAAAGATGAAACTATCTGACTGACAAAGACAAGAGTTAAAGATTTAGCAAGCTTTGGGGGTTGGAGAAAGAGTTTTACCCAGGAGCGAGAGGTCGGTGAAATATATAGCACTCTGGAAATACATTATTTTCTATCTCATTAAATTCTACTGTTAAATCATTTCTCATGAGATCACATCCCCAAGATTTAATTAAATTTGTCTATGCTGATGAAGCAAAGTTGTGAGAAGAACCAAATATATTAAACAAACGTACACAAAACACAGGGTTTCAAAACTAGACTTTTAGCAAATAGACAGAATAATCTAGATGTGAAGCTGTCTTTGCAGCAAGCAAACCGAATGTTTTAGGATGGTAATTTTACTTTCATTTGTTAAATTCATCTGGTTATGTATATTCTTGAAGTAAAATGAAAACATTTCTTAAAAAATGTGACAAGGGTAGAAACGATATCCAAATACCACATAAACAATGAAGGTTAATGGATCAGTAGTGGCTGAAGGTTAAACCATGGTGATCCTGACTCACGAGTCATGTGTATATCGTGAAAGAATATTGCCTCAAATTTTATGTTGTAAAAGGAGACATGTAGTGGAGAAGAAAGACTTGTCCTGGGTTGAAGAATCACGTGCAAATAGAGGATCAATGACGAGACTTGATTCATCTGAACGTATGTTAAAAAATAATAACCATAAGACACAATTATGCATTTTGGTATGTAAAGATAATAACTGTTTTGCTGCTGTTGAAATTCTGTTCTAAGTATTTAATGCTCTTATTGTTTATTAATTTGTAATAAAAGCTATTTCTTCTTTATTTATGTAATTCCTAATATTAAAAAAAAATTATAATAATTTATACTAAAAAAAAAAAAAAAAAAAAAAAAAAAAAAAAAAAAAAAAAAAAAACCAAGAAATGACCAGAGTTACAATATAGGAGTTTCAAGATAAAGAACGTAGTCAGCTTTTCAGTTATTAGTCAACATTAATCAATTAAACACATTATTAGTTAAAAATTGTTTTGCACAAATAAATAAATGAATGATATCAAATTTACAAATTTAAATAAAACATTGTAAAAAATACTTCAGTTTTAAATTAACTGTTTTTTTTTTTTTTTTTTTTTTTTTACATTTAAAGAAAAATATATGTGCACATAATATATTGATTTAGTGTATGTTTTATTGTTATGAAGTTTATTTTAATTACCTTGAAGAGCATCCGATCACTTTACATTGTGATTTATATCGGAAAGACCATCAGGAATTCAGTTAATTTATTACGAACATTGCAATCCCGAGACCACTAACTGGAACTTTAACTTTTTCAAGTAGTCTTCTGTTAGAGTCCTTTATTTCATCGTTCTTATCAGGTTTCTCTTGACCAACACGTTACCTTTTCGGACTCTGACGGTGTTAGGGTATTAGAGGGGTAGGAGAGAATTTATTTTATTCCATTAGTTTTTATAGCTATTGTGACCGATAGGGTTTCGACTTTAAATAAAAAAAACAAATATAATTATGTGGTGAAAGATACACAGAATAATATGAAATACTGATATAATTATTGGGTAAATAGGTATTATCGGTTAGTTACGTTTAAAATCTCGGTTGCGTGTTTAATTTTAACGTGTTTCTGATATATCCTATATATTATTTAAAAGTATAATTATTATGTTGGTGGGTTATTTCTTTATAAAATGAACGGGACCGATTAAACTATTTTTACGAAGTGAGAAATAGGCAAATTTCTACAAACATTTTAAAGTGTATAACTGTGACCTAAAGATTTGCTCCGCAAGGCTTGTTTTTGATAAATATACCACAACCATGAAATAGATCATTTTTCGTTTAAATGTTGTTTAGAAAAACGTATTTGTCTAGAATTTTGTGAAATGAACAAACTGTATTTGCATATAAACAGCGTTGTATACCTTCTCAGTGGAAGTGGAAGGCTTTGCATGAATTGCTTTGAATTTCCCTCATGAAAGTATAATTTGGTGTTAGGCTCCCTTCCAATCACATGGGTTCATTGATCTAAAAGTCCCCGCTCTTGTAAAATGGGTTCATAGCACAATTTATTTTATATTGCACATAATTACTTAAACATAAAGGGAAATACGCGTGTAATGTAAAATATAAAACATACTTTATAGAAGTTGTAGCTTATTAAAAATTTCCTTCAGTGAATTGTGAATCATAACTTGGTATTACAAATGAAGCAGGGCATTAAGAAATAGGTTTACGTTATAAGTTGCCATTAATTGTTGATATTCATTTATAAAAATGTAAATATAGGCCTATGTTTCGTGTAACTATTGGGATAACACTGATTTCAAAATTACGAAACAAACTAAAACTAAAAACTGCTGTCCCTTTGTTCATAGGGACAGTACTTCTAATATCATTCTTACAGATATATCTTGGATATACTTGTAATTTTGGTCGTTTAGTACACGAAAAGCATAAAACGTAACTTAACGTAGGGTAATTTTAGTCTCATTCCTAAATATTTACTAAAATTGACTTACATGATTTAATTTACATCAACCCTGATCTATCTGTCGTTGTATATTTGTGTAGCTTTATAATATTATAGCTTGGAATGGAAAATTTAAGTGTCTGTATAACTAATGTCTTGAGAAACTTTGGTGAAACTGTACCACTTTATGCATCCTGATTCATTTAACATCTAAAACACTCATTACGTAGAACTGAAGTTTATATACATGATAGTTAAGTTAAAATTAATGTATATACTCCAGTTTTACTTGATATTTTATTATGAATAAATTTATTTGGTCACATATTACTTTTAACCATTTTAATTTTCATTCAGATATTTAAAGATTCTTATCCAACTGATTATGAATTTAGTTTTCCATAATCAGGTGTTTTTCCTTCCTAAGATGTATTCTGGCATGAATTTGTTAATGAACATTTAAAGTATTTACAACGTATGTAGAGCAACTCGAAAATTACATATGGTATACCCAACTCTAGTCTTTAAATCCGATTTAGCTCCTACTTTTTTAATTAAGCAAAGGAAAAACCTGAAATTTCCGATGCCTTAGTAAAATATTTAGTGTTTATGAAATAGGAAAATGTTTTACAAAAGTAAAACCAAGCTGCTTAAACTATTAGAATAATTATCGATATTACGTATAAGTTACATTACTAAATATTGATAAATAGGTAGTTTGAGATTATTTATTGGTTCTTTTGTACGGTTAACTTCTATTACAAATTTCTTATAGTTCTGACTGGAAAACTATTGTTCCTCCATCTACAGAATTTCACGTTTAGACTTGTCCTATAGGTTGGAACTATTTGTGTTTTAAATTGATTTTTTTCTCATAAAAGCTTCTCCATTTTCCCTGGGAATTTCACATTTTGTTCATTGAAATCCTCCCCTTTTCCATCTAGGCAAAATATAATGCTGACATTTACTTTGTTTTATTATGTTGTAAAAGTTACAACATTTATTGAAACTTATTGTAAAAATCTATGTTCCCAAACCAACACAATTTTGTAATTTTTTAAAAATTAAGTAGTTAACAAGTAATTACTTGAACAAGCTTAAAGGTATTGTAAAGCTATTAATTCATTTATATAAGATCTATTTGTTGATGATATACAGAAATTAATAAAACTAATTACAGTTTATAACTGTATGCTAATTTGTTTACCACTTCTCTTACTTCATCTAGAATACAATTTAAAACTTCATTTATACATTTTATCTAACATCATTTGGGTTATTGATCGATGGGATTTATATTAAAAAAATTCTTGTGCCAAAACTGCCATTTGTGGAGGGGTAGGTGATGTATTCCCATGTGGTATAAAGTATATTTTTTGTTCTTACAAACATACCCCAATAGACATTTTTATTGTTGTACTTGTTCAAAACATAAAGGGGAGATTTTTGAAATGCATGATAACATTTTTGATAAATTATGATATTAAATCATTATTTCTACACATTACATATATAATAATAATAATAATATGATATGATAATATGATAATGATATTATTCTCCTCATATAATGATTTAATGTCATTATTTTTCTGATAAGTTTTAAGAATATAATCTTAAGAGAAAGAACGTTTGAAAAATAATTGAACTGTATGTGTGTGTTGCATAAATTGAAATAATTTGTTGGTCTGTCTTTAGCTGATTTATTATTCTGGCGTTTATACAGTGCATGTCTTTATTTAACTGTAGCATCTAACGATTGATATAGAAACAAATGTAAATTAATGATTGTTAGGCAACGTGATTATGTTTTTACTCTTTGTGTTGAAGATTAGGTGATGATTCTAATGATCCACCGTTGTATAACACACTCTTTAACGGGTTAATTACTCACGTCAGAGATGTAAATAAGGTACTAGCTCGAAGGTAGAATTCATTTATACAGATACGCTTCCCCTGAGAATTTTAAAATTCAAGTGTTGTAAAATAACTGTTGTAGTAGTGACAAATTATATTATCCAATACAATGTCAAATATTAAAATCTGTACATGATAGTTCGTGATTGAAAATTTAAAATCATTAAGAGAGTTTAAATTAGAAGCGAACTGCTTTTTGAATTCTCTTAGTAACGAGAAAACGTAAAATAATTTTAGACTGATTCTTCAAAGTCCATAAATTTCACGTATAGGTTGTGTTTAACTTGAAAAATTAACAACATATATTTTGTATCGCAACATACTTATCAAATAATATCCAATTTAATGTCAAGCCCTTCTTAAAGTTTCACTGTAATTGTAACTCGTTCTGTTCCAGTTCCCAAAATTTACTTTGTTTACTTTGGATTTAATTCGTACAAGTGAAGACATTTTACCGTTTTACATTGCAAAATTAAATATTATTATTATTATTATTATTATTATATTATTATTATATTATATTATATTATATTATATTATATTATATTATATTATATTATATTATATTATATTATATTATATTATATTATATTATATTATATTATATTATATTATATTATATTATATTATATTATATTATATTATATTATATTATATTATATTATATTATATTATATTATATTATATTATATTATATTATATTATATTATATTATATTATATTATATTATATTATATTATATTATATTATATCATATCATATCATATCATATCATATCATATCATATCATATCATATCATATCATATCATATTATATTATATTATATTATATTATATTATATTATATTATATTATATTATATTATATTATATTATATTATATTATATTATATTATATTATATTATATTATATTATATTATATTATATTATATTATATTATATTATATTATATTATATTATATTATATTATATTATATTATATTATATTATATTATATTATATTATGTTATATAATAATTATTATTATTATTTGAAATCCAATTCATAACTTAATTAATTGATGCTTTAAAAATAATTCCTTGAAATAATCAGTTTAAATATAAACAAATTTTGATTATATTAATAGTTATTATAATGAAAATATACCGTAATAATTAAGTAATTGACGTAGTTGGGATCTAAGGCGGTATATTAGAATTAATAATTTTATAAGTATCATAAATGATATTTTCCCGTTTTCCTTTAAATATTAAAACCCTAAAACGCAGTTATTGTTGAAATTTCAATACAGAAAATACATTGTTAATTGAGGAACCTTTTAACCAACCACCACCTATCCACAACATATATGGTATCATAATGCAATAAACCAATTGACTGCAGTAGATAAATTATATGTTTTCCTGTGGGTACTTTACCACATGCCACTGAGCTGCTATGATACAGCTTATAAACTGGACAAGAAGATAATACAGTGTACATTCGATGTTGTCAGACAAATACATTAGAATATATAAAATGTACAAAGCGACATTTATTAAAAATAAAATTAAAATAAACTTAAAGAGCTTGCTGAAAAATAGGTTCAGATGAAACAGTGGTCTAAAATAAGATAACTTGGTTGATAAATAAACATATAGCCAAGTACACTGGCAGTCGCAGGGTATCGCCTGAACACAGGGCATTTGACTATGCCACCTTAACAGGATTCGTGACCTTCACTCAAATTCTTGTTTTTTAGTTTATTGAGGTAAACTTCCTAAAGGAGAGAATAATAAGACCATAGTTTATTGAAATGCAAGAACGCTGACGAGTTCAGACTCAAAGTTGTGATAAGAAACAGCTAGTCTACACAAAAGGACAAAAAGGATTAAAAAAATCTCCTTGCGCCTGCTGCATATTTTCCCTTGTCATTAAAATCAAACTTGCTTTATGCAAAATGTCAATATCAACCGCTTTGATGATTTTCTTGTGTTTTAATTCTGTCCATCGACCGATTAAGAGATTTCTAGAGTATTTTTTCTTTCAAAAATCCAAAAGTAAAACTTATATGAAGATAAGGGAAGTTACAGGAAGCGTGTTTTTATGATTTCTACTTGAATACAGAAAAGCAATACTGTCCCACAATAAGGATTTTAACCTTCCCTTTTGACTGCGTTTTATAAACAATATTGGTAGCAACTGAACAAACAGAAACTACACACCACACACCAAGCACCAAATTTTGATTCCGGAAATGGAACCCGAAGCAGGGGATTTTCTGTAGGACAGTAGTGAATATTATGATTAATTACAAGTCAGAACTTATGAAATATAGTGTTAGCTCTAGTTCATTAACAACAATGTTTTTAAGGCGGCAATACAAATACTGCTTCTGTTTCTGTTTAAAAATTAAATTCGGATGTCGTTTCTATCATTTTAAATATTTATATGTACATAAATGTTACATTTAGAATATAATTTTATTAAAACCATTTGTACCAATTTAAAAATATTTGAGATAGTTAAGAGATATTTTTGTAAATTTTGAGATATTTTTAAAAGATTTGTTATCGAACATTAAAATAATTTGTTGTAGCAAAATTAATTGCAAGAGTAGATTTATCCAGGTTAAGTTGTGGTATTTAAATTAAGATTTAAATAGTTTCCTTTACAAACTAAATTTACTAGTCCGTAAGTATTTAAAAAAAAAGTTAAATATTAGAACACTCGAGAGCATAGTTTATAACCATAATTTGACTTTATACCATAGTACATTGATATTACAACATTTTTCAGATATATATATAATTCATCTAACTTTTATATTTTATACTTCAGTTTGTTTATCACCTAAATCTCTCTAAATATCAATAACTTTCTGACGTATGACATAAACATTGATGGCCCCCTCTTCAAACAATAAATCCAATCCTTGTTTGCTGAAATTGACTGGAACTAAGTTATTGAATTTACCGTACCTTATAACTTTTAAAGGTTGCGGCATAAACTGCTAAAGATAACGTTTCTGAAAAATCACTTTATTGGGATGGGGTTTTATTATTTCAAATAAGTATAAATTACTTTTAAATTTTGCTATTATTTTTAAAAAATTATTATTTTTATTTAGTTTCTATTCAATATCTTCTATTCTTAGAATTAAAAATGGTGTTTAGAGAAATTAGTGAAATTGGTTTTTTGTCAATATAACTAAGGGCTATAAACATTGTTTGCCCTCTCATCAGAACATTCTTATTGTTACTGAATTTTTTCACCTCTTACTTTCTTATGGTGTCCTATGTTGTATTTTTCTTTCTACTTTTACTGCCAAATTAACTATTATATTTGACGACAGAAATATACATAGTATCGAAATGACCTGCTTGATCACTCTTTAGCATTCTTGTTAAAAATGAATAATTTCAGTCCTAAAATTGTTTGAACGGAAGATTTAATTTTGACCGGTGTTTATGCAAATTAATTTGTTTTAAGATTTTTACGCGAAAACAAGACTACATTTTTTTGGTTTTTCTGGAATTTGATATATAATTAAATTTGTCAGTTTAGTTAATAAAATATATCATATTTTTTTGAAAAAATAAATAAAATTTTATGTAAAAATAAAGTTATCTTTAAATTTTTGAGATGGACAATCATAATAATTTTATATAATGCGCATAAGTTGACACTACATCTGAGTCTAACTACACTCCTTGTTTGATTTTCAATGTATTTAATCACAGTAGACATTTTTTTATTGGAAACAAAAACTCGTTTGTTGTGAAACATCACCGGTTTCTTAAGTCTGAAACAAGATAAGGACTTAAATACAAATAAAAGTTGTAATTCTGTGATCAAGCACCTGAAGAAACACTCACTTCCTGCAGATTCCGATTCAAATGGATCTGGAAATGTTAGTGCTAAAAGTTTTAAAAATATTAACCTGCCGACAAAGGATTCACCAAAAATGAATGAAACAATTTATATAGATAAATTTATATCTTGGTCAAAGATTTATCCATTTCATAATCCACTTTTTTTGTTAGAGTAAATGATTCATTATTATTCAATTGGTACCAGCAATTATTATTTTAATTACCCGGTTCTCCGAGATAAGAAATTGTTCTGAAATTATTCACTGTGTAATATTTCCACTTCTCAATAAAAGACGTGGCTAGCATTCTGTAACAATTAGAGCATTGATTATAAATAATAAACTACGTCGTTGTTTTAAAAGACTTAATAGTTTCAAGTCCTTCTGAAAAACAATAACAGAGGGTTGGATTAACATATTTATATAATATTCCTAACTTCCTAAAATTGCTTAGGCCTCTAAAATAAACAAACTAAGCAAAACAACAAAAAACGTATTTTTTGCGTTGTGTAAACACACACACACACACACACACACACACACACACACACACACACACACACACACACACACACACACACACAATATATATATATATATATATATATATATGGTACAAAATATCAGAAACTACTTTTTTTTCACCAACACATATAAGCATAGTAATGATTTACCTAACTAAAATGATTCCGTTATAACAAGTAATATATTGAACACTTTTACAAGGATTACACAAGTTTTAAAATCATCAATGTTTTCAAATAATATATGATTCATTTTAATAATCTATAAATATTATATATTTAATAATATTTATTTCGGAAATTTATAAAAAATAACTATTACGAAGATTATAAATTCCGCATACCTGTAGCACATTTAGAGCTTAGGGTGCCATATAGAATCTTATAATAACAAACCATATTGATTTGTTGCTAGTCATATATCGGAATTTAGAAGAAAACATATAAGTCGGCACTGTAATATTACACTAGTTTAAACATGAAGGCACGAAATTGTAGTGAAAAAAAACCAGTTGTACCGCACTGGATATTTTAAAGATTACCATTTTGAATATTGTAAAAAATAATAATAACAACGTCACCAAACAAAGATAGAAATAGGAAATTTTCAATATACAATTCTTTTTTGAAGAAGACAAGAGGTGACTTGTATTAAAAACTTTACCTGTTTACAAGTAGAGGATGAATTGGAATGGAAAATTGTATTTACATTGAACGGGTTGACACTCTTTGTAACTTTATAAACAAAAGAAGTTTTAACTGAAGAGGTTCAAAGCGTTCTACCTTCCAACTTTTCAATATTGATATAAAGTACGAAACTAGATTGTGCTCAAATAAAACTACAACACTGATTAATATGACTTGACGCTGAATCTTATGATACTTTGTTTTGAATTATTAGGTAATATTACGTTTAAAATAACGCTATGGAATGGTGATAAAATAAATAGAAAGGAAAATAAAATGATCATTTCCTTTATCACAGTAAAACATTCAAAGCATAACAAATATTGATAACAATGTGAATAACAAGCAAAATTAAATGATTAAAAGGAAGTACATTGTTTATTAGCGATGACCTTGCGAACTTGACAGATAATATGAATACGAGTTGAATATTTTCAGTAAAGGGTAAGAGAGGATACAACAAACAATCTAGTTTTAATAAATAATGTGTTTATTTTGATATTTTAGAATATTTTTAAATTTAAAGCTGTTTTAAAATTTGGATTCATCTGATTTAAATAATACACTAAATGCCTGTAATTATCTCGATATTGGTAATTGGATATTAATTTTTCTAATGAATGATGTTTGGGGGGGGGGGGTTGCATAAAACATCCTTTTCAATGTCAATTTATAAATATATTTGTCATTTGAAAAAACATGTTTTAATTTGTGTAGCCGTTATCTTGGGTTGATAACACAAATCATAAAGTTTCAATTTCTATTGATTATTATCTTGAGTTAAACACTTAATATTTCAGTAAATATCTTTAATGATATTTTAAATCCCGATTATCTTAACAATTCGCAAAGAATGGGTATTAATTTAAAGAAAGTAGAATTTAAAGCTAGAGACGAAATGATAATAAAATGAACAAAAAAGGTTCAACGTCACTCAAATTTGTATAAAGTAGAATGAACTATATACTATTTTGAAAAGAGTGAATGATTTAACATATGAAGTTGAAATAATAAAGAATAATAAAGGAATTAGTGATTACACTGATGGTTATAGAATGAAACCATATTAACGACGCATGAAGTTTAATAATAAAACGTGTACAATTATAAATTCGTAAATAAATACAATAAATCATATTACATAAGTTTTCTATAAATATATAATTTATAACATAACACCTTAAAAAACAATGTTGTATAATAAAAGTATATATAATATGTATATACATGGTAATACCATACTGGTAAACGAACAATCTGATGTAAACAAAGTTAGGTACTCAAAATAGTAACTAAATGACAGCTTGTAATTGATATATAATATATGGAGAAACCCTGGACTTGTAGTGTACGTAGGTAATTTACTATAAGTTTGGGTGTATTTAAGAAGTATAGAAAAATATAATAATGTTTGTTAATTCACATCCAAAGTTACCAGTAAATATTCACAACAAAACTGACCTAAGAATATAAATCGTATATACCAAATAAAGTATGATTGTAAATTACCAAAATATTGCATACAAAAATTAAATATAAGCGATGTTTTATTAAAACCACATATTGTAGCTTCGATGCGATTGTAATATTCCTAAACATACATTTGCAGAAGAGTAGGCTTGTGAAACATGGCATGACATGAAAATACGTCCATCTCAAAATCTACACATTAAATATAAAGCAGATAAAATATGATTTATAAACATATAGGACCATATCTAAACGTAAAATAACAATTATTATTGTTTTAAATATATACATAAAGGTTCGTATGTACTAATGTAAAGATTCACAATAACTAGCAACCATGTTCTATTTGACTACTAGTGAAATAATGAGATTCAAGCATTTCAAGTTTAAAAACTTACATTTACAATACACAACTAAATCTATTACCTATAAAATACAGTAACACTTAATTTGCCGTTATTATACAGGTTGTTTAAATAATAAAGATCACTATGGCGGAATACTTTATGGACGTATAGTAAGAGGTATATACGGTGTTGAGCAAATCTTTTTAAAGTCACTTTATCTTCCTTAACTTACGTCTTGCAACTGGAAATGAAACCAGCCTTTGCAAAGATATAGTTATAAAATAAAAACTAAAATTTAAATTACAAATAAACTAAATAAGTTAATTACGTAAGAATGAATATAATTGGATATAATACAGGGGTCAAAAATATCATTATGTTAATTATAAATATTTCTATATATTAAACACAGTTTTTAAAATTATTCGTGATAATTTTTTTCTTTGGTAAAAAAAACAAGGGAACCTAATTCAATAAATTCATATAGTTCATGATTGCATTAACCAAGTAAATATAGATAAGAAGATAAAGCTTCGTAAAAAATTATCAACCATGTTTTTAAGGTATTGCAAAAACAATGTTAATTTCGGTAAAATAATTATATAAAAAAATTTAATTTACAATAAAATTAAGTACAGCTATGACATACTTCGAGTCTTATGATTCCACACTTTTTTAAATTAAAGTGTGTAAATGAGATTTAAAATTTTCAAGGAAATTATCCACAGCCCTAAACATCTGTAGCGATTTTCATGTTGTTTTTATCAATTTCTCTCTCGACCAAACAAATATTAAATATTTGACCTCTCAAAAACTAAATTAAAAAATAAATAAATAAAATAAAACTAACAGTTAACATTTTATTTTCATTATTGTGACATTTCCAATGAAATAATTAATTAGTAAAAAGTTATTTATACCGATTTATTCTTTCAACTTTCGATAATGTTAAAAGTTTTATTATATTCTGTAATAATATCACTGCCAGTTATTGTATATTGGGATTAAAATTGATTCATAATTCTAATCACCTTCCATTTCTTTTTATATTATACCACATTTCTTGCCATCATAGGCATCAAAATTGCAAGTAATAAATATTTTTACAGATCTTCCTCTATGTATAATATCTCTTTATTCTTTACGCTGTCATTATTTCTTTCAAATAATTTGATTTCTAATTTTACCTTAACTATTGATGTATTATGTTCAATCTACTTTAAATAATTGACTATATCTCTAGTAGGAATATCTATTAGCGTGTGTTCTTCAAAATTTGAATGGATTATCTGATCGCTGGGTCCAATCCTCTTATTATTGCAGGAGTATTGACAAAGTTGTTTTCCTCATCTTGATCAAAGTTCCTCAGATCATAGACCGGCTATCATTCAGTTCTAGGAAATATATTTGAGTCGATGCAGCTGCTGTCCTTTATAATTTTTCGTCCACAGTATCTCGAGAGTTTGTCAAAAGTATTCAGTGATATTTCGTTGTAACCTAGATCGATAGTACATCTGCGTTTTGTTTTATTTCGTTTTTTATATTTTATTTCATGACATATTTCTTCTAGTTTTAACAATTATCTTAAAAGTTCAAAATTTGATTATTTAACCGAAAACAACCATGTAAGAATTTATGATGAGAATAAATATTGAATTTTCATCCAAATAAGTACGGTCTAAAATGTTGTGTTGCCCATACAATTAATTGTAAGTAGTTCTTTTTCGATTGCAGAGCAGTTTGTCTTGATGTCGTTAAAGGTTCGACTAGTGTATGCTATGGGAAGGTCCTTTCTTTATTTTATTTCCTAATAATAGCTCCTATCACAAATTCGCTTGCGTCTATGGTCAGTATAAATTCCTTATCTAATTCCGGGTATTTTAACAATGGCTCATTAGTTATTTGTTTTTCTGTGTTTGGAAATAGTCTATATAGTCGGGATTATAAAATCTATTATTAGCGTAATCTTTTGTCTGTTGAATTTATCTGTTTTATTTAGAACGATCAATACGGTTGAATTTTAGGGTGACTGTAAAGGGTGAATGATATTTTGAGGTAGCAATTCTAAATTTTTTTACCTACTTCTTTGGGAAAATTTTCTGAGTATTTGTAGTTGTTATTTTGTAAAGCAGATTTTATGTTCTGGTCACGTGTTTGATTTGGTTAGTAAACGTCAGTTTATTATTTTCCTGGTGGAGCATGTAGCAATATTAAGATATTAAATTAAGTATTTCTTGTTTCTCTTCAGTGCTCATTTGATGTTTTCTTATTTCTGTTAGATGGGACACTACATTTCCCTTATCCAATTCATAGATTAGCTTTTCTGTTGTTTTGTTTAATTCATTTTGACTGAATAGGTTTTCGGTTTGACGCGTTCATCGGTGTGAGCTGGTAAGTTTGGTTTGTCTTAAGGCGGGTTTACACTAGATACAAAACAATGTTTTTGGAACTTTGTTTATAAACTTTGTTCATATTTTGCTACTAATTTTGCACATAATGTTCCTAAACACAGGGACAGCCACACTCTTGAAGATGTCGTCTGACGAGGAGTATGCTCTTCTTCTAACTGCCGCTACATGTGTTTTGTTGTGTTGTGACAGAAAACCCAGGAGGTTCTGGGTAAGGCGTTCTCTTGCGTCACGAGGGGTTTCACTGGAAGTGACCTATTGAAAGACCTTAGAAAAGATGACGTGGATCTGGGTGGGGAAATAAGATGTGATGGAAGCTTTAAAAAATTTTGACGATGGACAAGTGAAAATTTTGAGTTTCTTATAACTAGAATTGGCCACAAAATAGGAAGGCCACATTGTTTCAGAACAATGTTCCTACATGTAAACGTCTTGCGTTTCCGAAACATTCCACAATGTTTATAAACACCCTTTGATCTTAAAGCTTTCTACGGGAAACAAGAAACATGTGGAGAAACACCGAATTTCTGTTCCGAAACACTGTTTAGAAACATTGTTTAAAGTAGTTATATTTCGATTTGAGGAACATTGTTCTGAAACACTGTTTATAAACATGTTTTGTTGCCAGTGTAAACGCGCCTTTAGGTATTGTGTTGTTCCCAAACTATTTTTGTTGTTATTTGTAGTTTTGTCTGTTAAATTGGTTAATTGATTAGTATTGTTTTGTGGAAACTCTCTGTAGTGATTCTGAAATGCCTGATTATTATTTTAGTTTACGAAATGGTAAGTTTTGAGCTCTATGCAGTATGTTTTGTCTATTAGTTTGGAAAAGTTTGTTATTTTTAAATCGAATGTCATTTGTCAGCATAAGTAGTGTTGTCGGATTTTTTGTTAGGATCAAGAATCCTAGCGGTTCCTAAAGTCTTCTTAATGATAACTTTTGGGTGTAACTACATAAAGTACTTTTAGCAGCGTGTTCTTTGCTAACGATGAAAGCTGTTTGTAAATTTATCAATTTCTGGAATTTACCTTAGATATTGATGGGGAATTCGTTACTTTCCTGTCTTAATTCAGCCATTTCTAAATTTAAAGTAAAACAGTCTCTCTTATCTAAATAGATGTTTAATTTTGTGTTTTAAGATAATTCCAATCATAGCTGTTTTAACTTTTTCATAATATCTAAGGCTTATCCTTTTAATTTAGCAAGTACAGATGAAAATAAATATTCATTTTGAAAATAAGCTGCGTTTTCAAATACAAAGATTTTATTTAATACTATATAACATATGTGAGATATTTTGAACTTAAAGCCATCTTACAAATACAGTTGGGATCATTTTATTAAATCAAAAATTCACAAATTCTTAATTAAATACAACTTCGTAATTAACATGCAAAATTTTTAAAATGTACGAAGTTGAAACAATTAACTTTTACCAACCTCACTCTCACAAAACCACCAGAATTTTAAAATGTTATTAATATAAACAATTCAATTTTAACAAATATATATATATATATATATATATATTAATGATAAGTCTTAGAAATACATTTATGTGAGTTAGAGTGTACTGCAAAAAAAACTCTATTACAGTAAAGAGGTAGTGAACTTTTCAATCCATTTATCTATACAACTTTTATTATTTTAAATAAATCGTAATAGTGTAATAATTTTATATTGTTATGGCAGACTCGTAAAGAATTTAAATTCAATTGATATAATTATAATAATGATAATTAATTTAGTCTATTATATTAAGTACAGTATATTAATTTACAATACAATTCCATTATATCAGGAAATCATCTATTACCGATTATTATTATTATTTTATTAAACTTCGCCTAAAAGTAGAAAAAGCGGTTAATTAAAACCTCAACATAATTGTCTCTACAACATTGTCTATTCTCATTTAATTTAATATCTTTAGTTTTCAAGAGCAATGTAATACATTATTTGCCCAAACAATAAAGGAAAACTGTGTTACATATAATTAATTAAAAGCTATCAAATTAATATAAAATTAAGGTGGACTAACTAACTTTAACGTTTTATTATTTTTATTTTTAATGAGAAAAGTGGGTGTATATATATATATATATATATATATATATATATATTATTATTATTATTATTATTATTATTATTATTACTATAACAATATATTAGCATTATATATATTAACATTATTAAATGGTATATTTTTATTTCTAAACCATGTTCACCTGTATTTCACAATGTATAATTACAATGCAACATATTTGACGTATTTTTATACATAGTAATCTTTACAATATAAAGAAAAGTGTATAGTTTTATCTTATTTGTATATATAACCGCAGTTTATATTACAGTGGAGTAAATATAATTTTAATTTATCATTGAGTTCCCTTATCACTGTCGATTGATAATCATTTACTTCATCAAATAATTCAAATGAACTCCGCTTAAATTTAATATATTTCAGAATATTATGAATTGAAAATTATGACTATTTTAAATTTACCCCTTTATTTCTGTCTGGAAAAATAGCTAACGTAAAGGGCCATTTTTAGATTTACCGACATATTTTGCCCTAAAAAGCACTGTGGTTTCCCAGTGTAATTCGATGGACTGAATAGGGTTGTAGGGGATTTATGTTTGTGTTTCTCTTGACTATCATTCTGTTTTTCTCCTAAAACAGTGGCCAACCTAGTTTTAGAAGGGTCTAGGGGCCCCAAGTTTACTTTAGAAAATAGCTTACAAGCCAAGATTCTAAAATATTAAATTAATGAAGTAAATAGGCCAAGGCATGATTTCATTCCACGGAACGCTTTTGACCGTCATTTGCATCTAAACTATTACACATAATGTGCAACATTGTAGTTTGTATATTGGTATTAGTGTTTATCATAGCAGGCTGGTGTTGATAATTATACCGATGTTGAAACAGTAGTTGAGAATGACCATTTGGTCGAACAATTCAACCTCTGGGTGATGTATTAGTATATGCACGCTTACAAATTATGTTATAGTACATGATTAAATAATCTCATTATATAATTAAATAGAGCTAACCCCCCTCCCACATAATGCTCATTTTAAGCTCGTGGTTCCTATGTAACATTGAATTGAATTATCGTTAAGGGCATTACAAAGCTATGAATATCATTATATATTCAAATTTATTACATTGATCTGGTTTGTATGTAAATAGAGACGCCTTTTCCAGAGTGAGAGAGATAGCTTTTCATGCTTTTATAACTTCAATTTCCGTCCTAATCGGATTTATTGTCATAAATTTTATTATTTTAATTTGTTTAAATGAAAAATTTATTATTCTATAATATTAAGAGCTAAATTTTAATATAATATTTTTAAATGGAAATATTTCCTAAAGCATGTACTAAATCACATAAACCTAAACACATAATGCTTCTTACAACTCCAATTTTGCGTTTATTTATAAAATATTTTTAATTCCATAATACACCAATTTTATCTTTAAAATGTTACCAGGCGACTTAAATTAAACAAAAGGCGGAACCAAATGGTAACAATGTTTGAAAATTAAAAAAAGACAAAGACAAATTTAATAATTAACAATGCTCAAATTTATTAATCAAGAAAGAAATTTAGACGGTTCAGATTTTATCATTTACAAAGCAAAAAACATCCTAAGATAGATTATTATAAGCACAGCTTAATAATTAACAAGATTATAATTAATCTTAAAAAAAAGTTATACGCCCTTAATGTAAAATATAATAAATAAAAAAAAAATTGATGAATAGATTCTGAAAATTTATCCCCCCTTTTTAGTTTATATAAACAGTTACAAAATTTAACAATAAAAAAAGATTCTATAAATGAGATTGATATTTTAAATTCAAAAAAAAAATTATTTTAATTCTAACAAGTTCATTATTAGATTAAATATTACAAATCATAATTTTGTTTGTTAAATTTCTTAAATTCTAAATTGGCCAATATATATATATATTTATAATAAAAGTAAATTGTTTATGACATTAGAAGATTAAAAAAAAAGAAAAGATGAAATTTAGAATATTGAAATTTTTAAATTGACGTCAATTTTATGAATTTAGAAAATAACTTCTTGGAGGTTGTTAGGACCGAAAAGTTTGCATGCAAGCACCACCCAATTATTTTTCTTTTAAATTATAAATAGCTATACAAGATTACATTTAAATAACAGTTTTAAGAACACATTTTGCTAAGCCAGATTAGGTACATGTACAATACATATATATTTAAACAAAGTTCTGTAAAGTCAATTTTCAAAAGGTCACTTTTGTGCACTTGGAAGTTTTTTTGATTTATTATATAAAACATGTTTTAAAAGCAGGCAGAAACATGCTATGCACTTTTTGCTGGAGTATGCAAAATGAAACAAGATTGGTGAGTTTCTCCGACCAGCGTTTTAGCTAAAGCAAAAAAAACACGTTTACTAGCATCTGTGCAAATTCAGACATGTTGTAGCATTAATGTTCTTTATTAAAAATATCTGGTTATTTGTCAAAATTAGAGAATATTGATTGCATCACTGAAATTCATAAAGCTTATTATTAAATGCTTCTTAGATGGTTAGAAAGCTGTATATATATACTTGGTTTTGTTTAAAACAAAGCTTGTATGAAACTTGAAAAATCTGTAAAATCTGTAAAACAAATATTCTGGTCTAGAAGAGATTTCTTTAATTAGTTTTTTGACATGTTCAATAAGATATTCTGATTGTTTAATGTTTATCACCAGTTTGCACTAATTTCACATAATTGCTCAAAACTTAAAATCTGACTGCTTAAGGTTTTGTAAACTATGTTTTAAGAAATGAAAAAAAATTTATAATTATTTAGTTTCTGAAAAACATTGAATATTAAATAAAACATGAAAAACATATTTTAATGAATAAATTTTAAAACATTAACAAAATTTATGATATGATAAAATCTGTAAATTTGGTTACCTGGAGTCCTGTCGAAAGTTTACGTGAACATGTGCCGTGAAATGAAAATCTACACAACTGTTTTATTAGAAAACCAAAAAGAACACATCACTGAAATGTAAAACTAAGATATTACATTTTCTCTATGAAACTGAAGTATTATTTGTCATGATGTAACTTTAATTTAGATTTTAACGGAGCGATGAAGGTTTTTGTACATGTTGAAAAACCAGAGACAGAGTGACTACGTGTTTTAGTCAGGTAGGCTAACTAGCCGTTGTACTTTGTACTTACATGCATCACGCGATACTTTCTAGGAAAGGCTGCTACGCGGCAGCACCTGTCAAGGGACGGAAGGTACTGCGGTAAGGAATGAGTTGATAACAAAGTACAGATTTATTTTAATGAATTTAAAAGGACGTTACAGTTCTCCCCCCCCCCGAAAGACGGAGTTGGGGTGGAGTCAGAAAAGAGGCCAGAAGGGCCTCCCGCAAAATTTTGAAGAAGGGGCAAAGGGCCAGAAGGGCCTCCAAGAAAAGATTGAAGAAAGCGGCCAGAAGGGCCTCTTACAAAATTTAGAAAAGGGACAAAGGGCCAGAAGGGCCTCCAAAATGATTCTAAAGAAGGAGCCAGAAGGGCCTCCCACAAAAGTTTGAAGATAGGGGCCTGAAGAGCCTCCTACAAAATTTAGAAACGGGGCACCTGATTGAAACAACGCTTCATAATGCTTTTATTCACCACTCTAGGGTGTAGCCTCCTTCGGCATTTACTTATTAAATTTTGAAATTTCTACAGCGTCTCAGCTCTTCCCACCTATAATTGGGATAAGCCCAGGAGAGAAAGAGCTGAAGGATGACGCAAAGTGTCGACATTGCTGTGCATGAACTGTCTTTGTACACTAAGGTACGTGGGGAAAGGGGTGGAGTGGCACCTCGGGACACCAAGAGGAGGTGACCACTCCGGGGACTAGGGGAGGGAAAGTGCATAGCACCAAGAACTTCAGGAAAAGGCCGGACTCAGAGGAAGCTCACAAACGGGAGGAGCAATTTTAATCCTCTGAACCGACCATTAAAATATATATATATATATCAAAAATAAATAAAAATAAAACCAAAACTCCTGAAGCCTTTAAGGTCAGATCATGCTCAGCGTCGTTATTTTTTAAATTCCTCTTCTCCCATACGAAGAGAAATTTAAACTATTCACGGCTCTTGACAATTTCCGTGATAAAAAAAGAATTTTGAAAGGTCTAAACAAATAATCCATTTCTAAAAATAAACAAAGAAGCAGTATGAAACGTTGGGGAGTCAAAATGGTTTTACTGCGCAAGGCAGGGCATGTAATATTTGACTTAAGGTCTTATGTATGTGTAATCATGTGCCCCCAAAAAAAAGGAATTTAATTTAATCAAAAAAAATTATGTAAAAAAAAATTTCATCAAAATATGTTGTGTTCTTAAAAAAAGATGTACAAAAGAAAGATGTGTAAAAAAAAAGGTGTAGTTAGAGTAAATATGTATATAAAAGGTGACCCATGAGTGAAGAAAACCCAACTCCGGTTTTCTCAACCCTAACAAAAACTAAATAAGGAACAAACATGTTGACCTGCTAATAATAAAACACGAACAAATAATTTAAGAAAAGACAAACAGGCCAACCATGTTGTCCTACATACAAAAACTGGGCCCCTATAATTTGGAAAAGAGAAAAAAAAAATTTAGCACACAATGGTATATTTTTTAAACAATGTTCAACATTTCAATTATCAACAAGTAGCACCATCTGCATCAACCAGTCCACCGCCATTTCGCGCATTACACATGATGATAAAAAAAAATAAATAAAAATAATTTTCTTTCAAGATGACAAAAAAAATGAAAGCGAGCTCAGTGTTCTTTAGTGAGTCTACTAATCTCAGCAAATCGACTGCCATTTTACTTATTGCTGATGAAAATGAAGAAAGTGATTAAAAAAATTTTTTTCTATTAAGATGATACAAAAATTGAAGTGAAAGGACCAAAAGATGACTCGAGAATTATGTATGTTGTGTAATTGTTGTGTATATGTGTGTGTAAGTATGAATTAATAGACTACAGACAAGCGAAAGTAAACTCGAGAAAATTTTTAAAGAAAATTTTGAATATATTTTTTTTTTTGTTTTTTTTTGTATCTATCTATTTTTGGGTTTTATTATTTATTTTTTATTTTTTTTGAATTCCCGAATGAGCCCTGCCTGTCTGAATCAAGTTCAATGAATGACTAGAGTGTGCAATGTATGTACATATATAAAAAAAAATTTATTTAAGCAGAGAAAAACAAAGAAAAACAAATTTTATCAAAATTGGTTTGGAAGTTTTTGTGTAAAGTGTTTATATTAAAAATAAATAAAAAAAGAGACTAATAAATTTATATAGATTTAAATATATAAAAAAAAAAAAAAAATTCATCAGCAATAGTTGTACAGCATTCGAAAAAGCTGCAAAACATAAAAATTGAGCCTTGTTTAACAAAAGAAAAATTTTTAAGAATTTAAATTTATATGGTTCCAATACAAAATTTTGAAAATTAACCACGGTTCTAGAATTTAAAATTAACCACTCTATAATTTAGAGTAAACCACGCTCTGCTACCAGAAACATGTTACCAGGCGACTTAAATTAAACAAAAGGCGGAACCAAATGGTAACAATGTTTGAAAATTAAAAAAAGACAAAGACAAATTTAATAATTAACAAGGCTCAAATTTATTAATCAAGAAAGAAATTTAGACGGTTCAGATTTTATCATTTACAAAGCAAAAAACATCCTAAGATAGATTATTATAAGCACAGCTTAATAATTAACAAGATTATAATTAATCTTAAAAAAAAGTTATACGCCCTTAATGTAAAATATAATAAATAAAAAAAATTGATGAATAGATTCTGAAAATTTATCCCCCATTTTTAGTTTATATAAACAGTTACAAAATTTAACAATAAAAAAAGATTCTATAAATGAGATTGATATTTTAAATTCAAAAAAAAAATTATTTTAATTCTAACAAGTTCATTATTAGATTAAATATTACAAATCATAATTTTGTTTGTTAAATTTCTTAAATTCTAAATTGGCCAATATATATATATATTTATAATAAAAGTAAATTGTTTATGACATTAGTAGATTAAAAAAAAGAAAAGATGAAATTTAGAATATTGAAATTTTTAAATTGACGTCAATTTTATGAATTTAGAAAATAACCTCTTGGAGGTTGTTAGGACCGAAAAGTTTGCATGCAAGCACCACCCAATTATTTTTCTTTTAAATTATAAATAGCTATACAAGATTACATTTAAATAACAGTTTTAAGAACACATTTTGCTAAGCCAGATTAGGTACATGTACAATACATATATATTTAAACAAAGTTCTGTAAAGTCAATTTTCAAAAGGTCACTTTTGTCCACTTGGAAGTTTTTTTTATTTAATATATAAAACTTGTATTAAAAGCAGGCAGAAACATGATATGCACCTTTTCCTGGAGTATGCAAAATGAAACAAGATTGGTGAGTTTCTCCGACCAGCGTTTTAGCTAAAGCAAAAAAAACACGTTTACTAGCATCTGTGCAAATTCAGACATGTTGTAGCATTAATGTTCTTTATTAAAAATATCTGGTTATTTGTCAAAATTAGAGAATATTGATTGCATCACAGAAATTCATTAAGCTTATAATTAAATGCTTCTTAGATGGTTAGAAAGCTGTATATATATACTTGGTTTTGTTTAAAACAAAGCTTGTATGAAACGTGAAAAATCTGTAAAATCTGTAAAACAAATATTCTGGTCTAGAAGAGATTTCTTTAATTAGTTTTTTGACATGTTCAATAAGATATTCTGATTGTTTAATGTTTATCACCAGTTTGCACTAATTTCACATAATTGCTCAAAACTTAAAATCTGACTGCTTAAGGTTTTGTAAACTATGTTTTAAGAAATTAAAAAATTTTCATAATTATTTAGTTTCTGAAAAACATTGAATATTAAATAAAACATGAAAAACATATTTTAATGAATAAATTTTAAAACATTAACAAAATTTATGATATGATAAAATCTGTAAATTTGGTTACCTGGAGTCCTGTCGAAAGTTTACGTGAACATGTGCCGTGAAATGAAAATCTACACAACTGTTTTATTAGAAAACCAAAAAGAACACATCACTGAAATGTAAAACTAAGATATTACATTTTCTCTATGAAACTGAAGTATTATTTGTCATGATGTAACTTTAATTTAGATTTTAACGGAGCGATGAAGGTTTTTGTACATGTTGAAAAACCAGAGACAGAGTGACTACGTGTTTTAGTCAGGTAGGCTAACTAGCCGTTGTACTTTGTACTTACATGCATCACGCGATACTTTCTAGGAAAGGCTGCTACGCGGCAGCACCTGTCAAGGGACGGAAGGTACTGCGGTAAGGAATGAGTTGATAACAAAGTACAGATTTATTTTACTGAATTTAAAAGGACGTTACAAAAATATTTGGTACAACTTGTGGTAAATAAATATATAATTAAAAACAATGAGCCACTCTACAGGAAAACTCTTAAACTTGGCGATATTTTAATAACTCAGATGTGAGGATTAATGATAATAGCCTAAATTGTTATAAAACACGGCGTCCATGATTCATTTTCACTTTTTAACTAACCACTGCCTAATTGAATTTTTTGGACAATTATATTTGTTCTTTTTGTGTTTTGTTTTATTTTGAATAAGGTTTAGTGAGAAAATGTGTGCAATCTTTTGTTCAGTTTGTTTGACAATTGAGTATTGTGAGAGATGTATTAAAATATCCCCTTCCCGGCGAAGTTATCATCAAACTGTATCTTAGAAAAAAGTTTTTTCCAAGATTTATTCACTTGAATATTGATATTTTTACAATACAAAGAAAGCTGTTCACAAATTTTCAGGCAGATGTCGTATGGATTGTTCAGATAAAGGTAATAATATTTTCAATGGTTTAAAAATTAAAATTAAATAAAAACAATGTATATCTTAGATAATATCAATTTTGTAAATTTCAAAATATGAAACTACAATAAACTATAATTTTGTTACTGTATTATCGGTTTTATTTGTCGCGGTTTCATTTATACACTGGTCATATTTAACTAGAATATTATAATTTTTTATTAATTACTATAGTGTGGTAGTGAAATAAATATACCATGTCTTTTACTTTTGTTTCAATAATATGCAATATTGTCTATAAAACACCGTTGGTTACATTTGCTACGATATTTTTTCGACCGATTATATATTTTATTTACATTATAATATTCTAACAAGTTCTATGCCATAATAATTATAATTTTAAAACATACTCTAATTATAATTTTATTTATTTTGTCTGTAGTAAACCTATCTTGATATCCCTGTATAAGAAACTAGTTTTCCATGTCAATGACATGACATAAACAATTTTTAAAAGATATATTGAACAGTTTTGAAATATGTGGCACATAACCTTTAATAAGTTGATTTTTGGAAAGTGCTGAAAAATGGAGAAAAAAATCAACCCAAGCTTATAAACGTTTTTATTATTTTTTAATGTTTATGAATGGATATACATTCTTTAAGAAAGTTTATTTTAATCGTAACTTTGACAGCCATTGATGTTATAGTTAATACGTGTAAGAATTAAATCTTACCAAATGTGTGTGTTCTGACTAACCTACCCCGTCAACTATCACTCAAACCAACCTCAGTTTATTTAGTAGTGCTCCCTCTCTCAGACAGTTTGGCAAGAAACAAACTGCATGGAATAAACCTATTATCCTTAGTGGGATTCGAACTGACGATCTCAAGTGTGCTCAGAGAGTTACTTCCATTAACCAAAACTAAAGCAAAACCTGTTTAATTTATCAACAAAAGCTCTTAGGTTTCTGTTAAACAAGCCTCGAAATACGTTATTGATATAGAATAGAAACAAAATAGGCGTTAGAACAGATTCATGTGGGACTTTAAAACTAATTATATTTGGGGGGGGGTACAACCACTCTTACACACTGAACTCTGCAAGTTAAGTAGCCGGTAAATCAGCCGGGCGTTGAACTCAATAAGCCTATATTACTTATTTTGTTAAGAGTAACAAGTGATATACTGTGTCAACATTTTAGTCAAATACACACATTAGCAAACACCTGTGTTTAACACGTTTATAGTTTTATAAATATCATAAAATTAAATAAAATATCCTCTCTTAAATTTGTTTTATATTTTCAAATGTCTTGAAATACTCGTATTGTTTGCCTTAAATGCAATTTTTTTTCTACTGGTATTGCTGGCACCAACTTTTAGCTGTAAAATAAAAAAAAAGCTTGATATTTTAAAGAATAAGACAAAAAATATTATAAGTAAAATTTGGAGTTTTATTTATTTATATTAGAAATATATTTCATTAAAACAATTTCACAATTTTTTATGTTTTGAGATAAGAAAGTTGATACATGTTATAAGTTGTTCTACATTGAGACAGCAAGAATTCACAATAGTTTTTTTTTTATCATCGTGCTTGTTTTTTCTTAACTAGATGTATAAGAAAGCAATATTACAAGTTATTACAAAGTTATACAAGAAGAATATTACGTAATGTATTTTTTTACCTTGATATTTTACTTAGAAGCATGAAAATAATGTTTTATTACTTCACAAATCCTTACTAATTGCTATTGTTAAATATTTACATTCATCGTTATTGTATTGAAAATTTGAGAGACTTGTGATCAAAACTAAATGAAACAATCAGAGTGAATAAACCTGGTTATTAATTTGCGTCAGTGCCATCTTTCTTCAACTTATTCTCTATGGAATTCGGATTTACATGAACATTTTAATTTTTTCTATATATTAGTAATGTATTTTTGGTCTGTTCTACTATTCACATTGTATTACGGTTTTCTACAGTACAGTATTTAATAAATTTTCATATATTTAATAGTGTAACAAGCTATAAAATAGGGGTAAAGAAGAAGTTTGACTTTAATTTAGACTGAGATAAGATCTTGGTCACCAAAATTATAAATAGAGAACTTACCTAATTAAAGGTAAACTTCGAACAATTGGATGAATTCTTAGGTTTCCTTTCATTTACTAAACTGGGCAGATTTTTTTAAAAGAGTACGTTAAACTAGTTCATTTCTTACATTTAGCTGATTAAGAAACTTTTTTTTTCTGAAATAAAGGTAATTGAATAAATAAATGTATATTTTTTTTACCTCTAAATGTCAATTGGGAAGTATGTTCAATTAAGATGATGGATGAACCATGTTGATTTAATTGATTTAAGACAGAGTGCTAGCTTTTGGACAAAATATATAACCTTGGAGATAAAATAGACCTGTTAGAACTAACCCACAAATACAATTCAATTAACCCAATGTTTTATAACTAAACACTTTCAACAAAAATAAATTGGATAAAAGTTGTAAGATTATAACGTTTATAAATATCAACCACAAACGGTAACTGTATAATAAAACATAAGGCAGTTACTGTCAAAAAATTAATAGTTTCACCTCAAACTTACCTTCTCTTACTTTTGTAGTTTAAAATTTTTTTAAACGTCCTGAAACTGTTTTATACTCAGTATATATATATATATATATATATATATATGTGTGTGTGTGTGTGTGTGTGTGTGTGTGTGTGTGTGTGTGTGTGTGTGTGTGTGTGTGTGTGTGTTAATCGTTACAACCCAGTCAGTTCCAGGCTCTTTCCAGTATAAGAGATCCAAGACACGTCAGTTCCTGTATAACAGTCATTGTTAAGTTTTATATCATTCCAAACCCTTCTATATACCTTATTGTATCCACTAACATTCCTAGAATGAATTTGTTTAAAGTCTACATGTAATAATACTTGGTATTCAGTAAAGTTTAAATAACTTTCAAAACAATAAACAACTAAATAAAAACGTTTTAAATACTGAGTTTTTATTTTTACTTGTAATTACACACTTTTAAATATTATATAAATATCATCATTAACATTAAATCTGAGTTGTTGAAATATCATCTTGTTTAGGTATTTTCCTGTAGAAAAATTTATTGTTTTTAACTATTTATTTATTTACCACAAGTTGTACCAAATAATTTAAAGAGAAAATTGGTATATTATTGATTTTAAAATATAAAAATATTCTCTAAATAAATACCAAATAAGAGTTGTAAGAAGCAAAATGTGTGTGAGAGCTTATGTGATTTAGTACATGCTTTAGGATATAATACCATTAAAAAATATATATTACATTGAAGCTCTTAAAATTATAGAATGATACATTTTTTATTGTATTATTACATTTAAATGTAAAATACTTTTAATTTTAACATCCACAACAATAAACAACTAAATAAAAAATGTTTTAAATACTGAGTAGTTATATTTATTTGTACTTACACACTACAGAATATTATAAAATATCCTATTTTGTTTATTTTAATGAGGCTAGTTTGGGTTCATTATGATTTTCTCCAATTATTCTTGGACTATAAAATTTAAAAAAAAATATATTATTTTTTACTCAACACATATTTGAGATATTATTTTTACATTTCACTAAAATTGAAGAAAAATTGGTCAAACCTTTTTGAGAATTTTTGTCTATCATTGCAGTCAAATGGCAGATTTTTTTTAATAATTTTTACCGATATTTTGGGAGAAATGGCGAACGTTATGTTTTGTCTTTAGAGGCTAAACTTGAACAAAATTTAATCAATATTGTTAGACCTAAATTTAGAAAATAGTATTTTTAGATTTTTTTAGCAGTTATGTACCATATCAAATTAGATTTAATTTGGTTCCAGCGTTTGAGCAGTGAAGTACTGTATATTGGACAAATAAACTACTACTATAATTTAGATAAATTATTTTTGTTAAACGGTGAAAATGATTTCCTAAGAACGTCCAGGTTAGTACAATCGGCAAGCGCGTTACACACCGCAGTTAGAGACTCATCTTTGATAAAACTATATCATTGCTGCACAAGTAAACTATTTCAGCTACACTTATTGTTAATTATCTTTACCTTTAATTTAGTAACCGTAATATCGGGTGAGCCAGAAGTTACCCAATCCTAAATTCTAAAACATATTGTGGAGGGAAATTTGGTTCCTTGCCGGCGGAAATGCTTGTGTTGGCAACCTATGACCTTGTGGGAGAAGTATAGCATATGATAGTCGAACAATATCCCTCCTTTTTGATGCCAGTGGTTAGTTAGCTCTGTGCGGACAAACTTGCGTTTTTACCAGGCTGAACGTGAGTTCATTCTTGAAAGTTACTTTAAATTGCAATTATTTTAAAAATGTTCAGATGACGTTAGGGTAGTTTTTCCTGAAACATAGGTACCTAATAAATATCACGCGTGGTCGCTTGTTTTAGAAATAGTGGTAGGGTGAACGGCGGACCTTCGGTGTTTAGTGTTGTTGCATTGGAAAGTATCTGCGCATCCTTGCTAAGTTCACCAAGAAATTCGATAAGAAAACTGTATCAGTAAACCGTAATGTCTAACGGGAGTGTTTGCATAGCCACAAAAACAGCTGAAATTCCGTCCGTATCGCATTCACGTTGTGTACGAACTTCAAGAACCTGATAGGGGAAACAAACTACATTACTGTCAATAGTTTGTAACATTGTTCCGGTGTTATCTACTCCAATGAAGCAGGGTTTCATCTAAGTGGCTATATAACCACATTTTACCTAACAAGTTATGTATTTTACTAAAACCTAATATAACAACTCATTACCATTCAATTATATATTGTAGAACATCCAGATGAAACCAAAACTTTCATGATTTTATTTATTATTCATGAATCATTTAAAGGTATACCCTAACTTATTCTATTAAGTATAAAAACAAAGTTATACTGTTTTCCTAAATATATTTAAAATGTAATTTTATTTTTGGATATTGTTATTTTTTTTTTACACATACAAAATTACTGTTGCACTTTTTGTCATAACGTTGTTTCGTAACGTAATACATTAACAAGAGTATTTTTTTTAAAAATATCAATGGCTATATATCGATCAAAAACGGTGTAGGAAAACTACATTATTTATACATACTGTAATCTTCATTTCAAGAGTGTGTACCGGAATCAAAAAATAAATAATATAAAGATTTAGAGTAAATATAATTAAATAAATACTGATTGTACTTATACTTTAATAATATTTTCTGTATAAATATACAAATAGGAATACTATTAGCGTGTAGCTCCCTCGCTTGAAAACTTAACTTTATTTCAAGTCGTAACTTTCCACTCAGTTAAAGTGCCTCTGGTAACAACATTATACTTGTCTGAAAACATACTACGTGAGTATCCTAACTCTGTATTGAGTTGGAAAGGAACGTAGCGATCCCAACGGGTTTTTCAGTTTTTATTTATTGTTAACGTTTATACCATCTCTTTTACATTTATTATGCTAAACATTTTTTATTTATTCTTAAGTGAAAACATCTTTACAATAATATTGAACAATCATAAGTGAAATATAAGTTGAGTTTTCAATTGATTCGATTTATAAATTATATTATATTTCTGTAATAACCATATGAATTTCCAATTTTTACGTGAATTACAAACTGGGCTGGTAATAATAATTACGTTTACACCTAATGTATGAGTGGTAAGTTCTAAACAAATCTCAGTCGCAAAATAATCCGACTTCACAGACATTGTTTCAACATAACAATAGGATGTGCATAGGTAACGTTAGAAAAATATCTACGTTTGTTATTTGATGATATTCTTTACATATTGCGTTATATCTAGAAGAAAAAAAAAATAGCTGCTTTTAATCTAATTTATACTGTGCATAAAGTTAATAGCAGTAACGTAACTCATATTTATCTAAAAAATTAAATGTATTAAATGACTATTTATTGAGTGAGTTGTATTGGATACAGTATCTTACATATCCGAAATTTGAACACCAGTGAACCATTATTTGGGTTGTAAGGGGAAAAAATCTCTGCTTATAAGTAATGCGAATAATGTGTTAATATATTTGTAAATTTTTTTACACTAAACAACAATAAATGTATTACATTTACTTTAAATACAATCCTACGATTTAATCTATTTCTCAGGCTATGAAAAACCAATATTTTTAAGTTTAGAGAATATTTATGATTATAATGTACAATGAAAGAATACTTCCCAAAACCACAATAAAAAGATAAAAAACATGCTATTGTGGTTTTGTGGAATTTTGTTTCAATGTAAATGGAAGTTTATAATAGTTAAATGAAACCGATGTCTTTGGTAACGTATTAAATTTAAATCATAACAAATCAAATATCTCTTAAGTTTACTTAAATTACATGATTTTTATATCACATTTATTTTCCTGAGATTTTTCTTTGTCGTCGGTGGACAAAAAAAAATCTATTTATTTGTGGCAACTTGTAATTCCTTATTATATATTCACCTTCTTTTAAATCAACTAACACTTTTCGATGAACCGGGTCCTTCTTTAAAATAACTATCGTTCTGGTGGGGGACTAAGTAACCACAAGACTTCTCGACCTAAACGCTAATAAGAAGGATTGGTCCCACCTGACAGCCATTATTGACCAGTACTAATTATTTAATATAATATGACATTTCTAATCTAATATGTATGTCAATTTAGGCTTACGTCACCTTTCTACTACACTAATATTAACATTATTAAAGACCGGAAGTATTTGGCCTATTCAAATATAGCAATATAATTTTGGACGCAAATATTAATTAATTAATTTAGAATGTGCGCGTCGAGACCAAACTGTTCCTTCCTGTGGGACCCATATTTGCAAGACCTAGAAGGTAATAATTTTAGTATTATCCCACGAATTAATAACCGACCCACACACTGTGAACACAACCGTCCAGATCCAAGGTAACGCAGATTATGTTCTCCAAGTTCGAATTGTCCAGAACTCAACTGGTAAGGAGAGGACCCCCTTCCCCAACCATGAGGAATAACCATCTTGCGCCTGATACCTTGGCAGTAGGCAACTCTTCATTCCCCATTGTGATGAGGGCACCACATAACATTTATTTATTTTACTGTTTGATTATCTGTTAAAATCGGAATAATCCTGCTGGTTTGTCATTTTTGTTGATGTTATAATTATTTGTTTGACATTATAAAGTTGTGTTTGTATCTCCACCTTTTTGCATATGTTTAGGATAGTTATTTCACGAGTTGTGGTATTACCCTATCTCGTATGACACAAAATAACAAGCATGATATTGTGACAATATTATTATTATGACTTTACCTAGAAACATTTACATCTGTTTCTTTTCTTTATTGCACTAAACTCTTCTTCTCAATGGATGTTTGTAGAAATATTTCACGACCGTCAATAAAAGGTCGTAAAATATTTCTACAAAAATTTATAATTTACTGTAACAATAGTCAAAGTCACTTCCCTGAGAAATTACTTGTATATTCTATATGATATGTGACAACATTGAAATATCCACTTCAATATGACGCAGAGTAGAAATTTTGTCAATATTCCTTTCAATCGTGAAAAAATAAATTGTTGTTTAATATAATTCATGTTACTTTATAAACGTATTCAATTCTAACTCCTAGTAAAGCTATGTAGTGAAGAACTAGTTTTCAATATAACATTATGATTGAAGGAAATACTCTTATTACACAATTATTTTAAATATATCTTCTACAAAAAGATCTTTTAACGTTACCTCAATAGCTGTTTCTGATATAGTTACCTGGAAATGACGTACATTTAAAATAATAAAAATTAGCAATAAACGTGCTTCTTCAGCAAATTACGTATCATATTTTATCTTCAATGAATATAATGTTATTAACAAGTTGGGAACAACATTTATTTTTAAAATTATATGGCTTATATTTAAAATAAATTTCCATGCGAAAGATAAAAATTTTAATTTAAAGAAAGCATTTTGTTTTATTGCTGTGTTTTATTTAATAACATCGGATTATGATTTCCTTGGCATTTTTATTATTTTTATTTATATGAAATTTGTTTACATCAAAATGTATTACATTTTTCTTTTATTTTGAAATGCACTAAGATATCTGTTTGAAAAACTACTGAATTTTATCATAAAAATAAAAATATTAAAAAAAGTTTTTATATTTTAGTTTGACGTAGCACTATTGTTATTACATTTCTTTTTAAAATATTATCCATTTTACATTTCAACATACATTCAGTGACAAATTGCCCTCTTTCATAGTGTGTAAGATAGTATCAATAACATTCCTATGTCTAATTCCGGTTTTGTAAATAACTTACTTTTTTTATTCAACAAATCGCTGTAAATTATGGATTTGATGTTGACCTCATGAAGAAAAAAAATTATAAACAATGTTACATATGTTATATCCCTATCGGTTAAAATGTTCATACACCCACACAAAAATTGGCGTAGAATTCATTACTTTTGTAAAATTAACCATTTAATTGAGAATTTATTAGAAAATAAAAATCATCGCAAGCTAAGCTTTTAATTGTAAGAACATTTTCAGAAATTATTAAGGGGTTCTAAGTATAAATCGATAATATGGAAAAAGGTTTTATTTATAAACTGTAGTTTAATATTAATTGTAATGCATATTATGTGGGACAAACAACCATTATTTTAATAATAATTATGTAAGTCACGAGAACACGAAAGGAGTTGGTGATTGGGTAATGATGTCTCTACTTAAAATAATAAATTAGAAATTAAATTTTAATGTTTTGTAAATTTTAAAAATTAAGAGATTATTCTTGTAAACATGCTCTCCTTTTGATAACGTAAATATTATTATATGTTGAATTTCATTATGATAATAGTGTTTATTAAAACTTCCACTACGTTTGTATTTTATTACTATTTAAAATAATGAAAAACAAAGTACTTCTGACAAAATTAATTTAGTCTGTTTAATTTTGAACGTTCAAGTAGAGTGTTTCACAAATTACGCTCTCCTTCAACCTTTGCTTAAGCCCTATGCTCATAGTCCCCCCCCCACCCATCCTAACCTGCTGTCTGAAGATTACTTTGTATATAAAGTAAATATGTATAAAATGTTTATTTTTCAATATTTGTCCTAAGTCTGAGTTAACCTGTCTCGTAAATGCCGTAATTTGTGAAACAAGGCTCAATAAATTGTAGAATTTTACAAAATATTGTCTGTGTTTCATTAAGAATAAAAATTTTATTGTAATTAAAAAAAATTAGATATCTTGAGATATAATCCGTTTGCTACTCATATTAGTTTTATTCATAATAATGGTGTTGTTCTTAGTTCAAAGTTTAATGTAAATGATTTTTTACAAATATAACAAAAAAACATAGGTTATTGGTAAAAAAACATTAAATATAATTATGTTCTTAGGGGCAGAATCGATTTAGGGTTGCATAATGAACTTTTAGAAAGGTTTTTAATTCTGAAATATTTTGGATTTCAAAAATATTTACTGTATTCAGTATGATTTCTATCTAAATCACTAATCTGTAGTTGTGCAATACATAAGCTAATCAAATAATTGTATATTCATCAATTTTGAAATTGGAATATAGTATCATTACATAAAGGAACAAAATATTATATATCAAGTCTTACATAAGTATAAATAAAACAATATTAAAGACATTATGCATATGACATGATTTATAAAACTGATGATTTTTCGATTTAATAAAACGTATACTCTTTATTTGCAGCAAATATAATATATCTCTATTTTCTGACTTTTCACTGTAGTTTTCACTCAAGAGACATTCAAATGAATAACTGAAGATCAAAATCTTATGAAACTGATTGTCTTAGCACATGCAGTTGTGCACAGAGAAGACAGTTCACCAATGCAGAGCCCAACTTATATAGGTAAGGCTAGTTTAAAACTGGGGATAGTAAAACTGAACTATATTTAAACTCTGTGCTATCCAGTTTTCGCACATTCATAACTAAGCTCCCGTTTAGACATGCAGCCATCGGCTTATGCTATTCCACCTTGCTATGGGTATGTTGAACTTCTTACTCTTTTGCTGCATTTATACCGGATCACAAAGTCCAGCCACGTCAGAACGTTGCCCACTCTGCACCACATGGAGGCCTGTAAGTCCTCCTACATATCATCACACCCCCAAGACAGCAAACGGTGCAAGAAATGCATGTACAGTCTCTTCGCAGAATAATACAATCTCCTGAAATATCTATTCGTTATACAATTGTTATTGATTTTATAGTATTGGTTACACTTAATGATATTACACTAAATACTATAATAGAGAGTTGCAATCAACATAGTGCCAAGTCCGCTATTTTTATGTTCTTTTTCACTTGAACTGATATTGATTGGATAGAAGAAAATTGCTGACGTCTTGTTAAGTTTAATAGAAATTGAAGAAATAACGGAAATCAGGAAGCAAATAAACCAGAGAGAGGAATTTCGTTCTTTCTTTTTTATTGACATTAAAGACTAATTATGATATTTTGTAAGATATTTCCGAAGTAATATTTGCATTTTAGGTATAATTAATCTTTAATTTTAATTACTTTTTTCCTTTTAAAATTAAACACTTTTACTGTCTCAAACTTACTGGTCGTAACGGTGGCGATTTATTTTTACAACCTAATGGGCTTCCCCGCTACGATACTCAAAAAGTTTTAATTCTGTAAATGAATACATTAAAAAATTACATTAAAAAAATATAAAATAATTTAAAAAATGTTGCAGGTAGACAAACACTTTGTTTAAAACTATTTTGGAAAAAGTACATTTTTTTTTTTTTAAGTTTTATTTTATAATTCTTCTCGTCCACTCCCTCTCCATTATCCCCCAATCCGTTTATTACTTGGAGTGTAATTTGGCTTTATAGTTGGAGCAACCATATCTATGCCGGCGATCCGGACAACAACCGTTTTATGTGATTGAGATTTTAAAGAGGAAAATCAAATTTAAAAGGAAACATATATGTAACCTTTATTGAATAATTTCATAACTATCGTTTTACACTTTTAGTCGTTACAGTGTAACAAAAACAATTAAATACAAAAATAAATCAATGGTCCAGTTCTTACTCGACCTTCCTCTTCTTTAATACCAGCTTAATTAATTAAATAATACTTCTTTGAAAAAATCAGTTTATTTTAGGGTTGTCGTGAGACTAATATGTAAGTGGACGTATATAGTCAACGTATATATCGATTATGTTTTTATATTTTCCATCAGTAGGTAATATTTTAATTTATCTTTAAAACAAAAATGTACATTTATTTTACAGAAATAGGCTATTGTATACATCAATATCGATATAATATTGAAATATTTTATTCATAACACAAAGAACAATTATTATACTTTCAAGTTATTATCGGAGATTGGTAAATCATGTTTACCAAATTTAATTAATTCCCTCTTTTACTATCTCTACAATCCTTTGGTGGCCTGATATTGATGTAATATATCTCTTGGTAGCCGGAGTGTCAAACATTATTGTTTACCGTTATGTCCATCCCATTTTGTTGATTCACCAAATGTACCAATATTGATTCAAGTGACATCAAGGTTAACTTCAAGTGAAGACTGTGAAATTTCAAATTAATATTTTTACGAATCTCCATTTTGTTCAGTTTCTGTAAGACACGTGGTAGTAGTATTATTCATATTTAGTACAGTTACATATATACATACAGTCATATTGGCATTCATACATATTTCTATAATTTGTATTTAATAATGTTTCTTATATGGTTTAATAATCCAAGAAACATAGCTTTGACCATCTGTGTGTTAGCGATAGGTTTTGAAGAAATAATATCTCGTCACTATTTAGTTTTTATTTTATAGAAGACGTTTACTTTTAATATTGCAATTCTTTCATTTTACTTTAAATATATGCCCCACGAAAGTTCATTCAAATGTATTTTGTTCCATCGTGAACCTATATTTTTACTATATATATATATATATATATATATATATATATATATATATATATATATATATATATATTTCAAGAATTTGTTAAACTATCACCTTCGATCCTAATTTGATCATTTTTCAATAAAAAAGCACTAAATTTGTAGTAGATAAAATATTAGAAATGAAATAAAGTATGTTTGACATTAAAGTAGGTAAAATTCACTTCTAACGGAAGATTTAATTTTTTGAACAAATGAGCAAGCTTATCACTTCTTAACATAATGTCCTAAATATATTTTCTTATGTGACAAATGTACATTTGATTTGAATACGTTTGTTAATAAACACAACTGCCGTTATTGGGCCGAAGAAATTCTTATCTTATATACTGAGGGCCATACAATCTACCCTGAATATTAATGTTTGGACGGGGATATTAGGAGATACCATTATAGATGAAAAAGTGAGATAAACTTGAAGGAAGAATCATACCTAATTTACTGGAAAATCATAATAAACTTGCCATCATAGAAACCGTAGAAACCCAACAAATCAAAATTGACAAGTTCATTTAGAAAAAAAATGTTCTCCATTCTCAACAAAAGTACCTATTTATTCGCTATACCAAATAGTTAAATCAATATTGTACAAATCAATAGACTGGAAGAAGGGATCAATTACATTGCCACCACGATTACTGCTCTTATCTCTATGGGGTATTTTTGTGTGGACTTACTTGAAATTAGTACTTTCAAACGCCACCTGTTGATGTACTAGATTCCGCAGCAAGCTTTAACTAAGGAAACATTTCAAAATTTATACAAATGAATTTTAAAGTAGTCTATAATAGGCTATTGTTAATGAAAAACAATGACCAGCATTTGGAAAATTTAATTTAATCTATCCAGACCGCTTCCAGACTGTATGTTGATAAATAAGTGTCAACAATCATATCATGTACTTAATCATAATTATTATTTTATAACCTTCGTAATAATTTGGTTAATATTAATAGAAAAAACTACTGTCGTAGTGCACAGAATTAGCACGTTCGTGGTAAATCATCTTTAATGTTATCATAGTATTAATATTTTTCTCATCAATTTCCTTTTCATTAAAAAAAGAAATTAAAGTATATTTTTATTATAATATGATATATATATATATATATATATATATATATATATATATATATATAAATTTGTTTTCATTGAATTTAAAAAAATTAAAATTGTATTTCTTTATATACGTAGTAATTAAATATAAATTCTTGTATATATTATGTGATGTATTTCTAATGCAGTCTGAAGTTATTTTCTTTTGTTGTTTATTAATTCCATTTTAAGGTTAACTGGAAGGAAGTACACTAGGGTCCTAACTAATCTCAGTTAAAAAATAAAGCTTTAATCCCTATTGTTTTATTTTTTTTATTAGTCATAACTGAAGAAGCTTTTTTTATATAGCTGGACAACTGATTGAAAATTTTGTATACTAAATTACATGTCAAACAAAGGGCTTTTCATCAGTGGGTGCAAGCTATATTGTCCTATTGAAAAACTTTTAGTTTTTAAGTGAGAAATTCTTTAAATATATATTATAAAATTATCATTTTTTTAAATTCAAAAGTCAAAATTCACATATATTATGTTAAAAAGTTTGTCATGTATACGTGGTAATAAGATATGTATTTTAAAATACCATCTGTGCCACTTAACTCAGTGTTAAAGCATATTGATTAATTATGTGTCAAATACCATGATAAGATTTAAAAATATATATATAAACCCAAAATGGAGATTCAAGATTCCGAGTAAAAATATAAACTATGAATCATAGTATGAAGAATCAGGTATACAACTGTTTTACTCGTCTGTAGATGTAACGAATATTTTGAAATTGTGTTATGAGCTAAATTTATCTTTTCAGGTATTAAAGGAGAGACACAAACATGTGTTTGGACCACCAAATATTACAAATAAATTTTTTTTAAAGTAAAAATGAAAAAGAAATAAATGAATTTCTAATTGATTTTTCTCCCTCAATACAAACATATATATATATATATATATATAGATATATAATGTAAATTATATAAACAATAACTTCTCAATGTAAATAACTATTCATACAATTACATTTGTATATGGAACAGGATTATTTATAAAGTCTTTAGGAATAAAACAAATATAGTAAGGGAATGTAGGTTGCCTAGACTACCTATGTCAAATGGAATCATTAATACAACTCATAGCTACGTGCTTTCAAACTTAATTATCTCCTGTTGTGCTGAATGGTGTGACCTCTTTATAAAAGTCTATTATGGATTACTGTTAGCATATGCTGTTTGAATAGGGGATTATCTATTCAGTAAAAGTTTTATTCTTCCGTCAGTTTCAAATCCATTTCATTTATATAATTTTTCAACTGTGATAAAATTATATTTTATATCAATTTAACGGTAAATACAACATGTTCTGGCTTTTGTATTGCAATAAGTTTTCAAACACTTGAATAAACGCACTAGTATAAAACGAACTGATATACATAAATTAAACACAAAGAATTGGTTACGAAAACATTATTAACAAAATGTAAGAAATTAAAATATAGAATTCCCTTTTAATAATCTATATAGCAGTACTCATTTATAAAAAAATAAAAATAATAATGTATGGAATATGTAATCAAATTAAGGTCATTGTACTGTTTAGTTTTTCACAAACGGTTAGGGATTTTTATACGTAACTTCCTTACCATGATGGATATTACAAACTACACTATAACAAACATATATTTGCCAATTTAGACTAGAAAAGACGTTTGTCTGTTACAAATAATGTTCTAATAATTTATAAATGTATTTGAATGTTTGTTCGTGTTTATAATTTAATTTCATTACGGGATTCCATTGTTAATGTGTTTATTTGATTCGTCATTCCCAATATATGCATCCAATATTTGATTGTACAATGTAAAGTATCTTATTTTATAATATTTTTCTGTTCTATTATTACTAATTATTTCTATCTTAAGCCACATGATATGCGTAAGGAACCAGTCATAAAATGGGTATTCAATATAGCTAAAAAGATAAGATGGATAATATACATGTTTCATTCCTGATTAATTTTAAATTTGATATTATTTTAAGTTGCTAGAATTGGATTATCAGGACATCGTATTAAAGCTCTATAAAATATATTTCCTCAGCCAATGTTCTTTTTAAAATATAAACCAATAACTTCAGATACATTGAATTCCAAATTAAGTAAATATATTACACACTCTACTTACGTATCGCTTACGATCTGTTAATAATGATGACTTGCAGCTGTTAAGAAATAAACATAATGAAGAGTATGACACTCAATCTGAAACATTCCTGTTGTCATTTTACAGCATCATTTCCATTCCGTTGATGTAAATCTTGTAATGAAAGCGTTCTGGGTTTAATACATTTCTATAGTCACGTGACCATCACAAAAAAACTACAATTATCAAAGGTATCTAAAAGTAAACGGTATCAACATAAGCCTGATTACTGTGTTAATTATCGACATAAAAATGTTTACAAATTTGAAATCGAACATTTCTCCAACTGCTAGTAATTTGAGTTGTCTCTACTATTGAAGTTAACTTAAATATTTATTAAAATAGACCGTCAATGAATTCGAATTTATTTTTTCTTTAACATCTGTGTAATTTCATTCATAATATTTAATAAAAGTACAAAATATATACATTTTAACTCATAATTTATGAAAACTACATTTGTTTTTAATTTTGGAATCTTTACAAAATCTCGCTTGTAATTTCAATATTTTATACGGTACTAACTTACTCATTCACAAAACGAAAGAAAATATCACTTATCCACATAAAAAACTTTGGAGTGAATATAATCACATTTATTTCAATAACTTTGTTCATGTGTCTTAATTATTGAAACTTCATTTTTATCAAAATATAATGTTTGTCTTGAGTCAAAATAATGTAGTTTAATTTTTCATAAATATAGTTTAGCTGTGTGAGTGTGAGTGTGTGTGTGTGTGTGTGTGTGTGGCTTGATTTGATGAGATATGAAAAGATTTGTTTTCATTAATACATTTTATTAGTTATATACGTGTAAACAAATTGAGTTATTTTACATACTGAAATTCTTTGTGAATAATAGTGAATAATCAAATAACATCTCAAACAACTTAAATACCATCAAAAATATACATGTTTCGAATTTGTGTAGCGGCAGTGACTTTTTTACCCTACCTCAATGGAATTGTCATTGTGCAATCAAGTACTAGTTTCATTCGTGTCTTTTGTACAGGGTTTGACTATTATTACAACAGCCAATTTTTATGACATAACTTATGCTTAATTTTGAGTTATACTTAATTATTTACGTTCTTCTCTAACTTATGTTGACAACCTTTTAAATGCTAAATGTTCTTTTGAATCAATGGGTATTATTCGTTTCAATAATTAAAATTTATTTTCCTAATAAAGTGATATCTGAAAATCAGATATATATTTCGTATGCTCGTCTGATGTTGATTTTATATTTTTGCCTGACAGCTAGAATAATTTATAACAGGTCTGATATGGTTGATAGATATATGTAAATAAATTTATTTAATTATAATAATATCGAAAGTCAAGATTTTCCCAAATGTTAGTGTACTAGGTGTCTTGCATATTTGGCGCTAGGTGCCGTATGTGTCGACATTCTAATGCAACAGAACTCCAATAAATATTATTAAAAAAACTAGTTTAAAAATATATATATATATATATATATATATATATATATATATATATATATATATATACAGTATTTTATTTTTAAACCACTTCGAATTGTCACACTCTGTACCCATTGCTTAGGAATGTTACACAATTTAACAACACATATATTAAATTTAGTGTTTTTGATTTAAGCAAACATTGATGTATGATTTATTTTATAATGTATTGTATTACGATTAAAATAAGATCTAAGTAAAATGCATCTGATATAATTATACATAAAAGCATAGTTTTTTTGCTGGAAATATTTACATGTGATATCTATGAAGATATCTCAACGGTTTCAAATTGTAATATTCATTTTGACACGTCTGGTTATAACTCTTATCATTGTTTCTACTTCAATAAAACAAAACGTTTTGGTTTAATGTAAATACGAGTGCAATAAAGTACTTAAAAAAATGTATATGTTTAACAATTTGGGGAAGTCTATTTTTGGTATGATTGTATTATGAATTTTTCTTGTCATATCTTTGTATTTACTATGGTCTACTTTTGTAGGAAACATAGAATACGTGACTCTCAAAAAATAAAATTAAGGAAAGTCAAAATACCAAGTTTTTTTGAAAAGAGGGCAACAAGATTCTCTAGAGTTGTTACCAAACATACTTCAATCTAAACTGCATATTTTTGAATTTTGAAAATGTTTAACATTAACCCCTTTGAAGTACTTCCCCATATAGCAAACCCATATTGAACAAAACAGTAAAATAGACCTATAGTATGCCATTCTAATGCAATTATTTCATAATATTTTATATATGTAAATTGCATAATTCAATTTTGTTAACAATGCATTTATATGCTTTGTTGCAATATGATAGTTGCTAGTTAAAATGTTAAAAATAACCATGGACACCATCTGTGAAAAGTATTTATATATTTGAACTAGCTGGGTACCCATGCTTTGCTATGATGATTATCAGAAAAATTTAAAGTGTATAATCAGAAATAGAAATAGGTTATTTATGAAACTGGTTTCATAAACTGGTTGTCAATGTAAGTCGTATTTGACTAAAATCGAGCATTGAATGTTGGCTGTAAAGGTTCATTACGTTATTTGCCAATTATTCCTGCATCGTAATATTTGTTTAATTAAGGTTTTATACACGGGTTTGGTTTATTTGTCTTTACATTTAAATAAAATTTATACGAAATCATTGTCATCATGGTCTTATATATAAAAACAGGTAGAAAATGGTCTTTACATAGGTGGACATAAATTATCGAAAACCTTCCACTGCTATCAGAAGTGACCTCTCATCAGATTCAAACTGACATGTATTTGATAACATACATGGAGCCCTTAGGGCTGCATGTATATTAGCAAATAATACATCAATAGCTGATGTATGGAGCAAACCTGATGTGTTAACATGTATTCAAACATGTAGTAAACATGTATTTGCTAACATACATGCAGCCCTAAGGGCTCCATGTATTTTAGCAAATACATGTCAGTTTAAAACTGATGCGATGTCACTTCCGATAACAGTGGATGGTTTTTGATAATGTATGCCCACCTATGTAAAGACGGTCATTAAGTATTTTTGAAAAAATGGTGTACAAATATACATAGTTATATCATATTTTTCAATACTATTTCACAATAGGGGGATTGGGTAGGATGGGAACAGAATGGTTCTCTCGTTTTCTTTAACCGCAATAAAAAAACAGCATTTAGCTTACAAAATGTCAATGGTAGCGAATATTTATATAGTTATTTTTCATTTCCAACGCACACGAAGTGTAGATAAAATTTATGTGATGGGTCAAAAATAGATGTCATTTTTATGCAGATATATCAGTTTTAAAATTTCCTGACTATCAAAGTTCTTTTTGAAATCATACATTTTTGTTGTATGAGCGTCATCTACAATCCAAACACATGAACCAATTTCAATCAAATTTTGTTTCTGGGAATATTTCTGTCATATCTCAGGACTCTTTTATTACCTAAAAATTTAAGGCTAGTGCCACAAAAAAAATCACAATGATTTTCTCAAAATCAGCTTAATCAATTTTAATAAAATTTTCCTTCAGTGTAGTTATGGTATCAGCGCCATCTGCAACGTGTACAAGCTCTACTATCAGGTGATAAGCAACATGGGATTGCTTTCGGTCAATCGATAATTAACAAGTGTGTCCATAACCCACAGCTTACACAATTATAATATTTTTTCACTTCAAGAGTGAATAAACAACTTTCATAATAGATATGTTTGTTGTGATGAAAATTGTCATATAGAATTTAAATTAAATAGTCAACACAGAGTTGTTGACAGCAGCAATCTATATGGAAAGGTAATTGGGCCTCTCTTTTTGCCACATCGATTGACAGACGACTCTCATGTGCAATCTTCACAAATACCCCACCCGAGCATTTAGAGAACGTTACATTCCAAGGTGTAATACACAAGTAGTTCATGCTCCCTTATTAACTAAAATTTTGTCAGAAAAATAATAAATGACGGTTTTCGAGGAAGATTAATCGTTTGGGAAGGGGGGTCCCGTTGGTTGGCCTGCATCCACCCAAGAATTGAATCCTTTAGATTATATTCTATGGGGACATGCAAAGTCTCTGTTTGTTCAACATCAATAGTCGTTATTCATCAGTTAGGTTAGAGGATAGAATTGTCCGCGATTTTCAAACAATTAGTGAGCATCCTGGCATTGTAGAGCGTGTACATCAGTTACTAAGGAAACGTGTCGTCTGTTGTGTTAGATTGGATGGAGGACACATTGAACATTTGTTAAAATCTCTTTTTAAAAAAATATCTAAATTTTATATGCTGCTGTAATTGTGTAAGGGTTTTCTCATTTTAATTTCATTACAGTACTTATTTGAAAATAATAGAATGCCGTTTTTTATATTTACATTTATTTAAATTTGTAATATTAATTTTATTAATTTATTACTAGTAGTATTTTCAAATAATAATAATAAAAATTAGTTTTTTTACATAAAATTCCTCTATAATTTGTAATACGTTATATATACTTTATATTAATAAAAATATATCAAACATAATAAATATAAAATAAAAAGGTTAATAGTAACTTCAAAATATTTTGGTTTTAGATTATTTATGGGTATTATAGACAACTTCCAAGAAATAAAATTTTATGTTTCTAGGTGATAATTCGATTATCTTTGAAGTAATGGAAAAAAAAAAAAAAAAAAAAAAAACAGTTTAGTTTGAAATTAAAAAAGATTTTTTTTCTTGACTCGTAATTTATGTAAAGTTAAACGGCCGTCATTTTGAAAAGATAAGAAAGAACGTTCTGGTTTCTCTTACAGGGGTAAAAGATTTTATAGCAAATATGTACCTATATAAAATTTGAGTTCAATTTATTTGAGTTCAATTTGAGCTCTACTACCAAATATATTATGAGTTATATATAAATAAATTAAAGAAAGAATTCAAAACAGACCTAATAAAAAATAACTTAACAAAAAAAAAAACAAAAAACAGAACCACTAAGAAAACGAACCATCAAACATTAAAAATAATATAATATAAAAATAAACTAAAAGGGCGTATTTAATAAAAAAAAGAAAAACATATAATGACGTTAAAATAACAAAACCGCTAACAACTTGTCCATAGTCGCCACAAACCATTTTAATACACAAGTATACATATAATATTATAAATTATAATAATTAAATTGATAAGAATAAGAAAAAATGTTCATCATCTTTTTTTTCTACCTCTGGCGTAGAAATTATTTTAGGTATTTTATTAGCTATCGTGAGGGCTTCCAATTTTCCAGTTTCACATAAAAGTGCATGAAGACGCGCAAATAATTTCTATCTGGCTGATGTCTGTTTGAATATTTTTCTTGTTAAAGCTGTTTTGGCTCCCTCGCATTTTTATTCGGTATGAAATCCATACCAGCAAGTATATTTTTTTTTTTAACTTTGATTCATATTTATTATCAAATATTATGCAGTTAAAAACAACATTCAATTTTTAAAATAATCACAATTAAGAGTACACTAATTCAATGGGAGTAAATCAATAGTAGGCTACAATAATTGTTTACTTTTCAAAAGAAAGAGCAACAATCCAAGAATGTAGCTAACAGAAGTAACTATTTTAGCAACTAAAAAGAGCTGCTATTTTAATGTGTATTATGGTAGAACACTATAAATGTTTTACGGTTTAGCCGTATATATTTAAAAGTACAGAAAATATTTTAGTCAATTGTGACCTCACAGGCTGAAAGTTTATACTTGGAGATTATTGTCTTTGAATTTTAATACACCAGTATATATATATATATATATATATATATATATATATATATATATATATATATATATATATATATATATATATATATATATATACAGAAACCAAATGTAAGAGTGTAAATAAATTCGACGATCCAAGGTTAGAGGTATCAGAAATGCAAAAAGTCATCAATAAGGTTATTGGTGTGAACAATCTCAAATAATTATCTACGTCCTCTTAGAGGTTATATTCAAATAAAATTTTTTTGTGGAAATAAAAGAGACCATTGAAGAAATTTTGTATAAATTGAAACTAAATATACAAGACGATAATCCACAGCAATGCGATAAGTATCTTATTAAAATGATAGGTTTATACTCTGAATCAAAACGAAACCTAACACTAGGGATACAAATTATTAAGACGATCTGCAATATCAAAGTTACCTAGTAACAGTAAAATGCATTAAGACTGCATATATATATATATAAACTTTTTTTTTATAACAAACTTTCAAATAAAATAGAAAATAACAACAATAATATATTAAGAATTTATTTATAGTAAATTTTGTACTCCTTTTGGCTAGGTTGAAGGTCTAGCAACCAGTTTTTATGTCATCCGGCTATGCGTGGTGGTTGTTAGGATGACCTATTAAACCCTTGTTAAAGATTTCTAATACTAACCAATACATAATTCATTAGTTGTCGTTTTGTTCTATGGAATTAACCCTCAGCAAAGATGGCTGGATTATGCTGTTATAATTGAACAACATGTCAGATTAAGATGATGAATAATCTGATAGCTTGTAGGAAAACAATGTCATCCAAATTAATAAATATAGTACTGAACTTTAAATTGATGTAAGGTCTAGAATAGGGGATTATCTAGCCGCAGAACTGAGGTCAACTACTCCTCCTATCCCCCAACCCATATACAATGTGGAATTTCAACACATTGTGGTTTGTCCTTTGTTGCTGGGATTTAAGGTTATAAATGTACAAGAATTTGCAGAACAAAAAAGTTTTTTTATGAGATTCGGTTAGGTTAGGGTTCAATTAGTGCACTACAGAGTTCTATTATTGATTTAAATCGCTAATAGTTGTTATTTGTAAAATTGTAGTTTAATATCTTGTTTATATTAAATTACTTAGGATTTTTAGTAGCTTTACTTTAATGTAGCAGGAATTTACTAACAAGATTTGTTTTTAGATTTTTGCACAATTTAAATTTTGTATTTATATAATTTAAGTACAGCGACATATAAATGTTCAAAATTTACACAATTATCAACGTCTATCACTTAAATTCGTAACGGAAGACTAATATTAATATTGGTTACCTGAGATTTGTACGAAACTAAGTTTTCCCGTTTTTTTTAGTAGGTATGATATAATGTGAGGTAAACATATATGTCAAATGAAGTTTTTAAGAAAATTTAAACTTTCTACGTTATTACCGTATTTTATATAATAAAAACTTCTTCTTTTTTATGGCAAAGGTGAATATAGTTTTGTCACTATCTTATGTTTACCTAAAACTAATGAAGTGTCACTTAGGTAGAAATTTTATTACCTTTAAAATTAAATATATATTCGGTTCAAAATTACATAAAACTACATCAACTGTAAAGAGAAACACTTAGAGACTGGAAAGAGCTTGCAACGTTTGTTATTTTTGTGTTACCATGGTAATATGTGTATTTGTTCCCTTACCTTTTTGTAGTAATAGATCACCATTACAATTTAATTCAACAATAAATCATTATTAAGCAATGAATTTACAACAACAAAACTGCATTAAATAAATGCAAAAGCATTTGTAGATTGAAAAAAAATCATGTAACAGATGTTATTGTTGAAGCTGATTTGCGTATTAGTGTTATTTATTTACTTTATATAACGGGTCTTTAAAAAAAGTCGCAATCCAAGAGTAAAAGAAGGTCCAAGTTACGCATAGGTAAATTTTTCTTAATCAAATATTATCAGAAAGCAAAACTGTTCTCATTGATGATTCCCATGTGTTATTGTAATGCACTAGTACTATTCACGTATGATTTTCTCTTTGTAAGTGTGTGTATATTTTCAACTATATTTTTCCATAGATGAACGTGTGTTTATTATTGAGACTGATTGCGCGTATACATCATACAAACGAGTAAAAGACGAGTTCCAGCTACAATTTCACAATTCTTCATTACCTAATAAGTCAACAAAATCACGTATGATTCAGAAATTTCTTAAGACTGGCAATATATTAACGGAAAAGAACAGGTCGACCATCACTCTAAATAGAGCAAGTTGTGGACTATGTGAAAGAACGTTGGAATCGCTCACCCATCAAATCACATAGAAAGTTTTCTTCTTAGGCCGGACATTCACTACCTACCGCTTTAAGGGCTACTAAAAATAAAAACTGCTTGCTTACTGCATCGGTATCGTTCATGAACTAAAAGAAGTTGATCACTGTAAACAGTACTGTCTACAGTATGGTCTATGAATGCTTTCTTTTGTAAATGACAAGGATATTAAAATGTTGAATCGTGTTTTATTTTAGTGGCGAGAAATGGTTTCACTTGGATGGTTACATTAAAAACCAATACTAAAGAATATGGATAAATGAAAATCCTCACTTGTTTCACGAATGTGCGTACAATTTGTGTTTGTTGTGCGATCATCCGGCGTCGTGTTATAGGGCCTTTTTTGACAAATCTGTAGATGATGTAGTTTATCGTATTTTAAATGAACAATGTATAACCTTGTTATTTTTACACAAACGATATTGTTATTTCCTACAGGATAACACAACGTATCATACTTATTATGAAACGCTGGATACTCGTATGTTGTGATATATAAAGTATTGGGGCCTCCAATATCCCCAGATATTACTCATACAGACTTTTCCTTTGGGGTATTTAAAAAGTAAGGTTTTGCAAAACAATCCTCATACACATGACGAAATGATGGATAACATTGAAAGTGAAATTTCAAACATTACTTAGCAAACGCTGCAAAATTGGCTGTAAATGTTATGAAACGTGTCCGAAAATGCATTGCAATGTAGCATTTAAATCCAAAAAAGCACTTCCGCAATAACTTAACTCATTTCGTAAATATACATTCCACTTTCCGTCGCTTGACAGATGCTGGCATCTAGCGGCCCGCTCCTAAACCAAGCATCACCTGATACTTGAAACCAAAGTACATTTTCGCCGGTCAAGCTAGCTTCTCGATTACCGGTCCACAGTCTACATGCGATAACAACATGGTCTACACTCTTCATAACTCCGTTAGCTAAAAGTTTTTCTTCCTTCTCTCAAAATTACCGTCTTTCTAAAACATCATGTTAAATTACTAATTGTGCGCCTTAGTCTAATAATCTGGTTCAAAAATGTTAAAATTAACCATCATTTTCTCGGTACTACCTCACGTGATCTGCGACAGGATTTACCAGGTACTTCAACCTTACAGATTTTGTCATATTATAAATTTTGTTAATTTTTAAAATAATTTGTTAATTATCATGTATTCTTTAAAATATGTATTTCATGTTTTATTCAATATTCTATTTCCTTTTGAAACTAAATGATTATAAAAATTTTCTTTTCTTAAAACATCATTTACAAAATCTTGCAAAGGCACATTTTACGTTTTGAACATTTTTGTGAAATGAGTGCAAACTAGTGTTGAACATTAAATGATCAGAATATGAACATGTTAAATATAAAACAATTGAGGAAATTTCTTCTAAATCAGAAAATTTCGTTTTGCAAGCTTTTGCAAAATCTTACAAGTCTTATACAAGCTTTCTTTTAAACAAAATTAAAATATATATAAATAGATTTATAATAATCTAAGAAGCTTTTAAGTACCATCTTAACGAATTTCTGTTATACAATCAATTTTCTTTAATTTTGGCAAATAATCAGATATTTCTTTAATGATGAACATTAATGCTAAAACATGTCTGATTTTGTACAGACACTAAAAGAACATGTTTTTTGCTCACAGCTAATATGCTGGTAGGACAAATAGGAGAAATTGGAGAAATAAAGAAGTTCTTGTCTCACATTGCGCAAACCAACGAAACATCCTAACAAGTTTCGTCCTGTTGGCAAAACACGTTTTTTTTTGTATAACGTAACTTCACATTTTCAAGTGCATAAAAGTGATGTCCTTTTCTACAGCTGACTTTACAGAACTTTAACTAACTCATTTTGTATATGTGCCTAAATTTACTTTCGCAAATATGTGTTCCTTAAGACTATTTTCTAAATGTAGACCTGTGTAGTTAATTATAAAATATATATAAAAAACAATTATTGGGTGGAGCCTGCATGCAATTTTCGGTCCTAACAACCTCCAAGAGGTTAATTTCCAAATTAAAATAATTGACGTCAATTAACAAAATTTCAAAATTCTAAATTCCTTTTTTTTGTTTGTTTAAAATATATAAATTTATTTGGCCAATATAGTTTTTAAGAAATTTTTCAAACCAGTTATATTATGTATCTTTAGTTTAGTGATAAACATGTTAACTATAGATATGATTTTTGAACTTAAAATATCAAACTCTTTTATATTTTGTTAAATTCTGTAATTGTTTAAAAAGAAACTATCATCTTATAAACTAAAAAGGGGGGGATAAGTTTTTTTTCTTTTTTTTGAATCTTTTGATTAAATTTTTTTTTATTATTATACTTTTACATTAAGGGCGTATAATCTTTTTTTTGATTAATTATAATTCTGTGAATTATTAAGCTGTGCTCATTGTTTTTTTTGTTAAAATTTTGTAACTATAAATATACATATTAAAAGGGGGGATAAATTTTTAGAATCTGTTGATTAAATTTTTTTTTTTTTTTTTTTTAAATTATTATATGTTACAATTAAGGGCTTATAACTTTTACAATTTATGATATTGTTAATCATAAGTTTTTTTTTTATTGATGATTTGTGTCAGGATGTCTTTTGTTGTAAATGACAAAGTCTGAAGCGCCGAAATTTCCTTCTGCTTTCAATAAACTTGAGCCTTGTTAATTACTAAATTTGTCTTTGTCTTTTTTTATTTTTTTCTTTTCAAACATTGTTACCATTTTGGTTCCGCCTTTATTAAATTTAAGTCCCCTGGTAACATGTTTTTGGTAGCAGAGCGTGGTTAATTTTAAATTCTGGAACCGTAGTTAATTTTCAAAATTTTGCATTGGAACTATCTAAATTTAAATTCAAAATTATCTTTGTAAACAAGGCTCTTTTTTATGTTTTGCAGCTTTTTCAAATACTGCACAACTGTTGCTGATGAAATTTTTTTTTATTTAGTTTAAATATTTAAATCTCTATAAATCTATAGTCTCTTTTTTTTATTATTTAGTTATTTTTATAAACACTTACACAAAAACTTCTAAACCAATTTCGATAAAATTTTTTTTTATTATTTTGTCTGCTTAAATATTTTTTTTATATATATATATTTACATACACTGCACCCTAGTCATTCACTGAATTTGATCCAGACAGCGGGCTCATTCGGGAATCCAAAAAAAAAAAAATTTAAATAAATAATAAAATCCAAAAATAGTTAAAAACAAAAAAAAAAACAAAAAAAATTTCAAAATCTCCTTCAAAAAATTTTCTCGAGTTTTCTTTCGCTTGTCTGTATCAATTCATACTTACACACACACATATATACACAACAACTACACTACATATAATTCTTGAGTCTTTCTCTGGCTCTTTCACCTTTTTACATCATCTTAAAAGAAATTTTTTTTTATTTAAAAACACTTGATTAAATTTTTTTTTATTTATCAGCAACAGTTAAGATGGCAGTGGATTTGCTGCGATTAGTGGACCCGTTAAAGAACACGGAGCTTGCCTTTGAATTTTTTGTTTTCGTCATCTTGAAAGGAAAATTATTTTTATTTATTTTTTTTAATTTTATCATCATGGCGGTGGACTGGTTGATGCAGATGGTGGCATCTGTTTGATAGTAAATTGAAATGTTGAACACCTTTTAATAATATATCCTTGTGAGCTAAATTTCCTTTTCCAAATCATGTTTCCAAATCATGCAAAAAATTTTTTTTCCTTTCCAAATTATAGGGGCCCAGTTTTTGTATATAGGACGACATGGTTGGCCTGTTTGTTTTGATTAATTTGTTTGTTTGTTAGTTAGCAGGTCAACATGTTTGTTTCCTGATTTAGTTTTTTGTTAGGGTTGAGAAAACCGGAGTTGGGTTCTCCTCACCATGGGTCACCTTTTATTTACATATTTACTTTGCTACACCTTTTCTTAATACATCTTTCTTTGTACATCTTTTTTTTTTGAACACTTATCTTATTTTGATGAAATTTTTTTTTTTTTTACATAATTTTTTTTGATTAATTTAAATTCCTTTTTTTTTGGGGCACATGATACACATACATAAGACCTTAAGTCAAACACCACATGCCCTGCCTTGGGCACTAAAACAATTTTGACTCCCCAACGTTTCATACTGTTTTTTTGTTTATTTTTCAAATGGATTATTTGTTTAGACCCTTCAAAATTCTTTTTTCTCACGGAAATTGTTAAGAGCCGTGAATAGTTTAAATTTCTCTTCGTATGGGAGAAGAGGAGTTTAAAAATAACGACGCTGAGCATGATCTGACCTAAAAGGCTTCAGGAGTTTTTCTTTTATTTTTATTTATTTTTGTAATTAAATGTTAAGGTCGGCTCAGAGGATACTCCCCCCCGTCTGAGTCCGACCTTTCCTGAAGTCCTTAGTGCTATGCACTTTTCCCTCCCCTGGTCCCCGGAGTGGTCACCTCCACTTGGTTTCCCGAGGTGCCACTCCACCCCTTTCCCCACGTACCTTAGTGTACAAAGTCAGTTCATGCACAGCAATGTCGACCTTTGCGTCACCCTTCAGCTCTTTCTGTCGGGGGCTTGTCCTAATGATAGATGGGAAGAGCTGAGACGCTATAGAAATTTCAAAATTTAATAAGTAAATGCCGAAGGAGGCTACACCCTAGAGTGGTGATTATAAAAGCATTATGAAGCGTTGTTTCTATCAGGTGCCCCGTTTCAAAATTTTGCGGGAGGCCCTTCTGGCCCCTTCTTTAGAATCTTCTGGAGGCCCTTCTGGCCCTTTGCACCTTTTTCAAAATTTTGCGGGAGGCCCTTCTGGCCTCTTTTCTGACTACACCCTAACTCCGTCTTTCGGGGGGGGGAGAGCTGTAGCATTTAAATCCAAAAAAGCACTTCCGCAATAACTTAACTCATTTCGTAAATATACATTCCACTTTCCGTCGCTTGACAGATGCTGGCATCTAGCGGCCCGCTCCTAAACCAAGCATCACCTGATACTTGAAACCAAAGTACATTTTCGCCGGTCAAGCTAGCTTCTCGATTACCGGTCCACAGTCTACATGCGATAACAACATGGTCTACACTCTTCATAACTCCGTTAGCTAAAAGTTTTTCTTCCTTCTCTCAAAATTACCGTCTTTCTAAAACATCATGTTAAATTACTAATTGTGCGCCTTAGTCTAATAATCTGGTTCAAAAATGTTAAAATTAACCATCATTTTCTCGGTACTACCTCACGTGATCTGCGACAGGATTTACCAGGTACTTCAACCTTACAGATTTTGTCATATTATAAATTTTGTTAATTTTTAAAATAATTTGTTAATTATCATGTATTCTTTAAAATATGTATTTCATGTTTTATTCAATATTCTATTTCCTTTTGAAACTAAATGATTATAAAAATTTTCTTTTCTTAAAACATCATTTACAAAATCTTGCAAAGGCACATTTTACGTTTTGAACATTTTTGTGAAATGAGTGCAAACTAGTGTTGAACATTAAATGATCAGAATATGAACATGTTAAATATAAAACAATTGAGGAAATTTCTTCTAAATCAGAAAATTTCGTTTTGCAAGCTTTTGCAAAATCTTACAAGTCTTATACAAGCTTTCTTTTAAACAAAATTAAAATATATATAAATAGATTTATAATAATCTAAGAAGCTTTTAAGTACCATCTTAACGAATTTCTGTTATACAATCAATTTTCTTTAATTTTGGCAAATAATCAGATATTTCTTTAATGATGAACATTAATGCTAAAACATGTCTGATTTTGTACAGACACTAAAAGAACATGTTTTTTGCTCACAGCTAATATGCTGGTAGGACAAATAGGAGAAATTGGAGAAATAAAGAAGTTCTTGTCTCACATTGCGCAAACCAACGAAACATCCTAACAAGTTTCGTCCTGTTGGCAAAACACGTTTTTTTTTGTATAACGTAACTTCACATTTTCAAGTGCATAAAAGTGATGTCCTTTTCTACAGCTGACTTTACAGAACTTTAACTAACTCATTTTGTATATGTGCCTAAATTTACTTTCGCAAATATGTGTTCCTTAAGACTATTTTCTAAATGTAGACCTGTGTAGTTAATTATAAAATATATATAAAAAACAATTATTGGGTGGAGCCTGCATGCAATTTTCGGTCCTAACAACCTCCAAGAGGTTAATTTCCAAATTAAAATAATTGACGTCAATTAACAAAATTTCAAAATTCTAAATTCCTTTTTTTTGTTTGTTTAAAATATATAAATTTATTTGGCCAATATAGTTTTTAAGAAATTTTTCAAACCAGTTATATTATGTATCTTTAGTTTAGTGATAAACATGTTAACTATAGATATGATTTTTGAACTTAAAATATCAAACTCTTTTATATTTTGTTAAATTCTGTAATTGTTTAAAAAGAAACTATCATCTTATAAACTAAAAAGGGGGGGATAAGTTTTTTTTCTTTTTTTTGAATCTTTTGATTAAATTTTTTTTTATTATTATACTTTTACATTAAGGGCGTATAATCTTTTTTTTGATTAATTATAATTCTGTGAATTATTAAGCTGTGCTCATTGTTTTTTTTGTTAAAATTTTGTAACTATAAATATACATATTAAAAGGGGGGATAAATTTTTAGAATCTGTTGATTAAATTTTTTTTTTTTTTTTTTTTAAATTATTATATGTTACAATTAAGGGCTTATAACTTTTACAATTTATGATATTGTTAATCATAAGTTTTTTTTTTATTGATGATTTGTGTCAGGATGTCTTTTGTTGTAAATGACAAAGTCTGAAGCGCCGAAATTTCCTTCTGCTTTCAATAAACTTGAGCCTTGTTAATTACTAAATTTGTCTTTGTCTTTTTTTATTTTTTTCTTTTCAAACATTGTTACCATTTTGGTTCCGCCTTTATTAAATTTAAGTCCCCTGGTAACAGCAAACGGGGGAAGTAATATTGAACATTTATTATAAAAGATTAATTGTAATTTGAATATTGTATAAATATATAATATTAATTTTTCAAAGTAATATAATCACGTCATAAAAAATAGAGTTACGCACGTTAACAAAATCTGTAAAAAACTTAAAATCATAGATTAACATCATCAAGCTGTACATAAACGTTAGTAATTTTGGTGATAACATTTAATAAAATAAAATATATCTCATAAGTAGATATCGCTTATAGTCTTACAATAAATACAAGTGGCCCAATTGGGTTTCGGTTGGCCGTAACCTAAGCTACTTATCTTGGCAGCTCTTTGTCACCGGCCACAAAATTTGCCAGTCCATGAGACTTAACATGCTCAAAAAGCTCTTAATGATCTTAGGGTCAAATTAGAGATATGAGATATTTATTTCATATTAGTGTCTTATTTCAAGATGAGTAATTATCTTACTATTTCTTTATTTGAGAATAAGTGAATACAAAAGTAAATTTGTGTGTGTGTGTGTGTGTGTGTGTGTGTGTGTGTGTGTGTGTGTGTGTGTGTGTGTGTGTGTGTGTGTGTGTGTGTGTGTGTGTGTGTGTGTGTGTGTGTGTGTGTGTGTGTGTGTGTGGGTGTGTGTGTGTGTGTGTGTGTGTGTGTGTGTGTGTGTGTGTGTGTGTGTGTGTGTGTGTGTGTGTGTGTGTGTGTGTGTGTGTGTGTGTGTGTGTGTGTGTGTGTGTGTGTGTGTGTGTGTGTGTGTGTGTGTGTGTGTGTGTGTGTGTGTGTGTGTGTGTGTGTGTGTTGAGACGGAATGACAAGATCATTAGTCTCATGTCAAATTTAAAAGCGAGTTAAATTGCCGCGCTAATCAAGATAGAGTGGGAACGAGGTGGGGCGGTGACGTCACGATAGGTTAAGAGTGAATCTTGCCTGACGAGACATGAAAATCCAAACTACCATAGTTCCTATTTTATTAAAAAAAACTAAATTATTAATTTAAATAAATATTCATTAGAGTCAACCGACTAATAATATCAAAAAATAAATTTAAAATCACGTTAAACAAAAAAGTTATTCAAGTTATTAGAAGGGCTCAAAAACCTAAAATTTGAAAAAAGGGTAAATCCAAAATTCAAAAATCGTAGAGTCATAACCAATAGGGGAAGTAATAATAATCATAAATAAAAAATAAATAATAATAATAATAATAAACAGGTGAGAATGGACTTAGAAAGTCATTCTTGGGGAGTTTTTTGAGTTTTTAAAGTTGAAGGGGGGATAAATTAAAAAATAATAATAATAACAATTGAAGAGACAACCGTAGGGAACAACAATAAGCAATTATATTCAAATTTCAAGTTAAAATGGGGGAGATATAATAATAGAAAGAAGTAAAACTTTAAAGCCCAAAAGCGGTCGAATTAAAGTTTAAAGGGGAAATAAAAGTTTATAAGAATGTGTATTTAGTATATAAAATTGTAATACAACAGAGCTGAGATGATAATAGATAATGGGGGGGGGGTTTATAAGCATAAAACATGACGACAAAAACTTCAGAAATTCAAGGACCAATAACTCGAGAGTCAAGCGAGCTACGTTAAATGTCCAAGAAGATTTTTTTCGTCAGATAAATAGAGGAACAAAGTGTATACAAAAGAACTTCGAAAAATGACTTATATCGGAAGTTCAAAAGTGTAAAAACAGACTTTCGATAAAAGTGCGATAACTTCGCGAACGGAGAGTCCGAAAACGACGAATCGAGTTCCACAAGACCCACAAGATGGAAAGTAAGAAGAATCCGAAAGGAACTCGACGATCGAACAAGCCGTTCAAAAGTTACCACGAGTTGTTCGAAAAAATGTCCAAAATCAAGATTTGCACGAATGAACAGGAAAAGTAGCCCGCGCATCTCTACGTCACGGTACAGCTAGTGGACTTTGTATGACCAACCGTCAACACAGTGAACACTAAATATAATACAACAATTGAATTATCTATTAAAAGGTTTTTTAATAGAAAATAAAGAAGGAAAACTATTCAATAGGTAAAAACTATACCTAGTTAAATTTGTAGTATAAACATTTCAGACCAAAATAGCCTGAAAAGACTAAAAACAATGAAGAGACATTTCATCACAAAAGGGAGGTAAAGTGGTTACCTTTTGTGGGGAAATTCCCATAGAAAGGTAGACCGAAAATTATTCGTCGTAAGACGGGTACTCTTGTGGTAGATTCGAAGCGAGGAAGACGTATCTCTTGTAGCAGACTCGAAGCGAGGAAGACGTGTTCTCCTGTACCAGACTCCAAGCAGAGACGAAGCCACATTAGTCACTCTACTAAATTCAACTTAGAAAATTTACCACTCATTTCGAACTTCAAGGCGACTTAGCAGATTCGAGACCAAGACCAGCACTCAACGACTCAGCAATCTACAGGACTTGGACAGAAAACAACTCATCGACAGCAGAGAACAACTTTAACAACTAACTTCAAAATCTACGAGAGCTTCATATTAAGTGTGATGGTACAATAAGTCTAAGGAATAATTCGCAAATAGTAAAATCATTTTAAATATAAATTCATTTAAGAAATTGATAAAAATTATATTCATTAATAAAATCTCTGCTTTGGTGTTATAAATATTTCAAAATTAAATACGACTATTTCAGTACAGGAAAAACTATCTGTAGTTCTTGCTGGAATAGTCTAGATTTTCATTTGTCTTAGTATATAAGAAATATTCTGTTTTGATTTTTTGTAAAATATTTTGATTGTTTTGTTTTGATTGATTAATTTTGTTGTGTTACAAAGATTTAAAGTTGTCTTTAAAGAGAAATAATATACACAATTCGTTTCTCAAATTTGTTTTGTTTTCTATTATCCATTCTTTATATTCATATTACTTTGTTTATGATAAATGTTTTATGTGTGCTCTGGTTAAATATATATAAAATATTAAAGAAATTATCATCAGAACTTAAGAGCCGATTTCTTCCAAAAGGCACATCCCCAGAGAAAGAGAGTGTTAATTAAGAGAAACAGTAAAATTATCGAGCATTGAAATAAAATTCAGGGAATTTTTCGAATAATAAAAGGTTGTAAGTTTATGAGGACAAGCTCATACTTACAAAAGCCAAGTAGTGCAATATCTTTGATTAAAGAAAAAGTATAAGTGAGCATCTTGGTCTTGTCCGCGTTAGTGCAAAGTTAGGTGAGAACTCCCGACGGAGGCGGTTTTAAAGCGAGGTTAAAGGGTCGCGAGCAATCCAGGTTCACAAAAACGGTCGCGGGGCTTTCGCGGAAAGTAGCGTTCCAAAAAGGGGAACGAATTCGCACGAAGCAGGACCCAGAGCGTACGCGGCAGTGTGTGTGTGTGTGTGTGTGTGTGTGTGTGTGTGTGTGTGGTGTGTGTGTGTTGTGACGTGTAATTTTGTAGCGGTATGTACAATACTTAGTCAAAGTTAAATCACTAGTGCTATGTGAATTCCAATAAACTATAATTTTACTCCCATCCAGTTACAAATATTTCATTTGGTTTAAAGGTTATTCATATGTAAGGATAATTTTATTTAAACTAATAAAATATGTATTTTGAAAATATATATTAAAAAAAAAATAAACATAACACAAGAAATAAGTCTTTTATTTTGAAAGGGAGCTAAGTTATTTCAAAATAACTATAAAAGTTTTCTTATAATGGAAAATTTAACTATATTACAACGCCTCAGTGTGGTTCAAAGCAATTACTAAGAGTGTTATGCTTTGAAGCAGGAAAACATTTGAAGCGGAATAAAATTGCTTTAACCTGATTTCCGTCTTTAAATATTCAGCGTGTTTACATTCTTTGCAATATATTATTTTAGACTTTATAAATATTCTAATAGGTAATCATGGAATTTTTCAGTTTTAACAGTGAAGTTGTTTCTTAAACTATTCAAATTTATACGTGAAATACCTTATCTGTAACATGTCATTATCCTCCATTAAAACTACGAACCACATATTTAATAACTCAGAATTACAAACTAAATAACTATTTCCAATAAAAGAATAACGACAAAAGTTAGTTACACATTACATATAGGTGCATTATTTTATTTTGTTTGATATGATTGATTAGAGTAGATTAATCTTCTTGTCCTTATTAACCTTGCAGTCTAATATATTAGATATAATATTTAATCATTTATATTAGTCTGAAAAAATGTTATGTAAATAGGCTAAATATATGGTTTATGAACAAATTCAAATAATTACGTCTAATTCCCCATGTGACTGAAATAAAAAATAAAATAACCCTCCATTAATACTGAGTAATATATAGATATACTTCATGTGGCTATTGATTGAAACTATACACAATGTTTCACGTAACCGTTGATAAACTTTAGAATGTGATTTTATATCAGAAGTTTGCTACCATCAAAATAAAGAATAACATTTATTTGACCATCAGTTTGATAACATTTACTTTTTATATATTTAAAGACATAAGTTCTGAAGAAGTTGAACATCGATACCAAATTTTAAATTTGGGTATATCATAATATCTGATAATTGATCAATTAACTGTTACCAAACGAAGAATGTATACCCTTTTTAATTTATATATTTGCTAATAAAACACTTAATTACATACAATATATACGTTTTCAGGTATATTTAAAATTGAACTGTAATATTCACAGCACAATCAATATCTAAATTTTTATCTTTCAACAGCAGTAACTATTTTGTATAATTTTTACCCATAACTTGGCCTCATTTACACTTACAAACCCATAGGGTAAAAATACGAGTATATTCCAGTTGCTACATAGCGACTATTCAGTTTACTGATTACTTCAACACAAATTTCAATGCGGTCAAATCTAGATCAACAGAGTTATATGTATTTGAAGTCAGAGGAAGCGGAAATAGGAATGGTTAAACAAATCATCCTATTACAAAAATAAACCTTTAAAATTTGTTTATGTTAAATTTTATGACACTTTCTGATAAAAAAGTCAAATTTCATTGTTTCAAACATAAACACTATATACATTTCTTCTTCTTCTTCAGAAAAAGATAATGTTTATGTTTTGAGAGGTATGAAGTGTTTAAACTATCCAAAATAAAGGGAGTAGCCTACTGCATTCTCCTGATTCGTCCGGAGTTTCATATTGTTATAAACTGATGTCATTGAGTTACAAATTTATTTATTTATCATTTTTCTTAGTAATTTAACAAAACAAACCATTCTGTAAAAACTATCCCGTGAAGAATATAAATCAGTTTTCTATAATGTCCGAAACATTATATGTCAAATCGTATCTACTTTATTTATCACGTTTAATAACAGAATAATTACCATTTTTTACTAATTTTACTAACGTAAAAATTGGTATTCTGTCGGACGAACGTCAATACATATTATTCAAATAATTGATTATTGCTGATACTTAATTAGTCAAATACATATTTTATGAATAAATAGCCTTTTTATATACAGACTTTAACTTTTAAAATTAGCGTATGGAAATGATTAGTATAGATAGAACTAACAACATTACCAGAATTTAAAAATAAATGATGCTATGTTTGAATTTGTTAGCGAAATTGCAATTTTTCTTAGATTGCCATATGTTAGGATTGGCCCTCTAAAATATGCCTGGGTTCTTATTTTCAATTAAATATCAAAATTTGTGGTTCGGTAATTTATTAATACATCAATGCAACATTATAATGCAAAACAATACTTATAACCCAATTGAAACATTTACCCAAACTGATAATTCAAACGAAATATTAATTACTCAAATCAATTACTCAAATAAATTACATAAATCAATTACTCAAATAAATTACACAAATCAATTATTCAAATAAATTACACAAATCAATTACTCAAATAAATTACATAAATCAATTACTCAAATAAATTACACGAATCAATTGTTCAAAACTCAAAAGTGTTCCAACTATCATTATATTTTGAATTAAAGAAATTACAAGTCCTCTAACGGGTGACTTTACATACAAATACAGAAATGCTTGCTTACGGTCTGTTGAGTGGAGTTCCTAAGCCAAGTTCCTGCACCACGGCAATCGACTTGCCGGTATCATCAAGATGGAAAGACCTCTCCCAAATTCTGCTGATCGTTTATATACCTTTAGGAGTCTTGGTTGTTCTAGTTTCCATGCAAGTCAAGCATTTCGACATTTTTTTAATTGTTTCACAATAGTTGGATCATTCTGAGCTTTGTGAATATGATTCCTTTCTAATCTAACCTAATATTAACCTAATATTTTAACTTATTCCTAACACATACTATTAACGAAATTGTGTAGTAGTAAATAATTTTTATTTTTTTAAAGTATATTTTATTAGAACTAAGTTAAATACAACCTTAAAAGCAATTTATTCTGAATACATGGTTTTAACAATGATATGGTTCACCCAGCTCCAGTTCAATAAACAGAGTCCAGTTTTAGTCTCCCACCAAGTCAATGGGCTTTGTCCTCTTCATCCTTCGCAGGTTCTTGCTGGCGTTGAGGAGAGGGTGCATTTCTATATTCTCATAAGCTTCCCGTCTCTTACTTTGTCTTAAAGGGCATACCTTAATTTCCTCAGCCACGGTATTGATTTTTAAGTCACGATGGATGTTGTCGCTCCTCACATACCATGGAGCTTTACAGATTTGCCTCAATACTCTGTTTTGAAATGTTTGTATTCGCTTGATGTTTGACTTTTTAGTACAGCCACACAACCGACTACCATAATTCCATACTGGCTTTAGAATTTGTTTATATAGTAGCAATTTGTTATGCAATGAATGTTACGAGTAATGACCTAACCCTACAAGTGGTAAAGACCCGAAATCGTACTCATTCTCCCTGACAAGTTGGCTATAAAAAACATATTTTGCATTCAACATTTCGCCCACTTAGAATCGTCCTATCGCAATAAAAAAAAATTGTGTTGAAAAGCTAATATTCCGTAGATACATAATCATGCAAAAAAAATACCACAAAACGTTATAAATAATATTCCAAAAATTGGTGAAGTTCACGTATTTTTGTTGCGTAAAATTGTAATTTTCAACTCTGCGTCTTTTCTAAAACCCGAAGCCATTTTCCCGATATCATTACAACTTAATTTTTCTGTCATTTAAGTCAACTAAAACACTGTTCTATAGATCACATGTTTCTCTTTCTAACCGTAGATTACAAATTATTCTGCGTCTAACAGATCCAGAGATATTCCTAGTTGAGCAGAGAACAAACCTGACGACACGAAATTCAGTTGGCATTCGGTGCATTTTACGAATACACGTATTCATTTCTCGGTTTTAAAATTATTTTTCTTTACAGTAAGTTGTAGGGGAAATTCCATTCTATAAGTTGGTACCACTTGATGGTGACAAATTCTTACTTAGAAGGCTTTGTATTGATGCCCAAACGAAGCAAATGTGTGACGTAAAAACTTTAATATTGGGCTTGGCGCATATTGTTTTGGGGTTAGATATTTGTTATTTTGAAGGTTTGTGTATACAAATTGTATATAAATAGTTGTGTATACAAGTTACAATATATGTGTTTTTTTATCTAGAGTTTATGTTTTTAGGTGATAGTTTAGTTTTTGAACGGTTCATATTTGGGATAACCTAGGCCAATATTGTAAGTCTAGCCTATATGCATATTTTCTTATATTTAGTGTTTTATATGATTATAAAAGTGAATATGTGTGTTATTCTTTGTAAAGTATATTATATTTTCTTATTAAAATCTAATGTTTTTGTCTTTGGCCTATCTTCAGAATGTTACTAGTGAGGGTAAATTGTGGAGGTTACAAACCTAACCTCAACCATCAGAGTATCACTTTTTAGTCTAATACGTTGTTTTTATTTAAAAAATGTAACATATTATTATTTTTTTCCCCTAAATCTATTCACAAATATATTACAAATCTCAAGTAATGGTTGAAAAAATTGCAAGAAATATATTAGTATGTTTTTGATTACCATTGCTGTGAAATTTTACTCTCCGTTACTCTCGATTGTTTGGTATTTGACCAAAAACTCCAAATGTGATACATGTAACTTTTTTTGCACTACACAAGTAAATTCTATGCACCTTTCTGGATTTAAGATTAAAGATGTCAAAGCACCCCTTAACGCCAAAATTGTGTCAGTTGATGTAAAAAGTTTATTTACTAGTATTCCCGTCAATGACTGTTTGACTGGTGTGCAATCTTTGTTAGATCGAGCTAAAGTTGATCCTTGTATGTCTATTATAGAATTGATGAATATAATTGAAGTATGTATTAAACAAAATTATTTTCAATTTCAAAATAAGTTGTTTGCACAAGTTGATGGGTTAGCAATGGGATCTCCGTTATCTCCATTGTTAGCTGAGATTTTTATGGATACTTTTGAATCTATAGTTTTTGATAGTAATAACAAGTTTAAGCATTGTATTAGATATTGGTATAGATATGTAGATGATGTTTTATGTTTATTTGAAGGTACTGACCGCCAACTTGAGTGTTTTTTAAATTATTTAAATTCTATTAACTGGGCGATACAATTTACTATGGAAGTAGGACAGAATAATCAAATTAATTTTTTAGATCTTACAATTAAAATCATTGATGGTAGGCATAATTTCAGCAATTTTAGGAAACCTACGTTTAGTGACAACATTATACATGTTACATTACAACATCCTTATAATCATAAATTGGCTGCTTTTCATAGTATGTTGTATCGCCTCATTAATATTCCTATGTCTAAGGATGATTTTTATACTGAGCTTGTATGTATTAAACAAATAGCCATTAATAATGGTTATGAAGTTAATCTCATTGATAAAATGTTAAAAAGAAAATTAAAAAATAAGGCTAAATCCTTTATTTTCCCAATAGTCAATTCTAATAATTCCACACAAAAGTGGCGTAGAATTAACTATTTTGGTAAAGTTAGCCATGCAGTTGGTAAAGTTTTAGAAAAGAAAAAAACATTGTAAACCAGCTTATTATTGTAAACAAAATTTAGGAAAGATGTTGGTAAATTCCAAAGATAATATAGAAAAAAATGCAAAAAAGTGGTGTGTACAAACTGACATGTAGTATTTGTAATGCTGCTTATGTTGGCCAAACAGGCCGTAGTTTTAAGTGTAGGTTAGGTGAGCATGAAAGGAGTTGGCGGTTAGGTTATAATGATTCTAGTTTTTCTAACCATTTAAAAAATCATGCATTGACAGATTTTTATTCTAATGTTAATTTTGAAATTTTACATGTTAACGTAAAAAGTAGAAATTTAAATGTTTTGGAAATTTTAGAAATTAAGAGACTTTTGTGTAATGATGATAATCTAGTTTTAAATGAACAAACGGAATTTTTGTCATTTTCTCCTTTACTTCAACCTCTATTCAAGGTTGGTTAATACCTGTGTGAATGACCTGTGGGGGTTTTTCCCCTGGGTCTTTGTGCTTTGTTTGTTAACGGGAATTTCCTGCCTTTCTCAACCTTTTATAATAGTTATTTTCTGCTTTGTATTTAGTCTTGTAAGAGCCTCGTTAATGCCGTAACTGGCGAAACCATGGTCGGCTAGACCAAATAAATTATAGAATTTTTACAAAAGAAAAATTGTGTTTTATTTGTTAAAATGGAATTCTATCAAGTACCGTCGGTCATCAGTGTAAACAATTCTAATTGCAATAATTATTTCGTAATACAAAAATTAGTTTGGTTATTTTCATTAAAATTATTTTTACGTAAAAAAATTAAATATATTAATAATTTAACAAAAACTCAATTATATTCATATTCATGGTATACTTATTCAAACTATTTTTTATTCAATTCATTATATACAAATTCCATTATTATTATATCTTTTTTATTAGTAGACCCGTGATGTTTATATGGATTATATTATATCTGATTAATTATTTATAGTGGTGGAGGGTCCCGGACGACGGCGGTAGCGTTCAAGTGCAAGTTTCGTGCGCTACCGCGCGCCGCTAGGAACACGCCCGGTAAAACATGAGGTAAATAATATTATGTAGTTTAAAATTACATAATGACATACTGTAAGTAAAGATGCAGTTTTGATCACTCTGTAACATTTATTTATTGTTTAATTCTGTTACTAAGCTGTATTAAAACTTGTTTTGTATTTAGATGTTGTGTGAATAATAAATGTTTAATGTTATATTGTTGTTATTTTTATTGACTAGAGCTAAGTTATATAATTAAAGCACGTTCTAGTGATCATTAAATAGAAATGATGTATGAAGTATTATTAGGAATAGATTTTTATGGTTACTATAAGTTACCTAATTTTTATGGTTTCGTTAGATAGTAAAAAAAAAAAAAACATGAATTAATAACCAATTCAGTGGTTCAGATTATTAATATTAATTTGTTCTTTATTCCCTTATAGTTGTTACAATTACTTTAGTTCTATAAATAATTCTGTCAGCTTGACATATTATATATTTAATCCTATAAAATACAATTAATTTAAAACATAATCTGTTCTAATCAGACCTTGTTAGAACAGAGCCAGAGTAATGGCAAATTATGGAATTTACCAACAACTCTTGTTTTCTAAACAGGTGGATCTGCTCACCTTTTTGAACATAGGCCGTGAATCTCTCTATAAACTGCCACTGAGTCCCTTTCCTAAGTACATCCTCTGGTGACCAGCAACGTCTCCCCTCTTTCTAGGTCTCTATCAGTTTATATAGAGCTTCACTATCCAGGTCATTTTTTTCCCTTATTCATGATGCCTTTCATATTATTTGTTATTAGTCTTAATCTGGATGATAGAGGTTTCTTGGGATCATGAGTTGAGGTTTAAGGAGTTCCGTTAAATACTTAGCTTTAATTATCTATTCCACAAATGTTATATTACATTTCTGAAAATAGATATACAATTTCTAATCCAATTTACTCTTTTCCTATGAAAATATATCACTTTTGATTAGAGACAAAGATTCAGTGGTAGCAAAACCTTTGGCGTAAGGGTATTAAATCATCTGCATTCTTTGACATGTTTATTTTTTCTTTTTGTCGTAGCTTATTCCCACTTTCTTCCTGTTAAACACATATCACCAACAAAAAAACAAACAAAAAAAACGCGAAGTTAAAAACGGCTCTAACGTATAATCAGTCGGTCCTCACGTTAACTTACTTTACTCTAATAATTCTAAATATACACTATCCCGTAAAATGTTCTATCCTTGATATTAGTTCTCCTTTATTAAACACAGAATATAAAAAAAGTAATATTAAATATGCAGTTGATTAAATTCAGATTAAATCAAAATACGTCTATGATTTCACAAACGACCTATGGAGTACAACACTTCATGCATACACTCCACGTATATCATTATATAATTTACTATTTTGTTATATGAGAAAGCAATATTGATAGAACTTTTATTTAATTTCATCTGTCAATTGTTGTTTACTGCGTATGTTCCTTGTATGTTATTGATGCTCTTAATAAAAGACATCGAAGTACTATTTTTATTAAAATAGTATCAAATAATAATAGTATCAATAAAGTTTAATTTTTCTGCTTTATAATTAAAATAATTTATATACATTTTCATATAATTTTCGGGATATTATTAATCACAAAATAAAGGCCTTGTTTTTTGTTTTTTTTAATTGATGATATCAAATCTTCACTACTTCAAACGAAAAACATATATATATAGGGATTTAACCGTTAAATATTATTATGTACAAAATAATACTTTATATTTAAAACAGAAAAATATTGCTACGTAACATATGTCCAATAATTAAAATTAAATTACAACACATTATTATATATATATATATATATATATATATATATATATATATATATATATATATATATATAAATGCTACGACAAAAATCCCTTTGGAAACACAATGAATAAAACAAAGATTAACATTTCACTAACCACGCTTAATTAACGAAGTAAGACTTCTGCAGAATCATGATTAAATAACAATGCAAATTTAATAAGTAAAGAGATTAATAAAGCAATTTGTATGCTAAATGCAGCAAATATGCCAAATAAATATATGCCCTAATATTAGATGCAAATGCAGAGGGGATTAAACTAGCCAGATGTATGTTTACTTATGAAATGAATTACACTGTATTAAGATATAAAAAAATCGTGTTCATTATATCATTTTTAAAGAAGAGATGACCAATTTAGTTTCATTTCATCTCATTTCACAAGACATCTTACAATAAATAACAAAATACTACTGTATCGTTAAAACCTAATAATACAAATTTACATTCTTATAATTTTTAAACCTCTTATATAAAATAATTGTTCAATTATATACACGTTTGAAGTTCATCGATATTAATTCTAACTAAAAATAAGGGATTTTTTTTTTTTTTAATAAAGAGGAGGTCAAGATTTTTAGATGTTTTATCCTATCAAAACTTTGTACATGGCAACTCCTGTAGACATTGATGTTATTCAATTGAGAATAATTCCGCCTATGTGTAATTATTAACTATTTACTTACTCTGGACTCGTTTCGGAAAACTATTCCATCATCAGAAAATAATACGTCTTCACATTAAGAAATTACAAACACAACACAAATGTATATTACACAAAGTCACAAGTTAAAACACAATAATTACTAGATTAGGTTTTATAATATAGCGACACATGAACACCTTTGATTTTAACATTCAATACTTATTATACGTATACAACTTTACATAATAAGGGGTAAAAAAAGTCACTCAGGTATATTTAAAATTGTAATTTATGTATAAATAAAATTTGAAAAATAATTCCACAATTAAGGATGGAAATAAACCAAATTTAATGATTTATTATTAATGGAGTATAAAATAAAAATTTAGGTTTAATGGCAATGTCATAATATGCCGAAAAAAATGAACTCATATTTTTAACATAATATATAGTGTATTTAAATATATATAGTGTATTTAAATATATATATATATATATATTAAATAAATATTACTACTTTATAATTGTGGCTCTAAACTGCAAAAATTTAGATTAAAGTATGCTTTTTATTAATTTTTCTTTAGATAAGAAAAGAATTCTTAAATTTTGTGGAAAAATTAATGTTCGATATACAATTTCTACAAAAAATTATAAATGAGAAAACCTTACACCAACTAGTATCCACCACAGGCACTAAAATATTTACTTGTTTTTCAATATTTCTTTATGTTTCTTGAACTCATTTAACCACTTATTGTTATTTTATTTACTAGAATCCACACTATCGTATGATTTCATTCCTCGTGTTATAGCGTACAATAACATGATTCAACTAATATGAACAGAACTTATCGTTGGTTGTCCTGCTTTACTAAAATAGTATACGTAGTATATTTTAAAAGCCATCACCGTTATATTTCTGATTATTATCTTGTTGAGCAACATATTGAATAATGATATTCAATAAATTGTTAAGTTGTCATCGCCTCTGAACACAAATTCGATGGGGAAAAAAACAACAACAACATTCTTACTTAAAGTTTCGTATAAGGAACAGTTGTGCGATCTTGTAAATGCAGATGACCAACATCCTATGAATATAAAAAAATGTCTGTATTTTGATTAATCTCAATATGGATGAAAATTACTTACTAAAAAAATACAGTTGATGAAATGAGGGTTGTAATTCTTATTTTTTTAGATAATAAATAAAATTAACGAATTGAACACTCAAAAACAATTGACAAGTCCACAGATCTCAAGAGTAGACGAATTGTTCAACATTTCAAGGGTTTAACAAGATTTACACAGTTTCAAGGCAGTTTTATGACTGGAACAAATTTCCGTCGCGAGAGTACTGCTGGGAAACTATGAGATACAATAAAATGGCGAAGGGATTAAGTGATGAGAGAGGAATGGGTTCATTCCATACATTATATTTATATGCTAAATGGAGCAAATATACCAAATAAATGTATGCCGAAATATTAGATGCATATGTATCAAAGCTTGAACGAGTTAGATGTATGTTATTAAATGAAAAGTTTTATAAGTATTATAAGTATTGAATGATAAAATTCAAGGTGTTCAAGTGTGGCTATATTAGTAAAGGTAATCTAGTAATTTTTGTGTTTTAAATTGTGACTGTGTGTAATATACATTTGTGTTGTGTTTGTAATTTCTTAATGTGAGACGACCTCCATAGAATGATTTTCTGATGATGGAATAGTTTTCCGAAACGAGTATAGAGTAAGTAAATAATTAATAATTACACATAGACGGAATTATTCTAGATTGAATAACATCAATGGCTACAGGATTTGGCAAGTACAAACTTTTGATAGGATAAAACTTCTAAAATCACGCCCTTCTGTTTATTAAAAATAACCGTTATTTTCAGTTAGAAGGAATACTTATGAACTTCGAACGAGTTTATAATTTTACAATTATTTTATGTAAGAAGTTTGAAAATAGAAAAAATTTTAATATATTATAATTATATTATTATGTTTTAACGGTACAGTATTATTTTACCCTATATTGTAAGATGTCAACATTATTGAAAAGAAATGAATTAAAATTGATCAACCCTTCTTTACAAATCAGTTATAAAACATGACTAATACATATAATGCTGTTAAAATTAAACAAAAAAATATATGTAACAAAACAAAATCACAAACCAAATATTTCAAAGTTATTTTGAAGATATTTTGTTTTGTTTTACAAAATGATGATATTTATATAAATTATTAGTTTTATAATAGGTTTATAGTTAAAACTATGGTGCACGTGATGTACTAACATAGTTTATAATAAATAGTGAAATATATTAATAGATAAATTATACTTTGAAACTATAAACGTTCGTATAATAATTTAGTACCATATGATATATAGAACGCTTGTTTTTAGTAATTATTTATCTACTATCACCTTAGAATGATGGATTTTAATTTTACTTAAGTATACAGTTTTATGTTTTATATTGGAATAATATATTTTTATTAACAATGATATATATCTTTAATTTAAAACGACATAGGCCAAGTCACATTTTTAAAACAATTTACCCTAACTCAAAGGTACTTCAATTTAATTTAACATAAGGTATTATGATACGAGATATTACTTATATTACATTTGAAATATTTTCTTCTATAACAAGTTATTTCCTTTCATATTCGTTAGTATCGATGTTTATATAATTAATAATTCCTTCATATTCTCTAACTTAGACGCACATATTTTTTATACCAAGTTTCTTTGATTAACGATTATAATTACAGGTATATTTTCTTGAACCATTCATAAATAGAATACACTACAATATTATACACTTTATATACAATCAATTCAATCAAGCACATGCAATACTCAATAAACTAGATTATACAATTTGTATATTTAATAAAAGTAACAAAATACTCATATTATTAACACTTCATCCTCTCTCATTCTTATTAGCATATTTATTCAAAACCAAATTAATCAAAAATCAACAAATAACATCTTCTTCCATTAGACAATATTTTAGCCAATATTACCAAGATTAATAGAGTAAGAACATTATTGAGTAAAATTTCTTACATAATTTCATTTATTTTAATCCATTGGTATTTAAAGACAAAATTGAATGAGACATCATTACATCTGTTTTACACAATGCATTGATTAAATACTTGATAGGTATGGAGATCTTGCTTAAGTCAGTCCTTTGTTATAAAGCTCTAACAAGCAGATACAATACACAAATGGACAGGTTAATCTCCATTCAACATGAAAATACTGCAACCTAGATATTACAACCATTACTCTAGACATTGTATGAAGTTTATTTTCCTTTTACATTTAATGTTATTAACACAATAATTTAGTGAATATAATAAAAATGTTATTGCAAAAGTTAATCTACTTTAATTAAATCTTAGTTACTTTAAACTTTGTCTGGACAAAATCCATTGGCAAAACATTTTTTTGTATTTTTTATTTAAGTTTTATTTAATAAAACGAAAATCAATAGCTCACAATGTCTTAATTTTTATTTTATTTTTTTGCTTTTTTTTAAATTAAAAACAGAAATTATTATTTGATATAATGGGTAGGAATATATTCCAATGATTATATATATATATATATATATATATATATATATATATATATATATATATATATTAAAAAAATAAATTTTGTTGGGTCGTATAAACGTAATGCCTTTTTAAATAAAACTGTTAAAACCACCTTTGAATTGAAATTTACTTTTATTTAAAGGTGGTAAAATGATGGTTTTGCCTTCAATGCTAATGAGGATTATTAATTAGGAATGTATTTCCATAAATAAACAAATAAATAATATTTGATATTTGTAATTTTTGTCTAACGTATAAATACACTTCAGAACCAAATGCCTTCTAAATGTGCTTGTTAAATACCTAAGCGAAAGTTAAAAATTTACCTTTTGTTTATTAATAATAATTTAAACATATAGGAGCAAATTACAACTCTGTATAACATAAATTATTTTAAATTGTTAAAACACGTAAGTCACTAGTAATATGTTACATAAAATTATGTAATACGTGGATAATAAATAGTTATACGTTTTAACATTTAAATTTTTCATACAATAATCAACTACGTTAGGCTTACTATGTTAGGCTTGTATATAATTTCTTCATCATTATATAATCGTACAAATGAAACATATATCACTCTTTTACTGTCCTATATCAGAACTCAAGCTATTTCTAATTTTGTTTAACAAGTCTTGAAAGTAATTAATTTAATTATTTTGTATATATTCGACCTGCCAAATGTTAACACTCTTCATCCATAATGTCAAATTACTTTCTATTGCAATATGTGCTCCACCTCACATCCCTGAACATGATCAAATAGTATAAAAATAACTTGAGTAAACGCTTACGAATCTCAGCGTCCCATAATTTTGAAAACATATATATTTGGCTTAAATTTTAAGATTAGTATACAAAACTTCAATATAAGACAATACTTTGTGCATAGGGGTATGAAGGTTAATATATTGGTTAAAATTATATTAATTTATTTTCTGTCCAATTACAGTCCTAATTGGGGACTGTATGTGGAAATGTATATGAAATGTTTTCTTATAATTTCTTTTACAAAGAACGATATTATTTTCAAATTTGTTATTCACAACGTATTGTAATTCAGTTGCACATATTCAAAATTTATATCATTTTATATATATATTTTCACATTCACTCCCCAATTGGGACTATTATTGGACGGAAAGTAAAATTAAATTTTAAGTATTCTGGATCAATTCAGGACAATTTAACACGATATTTTGCTAAAGACATGTTATTTCAATCTTCGTTTAAGACAAACCCACTTTTATTTAATAGAAATCTTAGATAACTGTAAAAAATAAATTTCTCCTCTTACTTAATTTTTAGGTTTATTACATTTTCAAATATATATATATATATATATATATATATATATATATATAGTATTAGACAAAATGTTTAGCTCCGTAACTGCAAAACGAAAGTAGTTAACCCTATTTATATTTGAAGGAACCTTTAATATAATATAGTTGTAATAGCAATTAATATCATATAAAAGAGACACATAGACTCACATTGACAACTTCAACTGTAGGGGGTAAATTAAAAAGAATAAAGAAAATGATCTTTTGAATTAAACCAAAAATCCTCTTCGAATAATTACTGTAAATAACCCATCATGTCAAATTCCATAGACCTTACGTCCACTGAACTCCTCCATCCACCACTCTACACCTTTAGCCAGTCCTTCGTGGACAGCTTCATCTACCTATCCTCTCAATACTTATCTTCATTACAAAATAAATTTTAATTTCTCAAACTCGACTCTATTGTTGGTATTATTCTCGTACACGTTTTGTCTTGCATACAAAGAAAATTAGAGATACACCAACGATAATATATGATTCTTAAAGTCAACATAATTTTTATTCATTAGAGATATTTTGATAAACAAAGAGACAGATATTGTGCCCGATGGTTGTGCTACACTCAATGTAGAATAATGACGAAACATTGATATAATTACTAATTTATTTCAAATAATTTTTATTTAAATAATAATTATGTTTCATTATTTAATAAATATACCCCTTTAAAGAACCATTCATTCCTTAGCGTAATGATCTTGACGTCTTACTAATGAGCAGGACTAAATCCCTAACTAAATGAGTTTAACCTCCTTTCTGATTTGTAATTTGTTTTGACATCAATTAATCTAGATATGTCAAGAATCCAGAGATATTCAGATATTTTAAATTTATGTTTTAAACGAAATTAACTCTAATCCGAAACCTACAACTATATACAAATTTACCTGATTTATAACACATATTATTGCTTTAAATATTATAACTCCTTTAAACATATATGTATTTAAGTCTTAAAATGATAATACTGTCGTGCAACAATTAAATATTGTAAATTAAAAAAGCTACATGTCTTTATTATTGTTAAGAAATACTGAATACGTATTCACTTAAAAATTGAATTGGATTTATTACAGCTCAAAATATAAAACTAGTTTACAGGCTCATGTTGAAGCAAATGTTTGTTGTGGACACCATTTTAGTCTTTGATAAACGGAAACCTAACTCCAGTAACTTGAAAAGTGTATCAATAAATTTTTACTGCGAATTCCGCTGTGACAAGTAATGATTATTTCAAGTCTTCGATGTTTGTTAACCTGTTTAACTTCATGCACTAAAAATAACTAGATCCAGAAGAACATTATTCTTACACAGGAGATCTGTTTATCAAATTACAGATTTAATTATACTAAAATTACAATTTCATTATAAAAAACAAATTTATTGATTTTAATTAATAATTTTTTTTCTAGGTACAATGATGTTTCCCTATATTTTGGAGCAAAATGTAACAGAAAAAACGATAGTTCTTAGTACAGAACAGCAATTACAACAGGTTTCTTTCAAATGCTCATAAAACATAAATATGTATAATAATAAATTATATTACCTCAGTAAATTCAATGAAGTGTAAACTACAATATATAAATAATTAAACCTATTTTTATTCTAAGATTATTTAATATTACATACATTATTATTTCCAAATATAAATCACACTATTAGGTCATGTAATTGTTTAATGATATAAAATAACATCATGGTTAGTTTTAAATTTTATAATACATAATAATAAAATTACTAGAAATTCAATGTCATTAATTTTAATCACATAAAATAATCACACCAATATATTACATAAATCACAAATACATAAAATTAATTATATTTATAGTTCTAATAGAGGACTCACCTTGTGTATATATGAGTGATTGTTTGTGTTTGTAAAATCAAAACAAATTCTATAACCTAGGAAGAATTAGGAATTGCAATTACAGCTGATTTACACCTGCACAGGTGATTTACAGGTGATTGCATGAGGTGATTTACTATTATGAATAATTATATGTGTAATTTGACGATAATACTACCTATAGTAATACCTATTGACGAATATATACAAATAAACATACCGAGAGTTTGTTTGTTAAATATTTGGCAAAACATGTGATAATTTATTTCGGTTTATAATTGCTTTAATCTGTATCTGTTATAGCAAAACACATTGTTCTGTTTCCAAAGCTAACAATAACAAACGAGGTCCATAAATCATGGATGTTTCTACAGCAGTAAGTTGTATAGTTAATTTATATGAGTAATTTGAGTCAAAAAGAGAGATTAGAACTAAATTATAGAACTTACAGAATTTGTTTACTCATTCATACCTATCAACATTTTAATGACCAATGAATCTTTTAACATAATGCGTAATTTAAAAGGCATGTATGATTACATTTTTGTAATCATACAAAAATTTGTAAATGATAAGTATGTTGTATGTTATATGTTTAAATGATAAGCTATAACCATTTAAATAACATACTTTTTAAATAACAGTATGTAAAAAATAGGTAGAAATAAGTGAAATTTTATTAATATAATATTTTTTCTTTAATTTATAACCTTTATATTCTGCTTATGTGCGTTTAACTATATCCTCAATAATCGGTTTGTAGTTATAATATTTTTTATTATATACTTTAGAGCACAAAATTAAGTATATAAAAATATATTTGATCAATTATGAATTATTAGATTGTTTATGAAGTTGACCTTGATTTATTTAAAGATTTTTGACCTTAACTCAATAATCATCAATTTATGGTGGGTAATCATGGATATGTTTGTTTGTCTAGAATATTTGACGGATTTATTTTCATTAACTTTTATAAAGGTTTACATATCTATATAAAAATATTATTCGATAAACACTTTACATAAACGACTGAATTTATGAAGAAATAACAATTGCATTACACATAATTGAAGTGGATTTTTATATGTAATCTACAAATTAGATAAAAATATGTTTTGAGTGCTCCACAAAGCAATATTTTACTACAAAGATTTTATTTCAATTTGACCATGGGGTTATAACGGACCTTGTTTAAGGGACAAATTAACTCTTTGAATTCTCATTGATATACATTGGTCAATTTTTACATAAAATGCAAAATCTCATTTGGTGTTTACAACTTGACTAATTTAACTTATTTTATTTTAAAAAACAAACACTTGAGCTTTATCTCTTTTTCACCGGACATACTGAAATAGAGTGAAAAATAATTAATTGTAGAAGAGTAAATTAAATATAAATATAATTTTTCAGCCACTAGGATTTAAAAAAAACTAGTTTCCTATGGTTCACACCGTATCCAACAAATTAGGACTTGTTCACTGAACTACACATGTAGATATGGCGAAATAAGTTATATTCTTTATTTCAAGTAATAAACAATTAGTCATTAGATCTCTGAAATAAAACTTGAAGTTCAATATCTAATTTATACCATTTGCACATTGTAGAAATAATGTTATATTTAAATGGGAAAAATATATTCTCGTTGAAATATAAGATTAAATATTTTTGAAGTATTTTAGCTTGCTTTTAGAACGACGACGTACTATTGATTTTTAGATGAATTTTCCTACATATAGTAAATTGTAATTTACAGCATTAAAAAACGTTCTACAATCAGAATCCCATTATTTTTAAGGTTTCGACAATCGATTTCAATTGTGGTATTTACTTTATAAATGTAATAAGTAAGAATAGTTGTGCCAATTTTCCAATGGACCTAAAATTGATCAAAAAATCAATGTTCTAAGGAAAAAAAACAAAGAAACTATAAACATTCTCAGTTTCTTGTAACGGTTTCAGTTTCAATTCTAAGAACAAGAAATCCATAGATCATGAATTTTAAAGACTTACATTTTCTAATTCTGCGTCATCGAGTCGTCTTCATAAAAAGAGTTTTAATAATTTTATCATTTCTCCTTCTACAACACCATCCCTTCCCACTTGGATCGTTCATTCATTTCAAATTCCTTAAATATAGACGGTTTGATTCTATACCTGGAATTAACTCTTGTGTTTTTTTATAATTTCAGAAAATGTTTTACGTAAACATTATTTAGGCTTATTTCCTCTGTTTTACAATAAAAAAGACGCTTTCCTACTACTTTTTACTTAACTGCATAATATATATTTAATACTTGAAAAAGATACAAATATTTGTACGTAATAGAAATAATTATCTTTGTAATGACTTTTGAAGGGGGTACTACGACTCTACTTTTTTTGTAACAATATATATCATAAGTTCATCGATTACTGTTTAATCCGTATTTGAAATAAGTTACAGTTTAAGCTTTATGAGCACATGTGCTTAAGTTACAGTCTTATTAAAAAAGTATGAAAGTTTTACTCATATTTGGCTCTGAAACATTAAATAAAATTCCAATTTTTTATACTCGGTTATATCTATATTGTTAAGTTGTAAAATTTAAGGTTCCTAATTATTGGTTTTTTTTTTCAGATATAATTTTTTTTTTTATTTGTAGAGCCACCAAACATGGCAATGAACTATTAGTATTTAATAGTGAATTTCTAATAGTTTATTAGGTTTTAATGTTTTGGAAAAAAAGTCTTAAATTTTTTATTTGATTGCTCAGTCTTCGGAATACAAAATTATATCAAACGTAATCAATAATATGCCATAGACTTTCTTAACGAGGTATATCCATATTTTATTACTAAAATTGGAAGAAATATTTGGATACGATACATTTATATTTTCTCAATGTCGGCTTTAATGATATTGGAAACAATGAAATCAGACCAAAGTAAGCATTTTAGTTACAGTACTATGTTACAAATATTATTTTTAAGTTCAGTATTTAATATCATTTAGCGTCTATGAACATCGATGCAATATGCATTAAAAACATACATCATATTAGTTCACCGCTGTGTACTTCAACCATTAGCACAAAATATCGCCCTTTACCTAATATAATTTATTTCATATCCCCATTTAAATTAATTTATTACGTATGCATTGTTATTTCATTAGAATAAATTTCAAAATAAAAAATGCTTACTTCCAGGACGTATACATTTTATGTATTTGCCTCATGGTAGGTATCTAAATATATATTGTTATTGAAAAAATAATATTTCTCCTAATTTAGAAATGCTCTTAACGGATAATTCCGTGAACTAAACTTCGTACTTGTCAGAAAGTAAATTACTCCTTTAAAAAGTGTTATCATTTCATGTTGTACGTCCGTTTTAAAATAAAATAACTTTTGAAAATGAAAAAGTAGGATTGTTACAAAAGTAATGAATAATAGAAATGTCAGTAATTTCCATTTCGCTTATACAGCAGTACAAATTAAAAGTTAATTTAATAGTTACTATAGAAATTATTTTCTTAAAATATCGTTATCAATTTCTCTAATAAAACCTTTGCGTTACAAAATGTAAAGGTCGCAAAAGCATAATAATGCTTTTTATATAAACTTTAAATTTTATTAGCTTGAAGATAAAACTAATTGAATCATATACTTCATTTTATGAAACTAAATCCAATATCAAAGTTTTAACAGAAATTAATTAATAAGTTCTATCCTATCATAAATTGTGAGATATGACTAAAACCTGGCACTTTCTATTACTAGTTCGGAATAAATAGTCATTTATATATAAATATAGTTCATTAAATTTACGTAAGTGAATTATTTTATTAATTTGTATGTATTATTGTAATATGTATCACACTATTTGTTCTAACACAAATATATTTATCATAACGTTTAACAGTCGTCTTTCTTATTAGTGGTAATTATGATTACTAAAGGTTTATTACTTAAAAGTATTGTCCATTAGAGTATATTACGATTACTTGGGGTATAGTTTAGACAGAATTTAACCGTAGTGATTATTATCATTACATAGCAGTACATGTTTAAACCTATTGTTAATTAGTGATTATTATGATTTCTTAGGAGTCAACTATTAAAAACTTATCTTTTTTGTGTGAAGTTATTGTTTTGACTTAGTTTTTGCCTTTTAACAGTTTTGTTTATTAGTGGTTGCTATGATTACTCAGGAGTTAAGTTTCAGAATTATTATGTTTATGGTTAAATTACTAATTTATTACTAATGGTTAAAAGTTTTAGTTAATTCAAGGGCGTAAAATTTTAACAGTTTTATTTATTGGTGTTTACAGTTATAACTTAGGGGTTGGGTTTCAGAGTTATTATTTTAATAGTTATTAAAATGAGTTAAAAGTTATATTTAATTCAGGGGTAAAATTTTAAGAGTTTTATTTATTAGTGGTTACTCTTATAACATAGGTTTTAGGTTTCAGAATTATTATTTTAATGGTTATTACGATGAGTTAAAAGTTATAAGTGATTCAAGGGGAAAATTTTAACAGTTTTATTATTAGTGGTTACTGTTATAACTTAGGGGTTAGGTTTTAACAGTAGAGTATAGAGTAGACGTAGAGTATTGTTTTATAATGACGCAGAAGTTAAGGTTTACAAGACTTATTATTAGTATTTAGTTGTTAAGATTAAGGCGTCTAATTTATAATATTAATTTTGATGAGTTGGTTAAAGTTTGAAGTTGGTTTTTTAGGTAATTACTTGACCATATATTTGCAAAATGAATTGTTATTGATTATACAAAATTGAATTGTGATCAGCGAGTTTAAAAATTTTCAAATTTGTTTTAGTTCTATTGTATTTTGCCATTTTGGAAGTTTAAAACGATCTAATCCAAAACAATAACCTTGAAGTGTAAATCCGTCAAGAGAGGACACACTTATTTGTTCAAATCCTTTAAGTCCAATCATTTAAGATGTCATTGAAAAGGACAATTAAAGGTTTGATTTATGTGCTCACTTTAACAGTTAAACGAGTAGTCATTAAAAATAACTTAATTGATTACCAATAGCTAAAATATTAGAATCAATTTGCGTTTTATTTTTGATAGGTATCACGTGGAATTTAGTGGGTTTGTAATATTGTAATCAGACCACCTGAGGGGAAAGACTAGATATTTTGTTATTGCAGTTATCGAAGATTATGAGATAAAGCTGATTTATTTTGTTTTTTTTTGGCGGAAAGCTAGTTTAGCTCTTTGATTGCTTTCTTGTTTTCTTGTCAGCTCTAACTTGGAGGTTGATTACTTACATGTTTTTTTTTTCATTTAATAACTAATAAATAATAAATGTCAATATGGGATTTACGTACCTAATTTAATAACAAAACAAAGTCTACTAAGTTACAAACAGTGAAAACAGGTCACGTTAAAATCTTGAGGTGAGCGTCAACTGTATATTTTGTGCAGGAGGAGACGCAGTGGTGGTTAGAGCTACAAGCAAATTGCATAATGCAGGGCATCAAGACGGTTTAAAGTTTTGGATTAAATAAAAGTACCAAGATAATGGTAATTTTCTTACTTCTTTGAAACCATACATACAATGCATAACTACATCCTGGCCATCAACAAGATGGTATTGTTTGGAAAATGAAATATATAAAATTGTAATTTTAAATAGTATTTTAAATTTTTATGTAAATTTTGTAAATACCTGAATAATTATATATATATATATATATATATATATATATATAACAATTATTATCATATTATCAAAGTTGCCACTTTGCTGTATAACTGTTATGAAACTCTTATGCCCCAAATTGTAAGGAATGTATTATCTAATAGTTGTGACAACATAAGAAAGAACTATACAAATTTTTAAAACAATTGTTTGAAAGTCCAGCTTTTATATATTACTTTAATGATATTCAGCAATTTTCAATAACAATGATCACAATTGACGGTAATAATTTACAATCGATAATAATAACTGACAAATTAATTTATATTTTGATATTGTATGTATGCATTTTGTACCCTCGTTACAGAATATGTTATTCATTTAAATTGAATATTTGGTATTCATTGTTTTACATTCAACACTATTTACATAAGTGCAATAGAAAGTTTATCTTCCTTTTTTTTTCTTTTTTTTTATTGTATACACAATAATTTTTAAAAGTTTTAAAGGATTTATTTTCTACCGACATTTTAATGACTACCGATTCAGAGTTATTTAAAGATAAATTGCTCAGTTGAGGTTTATATGAAGGCCATTTCATTTGTGAAAGGTATTATATGTTATTCAAAATTCCTGAAGTATTTCCCTGTTAACTAACCAATCAGAATATAGTGTTTATTTGAAATAATCCAACATTTCTATAGCAACATAAATATTAGTTTACGTTTATATTATGACATTATTAAAAATTAAAATACATTCGTTATATTTAGGAAAGGATTACGTATGATGGTCTAATGATTGTGGTACGCTAGTTGTATTTATTACTGTCCCTTTTATAAGCATAATTTACGATTAAATATCATAGAAGATCTCTTTTACTGTTGAGTGTTAAATAAGGATGAGCATAATGTTTTGGTTTTATTATTTGACATCGGTAAAAACAAAGAATCATGCACTAAAAGAAAGAAATTATTATGTAAGACATTTTTTATATTCTTGATGTCTTTACGAATTTTAAATAAATATAAGGATAATTTTTCGTGTTATTATATTACATTATATAACATTAGTAAAAACAAAAATCATGTACTAAAAGAAATTATTATTACCTCACATATTTCAAAATTGTGTGTCATCATTGTTTTCTTTTCTGCTGATGTTACACAGGGTAATCTTAATTTTACATATTTTATTATTTGAGTAAATATGTTTTATCAGTAAAAAAGAGAAATCACTCTCTAAAAAATTGATTAATTAATTTGTTTAAATATTTCGTGTTAGCTTTGTTGTCTCTACTGTTGACTGTATCAGGGTAAACCAAATTAGGAAAGTGTTATTTAAGACATCAGTAAAATCAATTAACATTATAGGGAAGTGTAGAGTGAGATTTTGGTTCAAATTCAACGTAAAAATATGTCTAATATTTTACAATAATACAAAAATATTTATAAATTTCAGTAATACAGATTTAAACAGTAATCACATATCAGTTCAGAAGTAAGTAGTACTCAAGTTTAATTGCAGTTTCATTCGGGTTTATATAAGTAGAGTAATATTTATCTATACTTATTTTATTACGTGAAAATAAATCAGATATGAATAACATGATTAGTCACATTTAGTTTAAAATTTGTTCTGTATTAAAAACTTAAAACTGTTGTTGCTAGATTTACTCATATTAGAAGTAAGACGTGACGCAGAAATAAAATAATATTATTTCCAGAAGAGAAAAAAACGCGTTGTAAGGCAAGTTACAAGAATTTATGTGACTGGCTGTCACTTCTCTTTTATTTATCGTCCATGGGCTCAGGTTCACTATATAGGAGATTTTGGAGCTTTATTTCAGTTTTCTATTATAAACTTAATCTATGTCTTTGTTTAACTTTTCACGTAGATTCAAGGAACATTTCTAGTAAAACAATAGACAAAAATTATAGATTGTTATATAGAAGGACCTTACAGAGAGAAAGTAGCGTGAATATTTACACTGAAATATATATATTTGAATAGGTGATTGACTTCATTTAAGTATAAAGCATATTAGGATTCGGTCATAACGCCCTCAGGGAGTTATTACTCATTACGACTCAGGGTGTAGCTGTAGCAAAAGACCTTAAAATTATGCCTTATAATTTTATAAATTATCATATTACCACATACGCTTAGTATCTGTGTATAAGAATATATTTATGTATATAAATTTCATAGACATATAATTATAATTCTATGGAATTAAAATATAGCCTACATTTCTATTTTACTTTTTTTCAATCCAGGGCAACAACTTTTTGAACAAATCATATTTATTTATTATTTCATTACCTGTTTACGTCATTGTCGTTACAATAAAGAACTAGTAGTGTAATACACAGTAAGACGACATGCCACAAAAGCTTGTATAACAAACCGGTAATATTAATCAGAATTCTAAACTAAAAAAGGTAATCTAGTGCCAACTTAAGCCGCTAACCAATTGTAATTAAGATTTCTGTTCAGAGCATCAACTTTCTCAAAGAATTTTCCATAGAAGCTCAAACATAAAAATTTGATTTTAGACGATTTTAAACAATTATGCATATGTACAATATGTATTAGTATACGAAATTATTTGTAAAATGTATCAGGTTTTATGGTGAAATAATTTGTATTTGAAATTTTGGTTAATAACCTGAGGTTTTGGCTAATAATTCCTTCTTTAATTGTAAATAAAGTATGACTGTACGGTAAACTTTGTAGATATAGACAGTGTTTGTATTTTTTTATGCAGTTTTACACATTACTATTTTTTCAGTTTTAAACATGCTTAAGTCTATCCCAAATAGATATACAGTAGGTGAATACTTTTAAAGCTTTACAATCTGTAGAAATAAAATAAAATAACACATGACGTGTTTTTAAAACTGTTTTTACGTTTTATTACACGAAGTGAATTTTACATTACTGGTTATGAAAATATAACAGTGTTAGTACTATTTATTAGCTCTTAAACCTACTAACATAATGGTTTCCTCCAAAATAAAATTTAATCGAAAATGATCTACCTTTTGTATAAAAACGGTAGCTTCAAGTGATATTTTATTTTATTGGTTACATATATGTTCCATATCTGAATTTTACATATAATAAATATGTTACGATTTTTCGTGCAGTATGAATTAGTAGGCCCTATTATTTGTTTATTACTTACATAGATGATTACATAACAAGTAATATTTTTGATTATCCCTACACTTTCTAAAATAAACTTTTTAATTTATTATGAACAAATTATTACATTATTTGTAATCAATAAGTAGAGATTCTGACAAAATTAAATAACAGTTACTGTATTTATGATTCACAATTATGTCTGTTATTGGCAAAATAAAGGTAAGTGTAATCCCGTTTGAAAAGTTTTTATTTGCCTTTCTAAATATATATTTAATATATCGTTTTTAGCTGAAAATTTATTATTGTTAATATAAGGAACACCTATGATGTTATTAATGTCAGTATATTGCATATAACAGTAGTAGGGGGGAGATTAATTGCGAATATAGGAAAATATTATTTTGTGAAAAAGATTTATTTTAAAATAATTTTACAATATTTCAATTTAGTAAAAATAGTTATTACTTTATTTAATTTTTTTTAAGATTTAGGTTTGGAAAATGTTTAAATTTCAAACATTATATTAAAAAATGAAATAATTTGCAGTCAAAACAATATACATTCACATTAATATTTTTTTCGTCAATGTTACATAAAAATTTTGTTTTTTATTTTAGTTTTTTTTATTATTGATATTGTAGCACGTGTGTCTCACTAGCATTTGGAACAACCATAGACAGCAAAACTATATTTATGAAAAATTAAATTCCTTTATTTCGACTCAAAACAAACACTATATTTAGATCAAAATAAAGTTTCATTAATTAAGATACAAAGAACCAAATTATTGAAATGTGATTATATTCACACTAAAGGTTTTTATGTGGATACGTATAGATTCCTTTCATTTTATAAATAAGTAAGTTTGTACGGTATAAAATATGGAAATTACATGAGAAATTGTGTACAGATTGTAAAATTAAAAATAAATGTAGTTTTTATAAATTATTAGTTTTAAAAATATATATTTTGTACTTTTAATAAGTATTGTGAATGAAATTACACTGATTAAATGCTAAGGAAACATAAAATTAGAATTCACAGAAGGTGTATTTTATTATATATTTAAGTTTACTTCAATGGAAGAGATAACTCAAATTAATAAATAAGTAGAGAAATGTTCCATTTTTAATTTATAAACATTTTTAAGTCGATGAATTGACACGGTAGTCAGACTTATCAACAATAATTATCTTTATAAATAAATATTGAACTTGACTTGTGAGAAAACATTAGATAAAAGAAACTCGAACACAAGATCCAAAAATGATTAAATAAACGAAATTTTTGTGAGATCTTGTGTTCCAGTTTTTTTTTTTATTTCTAAAGATATCTTTTGTGGTGGTCACGTTAATATTGAAATGTATTAAACCCAGAAAGCTTTCATTACAAGATTTACATCAACGGAATGGAAATGATGCTGTAAAATGACAACAAGAATGTTTCAGAATGAGAGTCATACTATTCATTATGTTTATTTCTTAACAGGCTGCAAGTCATCATTATTAACATATCGTAAGCGATACGTAAGTAGAGTGTGTAATATATTTACTAAATTTGGAACTCAATGTATCTTAAGTTATTGGATTATATTATAAAAATAACATTGCGGTAGAAATATATTTTATAGTACTTTAATATGATGTCTTTCTAAATCAACTTTTGCCATCTAAAATATCAAATATAATATTAATCAGGAATAAAACACGCTACATATAATATATCTATTTCATATTTTTAGATATATTGATTTAAAACATTAAACCATTATGACATGTAATGACCATAAATTGTATATTACTTGTCGCTTAAGCAATACAAATATATAGTACCAATAAAACAGATAGGATATTATAAAATCAGATATTTTACTTTGTACAGTGCTTGATCAAATATTGGTTGCATATATTGGGAATGACGAATCAAATAAACACATTAACAATGGAATCCCGTAATGAAATTAAATTATAAACACGAACGAACTTTCAAATACATTTATAAATTATTAGAACATTATTTGTAACAGACAAACGTCTTTTCTAGTCTAAGTTGGCAAATATATGTTTGTTATAGTATAGTATAGTTATAATAGTATAATAGTTATAATAGTATAGTTTGTAATATCCATCATGGTAAGGTAGTTACGTATAAAAATCCCTAACCGTTTGTGAAAAACTAAACAGTACAATGACCTTAATTTGATTACATATTCTATACATTATTTTTTAATTTTTTTTTACAAATGAGTACTGCTATATAGATTATTAAAAGGGAATTCTATATTTTAATTTCTTACATTTTGTTAATAATGTTTTCTTAACCAATTCTTTGTGTTTAATTTATGTATATCATTTCGTTTTATACTATTGCATTTATTCATGTGTTTGAAAACTTATTGCAATACAAAAACCGGAACATTTTCTATTTACCGTTAAATTGATATAAAATATAATTTTATTAAAGTTGAAAAATTATATAAATGAAATATATTTGAAACTGACGGAAGAATAAAACTTTTACTGAATATATAATCCCCTATTCAAACAGCATATGGTAACAGTAATCCATAATAGACTTTTATAAAGAGGTCGCACCATTCAGCACAACACGAGATAATTAAGTTTGAAAGCACGTAGCTATGAGTTGTATTAATGATTCCATTTGACATAGGTAGTCTATGTAACCTACATTCCATTACTATAAATAATCTTGTTCCATATACAAATGTAATTGTTTTAATATTTATTTTCATTACGAGGTTAAATATTTGTTTGTAATTAACATGATTTATAAAAGGGGAAAAAAATCATTTACAAATTCTTTTATTTGTTTTTTAGTTTTGTACTTTTAAAAATTAATTTGTAATTTTTGGTAGTCAAAACAAATGTTGGTATATCTCCTTTTATACCTGAAAAGATAATTTAGCTGATAACACATTTTCAAAATATTCGTTACACCGACAGAGGAGTAAAATAATTGTATACCTGATTCTTCGTACTATGTTTCATAGTTTATATTTTCCACGTAATCTTCAATCTCATTATTAAGTTATATATATATATATATATATATATATATATATATATATATATATATATATATATATAAATATACAAACACATTTTTAAAAATCTTATCATGGTCATTTGACACATAATTAATCAATATGTTTTAACACTGAGTCAAGTGTCACAATTGGTATTTTAAAATAAATAATTATCTTATTTCCACATATACATGACAAACTGTTGAACATAATTTTGACTTTTGAATATAAAAATGAAAATTTTATAACATAAATCCGTACCATATTAATTTTACAGTACCGGTATTTCACATTATCGGTCATATATTTATAACCAGTCAACTGATTTGAAAATTTTGTATTCCAAAATAATCATTATATTAAGGGCTTTTTAACTAAGGGTCAAAGGTAAATCTTGCCAATAAAAAATAATAAAAAAAGAAGAAGAGTTTTAAATTAACAAATTCCAAAGATATGTGTTCTTTAAAATTTTAATTTTAATTAAACATATCTGGTAAAATTGGATTTAATTTACTCATTGACAATGTTTTAAATATAATACACAAGTTTCGTCATCTAATGCTATCGTTCCACGAGGATTATAAAATTATGAAAATTGGATGTAAAGTTGGATGTAAATTGTTGAGTAAAGCGAGCGACCGGTGGACCGATTTCAGTTTTGTTTATATAAAATATATTCTAAATTTTTATATTATGTAATATGAGTTATGGGTTGCCGTTGTAAATTTTGAAGTTTTGGTTATTAGAAATGACGGGAGGTTACCCATATCTAAAAATATTTTAACATATTTTCCACTAATAAACATTATAACAAATTATTAATAACAGAAAATGAATATTGTTATGGATGGAATTTACGTTTTATATCAACTATCTTAATTTACTAAAAACCTAAACTAATTGTGTAAATCAAATTATGTACATGAGAAATTCAATATACCTCATTAACGATATGTTGTCTTGTTTAAAAAAATAGCATATATTATATGGTTTTTATTGAAAATTATTAAGTAATATATATATATATATATATATATATATATATATATATATATATATATATGGCTATATAGGGATACATTGTTTATTGTACATAAATACTGGTCAAATAGATACTATACACTCAGTTGTAATAAAATTTTAGTTGACAGAAATAACATTTATTTATCTGTCAACTGTTTGTATATAAATGCACTACTGCATGCTCTAAGACAATCAGTTGCATAAGATGTTGATCTTCATTTAATCATTTGAATATCTCTTGAATGAAAACCCCAGTAAAAAGTGAGAAAATATAGATATATTATACATGCTGCAAATAAAGAGTATAAATTTTATTTCATCGATAAATCACCAGTTTTATAAATCATGTCACATGCATAATGTCTTTAATAATGTTTTATTTATACTTATGTAAGACTTTATATATAATATTTTGTGACTTTATGACAATGTGTTATTTTCCAATATCCAAATTAATAAATATACAAATATTTTAATAACATATGTATTGCACAATTATTCCGTAGTGATTTAGATAGAAATCATACTGAATACAGTAAAGATTTCAGAAATACCAGAATATTTCCTAATTAAAAACCTACCAAAAAGTTCATTACGCACCCCCCAATTTGATTCTGTACCTAAGGACACAATCATATTTATTGGTTTTTACAATGGTTTTTAATTATTTATTTAATATGGTGTTTGTTCTATTTGTAAAAAAATCTTTTACTCTAAAATTTGAAATAAAAACAAAAGCATTTATGAAATACAAACACAATATTTTGTAAAATGCTACAATTTATTGACCCTTGTTTCACAAATTACAGCATTTACAAGACAGGTTAACACAGACTAAAGACAAATATTAAAAATAAACATTTTATAGATACTGGGAAAATATATTTACTTTATATAATGATAATGATAATGATATTTATTGCTCCTTATCTTTACACATACAAGTATATATACAACCTTACATATAAGGGAAACAATAATAACATCCCTAGGTTCAAACCTGTTTGGGATGTATATAAAAAAAGAAAATCACTTAAACATAACAACTTAAAATACTCGGAATGAAAGAAAAACCCGGCAACCAACCGCACTCCTCCGAATCTTACGCACTACATCAGTCTTAGCGTGAAGTTACAATAATGGCTTCCAAATTAAATACAAATATAAACTTACAAACTACCACAAGAAATTTGAATAGAAATCACACATTACATCAGTTTTATAAATACATTTCCAGCTTTAACTTAAACAATCTAATAAGGAATGGAATTTGGAATAAAGCCATATATATACATACACATCATACATACATACATGTCTCCTCTTCAACCACAAAACAATGCAATACATTTCCAAAATTATACTTCATTGCAATGTGCTAAATCCAGCAACACATCAACTTGGTTAATCAGAATTTCCCTAACGAACCTACAGAATCTCTTTTTATTCCTACAACCTTTAATATAATCTGGCATTGCGTTAAAAAACTTAGGAGCGGGATATAAGTAAAATTTCTTAAAAACTGTTAGATTCGGTTTAGGTATAAACACATTAAAACATAAACCTTTATATAGAAAGGTTTAATTTCTTTTTGATATAGAAAGTAATCTTCAGATATGAATTAAGGTTGGGTGGAGGGACTATGATATGAGCATAGTGCTTATGCAAAGGTTGAAGAAGACCGTAATTTGTGAACACTCTACGTGAAAGTTCAAAATAAAACACACCTAATTATTATTTACATTTACAAAAGGAGAGCATGTTTACAAGCATAATATCTTATTATTTAAAATTTACAAAACAATAAAATTTAATTTCTCATGTTTCTAAAACTAGAGTCATCACAACCCAATCACCAACTCCTTTCGTGTTCTAATGACTTACATATCAAATTATGGTCTGTTTCTCCTATATAATCTGATTTGAAAATAAAATAAATAATTTTTTTCCGGTATTATCGTTTTATACTTAGAACCCCCTATTAATTTCTGAAATTGATCTTACTATGAAAAGCTTGACATTCAATGATTTTTCTTTTCTAATACATTCTCAATTGGATGTTTATTTACCAAAGTATTTCATTTTACGCCATTTTTTGTGTGGTTGTGAAATTTTTAACCGTTACGAGTGTAAGATATTTAACATTGTTTTTAAATATTTTTTTTTTATGAGGTTGACATCGAATCCATTATTTACTGCAATTTGTTGAATAACATAAGTAAGTTTTTTTACTAAAACCGGTATTAGACATAGGAATCTTATCGAGACTACTGTATCTAACACACAATGAAAATAGGGAAATTTGTCCCTAAACGGATCTTGAAATGTAAACTGTATAATATTCTCAGAAATCGTAATTTTCATAAAATATTCAAATATGGTTAATTGCGTTGATCATCTTTATAGTTATGTGTTGAACATTGATTTGATTTCGTTCCCTGCCCTGTCTCGATGCTAAATGTACTACGGATTAATTGAATTGACAATGTTTAACAATAATAAATTGTAGATGGCGGTCAAATTCTTTATGTGAAAATCGAACCAAGTTTACATATCGATATCAATACATATTGTTAGACTTTGTGCCACCTCGTTTGCGACGAGAATATGGACGCGTGGGTGGACGTGGCACGTGTCAGCCAATATGTCTAAAGTTAAAAAAGACAAAAATCTGAGAGAACCATTTACAAAACAAAAAAAAACAGATATACAGTTAATAGAACAATAATTTATTTTAAAGAAATTCTTTAAACATGTTATTTTATTTATATGCCCTTAAGTAAAAAAAATAAAAATTACATATTTTTGAGAAAATAGAATTTAGTTACAAAAAAAAATCCCTTCCCCTTAATAGACTAATCCTACCCGTTTTGCATTAAAGAATAAATTACAATAATTACTTAATTTACATACATCAGAAATATATATTTAAGAACTTATATTAGAGAGAAAAAAAATGTCATGACAAAAAAATATTTTTTTCTTCTTTGAGAGGTCTATTAGGATTGGGTTCTTTGCAATCAGTGGTTCAGTTTATGAGTTAATAAATGCTTTTCTTTATATTCTTTTACATTTATAGCATACAATGTAAGTTTAAACTATATAACATGTTTCCCTGATCCATTCAAATATTAAGATAACAATTAAAATCTATATTGCACATATTTAAAAGATGAACCCAGAATAGTTCCAGCTATTTAAAGAAAATGAATTTAATATATATATATTGATGACTACAAGCTTTGATAAGTTGTCTATTTGCTCACCCTTTCTGTAATTTGTGAAGCCGCTACTACAGCTTGACACTGTTGAGTTTATTGGTAGCTCCAACTCGCCAATAGAACCTTCGCGCCCTTGTCTGACCGCTTCAACGGCTGATCCTCGCTCCGGCCTCGAACGTTCCCTCTGACGTGTTCGCTCCCGCAGTTGATCGATTGATCCCCCCTTCTCTTGACTCGCCGCTTATATCTCTTTGACCTGCCTAGCGAAGTAGGTTGCCCATGTAAGGCAAGCATTTGATCATTTTCTTATTTATTTCACAATACTTGTCACTATTCTGGGTTTCATGTATAGCTTCTACTTAAATATTTTCCTAATTATTATATTTTTATTCTAATATGTATCTAATCCTAACAGGTCTCAAGAGGAAATGATTAAATTTAGAAATAACCCCTTTTGGGTCGTAGGGTCAAAAATTTGCGTGCTGTCCCATCCATATAAATTTAACATTAAATCTAATTTGCCTTATTTTACGGCAGACTACATATAAGTGACAAATGAATCTTTTTTTTTTTGGTTCAACCATATATCTGACAAAAGTCTATAAGTCCTGGTAAATCACAAGAACATATAAAAAGATTTATTCGACATCACTCTAATATCACTGCATAGGTTGAGACTTGTACATAGAGAATAACTGTAGTCAGTTTCTTAGACTAGTTTTTAGAACTGCATTTAAAGAAAAAAGCAAAGGTATTAGTAAGTCAGAAAGAACTTAGTTTTTCATGTTTTAAACTGAAGTTTAAGCTTCATGTTAGGCTTTGCACATTTCAAGTAACTTAGAGTTACGTTACAAAAGATTTTACATCAGGCTGTATTGCAAAACTATTTCTAACTGGGCTATAAATATAAACAGTAGTAAGTTTTTAATTAATTACAGACAATTAATTTTAATAATTAAAACAGACAATAATTTTTAATCAGAGACAAAAATAATTATTTAACAGACTTTAATCAATGAAGGAAAATAAATCTTAAATAAAATCTTACAGCATAACCAAAATTCAAATTGCAATATAGTAGCAAAATCAGATTATATATATTTCATTTATCGAAATTTATGTTACTAGAATAATTTGATCTTTTTATTACCTGGATCACAGAGACGTAGCCTTTAAATTTGTGTAGTGAAGCGAGGACCACATCACGAAGCTAGTGAAACTTTTCATTTTCAAATTTTGACTTTTCGAAGGTTTTGAGCCGAAAACACGCACACGTCAGCTATTATCACATTATCAAAATGTATTTTCCATTTTTACGGCTTTTCGCCAGACATGTTAAACTTAATAAACAATTTGGAAAAGACCAAGTACATGGTTTAATTAGCAAGACACACGGAGAAATCGTGTGCCGATAAGAGACGAATCCATAGACACATGCGCAAAACCATAACAGCTGATTTTGCCGGCTGCTTTGCCTCAGGCCCGCCAGACAGAGTTGAGGTTAAAACTCTACGATTTGTGGGAAGTTTGAACTATATGAATGATTCAATTTATGTTTTAGGTTTTTTAAATAAAGTATGTAGCAGATTTAATAAACGCTACAACTTAAACGGGTTTTTTACTGTCAAAAACCGTTTATGCAATTTGTCCATAAAATATAGGTATGGAATGGAGATAAAAGAGACCCTATTAACAACTTATCATCTTCCGCAAAGATAATAATAATAATAATAATAATAACTTGAATCTAATTTTGATTAAGACATACTTTAGCTACATTCGTCGATTTTATAGAGGTACACGGATCTACTTTAGTTTGATGTAATAACGATTCTACACGACACGATAAAACTTTAACATGAATAATAATAAAACCAATTTTTACGCCAAAAGACTGATTTTTTTTTCTTTAAGAGAAACTCTAACATTTTATATCTCATTTAGTAAGCCGCACAATTTTTTAAAACCAATTTTTGTTTTATTTGTTGGAAAATGTAACTAGTTATATGACCGTGGCAAATTATACAAAGATACGGATACAAATATCAGGTTTGTGTAATATCATAAGACTATATAATATATTCTGGGTACCATATTTGAGGTAATATTTTACATTAACAGCATGGAAATCACAATTGATTTTGATTCTTTCAATAAAGCCAAATCTTAAATCGTGTCATTATTATTCGTGTACAACTGAATTTAAGATGTGTATTAGCTTTTCGTTATTGACGATTCTCATTTTAATATAAAATATTTACTATTGTAAACCAAATTTGACTTGGCGATTAATTTAAGGAGATATATGTAAAATTTGTAAACTACTGCTCTTTTAATTTTAATAAAAAAGTCCATTTTAAATATATGACTAAAATTATTAATAATTCACAACAATTTAGAACATCTATGTATCTGTCCAAGTGATATTACTAAAATGTTAGTGAAGGTATATGACCCAAACCAATATCTCCTGCGAAATTTAAAGGAAAATATAAGTTTCTCTAATAATTAAATGATACGACAATGAATCTGTTCCTTAAAATTATATTTAAACATGAGTGTATCACATTGGTTTAAGTCTAAGCCTTCATGTTTAACCAAGATTTTCTCTACATAGCACGGATCAATTTATAAATTAAATAAATTAAGATCCATATTCGTCTACTGACCAACTCTTCCTTACCGACATTTGTCTATTTATGATAACAAATGTTTTTTTTTAATGATATAAATCTCTACCTCAAAACATAATATTATAGAGTACCGGCCCAAAATACCATATTCTTAATTAGATCAAAATAAATCCATTCATTTTTGTTCATACTATGTATTATTCATAGACAAAAGTTAGATAGACAAAAATACACCATCCAAAATAACGGTTTATGATATTTTGCACTTAAATAATAGTTATATCTACGATAATTACTATTTCAATTTTTACATTCAACGCTAAACCCTATACAACTTAAAGTAGGAAAAGAAATGTAATAACAAAAGTGCTACGTCAAACTAAAATATAAAAAAAATTTTAATTTTTAATCACAGCTAGTAAAATAACACTCACCTCAACGTATGCAAAAAGGAGGAGATACAAACACAAGTTTAAGTTGTCAAATAAATAAATATAACAACAACAAAAATGACAAAACAGCAGGATTAATCCGACTAATTTAAGATTAAATCTTTATTCCTAGTCCATATACTGTTAAGTTATTCACAATAAATCATCAAAGCAGATAATCAAACAGTAAAATAAATAAAAGTTATGTGGTGCCCTCATCACATCGCGGCATGATGAGTTGCCTATCTCCGAGCTATCGGGCGCAAGTTGGTTATTCCTCACGTTTGTTGAAGGGAGACCCCATCCATACCAGTTGAGTTCTGGACAATCCGAACTTGGAGCACATAGTGTGCCTTACCTAGGACCTGGACGGTTGTGTTCACAGTGTGTGGGTCGGTTAATAATTCGTTGGATAATACTAAAATTATTACCTTCTAGGTCTTGCAAATATGGGTCCCACAGGAAGGAACAGTTTGGTCTCGACGCGAACATTCTAAATTAAGTAATTAATTATTTGCGTCTAAAATTAAGTGAAATGGTTGAATTCGCCAAAATACTTCTGGCATTGTATAATGTTAACATTAGAGTAGTATAAAGGTGATGTGAGTCTAAATAATAACGTAAGAGAAGAAAAATCTAATAATAATATATAATTAGGATTTATCAATAATGGCTGTCAGGCAGACAAATCTATAACATGTGGCCATAATCCTTCCTGTTAGCGTAAGGGTCGAGAAGTCTTGATCAATGATCCACGGATCTAAATAATTATAAATAGTAGCTTAGACCCCCCCCCCCCAGGACCCTAGTTATGTTAAAGAAGGACCCGGTTCGTCGCAGAGTGTTAATTGATTTAAAAGATGGTGAATATATAATAAGGATTTACAAATTGACCCGGATAAAATACAAATAAATCAATTATTTGTCCACCGACGACACAGAGAAATCTCAGGAAAATAAATGTGATATATACGAATCATGTAATTTAAGTAAACTCCAGAGATTTTTGATTTGTAATTATTTATATTTAATATGTTACCAAAGACATGGGTTACATATTTGAATTACTATTAACATTCATTGAAATAAAATCCCCCAAAACCACAATAAAAGGTGTAATTAAAATCATAAATATTGTCTGAACTTAAAAAATATTGGTTTTTTATGGCCTGAGAAAGGGCTTAAATCATTGGACTGTATTTAATTAAAGTAAATATAATACATTCATTGTTGTTTAGCGTAAAATATTGTACAAATATATTAACACATTATTCATAAGCATTACTTTTATAAGCAGAGATTTTTATTTTCCTCACAACCCAAATAATGGTTCACTGGTGTTCAAATTACAGATATGTAAAGACACCGTATCCATAATACATCTCACTCAAACTATTGTCGTTTTATACTTTTATTTCTTTAGATAAAATTGAGTTACGTTACTGCTATTAATTTTATGTAAGGTATAGATTAAATTAAAAGCAGGCATTTTATATTATTTATAGATATAACGCAATATGTAAAGAATATCATCAAATAACTAACGTAGATATTTTTCTAACGTTTCCTATGCACATTCTATTGTTATGTTGAATCAATGTCTGTAAAGTCGGATTATTTTGCGACTGAGATTTCTTTAGAACTTACCACTCTATACACACTAGGTGTAAACGTAATTATTATTACCAGCCCAGTATGTAAGCAATTCTCAATTAGAAATTGATATGGTTATTTCAATTATTCAACATAAATTCTAAATCGATTCATTAAAAAGTGTGATATATTTTACTTATGATTGCTAATAATTATTGAAGACATGACTTCAGTTAAGAACAACTAATATTTGTCAACGTATTTAATGTAAAAGAGATGATATAAATGTTAACAATGAATAAAAAAAAAAAAAACTCTAAAACCCGTTGGGATCGGTACGTTACTTTCAAACTCAATACTGAGTTAGGATACTCACATAATATATTTTCAGACAAGTATAATGTTGTTACCAGAGGCACTTTAACTGAGTGGAAAGTTACGACTTGAAATAAAGTTAAGTTTTCAAGCGAGGGAGCTACACGTTAATAGTATTCCTATTTGTATATTTATACAGAAAATATTATTAAAGTATAAGTACAATCAGTATTTATTTAATTATATTTACTCTAAATCTTTATATTATTTATTTATGATTCCGGTACTCACTATTTAAAAGAATATTATGTTCAAATAATGAAGTTTTTCTTTTTTTTATATACATAGCCATTTATATATATTTTTTAAATATACATTGGATATTATTAGTATTATGTTACTTTGTAAAAATGTGCAACAGTAATTTTGTATGAGTACATTTTTAATATCCAAAAATAAAAAATAAATAAACTTTTTAAAACATATTTAGGAAAACAATAAAATTTTGGTTTTATACTTAATAGAATATATTATACATTTAAAATTATTTCAAAATCATGAAGGTTTAGGTTTTATCTGGAAGTCCTTGAATATATCATTGAATATAATTATCATAAATATGTGTCCCAAAAGTCCCCCTTACTATTTTTTTATTAATAAAAATAGACAGATTTGCTTTGGGGAAAGTTTAGATAACCAAAGGAGGAGTTTTTTGAAGTAGTATCAAAATTTTCAACCCTTACCCCCAAAAATGGAGTAGTTTGGGGGTAAGTCAAGAATTATAAATAGCAACCGCTATTAAGTGATACCTCATTTTAAAGGCCTTTTAAAAATAAGATTAATGACACAAACTAGAGGTCTCTATGTTCATCCTACCCAACATAGCGACCAATCGAATTGTGAATGTCAACCTACAAACTCCGGTTGTTTTTACTACATTACAAACTGCTCTATGTTGGTAAAATTCTAAGAGCCTTACCTTGTTTTTTTAGCTCAGATTAAGTTCACGAAATGGCTATTATTTACTTCTTGAGAGAACAGAAATAGATTCTAGACTCAAAAGCTTGTTGTACGTTTCGTAACATTTCCGGTGTAATTACCTGGCAGGTGTTTTCAATTTTTATTCTTAAGTTATCAAGGTTATGTGGTTTTGTCTCATAAACGTTATTTTTCAGATACCCTAAAAAGAAAAAATCAAGTGGTGTAAGGTCTGGTGACCGAGGCTATTTAAAATTCTTGACTTATCCCCAAACTACCCCATTTTGGGGGTATGGCTTGAATATTTTGATACTTCGAAAAACTCCTCCCTTGGTTATCTAAACTTTTTTCAAAGCAAATCTGTCTATTTCTATTAATCAAAGAAATAATAGGGGGGACACATAGTATAACAACTCATTATCAAATATAAGGTTTTAGTTAAATAACTTGTGAGTTAAAATGTGTTTTCTCCTACTACATTTTTGAAAAAAATTGCAATATGTGGTTGAAATAAGGAAATTAAGGTGAATAAATAAATGTTCAATGTATGTTCAAATACTACCACTAAATAAGCAATAGCACTGTCAATTTGGTAGGAGGAATGTTATGTAAAATTTGATGACAAATAACTTCCGTAATAGATGATAGATTCCGTAATAAAAACTATTTATTTCAACAATTTTCACTAACATTTTATGAAATCTCGACAAAAACCACATATTTATTCCCGCAAAGTTTCCAAATTACCATTATTTTGTCTAATAGTAAGATTGAAGTGTAATCTCCTGTGTAGAAGTTTGTATATATATATATATATATATATATATATATATATATATATATATATATATATCCCATTCATGTCTACGTTTACAGAATAAAACAAAATTATGTATATTTATTACAAAATTACTTGCACTTTACAGGTACGACGTAATTACTGAAAAAACCCACAAACTAACGTTGTTGAGCAGTTTGCATTATAAATTTACTGTTAAAAAAACAAATAAATAAATAAAAAAAAAACACGCAGATGTATTTTAAGGCATTCAATATGTAAACCCTTCACATAACTCTAACGTTGATAAATATAAATAGTTCTTACTAATATACAAATCCATAGTTTTATAATATAATTCTAATAGGCTATATAAGGCTCTCGATATTAAGAAATATATCGGTTTCTGCCACTTGAATAAAGAGTATAAAACAAATAGTTTCAAAAGTTTAGTATTCACGTACGCGTTTTCAATAAATTTAATATTTGAAAATATATTTTTTTTAATAAAGCTTTAATTATTCAATTGTCCAGTTAAATTAAATGTAAATTTGTTTCAATATGTTAATTGACTTACAGAACCAAGCTCACTAAGATATAAAATAGATAATATCAGAACAAACAGACGAAGGTGTTTCAGGAACAGATTTATGTTACTGACTGCGATCTTCTCTTTTTTTCTAGTATAAAAGTTATATAAACGTCCCGAAACTGTTTTATACTCGGTATATATAAATGTGTTACGACCCAGTCAGTTCCAAGGCCGTCACTGTAAAGAAGGGAGTTCAGGCTCTTTCTAATATAAGAGATGCAAGACACGTTAGTTCCTGTATAACAGTCCTAATGCAGTTATTTATATCATTCAAACTCTTCTATATACCTTATTGTATCCACTAACATTCATAGAATGAATTTCTTTAAATTCTACAAGTAATATCACTAAGTATTCCGTAATGTTCAAATAACTTCCACAACAATAAACAACTAAATAAAAAATGTTTTAAATACTGAGTAATTATATTTATTTGTAATTACACACTTTAGAATATTATTATTGTTCTTAATTATATATTATGACTCATTGTTTTTAACTATATATTTATTTACCACAAGTTGTACCAAATAATTTAAAGGTAAAATTGGTGTAATAATGAATTAAAAATATAAAGATATTTTGTAAATAAATACAAAATAAGAGTTGTAAGAAGCATTATGTATGTAGGTTTATGTGATTTACTTCATGCTTTAGGAAATATTTCCATTTTGAAAAATTATATTACATTTTAGCTATTAAAATTATAGAATAATACAATTTTGTTTATTTAAAATAAAATTTATGAAAATAAATCCCCTTAGGACGGAAATTGAAGTTTAAAACGCATTAAAAGCTTTCTCTCTCGCCTTGGGAAAGGCGTCTCTATTTACATATAAACCCGATCAATGTAATAAATTTGAATATATAATGATATTCATAGCTTTGTAATGTCCTTAACGTTAATTCAATTCAATGTAACACAGAAACCACGAACTTGTTAGCTTAAAATGGGCATTATAGGGGGGGGGGGGTTAGCTCTACTTAATTATATAAAGGGATTATTTAATCATGGACTTTAATATAATTTGTAAGCGTGAATATACTAAAGTTGAACATATTACATCAACCAGAGGTTGAATTGTTCGACCAAATGGTCATTCTCAACTACTGTTTCATCATCGGTATAATTATCAACACCAGCCTGCTATGATAATCACTAATACCAATATACAAACTACACTGTTGCACATTATGTGTAATAGTTTAGATGCAAATGACGGTCAAAAGCGTTCTGTGGAATGACATCATGCCTTGGCCTATTTACTTCATTAATTCAAAATTTCGGATAATAGGCTTTTAGCTATTTTATAAAGCGCCTAGACCCTCCTATAACTAGTTTATTGACCATTTTTTGGAGGAAAACAGATAGTCTAAAAAAACACTAACTAAAATCCCCTACTACCCTGTTCATTCGATCGAATTACACTGGGAAGCCACACTGCTTTTCATGGTCAAAAAATGTCTATAGATCTTAAAATGGCCCTATACTTAAGCTATAATTGAAAAAGTCATAATCTTCAATTCATAATATTCTTAAATATATTAAAAGTATATATTTCCTTTAGTGATTTTGCAAATAAAATATTAAATTGCTCTTGAAAACTAAAGCTTAATAAATTTTAATTCAGCATAGTTTTTCGAAACCTTTTCCTTGAAAATTAATATGTTCTTTAGAGGGCGTGTTTATAAATGCATTCATGTAGTACAAATATAATTTTTTCTATTATACAGAAGTTTCTTCATGTTTCTATAAAATTATTTACAACACTTTTATTAAATTCAATACAGTAAGTCAAAGTTACATTACGACATACTGTTTTGTGTGTAATTGAATGGAATATGTTTTTTTCGCCTGTTAAAATTTAAACAAATCACATAATTATTAGGAAGTAATATCTTTTGCTTTTTCTTAGAAATGTTATTGAAAAAAAAAATGTCTATTTTACAAACTTCTTTCTTTTTAGTTTAATATTTTATTGATGAGTTATTCTATTAAATAAATTTATATATGTATTTATTATATAAAAATAAACGATTGAATGTAAATTTTCGGGATTTTACAACCTGATATTAATTTAGCTAGAATTTTTTTCTATTTAAAGTAACTAAATTATTTTCTAATTTCAAAAGCCAGACCTGGAATCTTAGAACGCAAAATAAGGCCCATACAACTTCTAGAAGTTAGTGAAAGTCGATTTTAAGCCACTACTTAGACTAACGCTACTTGTGTAGTTAAGACTAAAATTGTTATTGAAGTTTTGTGAGTTAAGAAAAATATAGTACTAACACCCTCTGGGTTATTAATCAAAAAAATAAATATTTCTCTCCCGTTTTGATGTAAGATTACAACTTTTCTTTGAAATAATTAGGCTTTTACTAGTTTCAAATTAGTAATGTATTCAACTAGTTATTTCTAATGTGTTACATAAATATATTGCACAATATAAGTTGTTTGCTTAAAACCCTGATACTGCACTACTTCAGAAAACTGCAGTACTTTTACAAGTAGCGTGCAGTACTATACATTCTAATATTTGACCCACTAATTGTCATCCAATCTTAATACACTTTATACCGTTGGAAAGGAAACTTTTCAAACTTTAATCTTTGTATTTACCATATGTTTCTAAAATGAATATTAACACGTCTAATGATCGATGGAATAATTGCAGAACTGTAAACAGCTGGTCCGTGCGTCGACGAACGGTAGAATTTCGTCAACTTTCAAGATCTATAACAGTTATACACACCGACTTTAGGACAATGATATTTATACCAATAGAAAGCTTGCATTTCCATCTTTCTACAACTGCTTTCAAATCTTAGATCACGTTTACGGTTTAGGTTTTGTGTTCAACCGCATAAAGGCTTGCCATTGGCCAAGATTTCGACCAATAAGCAAGCTTCTTTGGAAGTCGATATGTTTCTCACAGATGAAGTGTTTGTAAAATTCTTTTTACAAGGTTTTGAAGATAAAGGTTCACTGATTCCATTAGTCTATAGTTGTATACAGTTTGCTCTACTGAATATTTAGCAAATCGCATCTCAAACCTGGCGTTCTTACACTTGGAATTCAACAGCCATTATTGTATGTAAAGCAACGTTCTAGGTTATAGTTAGTTTGATCTAAATTGAATGTTATTTTTGTGATTTATAGTGAATAACGTTTATGAAATTGTGTTTTATATATAAATAAATAAGTGTAGTGTTTGTTATTGTGTTTGTTTAGTGAAATTAGTTTTAGACAAGCTTTATTTAGTAACAGTGTAGGCTTTGTTTGTATGTGAGTTCATAACATACATAACGAAATTTCGTTTCGTAATTTCTGATTACAAAATGGTAAGTTATATAAAATGTTCAAGTTTACAGTTCTATTCTATGATTTATTCTCTACAATTTGGTATATAAAATTACATTTGTGGATAAAGGATACATTTAGATTGATGTTTCAAAATAGGCTAAATTTTAGTGCCGGTGTGTAGTACGGACATAAAAAAATCTATTTCATAAAAACTACTTTGAAATTGGTAAATGTTTTTACATATTTCTATTCACAACTAAATTATGAAACTTTTGTGTATTTTGTATAACCAGGCCTATACATTTTTATAGTATTTATTTAGGCCTGAATTTAGAAAAAAACATTTTCCGTTTTTGAAATTTTTGCTTCCTGAGCTTATAACTTTTATAATTTTGCACCAATCAAATTTTTAGTTACATATATGATTAATTTGGACCTTTTCCTAAAAAAAAGCTATGGATCACTTTATGATTGGGATAGAATTTCTATTTTTGGCGAATTTTTGAAATTATTTCAACCGATGAAAAAAAACGTGAATCAATTAGCATTAGCATTTTAAGGCCAGTTCAAGGGTTTTAATGCTGTAAGGTATGAAATCTCTTATAGTTTCACTCGAAGTTCTAAATCCTATCTCTAAATTTACATGTAAATTTAATGTAATGTAAGGTAAGAAATCAGCAATAAATACAAGAAAAACTACTAACTAATTAAACCAGGAAAAAGAAATAAAATCCTACTAATAAATTCATTATTAGCCTACGATCTTGGTGCTAAACCAAATTTGAAAAAAAACAATTATATAAGTATACCTCAGTCTCAAATGATTTTAATTTAAATATATTTCAAATATATAAATTACTTTAAATATCAACATTTTACATTTATCATAATGTAACTTAAGCATGTATTTATTTTTAACACAACAAATATTTATTTACTTTGTGTTGAACAAATTTACGATATCATATATCTGAATAAATAATGAATGCGCCGTAATAAAACCTTGCACTCTACATCCAGATCGTCAAATTATATTCTTCTATAATACTTGCGTATCCACCATTAAATGAAAAACATGAAATGCAATGAAAATAACTTATCCAATAATAACACAACAAATATTTATTTCCCTAATAACGGAATATCTGTATTTGATATGTGTGGAATCAATCAATTGTAGTTTTATTTATAATAATCCTATAGTACTATTATCATGTTTTATTACTGTGTCGGTCTTCGAATTAAAATATTTCATAACAACAACTAAATAAATGTTAAAGGAATATAAATTGTTCAGAATGTTAATAATGAAACGTCCTTAAGTAAGGATGAAATATTTACTGTTTATTCTTCACAGGATATGATTACAAGGTCATATAAACACTTTAAAGTATATTTGTGGTTTTTTTCCGATTAACAAATAACTACCTGGTTGGTACACAAAAGGTTTTAACCATTTTCTCTGTGTTATTTACGGCTCGATTTGATGTTTGAACTTCTTACTTTATAGTGTGTAAGTATGTTGATTAACTGTTTTCCCGATTATATTTGCATATCAATTTTTTTACAGTTCATGCGCCTGAACCCTTGGTTCGATACAAAAACCACTAGAATTTGTTTTAATTTTCAAATCAGTGTTAAGGTTAAGTTGGTCACCCGTTTATTAAGTAATAACTAACAGTTAGTTGATAATTAGAGTTGTTACATACTCTAGATACGCCGTCTTAATGTTTACATACACAAATGATGAGAAATGGCAGAAACGATTACTTCAATAATATGAACAATCCGTAATCAATTATTCAATAACTGTTTACACTAAACGTACCCTTATCGTGGAACATTAGGGCTTATAACACAGCCTTGTAGCATAACACACATTTAGTAATTCAGAAATTTTAGTTCATAATTAATTTAAAACCCTCAATAATCAAATATTATACCTTCTGAATACAAACATAACCACCAAAAGAAAATTTTATTTCATTGAGAGAGGTATAATTTGATTTTCACCAAAGAGTGTATATTTAAAAGGAAGTCGAACGTGCATCATCATTTTATAATTTTAAATGTCACTCACGTTTAATAAAAATAGCAGGCCTAAGTAAGTAGTCAAATGTAGTATCACAAAAGACATGAAACATATTTTTTGTCACTAAATAATGAAAAATAAAATAAGTTGAAATTATGTTACGTTCATTTTAGATAAAAACTAATAATTACTTTACTTTACTTTATGATGGGTAATCATTTCGTCCCATATCTCATAGCTTGATTACGTTAGATGAACCCTTCCTCTACTATGGTCTCTCTATAAATGTATTACTGTCCTATTTCAGTTCCTAAAATAAGCAGCCAATTTATTGCATAACTAATATTGTGGACAAGTGTGTATTTTATCAATATCAAATATTTTGTTGATTAAATATGGTTGTTATAATCTCGGTTATAAGTAATATTATTTAAGAATGAGACATATGTTACTTTTAATGTAAGTTTATCAATTGTTTCATATTTCATTATTTTGTTGTTTTCTTTTGGGAAGAGCAATAATGTTTATGCAAATGTGACTCTCACAAACTAATACAACCTAAAACTCATGTTTATTCAAAGTTTTAGTTGTAACCACTACTTTATAACGTCCTACATCACTTAATTAAAAGTGTGGTAAGACCTTGATAACTGGATTCGTACAGTAAAGTTGCACGCACTACCGTAACTAAGTTTCATATTAATTAAAACAGCATTATTCCACTCTAGGACCGTGAATTTTCGATTATATATTTTAAATACGATATATCTAAGATTAAAATGTAAAATTATTTCAATTGAATTGGTAAACGAAAATTTTTATTTATCTATACCTAAACCAGAGTTTTGCAAAACACAATATTAGTTTTATTTAAATTTCAAAAATATTTAAACTACTTGTTTTCTACTCCATCCAATATATCGAATGACATGTTATATAATTATGCATGATATATATATGTATTATATAGTGACTGCTACAGGAGAATATTATGACACAACAGAGAAATGCTAGTAAAGCAGTTCCGTGACTCGGATCGTAGCCTATGTGGTAACGTATTGATTCGTTTATACTTAAATGGTGCTTATATAATTTGTCTGATATCTGAATAATTCTTGTACAAATAATGCAAATTGTTTCTTGTTGTAACAGTACTATGACGTAGTGTTTTAGAACGTGATTATTAATTAGATTATATAAATTGTAAATATTTGTTCATTTTTTCCACAAATTAAGTTTAAACTTTGTTAATATTGTCGAAAGTTTGAAATTTGTGACATAATATTTGAAACTGCTGCCGTTAAGATAATTCCTGAACAATTATTTTTTTCTTGGCGATTAAGACATATACATGTGCTTCAATTTTAATGTGAACATATGAAAAAGGTCTAATTTTTTGTCTATTATTTAAAAAACAAAACATGTATGGACTGCCACGGACAAGCCTTTGGTCATTGTTGAGTCTTCCAACATACAAGTCTCGCGCCTATGAACCACCTTCAACTTAAGAGCTTCGGTCCAGTTCGAATTATTCGTGGCCTATAATTTGGATTAATAATTTATGTATTATTTTTCATTAAGTTATTCATCTAGATCAAATTTTTTTACTTGCCGTTTAGAAGAAAAAAATCTTCTAAATTCTATTTTTAAATTTTCCAAAATATTCAACATAATAAAACTCTAGAACTGATAACGGACCCATATCGGACCCAGGCTCGGTCCAATAACTTAGGCACCGTCTATAAAACACGTATTTTGCCATTCAACGTGGGCGCACTTAAAATTGTCCGATCGCAATAAATAAAATACCGTTGGAAAGCTAATGTTCCGTAGATGCATAATCATGCAAAAAAAACACAAAACGTTTTAAATAATATTCCAAAAATTGGTGAAGTTCGCATATTTTTGATGCGTAAAATCGTAGATTTGAACTCTGCGCCTTTTCGTAAACGCGACGTCATTTTTCCCGATATGATTACAACTCTATTTTTCTGTCATTTAAGTCAACTAAAACACTGTTCTATAGATCACATGTTTCTCTTTCCAACCGTAGATTACAAATTTTTCTGCGTCTCATAGATCTAGAGATATTCCTACTTGAACGTAGAACAAACTTGACGAGATGGAATTCAGTTGGCATTAGGTTTGCATTTCTCTATGGTTTCTAAAATTATTTTTCTTTACACTAAGTTGTAGGGGAAATTCCATTCTATAAGTTGGTACCACTTGATGGTGACAAATAATTACAAAGAAGGTTTCGTTTTCATCTCAAAACGTAGGAAATGTCTGGCGTAAAGTAAAGGCGTGGCACTTATTGTTTTGGGGTTAGATATTTGTTATTTTGAAGGTTTGTGTATACAAATTGTATATAAATTGTGTATAAAAGTTACAATATATGTGTTTTTATATCTAAAGCTTATGTTTTTGAGTGATAGTTTAGTTTTTGAACGTTCTTATTTGCGATAACCTAGGCCGAAATGGTAAGTTTAGGCTATATGCAAATTGTCTTATATATAGTGTTTTATATGATTATAAAAGTGAATATGTGTGTTATTCTTTGTAAAGTATATATTTTCTTAGTTAAATCTAATGGTTTTGTCTTTGACCTATCTTCAGATTGGTACTAGTGAGGCTAAATTGTGGAGGTTACAAACCTAACCTCACTTGTAAAAGTTACCTTTTTAGGGAAAATCGGTATTTTTATTTAGAAAATGTAACATATTATTATTTTTTTCCCTAAATATATTCACTAATATATGACAAATCTCAAGAAATGGTTGAAAAAATCCTAAAAATCTATTAGTATGGTATTCATTACCATTTCTGTGAAATTTCTGCTCCATAACTCTTCGATTTTTTGGTATTTGACCAAAAAACACCAAATGTGATACATCTAACATTTTTTTTTCACTACACACCTACATTCTATGCACCTTTCTGAACATAATGAGATATAGAACTTTTGTATAAGATATATATTACTATTTTTAGTGATGTTTTGAAAAAAAAAAGATCATTTTACCTTTTTTCGTAAACTATTTTTTAAAATTTTTAAAATGTAACAAATTTTTTTTCCCTAAATATATTAACAAATAATACACAAAAATTGTGTATATCTTAGAAATAGGTAGTAAGCTATTGATTTTGGGTGATACAGGTATTTCTGAAAATTAGTTAATATCATTTTTGACATCTAACATACTTACTCCAAAACCGTTTCAAAAAAAAAAAAATTTATTACATAGATGGATTCTATGCATCTTTTTGAGAAAAATAATATCTTATAAATTAGGTTTTGTATACAAATAATATTTTTTATTAATTTAAAAAAAAAAACAAGAAAATTAACACTGACAATACTAGGGTTAAAATTTAAACATATCACTATGACATTTATATAATTACTCTACCTGAACACTTACATAGGTAAGAATATGATAACGTAAATAGACAAAAATGATTTAATATTTGGAAACCAAATATTAAAAAAAAAAGAAGATAAGTGACAAATTTAATCAACATTTTCTGCACAGATATACAAAAAGCAAATAAAATATCTTTCTGCCTGAACTCAACATAAAATAGCAAACAATATTATTACACAAAAAGTTCTTTATTGTCAATGGCCAAAGCAAAAAATGTACATTGACTGAAGTTATGGAATTGAAAGATTTACTTATTTTCCAAAAACAAATATTTTAATATTTACTTATATTTCCATTAAAATTGATCTGGATACCTTATACGATTTTAGACCACTTAGGCTCGTGTAAGAAATGTATGATGAATTAACATAAGATGAATTTGCAACGAACCCAGTTCCTGGTATGATGTCGTGTCTGGAATGATTGATGGTTCCTGATGATCACGAAATAACAAAACGTCGGTTGTTGCGCTAGATAAGCTCCAAAGTCATATAGTTGTAATGGTAATTTTATCTTTTATTCTTATTGAAAGTATATAAATCGGTATCATTAACTTTTTTCTAATGAATTATTTCATTGAAAATGTTAAAATATTGAAAATAAAATGTTAAATGTTCGTTTTATTTAATTTATTTATTTTTTGAGAAGTTCAAATATTTAATATGTGTTTGGTCCAGAGAGATATTAATTAAAACAACATGAAATCGATACAGATGTTTAGGGTTGTGGATAATTTCCTTGATAAAATAAAATCTCATTTACACACTTTAAAAAAATGTGGAATCATAAGACCCTAAGTATGTCATAACTGTACTTAATTATTTATTCTTAATTACTTTTTTTATATAATTATTATAACGAAATTTACTTTGATTTTGCCATATTTAAAAAAAATATGGTTGATAATTTTTTACGAAGCTTTATCTTCTTATATATATATATATATATATATATATATATATATATATATATATATATATATATATATATACTGGTTAATGCAATCATGAACTATATGAATTTATTAAATTAGGTTCCCTAATCTTTTTATCAAAGAAATAATTTATCAGGAATAATTTTAAAAACTGCGTTTATTATATAGAAATATTTATAACTAACATAAAGTTATTTTTGACCACTCTGTTATACAAAATTATATTCACTTTTATGTATTTAAATTATTTAGCTTATTTGTAATACAATTTTAGTATTTATTTTAAAACTATATCTTTGCAACGACAGGGTTCATTTCCAGTCCGTTGCAAGACGTAGTATTCCTTAAAGTATTCCGCAATAGTGGTCCTTATTATTAAAAAACCTGTAAGAAAACGGCAAATTAAGTGTTACTGTATTTTTATATAATAGATTTAGTTTTGTATTGTAAATGTAAGTTTTTTTAAACTTGAAATGCTTGGATCTCTTTATTATACTAGTAGTAAAATAGAACACGGTTGCTGGTTATTGTGCATCTTTACATTAGTACATACGAACCTTTATGTATATATTTTAAACAATAATAATTGTTATTTTACATTTAGATATAGTCCTGTATGTTTATAAATCATATTATTTTATCTGTTTTATATTTAAAGTGTTGATTTTGTGTTGAACAGTATTTTCATGTTATGCCATGTTTCACAAGCCTACTCTTCTGCAAATATATGTTTAGGAATATTGCAATCGCATCGAAGCTTCGATGTTGTTTTAATAAAACATCGCTTATATTTAATTTGTGTATGCAATATTCTGGTAATTTACAATCTTACTTTATTTGGTATATACGATTTATATTCTTAGATCAGTTTTCTTGTAAATATTTACATTAGGCAAAGTCCAATTCGTACGTTAAAATCGTCGTGTTTCAAGATTGTAATTTTAACAACACTTCTGAAATTTAAAGTTATTGAATTTATAACTAAAATTTAAATTAAAATGGTTTATAATATCAATTTGTCTTTATAGACTGGGCGGTACAAATTTAAAAATAACATTATTTCAATTGCAATATCTTATCAGTTCTATTCATTTGTGATAGATAAGAGAGTGTAAATATAAACTAGGTTGGTATAGCAACAAAGTTAATGTAATAAAGCTAATAGGACGCTGGAATGGCTAATAACTGTCAACGCTTTCAGGTGAGGTTAGAAGTAATTAACCAAAAAAATGGAAAATTATAGCAGTAAAATATAAACGTAACAAGATAAAATTCCCCAAGGATGTTATTTTATAAGTGGGTTCAGTTAAATAAATACAAAAGATGAAAACGTTTGGGTATTGTAATTAAGATAAGCTTTATATGTACAAAAGTCATTCAAACATTGTACTTCATTATGGTATGTCATGAGTTTTCTGCTCGTATAAAATATAAATTATGTGACTTTATTCCTATGATATTTTTCAACAAAATTAAAGTTACTCGTAGTTCGTATAATATTTCATAATAAATTAACGAATTACCAAAGTGGAATGTTGTGTGTGCCTAAATAATTTTTTATTGATCTCTCTTGGACATAAAATGTGTAATAAATAATCACGATAAAGTGTAATGACTAGATATTTATTCCTATTAAAACCCATATAAAACCTATCAACATTATTCAATTATAATATTTCTGTACTATTATATATAATCTTTGAGAATTTTTATTATAATTTTTGTTTACTGTATTCAACAACACAGAATTATGGCTTATATTTCATAAAAGAAATTTTAAAAAAACTCGTAAAACTTGAAACACATTTTTGCTAAAAAATAAAATACAAATACAAGGATCTAAAAAGAGACTGAAGAGACTATAATTATGACCTAAAATTATACAAAATTATTTATATAATGTAATTTTATGTTTTCATATTTAAAAATCATACCAAAATATATACATATTATGTAGGAACATAAAATTATAATACACATGTAGACATATTGTTTAATAATAATGTGTATTATATGTTTTGTATTGTTTTCAAAAGAAATAATAATATTTAATAGTTTGCGACGGTTCATTTAAAGCGATCTCGATGAAGAATTTGGAAAACTTTAAAATTCCAAAATTTCACTAAAATCAGCCAAAATTAGTAGAAGTTAGAAAAATAATTTGATTAAGTATAAGAAAAGGTTATTTAACCAGGTTAAACGAAGTCAAGGTCAGATTGTTCAAACAGGAATGACCAAGTTTTCCAGTTTTAATAAGAAAACGTCCCATAAGAACACATGTTAAAATTTCGAAATCCGAAATCAAAAATAAAATTATTTTCTTCGTGTAGAGCAATTAAAGTACAATCATAAAATAAACTTGTAAAGTAAATAAATAAAATGTTATAGGAAATATAAAGAGGGATAAAACAAAAACGTTTGTAAGCCTAAAGTAATTAAAACAACTAATAATAGAGTTATATGATAATAAGACCAATAAGTAATAATTATGAACCCAAATCAAAATTTAATTAATCATAATAAAATAACAAGCTACTAAAAACCAAATATGAAGAAAGTGCTATAACTAGAGAACCAGAAAAGCCAGGAAGAAGAGGGGAACAGTTTTGAGACTTTTGACATAGGAGGAACAATAACCAAAAAATTTTTTTTTATTTTTCCAAAATCAGAAAAAGTAAATTTGGAAAAGTTACGAAATCTTCAAGTCTTCGTAACGAGAAATGGAAAGGTCGCACAGGTTCAAATAAAGTTTGAACAGAACCAGGAAATAAGAGGCTTCAAAATGAGCCAATTAAAAAGAAGATCGAACGGAGCGAACGAGAGTTATGACGAATTGAAGAAATCGACAGTAAAAAGTAAAGATTTTATGTTCAGACGAGAACTTCAAGGTCGCGCATCTACATCGCTGGTCAAGAGTAGTAGGGGTGAGTTACCAACATTAGTGCAGATTACAAATAAAACTAATAATTAAAAGTAACTAAAATAAAAGGAAAATACATCAAAAACAATGGAGATAACGACAGAATAATTAAATAAGCCATAAGGAGTTCAACAAAAAAACCGAAATGATTAATTGAAATGAAATAACCGAAATAAATTGAGAAGTAAAGGAAGAATAAAATGTGTAGGAGTTGGCTATCGTGTATAGCGATAATTTTAACGAACTGATTTCCAGCCAGTCAGTTCGACAGTCTCGTAGTAACATCCAGGAAGATAACACGCTTTTCGTAAGTCTGAAGAGGAAATCGTCGCAAAGAAAAATCGTCAGTGTTCAGTACTTCTCAATGGTAATTACGATAACCAAAAGAAGGGTCGGCCTTTGAAGAAGACAACACTTACATCCGGACTCAGCTTACAGAAGACATCTTTAATACGAACTCCGGCAAATAATAAACTAATATTTGTCGTTATCGCTGAAGAGAAGAAGATTCAGCAGAAACAGGAATTCTGAAGATTCCCAGGAAGAAGACATCACTGGGCGAGATCTTCAGGGACCATAACAATCCAACAGGAGGAGGAAAGGACATGCACTATCCAAATAAAATAAGGTTCTGCATAAATCAAGAATTTTAATAAATAAAATCTTTATTAAACTTGAAAAAGCTAAAAGTCGAAATTTAAACTTAAACGAAAATAAATAATATTTTTAAAATAAATAAATGAAAAGAAATTATTAAAGCCAATTAGAGTCATTGGCAGTATTAAAATTTTCAAATAAATAAAAAGGCAAACAGATTGGTCAAACAATAAGAATAGGGTTTAAATTTGTCATTGTTAGTAGTACAAGATAATTATATATTTGTGTAGAATTAAGGAATATAGCATAAGCATCTGAATAAGTTTATATCAGTTTGTTTATGAAGGTGACTTTTTGAAATCAGATGTCCGAAAAAGGCAACTAAAAAGGATTGTAATGATTTAATCCATAAATCTAGTAGTTTTCAACATTTTGATAAAATTGTGCCAGAATTAATAAATTTGTTATATGTCAACTTTGTACTTTGTTTTCTAAATATCCTTGATTAATTAAATTCTAAAATTTTATTCAAGAAAGAAAGTAAGTGCTCAAAAAGAAAAATTTCAAAATAGAATAAAATAATTTTAATCTGACGAGTAACACTAGCTCCAAAGGGTGTGTTAGGTTATTGTGACTAATAGGTTTATCAAGAAGGATCTTTTAAAATTTAAATATGTATATTATTTTCACTGCATATTACTACAATTTAAAAAATGCATTTTTCTACCTTAATGTGAATTAAAATCATGATTTGTTTTTCTATAGAGAATAATGATTTTGGTAAATTGTGTTTTTTTGTTTAATATCCGTTCCAGTCCACTTGTTATTAAAATAGTTTTAAATATTAATTTATATTCCCAAATTAATGTATTGTAACTATGGTATTAAAATTAAATATTTTAAAAGAGATAATATTTTTCAATTTCTTACTAAAAATATTAATGCGCCACTCATAATAAATGCGCCATTCATTAATAAAAACATTATTGCTTTATTTTAATAATTAGAGTTAATGTGAGGAATTAAACTCTAGGTTATATTTAGTTTTCCATTGTGGAAGTTAATATAATTTTATATGCCTATATTTTGAGAGAAAAACAAAAGGATGTTTTATGCAACCCCCCAACATTTTTCATTAGAAACATTAATATACAATTACACATATCGAGATAATTACGGGCATTTTGTGTATTAATTAAATCAGATGAATCCAAATTTTAAAACAATGATAAATTTAAACGTATTTTAAAATATATGAATAAACACATTATTTATTAAATCTAGATTGTTTGTTGTATCCTCTGTTACGCTTTACTGAAAATATTCAACTTGTATTCATAATATCTGTCAAGTTCGCAAGGTTATCGCTAATAAAAATGTACTTCCTTTTAATCATTCAATTTTTCTTGTTATTCACATATTAATCTATATTTTTTATGCTTTGAATGTTTTACTGTGATAAAGGTAATGATCATTTTATTTTCCTTTCTATTTATTTTATCACCATTCCATAGCGTTATTTTAAACGTAATATTACCTAATAATTAGAAACAGAGTATCATAAGATTCAGCGTCAAGTCATATTAATCAGTGTTGTGGTTTTATTTTAGCACAATCTAGTTTCGAACTTTATATGAATATTGAAAAGTTGGAAGATAGATCGCTTTGAACCTCTTCAGTTAGAACTTTGTTTTGTTTATATAGTTTGAAATATTGTCAATCAGTTCAATGTAAAGACAATTTTCCATTTCAATTCATCCTCTACTTGTAAACAGGTAAAGTTTTTAATACAAGTCACCTCTTGTCTTCTTCAAAAATGAAGAAGTATATATTGAAAATTTCCTATTTCTATCTTTGTTTGGGTGACGTTGTTATTATTTTTTACAATATTATAAATGGTAATCGTCTTTGTAGCGTTTAATAATCTTTAAAATGTCCAGTGTGATACAACTGTTTTAACACTACAATTTCGTGCCTTCGTGTTTAAACCAATGTTATATTACAGTGGCGACTTAAATGTTTTCTTCTTTATTCCGATATATGACTAAGAACAAATCAATATGGTAACAATTAGTTGGTTATTATAAGATTCTATATAAATTATAAATGTGATTCAGATATGTGCAATTTATAATCTTCGTTAAGAGTTTTTTTTCATAAAATTCAGAAATAAATATTAAAATTAAATATAAAATATTGATAGAATATTAAAATGAATCATATAGTATTTGAAAACATTAATGATATTAAAACTTGTGTAATCCTTGTAAATAAGATCAAAACTCTAAACCCAAACTCCTTTTCTCCACTTTAGAGATTACCAATTTTGTATGATATTATTTTAATTAGTAATGTTTAAACTGTTTTCAATTTTATTTGTTTATTTTCACATAAAATTTTAAAGATTATGTATTGATAGAGAATTATTTTTTTCATTTCAGATATTTACGTGTGTGATTCAAATGAGTGGACATATTAACCAAATCACATATTTCTACAACTAAACAAATATAAATGCTGAAAACCATCCTTTTTAAAGTACACAAAGGAATAAAAATACTATATTTACATTTAAACAAAAATATATACATTACGATTCATAGTATACATAATTTATTATTTATAATCAATGCTCTTATTGCTACAGAGTGCTTGCCACGTATTTTATTGAGAAGGGGAAATATTACACAATGAACAATTTCAGAACAATGTCTTATCTATGAGGATCGATTAATTAAAATAATAATATCCAATACCAATTGAATAATAATTAATCATTTACTCTAACAAAAAAAATGTATTATAAATTGAGAAATCCTTAACTAAGATATGTATATAAATTGTTTCATACATATTGGTGAATTCTTTGTAGCAGAATAATATTTTTGGAAATTTTACCACTAATAATTCCAGACCCAGTTGAATCGGAATAAACTGTTAATGAGTGTTTGTTCAGATGCTTGATCACAGAATTACACTTATATTTTAATTTAAGTCTTCATAGTGTATCAGACTTAAGAAACCGGTGATGTTATACAACAAAAGAGTTTTTGTTTCTAACAAACAAAATTGTGCTGTGATTAAATGCACTGAAGATTAAACTATGTGTCTACTTATGTGCAATAGATAAAATTATTATAATTGTCCATCTCAAAAATTTAAAGATAACATTATTTATACATAAATAAGTTCTTTTTCAAAAAAAATATGATATATTTTATTATCTACATTAACAAATTATATATCAAATTCCTGAAAAACCAAAAAAAAAAAGTTTTGTTTTCGTGTAAAAAGCATAAAACAATATAAGTTACATATACACCTGCCTAAATTAATTCGGTTCAAACAATTATTACTACTGAAAATAATCATTTTTTACAAAAAAAAAAAAATAATAATAATAAAATTTTAAAAAACATAAGAATGCTAAATAGTGATCAAGAAGGTTACTTCGATACCAAGTATATTTCTGTCGTAAATTAAAATAGTTAAATTGGCAGTAAAAGTAGAAAGAAAAATACAAGATAGAGAAATAAAGTTACAGAATGAACAGATTATTCTAAAATAGAAACATATTTAAAATTTAAAAATATATACTTCTGGAAAAAAAATTAAATAATTAAAATTTTTCTCATTTAACATTTAATTGCTATATATTTTGTATACAATTATCAAATCTTGATCTTTTCTTACATTTACAATGATATTCCTAAAATTATAGGTATCGACATTACATAAATAAATGTTTTAAATAAATAACCAATGGTGAAATTAGACCTATGTTTATATAAATGCATATTAATTTAAAAAACACGCAGCCCATTTGATAACACTATAAGAGAGTAAGGGGTGAGCAATTTCAGTAACGCTAGGAATGTTCTGATGAGAGGACAAACAATGTTTATAGCCCTTAGTTATATGAATAAAATACAAATTTCTCTAAACACCGCAGAAATGAGGGAAAAAATTATATTCTGTGTAATAAACAAAAAGGTTTGAAAAAGCAAATTGTCAAATTTAGAAGATAAATATCACCTATATAAATTAATATAACAGCATTACAAGTTTTTGTATGATAGTAAGCTTGTATCGTATCAAATTTATCCATGCACACATCCTCATCATCGATGGGACAGTATTTTAGAAACAATTATATTTGTAAATACTTATAGTTTGTAATACTTTTATATAATATGTTGCTTAAATTTATGTAACATACTTTCAGCTTTTATGATTCTCACCAAAATTCTGACAATATTAAAATATCGTACATGTTTGCTACTCGCGTTTATGACGTAAATACCGTAACAGTAAAACAAATCTACTTTAATCAATTTAACAATCACTCAACTTAGACACAACTATATAAATAACGCTATTCGCGGGAGACTTAACTTGTTAATTTTCAGTAAAAAAAATCTCAATTCAAACGCCTTCAAACAACTTGAAATATGTAAATATTTCAAAAATAATATTGATTCATAACTCAATTAAATAGTTAAATATTTGGTACATGATATTATAATAGTCTATTTAGAAAAGAACCTTGCCACCCAAAATCTGTACAAATGCACAACACCAACAGTAAGTGTTGAGACAGTGGGTCTACTACTCATGTATCAAAAATATGTATTTTGGTTTGAAGTATTTTGTGTCTGTTTTTTTCTAACATTTATTTATATGTATAGTTTTTAATTTATGACAATGGACAACTCGCAGCATCATTTAATAATGGCTAAATAGCCGAAACGGACATAGTTATAAAAACATTACTGAATATTGTGACGGTAAGTCATTTTAATTAGATGAGTTAAAGATATTGAATAGAAAATAAATAAAACTAATACATTTTAACAAACAATAGCAAATTTTAAAAGTTATTTATAATTATTTGAAATAATAAACCCTATCCTGATAGATTGATTTTTCAGAAACTTTATCTTTAGAAGTTCATGTTGCAACCTATAAAAAGATATAAAGTAACTTCAATAACTTACTTCCAGCCAATTTCAGCAAAGAAGGATAGGATTTATTGTTTGAAATAAGGGCCATCCATGTTTATGTCATATATCATAAAGTTATTGATATTTATAGAGATTTAGGTTATAAACAGAATGAAGTAAAAAATATAAAAGTTAGATGAATGATATAAATCTGAAAAAAATGTTGTAATACCAATGTACTATCGTAGTAGGTCAAATTATTTGTTTAAAAACTATGCATTCCAGTTTTATAATATTTACCTTTTTTTTGTTTTTAATATTCACAGACCAGGAAACAATTTAAATCTTAACTTCAATGCCACTACTTGACCTCAATAAATCAACTCTTGCAATTTTGCTGCAACGTATTATATTAAAGTTTGGTAACATAATATCATTTAATAGATACCTCACCTATTAAATTAGTATTAATGGTTTTAATAAAATTCCATTCTTAATGTAACATTTAATACAGCTTTTATGTACATATAAGTATTTAAATGTTAGAAACGATATCCGAATTTCATTTTTTAAACAGAAACAAGGCAGTATTCGTATTGCCGCCTTTAAAACAGTGCTGTTAATGAACTCGACCTAACACTATATTTCATAAGCGGTGGTTGTACCTTTCTGACTTGTAATTAATCAAAACATTCACTACTGTCCTACAGAAAATCCTTTGCATCCTTGTGCATCGGGTTCCATTTCCGGAATTAAAGTTTGGTGCTCAGTGTGTGGTGTGTGGTTTCTGTTTGTTCAGTTGCTACTAATATTGTTTATAAAACGCAGTCAAGAGGGAAGGTTTAAATCATTACTGAGTGACAGTATTGCTTTTCTGTATTCATGTAATAGTCATAAAAACACGCATCATGTAACCTCACGTATCTTCATATAACTTTTAATTGTGGAGTTTTAAGAGGAAAAATACTCTAGAAAACTCTTAACCGGTAGATGGACAAAATTAAAACACAAGAAAATCATCAATGCGGTTGAGATTAACAATTTGCATAAAGCAGGTTTGTTTTTAATGACAAGGAAAAATATACAGCAGGTGCTAGGAGATTATGTCGGTCCTAATTTGTCCTTTAGTGTAACTTTTTCTTAATACAACTTTGAGTATGAACTTGTTAGAGTTTTTGCATCTCAAAAGAGTTTGGTCTTATTCTTCTCTCCTTGGCAATCAAAATCTGATCACACAACAGTATGGCCTATTGTTCCTTCACACAGTTTACCCCAATGAACGTAAAACAAGAATTTGAGTAAAGGTCACGAATCCTGTTAAGTCGTGTAAGGTGGCCCTGTTTTCACGCGATACTCTGTGACTGCCAGTCTACTTGACTGTGTTTATTTATCAACCAAGTTATCTTATTTTAGATTACTGTTTCATCTGAACCTATTTTTCAGCAAGCTCTTTAAGTTAATTTAATATTTTTCTATAAATGTTGCTTATTACTTGTTATATATTCTAATGTATTTGTCTGGCAACTTCCAATGTACACTGTATTTTCTTCTTGTCCAGTTTATAAGCTGTAGCATAGTAGCTCACTCGCACGTGGTAAAGTACCCACAGGAAAACAATTAATTTTTCTACTGCAGTCAATTGGTTTATTGCATTATGATATAATATATGTTGTGGATAGGTGGTGGTGGGTTTAGTAGTAACTACGTAAAATCATATTAGGCAGGACTCACTAATTTCAAAGAGTTATCTTGTTTTTTAAAACTTTACACTTTATTATTACAAATATACACTAATTTTTATGTCGATGTTTAAAATATTTGTTTAATGCAATTCTAAATTAAAATTACGTTGTAACAAATTTGCTACTCACTTATCTTAAACTCTCATTTCATAAAATAATTGACGTGTAACAAATAATTATAGTTTCCTAACACCCTCGGAACTTACAACAATAGAAATTGACGAAGATGAAATGTTACAAAATCCAAGTATCTAGTAATATACTTGAGTAGTATAGGCTAGTTTTGACTTAAAATAACAGCCACACTATGTATGCGTTATCAACATGTGACACCAATTTAGTTATGGAAAATTAAGGGATTTCATTTATAAAAAGAATGAACAGTAAACGTTTCAAAACTGTGCCCCGTAGAACACAATTTTTAACAAATCCTGATTTTTTTTTTTTGTTGGTTTTAATAAATTCAGATAAGTTATTATAGATAATTTTTGTACACTTGTGGCTACCTAATAGAAAGATGATAGAAGCTTACATTCCAAACCACGGACAACGTAATTATAAAATTTATCAATCAAGATATGATAAAAAACAAGTAAAAAAAAATTAATAAGTCAAAACACAGCTTAATAACCTTCTTACTTGGTTTCAGTCTGTGAAACAAGTTTTTCAAAAATCTTAGCTATTGCAGAAGTAGATGAGAATTATTTTTTCTAAAAACAACGTTAAAAACTAATAATAAGCCTATTCTTATTATAAGATATCATTTAATCTATTCAGGATGACCTTTTAAAAATCCTTACCCAATGCACAAGTCAAAGTTATAGGTCGGTAGTTACTTATATTAATATGTATTCATCTTTTTTAAAGGTACGTCTAACGATACTATATGTCAAGCATTCAGAAAAAACACTCTCTGAAATAGATGAATTGAGTTGATGGATCAATTGAATAATAATTCGTTGCGTACACCTGTTAAGAAACATTGAACTGGTATCATCCCAACCACTATATATTTTGTTCTTAATGGAAACCTTTAGGGCAGTAATCTTGTAGAAATAATTTGAATGACTAACTCTATTGACTCGTCAGGACCCACTCTAGTTCTCTGTCGTGCAATAAATTACCACTGGCAACACCTAATAAATGTTTAGTAAAAATGTTACTTATGTCATTAGAGCTCTTTTTTATTATTGCTAAAAATCACCGCCATATGATACGATTTATATTGTACTTTGTCATATCTTAGGTAATACATGAGACTCCATTAATAACATTATCAGTAAGTGACAATTTCTTCATAAAAATATCTCGTCTGGTTTTTATAAGAGCCAAGAAACATTCCTCTTTAAGACTTATGCACTTTTTTTAAGTTTTCAACTTGAAATAAATACAATACATATTTTTAAACTTTCTCTTAGAACCAAAGCATTATTTGTTGGTTTGATTTTATTAAAACCTTTCCCCTTATTTATAAGTGTAGGTATTGTTAAATAGGAATTGATAAACGAGGAAAACTTCCCCGATTCATTATTTGATTATATTTTTTCAAATGCTGTGTCAACTCTCCCCAAACAAATATATTCATTTAAATTAGGTAAATTATGGAATTTTTTATTAATTAATAATATATCATTTACATAGTGTTACAACCAAATTTTTTGTTATGACTAATGCGATAATTCATCATGTCCATCAAATATGCAACTGCCTAAGAAAAATTACTTTATAAATACCTTGAATACTTTTCGTATTTTAATTCAAATACAATATTACAGTATTTTGTTATTACGAATGGAAGTAGTTCACCATTTGTTTTTATTATTATTTTTAGTGAGCAATCTATTTTATTCATTTTTGTTACTAATGAGCATTATAATATAAATCAATGTTTTAAAGCAGGCTACGTAAAAAAAAAAAAAAAAAATAATAATAAATAAAAAAAAACGTGAATCACTACTCTTTAAGAGAGTTGTCAGAGAAATAAATATTATTTCTTTCTTTGCAGGCTACGATGAAAAGTACTGCATGGTGATCAAATCTGTAGACTTTAATTAAGTATTACTTGTAAATCAATACAAACACCAAAACAACATAATTCTAGCTTATATTCAAAATAAATTTTGAAATTTTCATTCTAGCAGAAAATTATGAATGATCTAGGATTTTATTCATCTTATAGACATACTACTAAAAACATATATAAATGTCTACATCAAAGGAAGAATAGATATAGGGTACTTATTTATATACCTGCGACAATATAAGTTAATAATTTAAATAAAATTAATAAATGCTTAGTATTGATATGGTATATTTGAATATTTGTTATAATATGTTCATATATAATTATTAAATAAACGACGTTGCGATAGTAAAGATTAACTTTCTTCATCCACTGATAAACAAAAGAAATATGAAAAAAACCAACATAAGTTATGGCCATAATATGTTTAAGGAATATGACCATGTTCAAAACTAAAGCTATTAACGTCACAAAGTAAGTCTATCCAATAACTAGACCTGAGCAGTAAAAATAATTAAGAATATTTACACATGATTTCAGAAAAACCACATTCAGGTCCACAGACCTACACAATAACCCATGGAATTAAAAATAATTAAATATTAAGAATGAACCGTGACCATTCCATGACCATACACAGGTGAACTAAATTAAAAAGTTTTATGCCAACGATATAGTTACCTAAAGCAATTTTAGAACTTTTCTTTCGCTATAGTTTATTTACCTTGCAACGTATTTTCACTAGGTCTTTAGAGTGATTAACCCTGAATTTACTACGCCTGCTATAGTTTCCCTGTGGCATTTACTTCTTTATTCAAAATTTTCTATTAAAAAAAAAAAAGAAAAAAAAAAGTGTTTTACAGTTGCTGAATTAACAATGTATTTTCTGTATTGAATTTTCAACAATACCGGTGTTTTAGGGTTTTTAATATTTAATGGAAACCTGAAAAATATCATTTAAGATACTTATAAAATTATTAATTCTAACTTAACAATTTAGATCCCAACTACGTCAACTCTAATGTACTTGGTTATTACGGTATATTATCAAAATAATGACTCCGTTTAATAATGACTCCGTCAAAATAATTAAAATAAATAATTAGTTTATTTTTATATTGATTATATCAATGAATTGTTTTTATAGCAATAAATATAAGGAATTCGGTTTATAATAATAATATTTCATTTTACATTGTAATAAAACGGTAAATTTTCAATACGAATTAAACCCAAAGTAAACTAAAACCATCTAGGGAACTTGAACAGACAATACTTAACAAATTACTGTTTGAAACATCTTATACCAAGTTATAATTTCAGACAATCTTTAAGAAGGGCTTGATATTCTATTGGATATTATTTGATATGTTGCAATACAAAATATATGTTATTAATTTTTCACATAAAACACAAACTTTGGATAACTAGTCAACATTTAATTCACGGTTTATTGTTACTAAAGAATTATAATGGCTTTCGTTTCCAATTAACCTCTCCTAATTATTTTAATATCCCATCACTAAATAGAGAGTACAGATTTAAATATTTGACATTGTAAAGTCAAAAATAATTCGTCACTCCTTCAAGGATTATCTTACACTCGAATTTCGAAATTCTCAAGAAAAGTGTATCTGTGTAAATGAATTCTACCATCTAGCAAGTGCTTTATTCATGAATAATTTACATCTCTGACGTGAATGATTTACGCGCTAAAGTGTGTGATAGATAGACAACCTTGCATCATTAGAATCATCTTCTAATCTTCAACACAAAGAGTAAAAACATAATCACGTTTCCAAATAATCATTTACATTTTCTTCTAAATTTTATCTTTTTTTTGTTAGAGATTATATCCGATATAATGTTGTTTTTGTTTTTTTGTTTATTGTTATTACCATTTGTACTAGTTTAGTATAAATATTATTATTATTTTCATTTTATTTACTTTCAAATATTAATTTCATAATAATTACAATTTTACACGTTTTATATTCGATTCGGCCAAGTTGTTGTTTTGTCAATAAATCAAAAAATGTCAAACAATTTAAGTAATAATTTTAACGAAACTGCAAACACATAACTTGTGTATAATTCTAAACAGAATTCGGTCTAGTTTTTATGTTGTTTTTTTTTGCATTTATTATGTAATGAATGAAATTTCCCCAAAACCTCATAAAACATTAGCAACAACAAAAACAAACATAGTTGTGATTATTCTACCGTATGTACATTTTAACAGCACTGCTATCATCTTCAGAGGTACTACTCATAAAAACTATGATTGCTATTGCAGCGTGGTGTTCGCCCAACCCGTCACCTAACCCCCTCGGCCAATCACTGTTGGCCTTGTCACAAATCATCTCAATGGGCGTGACAACACCTGCTACCTTCTAATATATGGTAAAAATATAAGACTAACTTAACAAATGGAGTAACACTAAAAATCAATATACGATTAATTTATAAATAAATTATCTAATAAAATGTTTTGTAATAATGTAATAAAAATAAAACTACCTTAAGTAATGGAGTGATTATTTGATTTCTGGCTTCAACAGGGAGAACAATGTGTAATTAGGAATAGTCCCTTAATAATCATTCAACAACAAATTACCTCAAGTTTTAGAAATTTAGATACTCTCAGAGCTATCTAACAACCCGTTATTGGTTAATTTTTTTTTATTATTATTTTTTTTTTATTATTTTACATTTGAAAAAAATCCATACACAGTAGAGATTGCATGTTCAGCCCTATGTCCAACATTTCGTTTTATATATTTTGTCTTAAATATTTTACAAACCTGTGATTTATAATATTATTATACATTCAAAAATTGAAATTAATAAAGAAATCATAGAAAAAGCTTGAGAAATAGAAATATTGTAATTGTATACATTGCATTTCACAAATAAAATGGTTTAATATATGTTAAAAAACAATAGAAACTGTTTATTTTGTTCTTCCATGAATGGGACGCAAAATATAAACTCAATTTATAAGAAAATGAAGTATATTTGCTATAAAAAAACCAATGCCGAATAATAGTTTAACCTTAAAATGACAGTTTTTCTCATTCGGAGAAGATATTGTGTATATCCTTTATATGTTTTGCACACTGTTATAAAAAATTCATTATTTAATACATGGCACATTTAAAAATTTGAAACACAAATTTATCTTGGGTGGGGAAAAAATGTCTACGTTCACTAATCCATCTTTAGGAAGATAATTATGGCGGTTTCGGCTTGTGTTCATGGATAGGTAAGAACAATATTTCTACTAAAATTACAGAAGATAGTGATTATCACAACATTTTCTTTGAGTTAAAATATTTTTTAATTTATAAAATTTCATATCATATACAAAAATACACTGTATAACATTTGACTTTGGAGTCAAACGAAACTAGCCCCTGGATAAGAAAGTCGAACCTACTAGATATTGAAAATAATAATTAATAAATCAATTAAAGATGTTGTTTCTTTTGTGGAAATAGTTTACTCCAAACAGTCGCGTTATTGTTTTGCAGTAAAAGGATAAACTGTATCATTTAATATCATTGAAGAAACCTGAAGTCATCATAACATCCAGCGTCATATGTTTTTGAAAACAACACCCTGATTGAAAAATAATAAAGCCTAAATTTATAAATAAAAGCTTTTCAGTATTAATATTGAACGGAACGTAATAAAAGTACATTTTTTATTTTAACTTTATATATTATTGGAATAACTGCTTTGTTCTATCATTCAATATTTAGAACATTTTTACATAGCACCTTTTTAATACTTATATTAAATATAATACTTATATTTATAATATAAATATATATAAATATTTATATATAATATAAATTTAATACTTAATACTTATAATACTTATATTAAATGTAATCCTCTTTTTTAAAGATACGTCTAACGATATTATATGTGAAGCATTCAGAGAAAACACTCTCTGAAAGAGATGAATTGAGTTGATAGATCAATTGAATAATAATTTGTTGCGTACACCTGTTAAGAAACATTGAACTGGTATCATCCCAACCACTATATATTTTGTTCTTAATGGAATTACCAGTAGTACAAACCTTTACGGCAGTAATCTTGTAGAAATAATTTGAATGACTAACTCTATTGACTCGTCAGGACCCACTCTAGTTCTCTGTCGTGCAATAAATTACCACTGGCAACACCTAATAAATGTTTAGTAAAAATGTTACTTACTTCAAGGGCTCCTTATTGTTGTTATTGCTAAAAATCACCGCCATATGATACGAATTATATTGTACTTTGTCATATCTTAGGTAATACATGAGACTCCATTAATAACATTATCAGTAAGTGATAATTTCTTCATAAAAATATCTCGTCTGGTTTTTATAAGAGCCAACATTCCTCTTTAAGACTTATGTACTTTTTTTTAAGTTTTCAACTTGATATAAATACAATACATATTTTTAAACTTTCTCTTAGAACCAAAGCATTATTTGTTGGTTTGATTTTATTAAAACCTTTCCCATTATTTATAAGTGTAGGTATTGTTAAATAGGAATTGATAAACGAGGAAAACTTCCCCGATTCATTGTTTTGATTATATTTTTTCAAATGCTGTGCCAACTCTCCCCAAACAAATATATTCATTTAAATTAGGTAAATTATGGAATTTTTTAATAATTAATAATATATCATTTACATAGTGTTACAACCAAATTTTTTGTTATGACTAATGCGATAATTCATCATGTCCATCAAATATGCAACTGCCTAAGAAAAATTACTTTATAAATACCTTGAATACTTTTCGTATTTTAATTCAAATACAATATTACAGTATTTTGTTATTACGAATGGAAGTAGTTCACCATTTGTTTTTATTATTATTTTTAGTGAGCAATCTATTTTATTCATTTTTGTTACTAATGAGCATTATAATATAAATCAATGTTTTAAAGCAGGCTACGTAAAAAAAAAAAATAATAATAATAAATAAAAAAAAACGTGAATCACTACTCTTTAAGAGAGTTGTCAGAGAAATAAATATTATTTCTTTCTATACAGGCTAAGATGAAAAGTACTGCATGGTGATCAAATCTGTAGACTTTCTTAATTAAGTATTACTTGTAAATCAATACAAACACCAAAACAACATAATTCTAGCTTATATTCAAAATAGATTTTGAAATTTTCATTCTAGCAGAAAATTATGAATGATCTAGGATTTTATTCATCTTATAGACATACTACTAAAAACATATATAAATGTCTACATCAAAGGAAGAATAGATATAGGGTACTTATTTATTTACCTGCGACAATATAAGTTAATAATTTAAATAAAATTAATAAATGCTTAGTATTGATATGGTATATTTGAATATTTGTTATAATATGTTCATATATAATTAAATAAACGACGTTGCGATAGTAAAGATTAACTTTCTTCATCCACTGATAAACAAAAGAAATATGAAAAGAACCAACATAAGTTATGGCCATAATATGTTTAAGGAATATGACCATGTTTAAAACTAAAGCTATTAACGTCACAAAGTAAGTCTATCCAATAACTAGACCTGAGCAGTAAAAATAATTAAGAATATTTACACATGATTTCAGAAAAACCACATTCAGGTCCACAGACCTACACAATAACCCATGGAATTGAAAATAATAAAATATTAAGGATGAACCGTGACCATTTCATGACCATACACAGGTGAACTAAATTAAAAAGTTTTATGCCAACGATATAGTTACCTAAAGCAATTTTAGAACTTTTCTTTCGCTATAGTTTATTTACCTTGCAACGTATTTTCACTAGGTCTTTAGAGTGATTAACCCTGAATTTACTACGCCTGCTATAGTTTCCCTGTGGCATTTAATTCTTTATTCAAAATTTTCTATGAAAAAAAAAAGAAAAGAAGTGTTTTACACTTGCTGAATTAACAATGTATTTTCTGTATTGAATTTTCAACAATAACGGTGTTTTAAGGTTTTTAATATTTAATGGAAACCTGAAAAATATCATTTAAGATACTTATAAAATTATTAATTCTAATTTAACAATATAGATCCCAACTACGTCAACTCAAATGTACTTGGTTATTACGGTATATTATCAAAATAATGACTCTTAATATAAACAAAATTAGTTTATTTTTATATTGATTATATCAATAAATTATTTTTATAGCAATAAATATAAGGAATTCGGTTTATAATAATAATATTTCATTTTACATTGTAATAAAACGGTAAATTATCAATACGAATTAAACCCAAAGTAAACTAAAACCATCTAGGGAACTTGAACAGACAATACTTAACAAATTACTGCTTGAAATATCTTATACCAAGTTATAATTTCAGACAATCTTTAAGAAGGGCTTGATATTCTATTGGATATTATTTGATATGTTGCAATACAAAATATATGTTATTAATTTTTCACATAAAACACAAACTTTGGATAACTAGTCAACATTTAATTCACGGTTTATTGTTACTAAAGAATTATAATGGCTTTCGTTTCCAATTAACCTCTCTTAATTATTTTAATATCCCATCACTAAATATAGAGTACAGATTTAAATATTTGACATTGTAAAGTCAAAAATAATTCGTCACTCCTACAAGGATTATCTTACACTCGAATTTCGAAATTCTCAAGAAATGTGTATCTGTGTAAATGAATTCTACCTTCTAGAAAGTGCTTTATTCATGAATAATTTACATCTCTGACGTGAATGATTTACGCGCTAAAGTGTGTGATAGATAGACAACCTTGCATCATTAGAATCATCTTCTAATCTTCAACACAAAGAGTAAAAACATAATCACGTTTCCTAATAATCATTTACATTTTCTTCTAAATTTTATCTTTTTTTGTTAGAGATTATATCCGATATAATGTTGTTTTTTGTTTTTTTTTGTTTTTTGTTATTACCATTTGTACTATTTTATTATAAATATTATTATTATTTTCATTTTATTAATTTTCAAATATTAATTTCATAATAATTACTATTTTACACGTTTTATATTCGATTCGGCCAAGTTGTTGTTTTGTCAATAAATCAAAAAATGTCAAACAATTTAAGTAATAATTTTAACGAAACTGCAAACACATAACTTGTGTATAATTCTAAACAGAATTCGGTCTAGTTTTTATGTTGTTTTTTTTCCATTTATTATGTAATGAATGAAATTTCCCCAAAACCTCATAAAACATTAGCAACAACAAAAACTAGATAGTTGTGATTATTCTACCGTATGTACATTTTAACAGCACTGCTATCATCTTCAGAGGTACTACTCATAAAAAGTATGATTGCTATTGCAGCGAGGTGTTCGCCCAACCCGTCACCTAACCCCCTCGGCCAATCACTGTTGGCCTTGTCACAAATCATCTCAATGGGCGTGACACCTGCTACCTTCTAATATATGGTAAACATATAAGACTAACTTAACAAATGGAGTAACATTAAAAATCAATGTACGATTAATTTATAAATAAATTATCTAATAAAATGTTTTGTAATAATGTAATAAAAATAAAACTACCTTAAGTAATGGAGTGATTATTTGATTTCTGGCTTCAACAGGGATAACAATGTGTAATTAGGAATAGTCCCTTTATAATCATTCAACAACAAATTACCTCAAGTTTTAGAAATTTAGCAACCCGTTATTGGTTAATTCTTTTTTTTATTATTTTTTTTTATTTTACATTTAAAAAAATCCATACACAGTAGAGATTGCATGTTCAGCCCTATGTCCAACATTTCGTTTTATATATTTTGTCTTACATATTTTACAAACCTGTGATTTATAATATTATTATACATTCAAAAATTGAAATTAATGAAGAAATCTTAGAAAAAGCTTGAGGCATAGAAATATTGTAATTGTACACATTGCATTTCACAAATAAAATGGTTCAATATATGTTAAAAAAACAATAGAAACTGTTCATTTTGTTCTTCCATGATTGGGACGCAAAATATAAACTCAATTTATAAGAAAATGAAGTATATTTGCTATAAACACTACTTTAAAAAAATCAATGCCGAATAATAGTTTTACCTTAAAATGACAGTTTTTCTCATTCGGAGAAGATATTGTGTATATCCTATATATGTTTTGCACACTGTTATAAAAAATTCATTATTTAATACATGGCACATTTAAAAATTTGAAACACAAATTTATCTTGGGTGGGGAAAAAATGTCTACGTCCACTAATCCATCTTTAAGAAGATAATTATGGCGGTTTCGGCTTGTGCTCATGGATAGGTATGAACAATATTTTTACTAAAATTACAGAAGATAGTGATTATCACAACATTTTCTTTGAGTTAAAATATTTTTTAATTTATAAAATTTCATATCATATACAAAAATACACTGTATAACATTTGAGTTTGGAGTCAAACGAAACTAGCCCCTGGATAAGAAAGTCGAACCTACTAGATATTGAAAATAATAATTAATAAATCAATTAAAGATGTTGTTTCTTTTGTGGAAATAGTTTACTCCAAACAGTCGCGTTATTGTTTTGCAGTAAAAGGATAAACTGTATCATTTAATATCATTGAAGAAACCTGAAGTCATCATAACATCCAGCGTCATATGTTTTTGAAAACAACACCCTGATTGAAAAATAATAAAGCCTAAATTTATAAATAAAAGCTTTTCAGTATTATTATTGAACGGAACGTAATAAAAGTACATTTTTTATTTTAACTTTATATATTATTGGAATAACTGCTCTGTTCTATCATTCAATATTTAGAATATTTTTACATAGCACCTTTTTAAATCTGAAACTCAAATTTATCTAGACTTTGGACGGGTCAAAATTGTCTGAGTCCACTAATCTTTCAATTAAGCAGATAATTAAGGCGGTTTTGGCTTGTGCTCAGGGAAAGATACGAAAAATATTTCAACTAAAATTACAGAAGATAATGATAACTCTTACATTATGTTAAAATATTTGTTAATTTATAACATGTCATATCATATACAAAAAGACGTAGCACAACATTAGAAATTGGAGTCAGAAGAAACTTCCCCAAGATCAGTGAGTTAAAGACTACTAGATATTGAAAATAATAATAAATTAATCAATTAAACATATTGTTTTTGTTTTGTTTTTATGTAGAAACACGTTACTTCAAAAAGTCGCGTTATTGTTTTCATTTAAATTATAAACTGCATAATTTAATATAACTGAACAAATAATATGAAGTCTTTATAACATCAAGCGGCACATATTGTTGAAAACAATACCATGATTGAAAAATAATAACACTGTAATGTATAAAAGCTTTTCAATATAAATATTGAAATGAACTTATTAAAAGTACATTTTTTATTTAAATTGTATTATTGGCATGACTGCTCTGTTTTAACATTAAACATTTATAATTGTTTTTAAATTTTGAAGCTTTTTGGATGAAACTTATAAGTAATTAAACATAAATTATTTAATGAAAATCATTGAAATCAAAATTATAAAACTATTTTAAAAATTTTTATCAATGTTAATAAATAGCATTTTTTATGAACTTTTTATACAATTAAAACAAAGTAAATATACATTAACTTAAAGTTTATGGGATCAATAATCGTACTTGCCCAGTCAGAAATCCAACAAATTAAAGCATCTTTAATGTAATAGCAGATATTTCTTGTTGAAACTCCATATTCAATGATAAAATAAAGCAAAAGTCTTTCACCTAATGACTTTTATGATGAACTGAATGTCGTTAAACAAATTGCTGTTAATAATAAGTATGATGTTAGTTTAATAGATAATATTTTAAGAAAAAAATTAAAGCGTAAAGCTGAAAATTTAGTCTACTCTTCCCATAACGAGAGCATTGAAATAGTTAGATATTGTAAATTATCTTATATCAACAGAACTAGTTATAAAATCAGTAACCTTATTTCAACTAAATGTAATCGTAAAGTTGTATTTTATTGTACAAAAATCTAGGGAAAATGTTGGTCAATAATAATGATAAAAAAGAAATGTTAGAAAATAGTGGAGTTTATAAAATATATTGTCAAGATTTGTGACTCTGAGTACATAGGTCAACCAGGTAGATCTATAAAAGTTAGAATTAAAGAACATGTAAATAGCTGGAAACATGGCTATAGAAACTCTAACTTTGCTAACCACCTTTTGGACTCGGGTCATAGTTTTGATCCGGAATTGAATGTTAAACTCTTACATATAGAAAATAAAAGCAATAGATTAAATAATTTAGAATGTTTAGAAATAAATAGATCTAATTCACTTAGGCCTATTCTAAACTTAAATGACCAAATTGTATTAAATTCGTCACCTCTTCTAAAACCCATCCTTAACATAGTTCATTAACCTTTATCTACCTGCTAGGTCATCCCCCCCCCCTACCTTTCCCGATTTCTCTATTGTATTTCGGTTTCCTGTTACTTATGTTTAAATAGTTGTCTATACCTGTAAATTATCAGTTGCCCGATGATACCGCAAGGCGAAACAATTGTAGCTCATTTAAACTATTAAATAATTGAAACTTTAAGCTTTTGCTTTATTTTATCCTTGAAATCAAAGCATGACTGAATTCCATAGTTGTTCATTTTGGGACGAGATTTTCGAAACGGCAACTCCACGACAGCATTGAAGCTATGAATATATTTTAAAGATGTAGGCTAACTCTTTTTGTTTATACACGATACTCTGTTGAGATAAACATCAAAACTGTATTTTTGTAAACAAAATATTTGAATATTAACAAATTAATATAAACCAATTTACAAGAGCGGGGACTTTTAGATCGATGAACCCATGGGATTGGAAGGGAGGCTAACACCAAATTATACTTTCATGAGGAAAATTCAAAGCAATTCATGCAAAGCCTTCCACTTCCACTGAGAAGGTATACAACGCTGTTTATATGCAAATACAGTTTGTTCATTTCACAAAATTCTAGACAAATACGTTTTTCTAAACAATAATTAAACGACAAATTATTTATTTCATGGTTGTGCTATATCTATCAAAAACAACCTACAGTATGCAGAGCAGATATTTAGGACTCAATTTAAAATTTTTGTAGAAATATACTTATTTCTCACTTATTAAAAATAATTTCATCGGGTCCCGTTCATATTAAAAAAAATCCACATATATAATAAAAATATATTTTAAATAATATCTAAGATGTATCATAAAAACGTGGAAACATATAAAATGAAACACCTAACAGATATTTGAATACCTATTTGCCCAAAAATTATATCTATATTTAATATTATGCTGTGTATTTATCATCACATGATGTCCTTAAAAAGATAAGATATATTTGTTTTCTTATTTAAAGTCGAAAACCCTCTCCGTCACAATAGCTCATAAAAACTAATGTAATAAAACAATATAAAATATAATCTACCTACCCTCGAATACTCTAATACCGTCAGAGTCTGTGAGGTCAGGTGTTGGTCAAGAGACACGAAATAAAGGATTCTAACTCAAGACTACTTGCGAAAAAGATGAACTTCCTGTTAGGGGACTCAGGATTGCAATGCTCGTAATAAATCAACTGAATTCCTGATGGTTTTCCGATATAAATCACAATGTAAAGTGATCGGATGCTCTTCAAGGTAATTAAAATAAACTTCATAACAATAAAACATACACATAATCAATATAATATTATGTGCACATATATTTTTTTAAACGTAAAAAACAGTTAATTTAAAGCTGAAGTATTTTTTACAATGTGTTATAGCCTATATATTTTGTTTGATTTATTTATTAATTTATGTAAAACAATATTAACCAATATCTTGTTTAATTGCTTAATTTTGACTAGTAATGGAATAGCTGACTCCGTTCTTTATCTTGATACTTCTATATTTTAAATGTTGCATAAATATTAATATTCATTCTTAAAATAAAACAACATAATTTCATTGTATCAAGTTTGTAGTAAGGTATAAAGTATAAAAGTTTTTAATATTATAAATAATAATGATTACATATTTTTATTATTTGATTCAATTAGATTGTTGTTATGGAAAGTTCTATTATGTGTTTAAGGTAAACATAAACGACTAAAATAATTAAAATATTATTTTAACAAACAAATTTCGAAAACTTTTTTTTACAAACAAATTTAAATTGAGTAAGGGTTAAAAAATAAGATAAAATTTCTGTGTTTAAGGCTAAAGTATTTCCTTAACTTTTATTAAAACAGATTGTATGTTATCACAATAGGTTAATTTGAAAAAAAATTACGCTTTATATTTGAAGGACTATGGAATGACATGTTAAAATAATTTATGTGAAGAAACAGATCAATTACAATTTTTATTTAGAACCTTTTTTTACATAAATAATATTGAAATACATTTTAACAACAAACCATTGTTTCGATTTTCTTTTTCAGAATTAACGTTTGTATGTTGAGAGGCAGGAGGCAATTAAATCAAATGGGGAAGCAATATAAAATCCTGTTAGGTCTGGAAATGGTGAGAATCCCTCAACGCCCTATTTCTGGAATACTGAGTAACTTTGCATTGGGTACCGGTTGACAAAGGGAGTTGAGGGAAACGAAGAGGCGGATATATTGGCTACCTGAGGCTCCATATCAGAGTTCGAGGATCTGAACCGGCATTACGAACACCTGTGTGTCTGACTAAAATGGCATCAAATAGTTGAGTTCAGATAAAAAAACCTGCAGTGATATGATGTATTTAGGAATTACTCACATTTTAAGTAACTACTAAGAGAAATTCTTCTAAGCAGACCTGTAGGTTTAGTACTGACCTTGGGTGGGGCAACTCAGACAAATCACAATACTTATTACGGGACACTGTTGGTTAATAACGCAATTCACAAGGTAGCATCATACAATGACGAAACTATGTACAGAATGCGGTACAAGAAAGGAGATCGCATTCTGCATAATCTTCCATTGTGCGGCTCTTGTTAATACGAGGCGTCGGCCTTTTGCCTTCCAAACTTCTGGTGAACTAGTTAGTGGACTACTAAAACTCGTTAAGGTGGCTAACCTGCTGGTCTAGAATTAGGAGGTTTAGTGGCACAATATACTAATGGTTGCGGTGCCTGGGACAATATCCAGCTCCGTAACCTCTCCGCGTAATCTTATCTAATCTATCAAAAAAACTTCATATTTTTTACATTCATAAAATAATTAGTTCTAAATGCTTTCATTTAAGATTTCATCACGTAGTTGGTATTTGGTTTCGTGCTCTAATTCTTTCACACTAATTTCCTATTTTGATAATATTTATTTTATTTTCCTTGATGTAAAATTCTCACTGAACATATTACTGAAATGACAATTCTAAATATCTAATCAACTATAAATGATTTCTCAACTTCTTTCTCACACACTCTGTAACCTCATTCTACTACGGTTTTATTTATTACAGACTCTTAAAACCACATGTCCAGTCACGTATGCTAGTAAAATATCATCAGAAATAACGTAAGTAATATGAAGCTACCACCAGCAAGGATTTAAAAAGCTGTATCTTTATTTATAATCGTAATTTATTTTTCAGTAGTTGCGCAGTATTCAATTTCGTCAAACAAACATTTCAATAGATCACAAATAATAACAACAATGTTTGTTTTAAAGCATCTTCTGTATATTATATTAACATCACATTTTTAATTGATTTTAATAAAACATATTACATTTTTCTTATAAAATAAACATTTAAAATATTTTTCTTGTGAATGAAATCAGTAATGTGTATTTATAAGATAAAAAACAATGATAAATGATATAAATCATAATGATGAACTAAGTTGTGTGTGTGTGTCACATATGATATATATATATATATATATATATATATATATATATATATATATATATATATATATATGTGTGTGTGTGTGTGTGTGTGTGTGTGTGTATGTGTGTGTGTGTGTGTGTCAATCTAATTTTCAAGGGTGCAGGGAAGTTTAAAATTTTTTTGAAAGGCAAGTTAATCTTCATTGAAAAGGAGATTTTTTAATTTAATTTACATATTGGATGTTATTTTAATTATTTATTTCTAAAAATTTTACTTGAACGTCTTAAAATAATTTTAAACCTATGTTAAATCATATCTTTCTATTAAATCTCTGATCTACAGAAATACTTCCTTAATTTGTTGTTATATTTCATAAAATATAATTAATTTACCAATAGGATTGTACTTTTGTTTTTTCAATATGCATTTTTTTAAGTTAACTACATTTATACACACACAGACACACAGACACACACAAAGACACAAGTATATGCATACAATATCAAGTAAAATAATACATATTTTGTTTTTGTTTTTTAACTTGTATTATGAAAGGCATGACATAAAAATATGGTGGCTGTTATAGTCACCAATTCTAAAATTTATTGCCACATGGAAATTATTGTAGAAGAAGGATTAAATAAAATAATTATTGCAAGAGCATAAAATATAGTTTTTTAAGCATAAGAGTATGTATCAATAGCTCAGTATTTAGTTATTAAAAATTATATCATCAAACCAAAATTAAAGGAGAGTCACATAGACTAAAATTGACAATAATTAAATATTAAATATTTATAATAAATAACTTTACATTTACTCTCAATTTTCTTAAGACATGATTATGTATATCTGCCTTTGTAAAATCTGTAACTAATAACAATAAAAAAAAATAAAAAAATGCAACAAATAAAAAGTTAAAATAATTTTTTTTTATTATAATAATCAAAGATATATATATATATATATATATATATATATATATATATATATATATATATATTTAAAGCCTGATGATTTCATAACAACTTGGTCCAAATTTCAATTAAATATCAAGATTTTAAAGAAAGTTATTGGGAAAAAACCAAAGTGATGTTTTGCCAATTTTTCAAGTTTTTAGGGAATTGCGATCACAATCACCAAGTACAGATGAGCTACCGCGTCATCATTTTTGCCCGCAAGGAGCGGAATCTTGGTGTACATACCAAAAAGCAGTAGCTACAGGCAATGTAGTAAATTATAAACACAAAAATACTATTCCAACTGCAATTATGGATTTTATTAAGCCTATTTTCAATAACCTCTCCGCGCCTGTACTTTTGCGAAGGTGTTTGAAAGGAAAAACTAAGAACGCCAATGAGAGTTATAATAGTGTTTTGTGGTCCATTTGCCCTAAAAGAGGCTTTGCTTGTAGGAAAGTTGTTGAGTTGGCAGCTTATGAGGCTGTTTTGGTTTATAACAAAGGAAACAAAGCTAGATCAGAGGTACTGCAGCTGTTAAACATTATTCCAGGCAAGCATTTTGAAAAAGCAATGATTGATTTTGACATATTACGAGTTAAAAAGTAGACAAAAAGGCAGAATTGGAATCACTGGAAGCTATAAAAGTGAGAAGGAGGTTGAGACTTCAAAAGGAACAGATGAATAAGGAATTAGAAGGAGTTACCTATGCTGCTGGACGGTTTTAGTGTGTTGTTGGGGCAAAATTTAACTTTAACGATGTTTTCCTGAAAACAGTGTTTTTATTTACCGTTTCCAGAATATATCAAAAACTATTATACCTACAGCTATGCAATTTTTGTCACTTGTTTAAGACATCTGTGACTACAATCTGTACTAGAATCAATGTGGTGAGTTAAAAACATATATTTTTTCATGACACTTTATAAAAAAATTTCGATTTTTTAGTTGTACCGGTTAAAAAAACATTGTTGTAATGCTGTTTTTGTGTATAGAAAAGTAATTCTGGTTCAAAATGTTCTACTAGTCATTGGAAACCGGAATAACTTTACCTTTTCAGTTTATCTTCAACAAAAAACGTTATTAGGAAAATAAGATCTGCTGCTATCGAATATTTAGAATTTTTGTTTAAATAGTCAAAAAAATTTGGAACTTACAAAAATTATGGTTTTACATTTTTTTAAATAAACTATATAATGTACCCTAAAAAAATGGAACAAAAATATGTTTATATAAAGTCACAGTAAATTATTTAAACTAGTTTTTGTTTGCAAAATGAATGCGACAAGTCGTACCGCCTCCAGTTTAAGAAAAAATCAATTAAGGTTTGGGTTAGAAATATTGGAAGTCTTTTCCCCAACCGTAAATCTCTGGAAAATTTATTGTTTTACAAAAGTATCTTTGAGATATATATTTCGTATATGATATAAAATAAAGACCTAAAGTAAATTGAGAAAGTTACTAAACGTCAATTGTATTTAGAAATGAGTTATTGGTTGAATCAAGAGAAGATCTTTATCACATCGAATCCTATCTTGTATTTATACAGTTTATTCTGAACATAAATTGAATATCACGTAAACGTAGACATAACGAAGTTAAACTAACGAATAAAATCGATTTAACAACAAGTGATACGTGCTCATAATAATAATATACAACAAGTGATCCATTTACATTGTAAGTTTGTTCCTATTTTATAAAAATAACTCTACAAAGTAAAATGTACCACCAATTAAACTCTGGTAAATAAGAAAAGGTTTACATTGTCAATATGTTTTCGTTTGTAATCAGGTTTTAAGGAAAGTTTTACACAAATTAGAAGTACACCAAACTTTTAATCACAAATTGAAAACTTTTGATTGCTTTCGGAAAGTTTAATTAAAAGTAAAGTAAACTTTGCTCTCTCAGATTACCTTAAAAAACAGAATGAGAACTATTCTTCGAAAAACATCGATAACAAATATAACAATACGTTTTATAAATACATTTAGAAATTTAAATAAATATTCTACGCTTAATAATGAATGAAAAATGTAAGAAATATATTCTTATATCAAAGTTGTTACCGAATGAAACATAGTGCCCATCAAATACTATAATTTTTAATTAGGACTAATACAAAAACATAAAAGTAATTGGTTGATGATCCTATGTATAGTTATTTTCCAACTTTTTTCTGTTAGAACATCTGCAAAAGTAAGATTAGAAAAGCAGTTTACTATAAATCAGAAATAGGTTTAGTTTGGGGGGGGGTTATCCCACGTCATCTAGGGTGGTCCCACATAACCATGGAGTACGGGACGCTCCTTGGAATCTGATAGAATTTTTTTCCGCTATTCATAAAAAATATATAAATATATATTTCTTCATCGTTAAAAAGCTTCATTAAAATCATTACATTTACATAGGTAACATCAAAGGTTAAAGAGGAATTACAAATTTCAATTATTGTTTGAAATCAATAATTAAGATATATCTATGATATTGTGTTCCACTTCTAATGGTGATATGTTCGTAAAGAGGAATAACATGATTTACGGTAATAGCATTTTGAATGTGTGTGCTATCGACGTAAATGAATTTCGAGTCCCAATGAATTCCCACCAGTTGAAGTGCTCCTAGTAACAACATTGTATACGTCTGAAAACACCTTGTGAATATCCTAACTTAGAATTGAGTTTGATATAGAAGTAGCGTTCCCAACGGAACTCCGAGATTTTGTGGCAGTTTCTATTCCTACTTCTCCTGCTACTTTAAATTAAGACTTTATTGATCATATTTTAGCTTTGGGTATAGAGAAGATTCAATTGTTTCTGAATTTTACAACGTTCTGTATACATGACTATATAAATATTAAGTATTAAATTATAAATTAAATTAGTTAAGGATATATGTATTTGTTTCAATAAATGCATAGTAGTTCTACAGATTTTGAGCAATATTCTGGATTCTTTTCAAGTTAAAAAAGGAGGGGTGGAATAAGTGAGAATAGAAATACTAATAAAACTTTGTTATAAAATTGAAAATAATTTTGATCAAGACATACCTTAATAACATTCAACAACTGTATCAATGAACAATGGTCCAATTTAGTCTTATCCAATAATATTTCTACACTATGCAGTATTTAACAAGAATACTTATAAATTAACTTTTAACATCAAACGACACAATTTTTTGCTTTAAAAGGTAATGTACTTTAGTTTATCTAACTATTTAAAAATTCATTTTGTCAGCTTTTATCAATTATGTTAATTTTAAGATTCTTCATGTCAATGAATAAAGTAGGAAAAATTCATTGGAAATATTAGAGTATAAGCGATTATTTTATAAAGATGCTAATCATGTTTTAAATGATCATGTAAAATGTTTGTCAAATTCACCTCTATTAAAACCAATATCTGCCCTTTGAACATAAGTCTTCCAGTCTCCTCCACATCCTGTCCGTTTACCTTTGTTTGGTAGCCAAGTATCTGTTCTTTCTTTACTCTGTAAGCTGCCTCGTAAATGCCGTCACTGGCGAAATCATGGTCGGCAAGATTCAATAAAATGTAGAATTTTCAAAAAATGTGTTTGTGGTTTTCTCTCCTGAAAATGGAGGTCAGTAGTATATCCTATGAAATAATACAATACAAATATTTTAAAAAAACACAATATTTACTTTGTTTATTAATGTAAATTTACTAATGTAAATAGCATTCACTCACTTCACAAAAAAAAAAAAGAAAAAAGTTTATTGTGTGGAAATAATCTGCGACAATAAGTTCTTATAAAACTAATAATAATAAAACAGCCTAATAGGAGATTGGATGCTACTTTGAAAGTAAATATTTTGTAAGACATCTCATATCCTAAATATAAATTTGGAAGGAAATTTCAAGTTGTGTAGTTTCAATAGGAATCCAAATAGGGGTATTCTTCCCCAAGGCGAAAATACCTGTTCAATTCTTTGAATTCAAGTATATATCAATATCAAATGAATACACATATTTTTCAACATATAGTGTAAGTAATTTTTTTTTAAATTAGGCATTTCAATATGGTTTCATTGTTTACTTAAAGAAAGGGTTCCCTTTACTTTTGAAATGTGTCCAGATTATATATTTTCTTTATGTGCACGTAATTCAAAAGCAAAAACTACGACTACTATTTCAATTATTTTACATCATATTTCAAGTTCTATTTATCTAAAATTCCAATGATCCAGCTAAAACTTTGTATTTCCCTTATTATGTTTTAATTGTTGACTTTCATCCTTCACTTATTAGCAAAATATTCGATTCTCTATTTGAAATCATAAGAAATATTATGTCATATTATGGAAAATATTAATTTAAAAAAAACTGCCTGAGTATGGTATTCATAAAATTTACCTGCATTTATATTTTTATATTTCTAAACTAAAAGATTTGCAATCAATCATCCCTAGAGGTAGGCCTTATATATGTTTACATTATAAAAGTTACAGAAAAATCAGCGTTACACATCTCGCTGGCATTGAGCAATTTTAAACTTTAACTTACTCGAAATATTAAAAGTAACATATGTTTTTTAGTACTTTAATTTTCGTATGTTTTTTTAAATCTGGTTTTTCATAAAATCTCATAGATTAACCGTAAATATAACAATACAATTATAAACGGTTATAAACTTCAAAAAGTTTATATGACTTCTAATCTATCCATATTATTAAACCTGTTTTAAATTATATAAAGAGTGGTATAACATCATCCCCTATTTTTTTTTTCATTTATAGTCTCATATGATTTCAGACTAAATGAAGTTTGTCTTATATTACTTATACTATATTATGTAAAGTGTTAAAAATATTTGGTCACCAAATTGAATCAGCCACATTTAATTTGAGTCATTTAAAAAAATTCAACAACGTGTTTAGATGCAAGATTTAACATCGATTTTCAACCTTTAGTTTAGTGGCTTCACTAAACTAGTTTTATATTATAAGCGATATAAATAGTTTTTATGCATCTCACCTATCTCCAGTTAGAAAGAAAAATCTTAGGAAAGATATGATATTTAACTTTTAAATCATTCTAGACATTTATATGTATTATAAATTTTAGGCCATTTTAAACGATTTAAAAAAATATTATATCAAGTTATAGGTTTTTTAAAATAGTCAGGGTTTGATGTTATTTGTAAACTTGTTCACAAATATTCAAAATGAATACCACGAATAAAAATATAATTAGTTTAAATCAAGTCTAAGTCAAATCCAAACTTCTACCTATAAACTAAAACTTACGTATTAGTATATAACTTTTGACATGGTTAACAAACAGCAGTTAATAATGAACGAATAACTATTCAACTTGAATACTTTGGTACATTGTTAAACAAATAAATATGCAACATTGTTTTAAATATTAAATTGTTAAATGTCAGTTTGGGAGTGAATATTAGAAATCAGTTTCCACCTAGAATTTTAACTGTTAAAATATTGTTTAAATTAAATGTGATCTCCATCACTAACTGTCTTATTGTCTATTTATTAACCATTAGTTTATATTTTTAATTATAAAAAATATCATATCATTCTTCCAAAGGTTGTTCACATTGGGTTCATATGTATAAAGAACTATGTTGTTGAACCAATAAAACAGTTCCCTGAACATATTTTGTGACTATTTCTAATGTAATAGGAGATATTTCTTGTTGAAACTCCATATTCAAGGATTAATTAAAGCAATAGAGCTAAAGTTTCAAAATTATTTTAATAACATAAATAAGCTACATTGTTTCGCCTTGCGGCATTATTGGGTAACTTATGTTTAAAACTTCATTATGTACACATTTACAAATAACTAACATGTACACATACATAAACAATAATTTAATGACCGTTGAACAAAAGTGATTTGAACAGGATTTCGAAAACAATAATAAAACATAAATGATGTAAGACAATAATTATGAAATGTATATAAACACATTATATAATTGTTTAAATGAATTAGATAGTACTTTAATAAGTAGAAATTTAAAACTAGTAGTACCTACATATAATATTGGTAAATAATATAAATTCCAATACCAGGATGTTTTTATATCTGAGAGTGAAATTTTTCTTATACACAAAAACCTATTCGTCTTACGTGTGATGATTTTATTGTACAGTAATTTTCAAGATATAATTTATAAATTAACCATACAATGCTAAACATAACTTTCAATTTCTGTTCATTTTGCGTAATGTTGAGAAATACCTAAATCAGTTGACCCTTATATGAGGGAGATATATTAGTTCATAAATTTTGCTTAAAGTTTTAGTAATAGAAATATGAAAGGGTGAATGAAAGATTACCGAGGCTATCCACATTAACTTTAATTTTCGTATTACATCAGTTTCAATTTCAATAATAGATCCATTAGTTTTATACTAATTAAAAAAAGCATACATAATATTTTGTCTACTTAACCCATATCACTATCAGTGATTAGTTATGCTGGTGTGAGGGCGGTCATACTGTGCAGCTAGGTAAGAAAAATATTGTAAAGATGGCTTAGAAACATTCATTTCATTTAAATAGAATTCACAATATGAAAGTAATAAAACGAATTAACACACAATATTTACATAGAAAATATCCACTTTATGTTTTCCCTAAGACAGTCTACCCACATACCTACAAAACACACGTCACTCCGTACTTATTGTGGATGTGTTTCTTTTCAGTCATTTGCAACACATCTTCCTTTCCTTCCAATTCTTTGAATTAAGTGCTTGGTTTCATCACAACAAAGGTATCTATAGTGTTGACCTACGCTGGTCTTCCTCTTCCCTAAATAGATCTCATTACCTGCGAAGATAAACTTCTACAATCTCACGGCGAAATTAAAGTGTTAATTTGTTTTCAGTATTATGAAGCGATACAACAAGGAGGCATGGCAATAATTACCAGTACCACGTCCTTTTTGTGAAGTGTTCAGTCACACTGAAACACTGAACACAGATTTTCATATAATCTGTATATTACTGACGTGAGATGATTGCCCTTTACTACAACAATTAGGCGAGGTATCTGCATAAATGTGTTATTCTAATTATGAAAAGAATTTCCAGTTAGATTGCGCCTAGACACTTCCATAAATATAAAACAACTTCCAATTAAACATGAAAACTTTATAATAGGAAGTTTTAAAAATAAATATATTAATTTAAATATAAATTATATATAAATTGATATAAATTATTATATAAATTATCTCAAATTAATATATTTGAGATAATCCCTTTCTATATTGCCCAACTCTTCATTATTTCCTAGGTGATAAAATTGTGTGAGCGGTTTGTCTCTCCATTTACCTTTTATAAAAGAACGAACAATGGATTTAACATATTAAAAAAAAAGTGACAAAAGAGTTTTTTTATGCTTGCAAGAAATGCGTCAATAACTTTAACCCGAAACTGTAAAACAATTTCCAAAGTTTCAATCGTAAACAACATTATCTATTTCATATTCACCCTAATAAATATCAACCTTTATTTGATAACCCTCACTTGTACTGAAGTATCAAAGTTTGTACGCGAATTTAGTAGGCCTAATTTTATTGGCTTAATTTTCTATGTATATTTTACCAGAATGAATTCTATATTATTTACCCATAGACTAATCATAAGAAAACATATCGTTCAGATACTAATTTAATGGAACAGTTACATTTTATCAATCAACAGTTGTGTTATCCACGTTTAATACTAGGGATACATTTGGACATGCAAGGAAGTAATCTGAGTATTTCATTGAAATGTTCCACCTTAGGCATTCACTACAATTTTATGTCTTCTATTTCTATGACCATCTCATTAAGTTGTCTAAAGTACCGAGTTGACTGAAGACTTCAATGAATCATTTAACTTTGTCTACAACAATATCTGAATTTCCTCAATTACTGAATATTATATATCGGTTAAATTCTGGAATTACCACTAATAACTTCGTTAAAAAAATCTTATATAACTCTACTAATGAAAATTATTTGTCCTTATCTTAATTGGTAGTGAGAAATGATGACCATTACTTTTAAATGTGCCAAGAATTACAGTTCTTTTGTCGTTAAATTATCTAAATAGTTGCGTCAGGGTTTCTAACTTCATTCAATCCGATTTCTATTCAAACAGAAATCTTTGTTGTTTTTGGTTATCAGTTATTCTACCGTCGAATTAACTACTGAGGCTTCATCACTGGTATTGGAAATTTCGGTAATACAAAGTCTATTGTATTAACATAATGCAATAACACCTCTCCAATTTCTTTTATTATTATAGTATTATTTTCTTTTTTTATTTCCTATAAAGTTTATTCTTAACTGTACCTCTTTAGTTTTTTGTTTTAATTTTAACATTTTTTTATCCAAAAAAAGATTTTTGTATTACCTTGATTTTTCTTTAAAAAAATATTTATAAATATGACTAAATGTAAAAAATACTGTTTGTTAATTTTAAATGTAAAATAATAATGCCCTTAGTGTTTAGGGTCATGCCCATTGGTGATGTCAATCGGGCGCTTATGAATATACAATAAGCCGTATACACACGACTTAGGAATATAAAACTGTTGTTGATAGTAGTTTTACATATAAATTGCCTATAAAATGTAGAGAAAGCTACTATTTCTTGGAGTAAAATGTTTCTCTCTATTGTAACATTCTGTAACGATAGGAAATAAGAATAAAGGAGGACCAAGAGCTCTCATAATAGAATTTACTGTGTTTTATACAGAATTAGGACTCATTCTAGTGTTCTGTTATAGATAGCTAACTACAATCAACAGTAAAATTATTAAATACTATAGGTTTACACTGTTATATTCTCATTTTTGAAAAAAAATTATATAGGAATTAATTTTACTTTATTGTCTTGAAGTTAAGAAATTATAATCAAAATGGGTTATCAATAAAATCCACAAATGACAAAAATGTTCAACGTAAGCTGAATTTATTTAAATTTAATAATTATTGATCATGTAGAGTTTGCATTAAATAATGGTATCAATTGGCTGGATTTTACCTTTAGATCTTGACTAGCATATATTTTTTCAAAGAAATTACTTCCTATCTGATGAATTACAATTCTTATAAAATTTTAGATATACGTATAGTTCAATACATGTACCTCTTCTAATGTCAATACCTCTCTCTATAAATTCAAAAAATCTTTTAACCCGATAAACATGTTTGATCTACCTGGAGTCTGAAGATGAAATCCCAAAAACTCATTGTTACAAAATGTTTTTTGAAAACCCTATTTCTTTTTCCTCCTTTAAAAGTTTTAAGATATCTCTTTAATTTTATATAAAGTATCTAATTACGAGATTTATTCACTAAATTTGTTAGATTATTACATTTCTCTCTAACTTAGGTTTGTTTTATTATTTTAATAGTTATATTTTTAATTACTAATACATTTTCTTTTATTGGTTTACTTAAATTAATCCTATGCTAATTGTAGTCCTATAAATATTAAATTTGTATAGTTTGCTTATTGTTTTAAATCCTGCTCGAACCACATTTTGGAAACGGTAAGATCGCCGGCGATTATCTGATTTTAATTTTGCTATTAAGGAAAAGCGATAGTTTGTATGTTTTTTGTTACTGTATGTTGTGTTATTATTATTTAAAGAATTATTCTATTTAATTATATGTTTTCTTAATGAATCCAGTAAATATTATTTATCTTGTATTGTCTGTTTTTGTATGTTTGTGTTATAAAATATATTCCGATTTAATAATAAAGGCTATTTATTTAGTAAAGGGTCGTTTAGAATGTTTGTTTACAATAGTTGAAAGTGTTATAATTTTTTAAGTCAGTTAAATGATTGTTTTATAGTTTACATGTTGAGACTATTAATATACCATAATATTTATTATTGTTTTTGTTTTTGATGTTGTGTTCTAATATATTAATTTCACTGACAAATTCTGTTTTTAGGTGAGGCCTATAATTTCTATACTTGCTAATCTGATTGTTCTTTTATCTAAGCTAGTCAACCCCTATTCTCTTTATTATTTATTATACTTGTGAATATTATAAATTATTTAACAATAATACATAACACCACGTGGTAAAACATATAAGTATATGGTACAACATAAATATTGATATTGGGTCTTTTAATAGCATTACAACACATTACGAAAATAGTATTTTCTCTAACAAAACTCAGATTATAATAATAGATTTTCATCACGTTTCAAATATAGTATATTAAGATATATTTGATTAATTAATTAACATTTGTATTTTGTTTGTATTTGAAGAAATAAAAACTGACAAACACATCTGTTTGGCGTGCAACTAACAAACAGAGGTGAAAACGGAATAAAGCCACAATCAGACGTCAAAACACAATCACAGTTTGTGTAGAGGAATGAAAGTAGAATCAACTTATTAGTGAAGATAATTTATGGATTTGATATTGGATTATGAATCCAACTAAATGTTATGAATAGTATTTTTATACTATAATTAGTAATGTTTGAATTACTCCTAAATTACAATAGGCTTTAAATATTAGTATAAAAATAATGCACATACATTAACCAAGTCAAACCACTATTTCATAAATAATTTACGTACAAAAATAAATATCTAATATCATAATATGAAAGTTTCAGCCAAAATCAGATGTTTACAATTTCTAAAATGCAAATGAAATCACTTTTCTCTTGACAGTGGTTTGACCTGGTTTTGTAATGCTTCGCTTATGTAGGTCAGTCTGAACAGCTAAATGCACTCTGTTTTACAAAATGAAATCATATTTATAGAAGCTTTTATAAAAATTTATATTAACTTTATGATAAGGATGTGTTTATTTAATAAAACCATATTCAGTGAATATTTCTCTACTAAAAATTTAAATCACACGTTTATACCATTTGGGGATTATTTTTTATTAAAATTGTTTAAACTGTATATTTTATTAAAAATAATTTCTAAAACTTTTAATTTACATCCCAATATAAAATTTATGGTAATAAATTCAAGCTCGCACAAATAATTCAGGATCTTAAAATGTCTTGGTCTCTCAATATATACTACAACTAAAATGCCATAAGCGAAATAATACAACTGTACACACTAATCAAGAATAAACGTTCTTCTACGCCGAAAACGGCTACCACAATTTATGAGTAGCTTCAGTACCATTACATACCCTTTACCCGTCTGTGTGCACACTGTAGTCACTGACATCCGCAGACTAAAATAATGTTTTAAGAATAGTCATTAAAGGACCCCAGCACATAAAACTTAAAACCTTATATAATTATATAATAGTGCAGTTTTTTAAGAACACATACAACAGTTAGCCTAGTAAGTCTCTACAAGGGGGCTGGACTCATGCTACTCCACATTTCTTCTATTTATCTCTTCTTTAGGAAAGATGGGATGCAGTTGCATGAGGCCAATCTCTCGGTAGACTATTCAGAAAGACGAAGAAAAATTAGAATATAACTTTATTAATATTTATCTGCTGCATATGGAGCTGGAAGTGGACAGTTTTTTATTAAACTCACTAACACGTTAACTCCTTGTTAACTTCCATCTTTCAACTTACACGTCAACACCCCAGATTTGGTCAATGCAAGATCTATTAGCAAAGACATTCCTGTCCGGAGTGTCTTACGACGAGGGATCGTATCTCACCAATTGCGCCGATACATAACGTTCGTCACGCCTAAATAATCTTTTAGACAGAACCGTGTATACGCCTTTAGATTGGCTCATGTAGTACACTTCCTAAATCCTTGTCTTAAGCGACAATGGTTAATAAAAAAAAAAAGTTATTTCCTTTGTCAAATGATTATCCAACTTCCACAAAATGAAATAAAAACAACATTTGCAACCATTTATAAATATCTCTGTAGAAGAAATTACGGATGAGGTTGGTAACTTGCAATAAGTGTAATAATAATAATAACAGTATATTGGTTACAAGCATTTGGATTTTTGTTTATATTTTACTTTTATTAAAAACTTTTACTTATGGAATTTCGAAAGTCTTTAATTTATTATATAAATAAAACACATATCTACACAAACATTTAAATGGTAAATTATTAAATATATATATTTGTACAAATATTTCAAGTGAAAAATATACGACCTAAATAATTTAAAAATCAATATGTCTGAACAAACATCGCCTCACTGATAATAGAAAATTCCCAAACATGTTAACAATTTTAATTTGAATAAATCTTTTCCACGTAGTTTGGAAATCTTATAAAATTATGTTAAATTTAGAGTATGTTAATTGTATATTCAAAATTATATATTAGTATAATTCAAATTCATAAATAACCACTTTCATTGCACAATGGCTGTTAAAATTGATTTTAAATTCTAGTAAATTAACAACTCCATTTACAATCCTTTTTAAACAAAATGTATTGTATATTCCTGGGGGGGAATAAATGTAGCCCAAATAAATTTGAAACTATTTTTAATTCGAATTCATACTGTAAAGAATAAAAATTTTAAAACGATCAATTGCGTGATATAGGGACCAGATAAATTGAAAGATATTTAAATTCTATGTTGTCTATGAGATTGATTGTTCATATTATTGGTGTAATTTATTATTAATTTTTTAATATAATTCAATATACTGTGTTTATAACCTGATAACGATAGTTGATCACACCCCCGAAACACCGTATAGTAATTATATTATAAAAAAATGTTAAACGATTTTCGAATAAATTATCCAAATAATATCTAGACAGTACTGACCTACTGTTTATTAACCCCATATATACCGCCTTAAGGAAATTTTCTATGTCATACATTTCCGTGCAATATATTTTTAAAGTTAAAATAAAAACTCCATAATCGTTCGACGAAGTATATCTTACACAATAAATCAAATTCATTGAGAGGTAAATTTAAAAGGTCTATTCGGACTTTTGTTGCATTTTGTATACGGCATAAAGAGAAAATTTCGGAAAGATATCCTAATATTTTAATTGAACGAAATACATTTAATGTAGTTCTTCAACTTTTGATTCTTCATTGAATGATTTTTATAAATATTAGTATAATTACTGATTTAATGTGAATATTCATACATTAAATTTCATTTCACAAAAATGGCCAAATAATCTTGTTATTGGTTATTCATAATTAATTACTTAAACTATAACAAAGTATTAAGAAATTAAATGTATTTTAAATTAAATAATGCATACGTTTTATTTTCAAATAGTTAATGAATTTTTTCACATAGTTTCATACTATACATTTTCAAGATGTTTATTATCTAAAACAAATAAAATACCGTTGACATTTATTTCTTGATTACTGGATTTTATTATTTTTTTAAATTATTAATAAAATACAAAGTAGGGATATGTATGAAATTTGTTCTTATCTCGAGTAAATTACTCTAATTTTAAAATTAGGATAATACAAATATTAATTGTAAATACAAAATGCATATAATGCAAATTCGTTTACACTAATGTTTACTTATAACATCATCGACTCATAAAAACACAAATTAATTCTTCTTAAAACACTGTTTTACTTATATAATATTTTAATTACATGATATTTACGTTATAATAATCATAGGAAATGATTTGTCTGTATGAATGATCACATGCAGTAGAAAAAAAAAGTTCTCAAAAGTAGCTAAACATAAATGGAAGTCAACTTAGAAATAGCGGTAGTCGTTAAAGGTTTTACCGAGAAGTTAAATAAATTAAACATCTATAATGCAAGTGAAACGTATTTAAATGTGACTGATTTTATAAAAAGAAGACAGATACAAATAGTATTATTATTAAAATCGATTTTCTCTATTTCTACCACATTTCAACCAAATTTTGACTAACACTTAACCATACAGTAGGGTAATCAACAACTCTTATATATGTGATATTAATTTCATTTATCTAATAAATTAATTTTTTTTTAAATAGTCCTTATTTCGACTGTAGCAAATTATTGTATGGAATACAGACCATATACGGGTGAAATACATTTAGCAATTCTGAAAACAATTTCTTCAGAAAATATTAAGCAAAACTTGATTAGACAGAAAGACGTATTTCCTAAAATGGTATAACTCCGTTCCACGTCTGCTCAAACATTTACTAGAATAGAAGAAATATTAATACGTCATTCTAATACGTGTCATATTACTCTATTTTATGGAAAACCAAATAAACTATATTCATAACATTATAAATAAGTTCCAGAAATGGTTGAAAATGTTATATATTCAATGTTGGAGACAATTCCCAAGAAATATAATTAACCGTTAAATATTTTGTCAGTTGATGATATAATGTTGTGTCTAATCTTCAAAAATAAAGACAAAATAATAAAATGTTTAATATTACGAGTATATTGTTTCCTTTAGTAAACGTAGACGCCCATAATTCCATGATATGCTCAAGCGAATCATGATAAGTTTTCATTTTACTGATGACTTAACTAGACAAGACACATGTAAATCCCCTGTTAGGAGAAGCATATTACGTCTCCAGCCAAATTAATTTAAAACGGATTCCAATCTCTAGAGATATGTTCATTTAATAACTATCAGAATGTTTATTCATCTACCATTTCAATCATTAGATTAATATACTAATGTGATCTATTTTGTATGTAAAAGTAATTTATCATAAACTATGTTTATGCCTAAAGAAATACGTGTAAATATCAACTAACCAACGACCACAATAATTAATTAAAACATCAATACATTAATGTATTTCACAATTTAAAAATTACGGTAAATATTGTAATGGTAATTTTATACTTTACACGACCTTTTTTCTTAACACTTTTGGGATATATAAAAGTAGTCAAGGAATCAAATATCGGTTTTATTTTTATTTTTATTATATATATAAACCATGGTCTTCACAAACAAGCAACATACAATACTCTTCAAAGTAAAATTAACAAAAATAGAACGAAAACTAAAAACTATAATATAAATTATGAAAACAAATATTTTATAAAAATAAAGTTTAACAATCATAACTTAAAATAAAGTTTAACGTACAACGACATAACATGTTACAAGGCTGCAACAAAATAACAATGTCAACATGTTTTAAAGCCTAATAAAATTTATTAACTACACTAAAGATATAACAGGGTTCTAAATGGGATTTCAATAATTGAATCTAAGTACTGTACTTAAAATTTATCAAAAATGTTCAGGAAACGCAACAAAGGCAGTACCCAATCAAGGAGATAGTTCCCCAACATCGCCAAATTGGGTACAAGAAAAGTCCTATGCACACTTTATTTTAAAACAAAATCATTGATATGTGTTAACCGTTAGAACACCTCTACAGAATAGGCATTGAGGCAGATTCTCGTGGTCCATAAGAAATCGTAAGTAATCACTGAAAGACCAATGCTAAAACTAATAACTTCCACTTCCTCATGATGATAGCCACGTATCATATCAATCTACGGACAGACGGTATCTGTTAACGTAACTTCAATTATCAAAATAACTTTAAATTGTTAACTTTTGAAGGTATGAGCCTTAGACATTTCAGTCCATTAGACCTTTGTACACAAATGTAATGCTATTGGAGGACACATGAGATTAATGGCTTTGGTCGGGTATGTTATACTATAGAATGTCAAACCTGCACATTAATTGATAGAGCATATAAATATCTCAGAGTCGAACATGTAGAGTTGATGTTGAGAAAGACATCCTAGATGAAATAATAAACCTAAATCAAACAGCAAATTTGAAAGATGATAGATAATGATTAATCAAGGAATTTGATTAAAATGGGAACTGAAGCACTTATTTCAGTTTTGTTTTTGAAACAAATTCTCTAAACGTCATTCTTATGAATTAAAATCTACATTGCAACATAAAGGTGTGAATAAATAATTGTACTCATCAACTTGCTTCGCCTCTTCTAATTCTCAAAAGCAGGATCTTAGAGCTATTTCACTATGGACTATGGGAGCCACAGGTAGCTGGTTTAATTTTTGAATTTCTCAACAAATTCTATTTTTAAATTTTTAATAAGACTCTAATGATATCTTTTGAAAATACTAATATCAACTTTGTAAAAATATATTTGATCTTCCTAATATACTTTTTATCATTAAATTTCCTACAGTAGCCTGGTTTATGTTTACCCATAATTTCCCTATTTAACATACAAAGTTTACTTCCCATGTATTCAGAATAAATTGCTTGTTAGGTTGTATTTAACTTAGTTGTAATAAAATTTAATTAAAAAAAAGAAAAAAAAGTTTACTTCACGTAAACGCATTCGTTCTCGTATAATTATCTAGTCATATTTCTGATCTATAACTAAAGTCGTGTTACACAATCATATCTTCTACCATAAAATTGTATTGTGTAACTCTAATATTTATCATTATGTGTTATGTATATTATAATTTTTATTAACTATTTTGCATCTCATTGGTCTATTTAAATGACTTACAATTTAAGCAACAAATAAGGTAGAAAACTCATGAACTTATAGACAGCTTAGTTTAATTATTACAACACAGTTATTGCAACAGACTTCAAATTTACTTCATTTAAATCTTTTAATGGTTTAAAAACATAATTTACTTTAAAATGTAATAAAAAACATAAACAAATTTCGAAAACAAATATTATGCGAAAGACATTATACTCTTTACCTAACCTTGACTAGTTTACGACTACTATGTAAAATAATGACTTCATTTTTGTCCATAACTTTGGTTATAACTTAATTGAATTTTAGATCATTCCCTATGAGCTTGGGCTCGTTTCGAAAGTGGCTACATTTATCCTGGTATACAAAGACTTGTTTTCAATATAAAACTTTTCCCTTCTTTCCTTGTTGGTTTTACGATAGTCATTTTCCAAATTTAGATATTAGAAAGTGAATGTAATGTACGATAAAACATTTATAAATCTGGGGACATATAGTTTATTACTAGACTTTTCGGTAATTTTAAATCATGAAAAGCTTCTCTATTTATTGAAGGAATTCAATGAGAATGTGATGTAAATCTGGATACAAATTGTAAATTTTAACGTTCATGACTTGCAATTGACACTTTTAGTAACTGTATTTCGGTCCTTATATGTTAATAAAACTTGTACCTTAAATATTTATCTTGTAACTTATATATTAATGTTCCATGTGTAAATTATTTTACATCCTCTGACGTTTTATTTGATTTATTTATGTAATGTCTCGTATAATTGAGCTTTAAGATATATTAGTTTTACAAAGTTGATGGTAATCTTGCTTCTCTATTTAATTTTGTCCGTATTTTTTGCGCATATTGTGAATCAATGTTGTGGTCAAATTAATGAGTGTATACAAAATAGTTCTTTACTTTATCCGTTTTTGTTTTCACCCTGTTCGTCTAATTACCTGCATCCATTTAAAACAATATATATATATATATATATATATATATATATATATATATATATATATATATATATATATATTAAGTGTATACAATTGTAATTGACTGAGAAATGGTTTTATTTTCTAAACGTATTTATGCCTTCCCAAAATATCCAAACGTTTGTCTATCATTTAAATAATTGTTTTGAAATAGAACTTTCAAATATACTGTTCGAAGATTATATACGGCAACCATATAAACCCATTCCACTGCAAGTCGCAGTAAATTTGCATTTGAAAAGACAGTATGAAAGCTATAAAACTTTAGCGGTTGAATCCCTTACCTTCATATGATTTATTAATATCAATATGAAAGCAATAGGGATTTGGAAGTCGTTAGGTGGTGAAGGTAATTGGTTTGAATGAATTATGCTCTATAATATCAACTAAATTCATGACTACATACTGATAAGGTTTCGTGAGTTAACATCTGCAAAATATTATTTATATTTGTACTTAAACCAATTAAAATTTTTTTGGTGTTGTAGTTTTTACGAGTTAGTACTTTTTTGCATCGTTTCTGTTTTTAAATGTTTTGATGATTATTAAATATGCAAATTATTTTAATTTAAATACTTTTTATTACACTTTAAAATGTCCATTATATCCTTTTAATAAACTATGTTAGCAGATAATATTTTTTTCGTAACTTAAACTTAGATTCGAAAGAGTTTAAAAATACAAAGTGACTTTTAAACTTTATAATTGTGTGTAACTATTAGACACAACAAATTTTCTTATACATTTACTTACACTAATGTTAATACACAGATCGTATGGATAAAGAAATTTTATTATTTTTTTGAAAGTGAAACTTTTGTTGCAGTACTTCATTGGGTTGGTACCTCTAGCTGCTTGAAGCTATATTGAACTTAAATATCTCCCAGTCTGCAAATGTAAACGTAATCTATGATAACTAGCATTGAAAATGGAAACGTGGTTTTGTTGCATGAAGGGTCAGTTTTATTGTTATTATATGTTTTATTTTTTCAAATATAATATTTTCCTCACTGTCTATACAACGTTTATCTCTCTCTCTCTCTCTCTCTCTCTCTCTCTCTCTCTCTCTCTCTCTCATCTCTCTCTCTCTCTCTCCTCTCTCTCCTCTCTCTCTCTCTCTCTCTCTTCTCTCTCTCTCTCTCTCTCTCTCTCTCTCTCTCTCTCTCTCTCTCTCTCTCTCTCTCTCTCTCTCTCTCTCTCTCTCTCTCTCTCTCTCTCTCTCTCTCTCTCTTCTCTCTCTCTCTCTCTCTCTCTCTCTCTCTCTCTCTTCTCTCTCTCTCTCTCTCTCTCTCTCTCTCTCTCTCTCTCTCTCTCTCTCTCTCTCTCTCTCTCTCTCTCTCTCTCTCTCTCTCTATATATATATATATATATATATATATATATATATATGTGTGTGTGTGTGTATGTACGTATGTATGTAAAAGCCAAAATACTCTGACTGATCACGAAATCTTAGGATCGGAGAAACCTAGAGCTGTAATTTTTTAAACAAAGTTTGGAGTAGGTCAGTAGACGCGTACCAATTAAGGGTTTTTAAAATGTTTCACTCCAATGGTGATTTTTTCCCTAACGCACATCTCAAAATCATTCTTCCGTCATCTTTATAGCCTAATTATGAATTTTTCATTTTAAAACAAGTAAATACATATTTATTTTTATTGTCTTGGCAAACTAATTATAACTAAGATGAAAGAATACTTAAAACCCATGCGTAATTAAATAATAACAAGTGTAGTACTTTTATGGACATGTTTTCTTACTACAGTACTTACTATAAGTCTGTGATATAACTTTCAGTAAAATATAATTACAGAAATGTTTAGATAAAGATAACAAGACTGAAATATTCTGAACATTTCAGAATTGAAGAAGTAAGCAAGTTATTTCTACCTGTCACACAAATTGTACGATCAGTATGTAAGTTCAATAGAAATGCATGTGTTGAGAATGACAGAGTTGAAGACTGTCTTTATTTACGGGAGAATTTGTAAAACCGAAATTCGTAGCTTCTTCGATGTAGTAGATTTGTTGCATATGTAGCAGCTACACAATCCTGTATTTGCTAAAATCTTGACGTGAGTTCAATTTTATTTGTATATTTGAAATTCCATTTAAAACAAAAATTGGTGTAAAGGTATTGAACTATTTAATCTCAGATTTCTATACACAATCAAAAGTTTATGCAAATAATAAGCATTCGTCACTCTCCTTCTGAAAATTCCAAATATGGAGTTATAGGTAAAACAGTTAAAATGAATGACGAACGACGAATTAAACGAAATTTAATATTTAAAATTCGTTTCAAGCTAGTTTTATCAAATATGATTTAAATAATAACTTAATAAATTATATTATTATTCCTACTCATACGTAATAGAAAACCCCATTTCCGGTTCATTGTGACATTTTCTTATTTATTCACTAATTGTACAACCCTTACAACTTTATTTCAACAACAATTATTTTTTTATTATTATTATTTTCAAAAGTTTAAGTTTAGTTTTTAAGAACCTGACCCAAAGTTATAATCATAATACGCTACATGGAATATTCACATATGAGAATGTAAATCAAGAATGTATACAATAGGTGTAAAAAATGAATAATCTTAATTATTTGTCGGTATCATAACTGTGCTATATAATACCATTTTAGAGATGTTTCAACTATGTTCTTTATACATTATTTTTAATACCAACCGATTTATAGGGCACCAAAATTCTCCTAGCTATACCAAAACAGTATATTTGTATCAAATTGGAATAAAATTAAAAACAAATGGAGACTTTTGTGACCGTTTATTTAAACACACGAATCTTTTTTAAATTTTATATTTATATTTAACCAAAAATGTATAGTAAAAAAGATTAACAGATCTATATTTATACATCATATACATCAGATACATATACACACATATATATATATATATATATATATATATATATATATATATATATATATATACATCAAAACCAAGTGACTGATCACGAAATCTCTAGATCCAAAAAGCCTAGAGCTATGAATTTCTTAACATGGTTTTGGGGTAGGTCTGTAGACGCGTGCTAAGAAATGGGTTTGAAAATCAACACTACAAGGGTGTTTTTAACCCTAAAATAAATATCGTATCTTTGTTATTTATGGGTTGATTTTGATAAAAATTTGTGTGTTGCTGTATTTGATCAAAATTTATTTCCATAACACTATTAGGGTTGTGCTTAAAAAAGAACATTTCTATATAAAACTATCCACAGGTGTAACTGGGGCCATCAGCTACTATACACAGAAAATCCAAGCAAGACGATGTAATTTGGTTCCATTTATTTGTTAGTAAATTGGCACGTCCGATATATTGAACCATATTCAAGCAGGCAACATGTAATCAAATCGTCATGCCTGATTTTAACGTTTTCTAATTATTTTCAATGCTTGTTATTTAATTTTGTATTTCCAATAAGTTCACTAGACAAAATATATTTAAAAAAATTACGGATAAGTAAATTTAGGCAAAGGCCTAATTATTCAATTCATGGAGACCTAGCGATACATTTTTGATTCTAAAGTAAGTTCCAGTTAACTCTTTACACGTTGGCCTAGGCTCATATAATTTTATGTTTTTTAAATTGATATGCGGTAATTATAAAGTAATTTATTTGTTTTATGTTGGATCTAAATGAAATGCTTGAAGAGTTGGATAAAGCATAATGTCTTAGTAGCTGATGTTAGTTACTTGTCCAGCCAATGAGTCTAATGACGATCCAGACAGTGACGAAATCGGATAGTGAGCAAGAAGGACAGGGCAAACATTTTGGAAGTGATTCTGAAATACAGACTGAGTATACGCTTAAAACACAGGATAATGATGTACCCAAAAAAATATTTTAGAGTATTCGGTGCAACAGGGATGACCAGATGCTGCGTTTCTCCATTTGAACGATAATAGTCAATATGATAGATCTCATAACTTGTTCAATTTAAGACTTTATACTCATGGTCTAATTTTTCAAAATAAATGGTAGTCTAGATGAAAATCTTGTAGGTGATGATAGTATGATTCCTTTCTACAAAAACACTACGCTAAACGGCTCATTAGATATAAATCCGTCATCTTTGGATTAAAAAATAAACTGGGCTTTATGTTCATCTAGTGGTTTTCTGATTGCTTATATATTTTCAAGTGCACATAGGCAAAAATATAGAGCGAGGAAGAAGATTATTTTAGGCATTACTGTAGTTGTATAATTACTTTAAATAACTGAATTCCCTAGTAATAAAGTTCATAAATTTTACGAATTAATCTTTCTCACATTTGTGCCACTAATGATGCACCTGATAAACAAAAATATTTTGTACAACAGTTACTATCAGTGAAGACAGAAATAAATTCAGTACTTTTAATAAGAGGACTCTTGAACATCAAAGCAAACCATGTTAGTTCGATACTTGTCAATAGTATTTCCACAATAGCTACGAACTGATAAAAAATTTTAATTGGAGCAAATACCCGTTGGTGTAAAAATAAAAAAACCATAGTTCAGTTCCAACAAACTTTTTTTTTCTTTAAAATTCAATAAAAGTATGGGTGGTATATAACTTTTTTAATTCAGAACAGAACTCACAGGGGTGAATTGCTACCTACAGGACGCGAATGGGACAGAATCAATTATGGTTGCCAATATCTTTTTACTTATTTCATGCTAGAGTTTCCAATGCCTGGATTCGAAGCAGGAAACTACTTGATATGGATGGAACACAGCATTGTACAGTTGCTAAACTTCAGGCGAACATAGCAATAACTTTACTGCGGAATTATGTAAAACGGTCAAACCAGTGAAATCCACCCAAAATCATTGGCAGGTGTACGGTCAATTACTGGTCAGTTTTCAACCTAACTAAAAAGAGATGTGAAATTGTATTGGAAAATCAAAATTTATATGCGGAAAGTATAACATTGGACTTCATTCAAAATGATTTAGAGATCAACATAAAAAATATACTTTTTTAAACTTTTTTAATAAGGTATATTAATATTTTTATTTATATAAATTTGTGTAACATGTGCAATATAAAATCAGTTTGTTGTTCCATATTCAATTATTGCTCTAATTAATTATCTTATTTTTGACATATATTTTCTCTGGTATGTTGGACAGCTATTATAGTGGTTGCCATAACAAACAAAAATCTATTCACTAATATCCACTCTTACTAATGTTCTAGCGACCAAAATTAAATAATTTAAAACAAATTTATATTAATTAAGGAATACTTTATGATCTTAAGATAAGTAAAACTGTTTCGGAAATTAATAATTGATTTAAAATTAATTCAAATTTGCCTCAGCCTTATCAGATCTAGGAGTTATTTAGGGAATTGTAAGTTATTGTCATTACATTATTAGATCTTCGTAGTACAAGAATATTCTAACTAAAATAAAATTATATGACAGATATAACTAAAAGTATTCATTGGTGGTGATATTTCGTGAAAATTTAGTACTTTCCTATAATAAATTCATGTTATTACTTACATCATTTTTCTTTCTTTTTTGCAACAAAACAGTATTTTATATTTTACGTGTATATGTAATAACGCAAAAACCTTATTTTCAAACTATGAATTCATTCTACAAACATATTGTACTTAATGAGTAATTTTAATGTAAAGAATGAAATTTGTTTCATAAATATGGGTTTTTTTCGTCGGATCAATCTAACTCAAAATTATAGAAGAGAAAACTGTCATAATGTTTATAGAATAAAAATATAAAGTGAAATAAATTCCAGGATTAATTTTCGTATTTACAAAGAAATATTTTTGAAGGTAATTTTATTCTGCATAATATTTAACAAAATGAAGACTGTAATACAAATAATAAGTCATATTCTAACAAAGGTCATATATTGAGTTAAACAATCACTTTTCATTTTTATGTACTTTGAGATAGTGGCCCGGTTGTAGGTAGTGTGTGTAAGACGTTTCAGGTGGGGATGTATAATTAAAAAAAACATCCATCATCATCATCACCATCATAAGCATAAGTGGGAAACTGCGATTGGTAACAAATCTTGCTCATAAAAGTTAGAATTTCACCGACGTTAAATCTAAGTACTAACCCCAAATCATGTGATTTTTTTTCTATTTAGCCAACAAAACTTAATATTCTTTTATTTTAATTTATTTAGAAATAATTTCAAAATTTATTTTTCAAATAAACGTTATATAAATGAGAGATTGTATACATTATAAAAAGGAATTATTGTACTTTTTCTTTTCTTCTTTTTAATTATTAATTCAGATTTGTTTTTGTTTTTAATGTTGAAAGAAATAGAGAGATAAACAATTACCAATTTTAGTGAGTTATACAACCAAACAGAAATACAAATATCCTGTGGATTAGAATATTTGTTAATTATTATTTTTTTCATGGAAAGCAATTGCCATGTTTATTTCCTGTTCCTCCATAATATGTAAAACCCAAATGTAGGATAAATACAAACATTGACAATATATTTCTTCTTCCTTTATGTAAAATACCTGGAAACTGTTTAAGACAGTGATTGTTTTTTGAAGGAATTTGTCTTTTTTAAGACCTATAGAATGGACTTAATCTATAGAAGAAAGTACAACTCAATATGGAATTACATTTGTGATTCAAAATTTTATTCCCCTAGTGCCGTACCATACAGGAGTGAACAGGCATTGATACTCCATGTAGTTTTATGATACTCGTGCAACCATCTATATTTAATTGATTTTTCCTCACCAACTTTGGAGATATTAGACTTTACGGCCACCCTGGTTTAAGTCATTTATATGTGTAAACACTTGTGTTGCCAACACATTGTGTATTCAGAGCATTTAAATCATATATGGCCTAAAAAGTATTACACAATAGGTTTCCACGTGAAAAATTAATTAAAGGATATGCGTTTCTATGGTTATTTGTAATCTTTGGTTCCCTATACGTTATCTTTGTGCAATTTTTGACATTTCTATAAGTAAGGAAGAAAATTGGTTTTGAGGTGATATATCCGGATTTCGTCTATAGTATAAATTACAATTTTCATTTTAAAATGGCATCATATTACTGTAAAAGACTTTATGCAAATTTTAATGAAACATTTCTTCAGTCTGTGAAAAACAAAGTTGTTATTTTCTTCTAAAAGTTTAAAGTCGGGAGTTAAGTAAAGTAAAAAAGAGAGGTTATCTTCTATTTCCGCTTCAGCATTATTATTTATGCGAAGAAAGAATTTTAAATTAAGATAAGGATGAAATGAAAAGAAAAACAAAATTATTTTATTAAATCAAAGTTCATCTGAACATTTTAATACATTGCGTTACTTCGAATTGAAGAAAACTGAAAAGATTCAAGTGTGTACAAACTTCTATCTGTGTATTGTGTGAATTATCTCCAAAGTGAGAAATGTAGGAGATTCTTAATAAATAATTATACAATTATTACTGAAAAATTACCATAGAATAAATATTAAAACTTCCGTAATAAAATAATGTTTGACCTATGAAACAAAGGAAAATAACATTAAAAAAAATGAGTAATTAAACAATTATATATACGAACAAAAAACAATGAAAAGGAGTTATATATGCAATACGATATTTATGTCCATTGATTATTAATTGATTTTTAAAATAATTAGGAATCCAATAAAGTTTATCTATAGCTGTTTCACATCCACTTATTAACCAAACTAACTTAATTGTTCATTCTCTCATTATACTGATATCACAGCCTCTTCTAAAATCTTGAAGTTATTAATTACTAAACACAATAACATTTCAAGTGAAAAATATACGACCTAGACTGGGAATCGAACCCAAGAACTTTGGCTTTACGCGCCAATTCTCTACCAACTGAGCTATCTTAGTCGCTTCCCAGCACAGGGCGTAGACTTCTCACTTGACTTTTTACGTTTATTGCTGCAATTTTGAGTTTCTAAACCAATAAAATTACCTCGCATATGCGACATTGAAATTAATTTTTACTCATTTTTTAGCCCTTACGTATGTATTTATTAATTTTGCCTCATACGTTTTTACTAGCAAATATTGAAAATTACTAAACCTGTATTGTAGCGACAACCTATTCCTTTGTTTTGTTACTCTATATTGTTGTGCTAAAGTAAATATAATTTAGTTTCAATTTGCTCTTCAAAATTGACATTTAACACGATCTCACATGTTGAAACTGGGTTTTAGTTTAATGTAATGATTTTAATAAAAATACGATATTGGTCGGTTATTATTTTAATTGTTTGTGAATTACGTCACTATTCCATCATTACAAATTAAAATAGAAGTGTGCGCATATGAATTTTATTACTTTAAGACTTTTAACTCTGATCGTTAATTATACAGAACTAGAAGGGACATGATAAATGATCTAAATGAGGCGGACCGTTTCAAGTAAACGATAGTCACGTATAATATTGAAAAAGTTGATATTCTTTTAATAAATGCAACTTTATGGATTTAATTTTCTATTAAACTCGTTTTATCACGTACGAGGATCTACAGTGATTTATTTAAGTCAGAAACGTATGTATTAAGGGCAAATGTGTTACTATGATTAACTTTACGATATTCCTTTAAAAATAATTACGTAAATAGTAATCACAGACGTTAAAATTAAGTTGTTTTCCCTAGTATTTAGTTTATTTTGATTCAAATCAAAGAATTATTATGACAATGGTCTTTCATTTCTTTCTACTCTTTGCGACAATGGTAATTTAGTAAACTAGTACTCCTGTCTTTGTCAACGTTAAATATATTGTTACGAATGGACCATATAATCATAGTAAAACTGAATTTAAGAAGTATTCTTTGTAGAAGAAGTAATTATATGTTTGTGTTTGACATTTCTTATATTTCATCTTGAATAACAATTCTAAATATCTCGTTTTAAAATCAAATTCATATTAATTATTAATTTTTATCTTCTTTAATAATAACTACTTAAAAATATGACACTTGTATGTCATGAAATTTAAAACGTCACTTGCATAACTTAAATGTAAATTACCAAATTAATTATACAATTTTAATAAAATGAAATTGGTACTCTATCTTTAAATATAATAAGTATTACTATTTTAGTTAGGAATTAGGTAATGATGTATATTATATCTTGTTATATTTCCTGTTTTTGTTTGCTTTATTTAGTTTGTTTAATAAATTGAAATAAAGACATAGTAAGGGCCTTTTATAAAATTTATTTCTGACAGACTGTTTTTTTTTTGTTTTTTTTTTCTAAAATGAACATAATGGAATAATTACAAACCGTTTAAATGTATTGTTATTTTATTGCTTAACATTTGAATCAATAATAAGTAATTTTATAAATTACATATGTTTCAAACATTTTATATTTATATCGAAAACAACTAAACCCAAAAGCTTAAAAATCAATCAAAACAAACAAAAAATACACAAATATTATCCAATATCTAGAACTTTTTGTATTTATCTTTCTTAAATACAATAGATTTTATTTATTCTCCGGCAAAGCAATTTTATTTACATAAAGCAACTGAATAAAGAAAAATGAAATAAACGGCATAAGCATACACACATTGGCTTCATTTTGATGACTTTATGTAGAAACAAAATTAAACATTCCTGAACGAATGCTCAAATACGCACAGATATTAAATGTAAATAGCTGTTAATGAATGATCATATTTTAAGGAACATTGTACTAGACTGCAATTTATTGGGAGTAAAATTTACTTTATATATTGTAAAGTATTTTCTCCGTGTTTCGAAACTTGTGTGAAATTTATAAATTTGCTATTCAACTTGTAGAAAGTTATATTTCATCAGACTTTGTTCGTAATGATATTAAATATGACTGATTGAAGATATATGTGGATTCATGTTTTAAATTATGTCACAATTTAAAACAAAATACGGTTGTTTCATTATATTTTTAAATAACATGATGTATGATTATATTTTTATAGATGTTAAGAAGACATGATGGTGCTTTACTCTTTATGATATGAAGTAAAATATCCAGAATAACTACACTTAGGTAGTAAATGTGACACCACCCTCCCCTGTAGTAGGGGTGTTATAAAATAAACTCTTGTTCTGAAAGGTTGGTTTAAGTTGTAAATTATTTTGTATGGTTAAATCAATGAACATTGTACAAATTTGTATTGAGTTTTTATTCTCAATTACACTTACACTGCTAAAAAACATGAACAAAAATAATATAAAACTCAAAGGATTTTAAAGTATTATGATGCAAAATATATATTATGAATGTATTTATATTATATACAATTTTTTATCATTTTTTAAAAATAATTTAAAATAAGTCGTTTACTTTTAACACATTGTCACGTCTGCTGAGAATATTAGAAAAGAAAATAAGACGAAAATTACCAATTAAATTGACTTCTTACTATGTTCAGGCTCATCACACATACGAGAGCTCAAATTTATTATTTTTGGAACTATAAACAAACAAAGATCCAGTCTAATGTAGTTTGATTTCAAATAAAACACCAACGATAATTTCCCGGCATAAATACGTTTTTATTATTATTTGTCTAAAATTTAATGACCTATAGGGTTTTTTTTTACCTATGACAACGGACAATCATATCAGCCAATCAAGAATAGAAGTAAAGCCATTATGGCTCCTATTAATAAAAAAAGAACTAAAATTTGATTATAATATCCCTACAACTAAAAAACAAGCTGAAATTTTACCTGTTAAATGGCCACAAGGGGTTGTAACCCGCTCTCGTGCTAGGGAAGCCTAATACAACTAACAATAGTCTACTCCCCCAATGGTTTGTCACGCCTTCTGGACCAAGTCACTTGTTGCTGTATCTTTGATACAACAACACGTATTCGACGTTAGTTGTGTGTTACGGTGATTGTGTTTTTTGACTTCTCAGTTCTCAGTTTTAGCTCTGAGATGCATGCTTAAATATTAAGGTTGGTGGTATTCTTATTTAATTTTACTTCTTACATAGGCTTAGTTTCTAGTTTCATGTTTCTTTAGTTTTTAGTCACTTGATAACGGGAATTGATTCTTATTCCCGAAACGTCGTGTTTTGATTTCTAACACACAAATGATGGCAAATGTTCGAAAAATGTATAATAATTTTAAAAAAAACCCTAGCAATGTTTGAAAGCAAGTTATATTAATATCACTTGTGTGTCATAGATTATCAATACAAGTTCAGATTTTTGTGCGAATTGAGGTTGTTATTATTGGTTTATGATTGATGCAAATGATAAAATAACAATTTACATATGAGTATGGGATTTGAGTACTAGATCAAAGTATTTGTCAATCGGTAGATAGGCCTACACATAATACTGGATAATGGAACGTTAACGCCCTTGATGTAAGGTGTAAAGTAAATTTTAATGCTATAACTACATATGTCTCTTCAAGTTGGATATTTAAATTTAATAAAAAAATGTTTGGTTTCCAATAATTGGCAAACGGCAATATGAGCTTACCTGATGGGAAAACTCATTTTGTTGGGTAATAATATTACCTTTTTTAACAAATTTCTGGTAGTTAAAAACTATTTAAAGTTTAAATACGTCTGACCTAATCCAAAATAATAAAATGTTCAGTGTTAGTAAACAACTTTTAGTAAATTACAAATAATGAATAATAACACGTTTGGAAGAACTAAGTGTCCTGTGCGATACGTTGTGTCTTCAAGTGAAATGTATGTTATTTCAGGGTAAGAATTTTATTATAATAAGATTGTGGTGTACACAGTGACATATTATGTCAATAACAACTAATATCAACTAAGATATATGTCAATATTTTAAATGTACGAATTATATTTTAGATATTAGTCATTAGCAATTATAATACTCATTTCAACTTAGCTTAACATGTATTAGTTTGTATGTTGTTCTATTTGTATATTAATTCTAAAATTATCATGTTTCATGTGATATTTTATTTAGTCTAGCGAACGCCTTATCTTTCGTGGCACCAACTCTACCAAAGATTCCCACTCACCATTATTTGTTCGTAAGCATTGCACACTGCTTAGGTAGGCCTAACTTATGTATCAATTCTCAAAGTTGAAAATAACTTGCTATATATAACTTGCCCACTTGTCAATATAGACAAATCATTTCAAATTCAGCACATCGTTATTACATTTAGAATGCGATACCTCTGTAGCTAAAATTAAAAGAAAAGTGACGATCCAACCAAGGTTTCATTTACGATATAATGAGGGTTATGTAAAACAACGACATGGCATACTGTAATGAGACAACTTTTCCTAAGAAGAATGGATAACGCCGGTCCCGTTTAGAAGATCAGATAGATAGATCATCAGATGCTGAAGTGCAGTTTAGAGTTGGGTGAACCCTTAAAAGACATATTTTTGGACATGGTCAAGGGGAGTCAAATACTTAGTGCGTAAATTATCTACTCTATAAAAAAATCTGTATATATTCCCATAAGTGTGTATTATAATTTGAAATAAAATTAATGTCCGAATTGTTTAGACTATGTTTTTTTTTAATAGCTAGGTACAGGTTGTATACATGATTACATTTTACAGTAAGACTGACTCTTCAGCACTAGCTGAAAAGATATACATTCAGATTTATAAACATTGTAACTCCCCCCCTTCCCCGGTCTAACAAATTATGGCCAATTTATTTACAAGTTATTTATCATTATTTTTTTTCCTCTCTGTCTTTTGTAAAATCGCTTATATCTCATCATATTTTAAATTAAGGGATCTTATGACACTCATAAATCGTGATTATTTAATACTCCATAATAATAACATTTCAGCATCAGATAGATACAATTATATATTTGTATCTACATTTCATTTTTCTAAAAAAAAAACTCTATTTAATTTCAGCTTATATACTTTTTTTATCTTAATGGTGAAATCCGTTATTAACTTCAATTAAAATTTCAATATGCTATCTTATTGTTATTGTAATTGTTCCATTATTATTGTTATTTGTCATTTTGTGTCAGTTACATCAATTTTATACATTCAATATTCCTTGGATCTAAAATGGTTTAGTCAGATAAATTCAAATTCTTTACACCTGCCTATTGTTGAAACCCAACCTCCAACTAAACGAATGGTATTACTTCCTTCACGTTTATATAGACTTTCGTTAATTTCTACAGTCTATAATTATATAGGACGTTACTATGGTTTCATTGAATGGAAATATCCCCATTCCATCCCCCTTTCGTATAAATAATATCCCACCTCATTGACGGAGTATAATAAATTGAAGTTCGAACACTGTAAACAATTATTGGCTTTATGGGACATCAAGCCCGCCTACCTTAACAGTAGCCTCATTAGGCGACGACCACCCCATACCTTGCCCACAGTTTTTTTAAATCAACTAGTGCTGGTCCTGAGTCAACGTCGAGGCATTACGACGACGCTAATGTATCTCTCTATTTCTGTTCTCAACTCTATGAATAATATTTGGCTAATTCTAACCATCCAGATCTTCGGAGGTACTCTACTACACTATAAAAGACAGCTCAGCCAAACTCGGGATTGGAACTTTCCGAAGGAATTAGTTGTGAAAGCAAGCAGTATATTACGGAAGATCATGAAGTGGGCTTTTAGCGAGGAGATATTTATTTACCAGTTCAAAACATCAGGGATCAAAATTGTATTATAGACCAGAAAACATACTCATTTTTGTTATTTTGAGTTTCATTTTTATTTGTTCTGCTTTTATAATAGACGTGGAAATAATAACATATAAATCACATCAAAATAATTTTTAAAATAAGAGAATTATATCTCATATTGTAGAAATACAACTTGTTTTTGCTACTCGACAGTTAATTTCTTAATTATTTCCTTATTTCCTACTGACATTTTTAGCCTATTCGAAATATTTTGTTATGTTATGACCTGGAGCAATTATTTATAATATATCAAAAAATTTTGAAATAGTAGTTATACTAAATGTGTAAATGTCAATATACGTGTTAGTGTATGTAGTATAAATAAAAAGTGTTTTGTGTCTTATGTTTACTACCCCTGTGGATGAATTTTTTCACACTATTTAATACAATTAATTTAAAAATTCTCTTTCTTTTTCCTAATAATTTTTCAATGAAAATTGTATTCATAGCCTTTCATTGTTCCAATACAAAAGTGTATAGTTGCAGTGCACATACAAACTCTATAAAGCTATTACACAAAGACAAATATAGTGGTAAGAAAAAGCACAAGATAAAACCATATTATGATATAAAGTGTTACTTTGATATGAAATTTAAGTTAATTAAATTCAACTTAATTAAATCGGTAAACATTTATTATAGTACGAAGATTATTGAACTGGTCGGATATTTTCTCAAGCTTTAAAAATATTCAATCCACTAAAGTATACTTTTATCAACCCTATCAAATCAATAATAAAACGTGAAAATTTGACATAACTCAACAAAAAATTATACTACAATAATTTTACAAATTAAATATCTAGAAAAATAAAATTTCTATATTGTCATCTTTTCTGCAGTTCATTATAAGATATTGCGTAACTTCTTTGTAATATAAGTTGACGAAATATTCCCTAATCATATTTATTTTATAATAAAGTCTTTAATATTTTATTGTACGAAAATAGTATGGTTACAAATACAATATAAGACACCCTCAGACCAAAACAAGAGATATGGGAACAACTGATTTAAAAAAAATAACATATTTTAAAACTACTTAAACTTATACTCTTAATTAATTTATCAAAAAATGTTAAAAACCTATTTTATAAAGAATAAGTTATCGTTCCTTTACAATTAAAATTATTTCTCGGTAAATTTTTAACTTTAAAATATCTCGATTTTGTGGTATAACCCACTGGAATTACAATTTTAAGTGCATCCTTAGTAAGTATTCAAGATAAGGTAGATTAGGAGACGTGACAGAACACTCTATATCACATCTTCTCAAATACATGGTTGGATGTCTATGTATATCTACAATGGATCTCCATGTAACTAAAACCCGATTTTTTCATCAATGTTTAATATTTGATTGATAGTATTTATAGTATGTTTATTGATGAATCCACAGGTGAACAGAACTACGATTGTTTGAATTATACTGTTTTGTAGAAGTTCTAATTTTTTGAGATTAACTGTGTTTGTTCTTAAAAATGCTTTACATGGTAAAATAAAACGTATACATAGTTTACTATACGTGAAATCAGTATTTGTCAATTAGATATAAGTGACCCAATATATTTTTGTGTATGGTTGTGTGATTTCTTTATAGCATATTGTATTTTATTGATGTATTATTGATACAGAGGTTTACTAATAATTCATTAATATTTTTATGTGTTATTAGTTTCATTTTCTTTGTACAATCGTTAATGAAAATTTACATTTTAACAACAATTTATATACTTGAATCTATATAAAATAAGTACTTTATGACATGGGAAAATAGTCAACTAATCACAAAGATACAATTATATAAAATGTGGTTTGAATCATTGATGTATTATACTTAATTGTACCTCCTTACTACTAAATCATTTTAAGCAAAACAAAATTACTGGATCCTAAGAATGTTTAATCAGATATTGTCCTTATGGCTTAATTTTTAAAAAAATGATTTAGACAACCTTCGTACCAACATGTTTACTTCTTACTTCATGAAAGTGCAAAGACAATATTAGTTATTGTGGGGAAGGGGTTGTAATATTACTGAGAAACTTATTATTGTATAGGAATCTTTTCCTAGTCATCGTTTCTCTTATCAGTAAAGTGATTTCTCTCTTCTCTCTATTATTCCCATTAGTTCAACTTTTGAATTAAGTATGAAGCATGTGACAGCAAAACTTTAAAGTAGACATTTTGAATGAAATAGATTTCCCGTGCTTCCACAGAATGAGAGCATCTGTTTAATCCTCAACAATAAATTATAGTATTCTAATTTGTCTATAGTACTTTTGTTTCAATTTAATATTTAATTATCGAAAGTAGATTACTTCTCTAAAAATAAAAGTATGGTGACTCTCCATTTTTTTTAAAATCTCAGTTGTTACTTATAATTAGTTTTGTTACCTGTAAATATAAAAACAATAGCTTAAATAAAATTTATGTTTTTTGTGTGGATCCAGCGTAGTTTCTATGAAGGTTTCTAAGATGAATGAATTTTGTAAATTTAATTGGCATATACTTAAGAAGGAGAATGAAGATTGCCATTGCTATATTATACTTACTATAAGCATTGTTGTTTTAATATTTTACTCCAAAACACGAGTTTACGTATTTGTTTTGTATGGTTTTAATTAAATCTTATGCAAATGCAATGTGCTAAATTAGTGTATAACAGGAAAATTGTTTAAACTTTAGGCAAAAGCTCCAAATTTTTCATCTTTTCTGTTTTCATCCTAACATCAACGCAACAAAATGCTATATTATTAATGCATCAAACTGACATATCATAAATATGTCAAACTATCAAATCGTCACCTTGTATTTTTGTCAATATAATCCAAATTTAAGTCGAGTTCCTTCAGTATTTTAGTCTGGGCGTAATTATTTTATTTTAAGACCTAAGTTACTGGCTACATGCAAAAGGATTTGTTTTCTATCATCTGTTATATTTCACACACAAATAAATATTATACCTTTTGTTCCATTTAACATTCATTGAGGTTTATTTTTATTTTTATTTAATTATAATATTCTTATTATAACAAAATGTAAAAACAAAGTACCACTTTATTAACAATGTATATATTACTTATATCGTTTACCGAATATTATATAATAATAATAGTGACATAATAATAATAATAGTGACATAATAATAATATTAGATAATTAATAGTACAACTTATTTTAACACACGAACTCCTATAAAACGGTTCATTGGAACGTTTTTCAATAAATCTAAAAAGTAGAACAACGATATAGAAATAAATAAATAAAAGAAATATGTTTTCACATAACTTTACTAATTTACCAAAAATATTACTTTTCTTTCAAATCAAAATTTGATTTAATTGTGTGTTATTAATAAACATTATTGTTAGATTTCTATATGAGTATGTGAGCGTAAGAGTGTGTTTGCGTGTGTTTAAGGTATTATTATGAAAGTTAAAAAATACTTTGTAATAATGAAAGGAGAGAATTATAGTCAACAACGTCATGGTAGATAGCATGAATATCATTATTATTATAATGTCACTGGGTTATAATAAAACAAATTATTAAATATATTAATATGACTTATCGTCAACAAAAGTCAATATTCTTTTCTTTTTAATGTCGCACTGTGCTACACGAAAAATAAACGAATATTGACTATTGTTGACGATAAGTCATATTTATAGGCCTATATTTAGTATTAATCAATAGTTGAAGTGGCGATAACAAATATATAAAATAATATTATATTTATAATTCATTGTTATATTTATATTACTATATAGTTTGGTTTTATAAATTAACCTAAAATATAAGTATGTTTTAATTTATCAAAATTATAGACCAAAACAAAAACCGGATAGATCGTATAGTGGTCTTAAGACGGTTAAAAAGTCGTTGTCTCCTAATTAAAATCTTTTGTAAATGTAAAATAAAAGTAGAATTACAAATACAAGCACAATCACAAAATAGACTTTGTTGTACTAACAGAATATGTACAAACAAGCAGAACTATACCAAATGAAGTCAGGATTATTAGGCAATCATACACTGAAAAAGCAGAGAACATTACTGAACACAAATTTTCATTATTACATCTCATATTTAGTGGCAGAATGAAAATAGAAATAGGCGGACCGTAACGAAGGTGTTAATTATTGCAGTTTTTATTCGCTGGTAACCAGATGAGAGTTCTTCAGTTCTCTGTTCCTCGTTAGATCGTCTTTTAAATAATTCTCAAACTATAAATTTAAGATTTTCATGACATTTGGCAATAACTATATCCTTTCCATCCGGATTTTATAGTGGTAATAAATGGTAATTATGGCAAGAGACGTATGTGGTGGTATGTTAAGAAAAAAAAATTGTAAGTCGTTGAACAGGGACAATTGATGCTACAACGAATCATAGTTGTTAAAATTCATATTTGTAATTTTTTTTAAATAATCAAATTTAAAGGTAGAAATATTGTAGTAGTCAGAAATATAATTTCTGAAAAACTAGACAAAACCTTTCTTCACATTCTGAGATTTCGATTATGTACTTTTTTCATATTAATTTTCTAGGTTCTTTTTATAGACTATTTTATTATTCTAGGAGTTTATCGATCAGTAATTAATTGTATTACATACTATGTTAATTATCAACATTTAATCAATTCCGACTGATATCTCCTCACATTAATTTTTCATTCAAACTAGCTGGGTATATTTATTACAGGAATTTAAAACCATACACCCCAACCTAGGCTATGACATATGCCGGTAAAATATGGTCAGTGAAAACGTGATTTTTTTTGGAGCTTCCAATACCAATGTTTTTCGTTATTTACTAGTATGTTCTGAATAAATATTCAGTTTAGGTGAGGGTTCAAAATTTTCTTAAGAAAACAGATGTAATAATTTATCTTTTAATGTGTGTTCTGTACAATAAAACGGAATGTAAAGTAATTTTAATAGTAATAATTTAAGGCATTTTTTCACGTAATATTGAGATTTATAATGTTTTCTTGTGTACGTAATCAGGTGCAGCTGTAAGTGAACTAGAATAGAAGGGCTTCTAGATATATAATATTGATTAGTAACGTCATATGTGTTAAAACAAATTTGAATAGTGGTAAGTAGTTTAACATATTTATTTAAAAGTCTTATCAATTTATTGGATAACAAGATATTTAAGGATGAAAGGCTGCAAGACGTACATCGAAAAATATTAGTTAAACCACTTTTAGTCCATCCTCCTGCTGGATGAAGAACTTTACATCTCACTCCCTTATACATTAAAACACCTTTCTATAAGATTATAATTTAAAGTTCATGATTTCAAATGTGTGGTTTTGTAGTCATAAAATCTACAAATCATTTAATAGACTGAAAGGTAAATAAGCTAAATATATAATCAAAAAATTCAAAACAACCCCCTTAAGGCATGGATACCATATATAGATATATGTATACCTTTCTTTTTAGAAAGGTAACAAAACACCGCCGTAGAAGGATTATCATATATAATACAATATAATAAAAATAATAATAAATTAACATATTTAACGTAGCTTTCATTACACAAGAAAATCTATGTAATTCTGTATTTATAAATTAAAAACAAATCACAATAAAAAGAAATTCAAAAAAGAAACAAAACAAAAATTTAATGATTGCTACAACTTTTAAAATGTATTAGATATAAATTAAAAATCAATAATTGTTCTAAATTAGAGTATTTGATATCAGATTTAAAAAGGTTAACTCAATACGTTACTTCCAGTCAATTAGAGGAAGACAGGATTTATTGGTTGAAACAAGAGATGATATTTATCTCCTCGGATCTCCAGTTGTATTTGTAAAAATGTATTATGAACTTAAATATAAACTCAATATAAATCTAAATACTCAAATTATTAGACTGTACCGCAAACATAATAAACATTTCAGATTATAACAGAATAAAAGTCAGTAGTCCATGCTTATAACAATAACAATAATGTATCCTAATCTTTTATCTTAGTAGCACTACTTTCAATATAGTCAGTTCACGATATTGTAATATCCTTTTTATCTCAAATATTGTGTAGCTTATCAAATTTTAGTGACCTAAAACATAACGTAGAACATTCAACATAAAAATTAGTCTATTAAAGTTGGTAATAAATGTTTCATTGAATAATGAAAATATTGAATGTTTAATTTTTTAGATTTCATCAACGTAAAATGTGGTTACCATTTGCAAAGGTAATACTAAAGTAACTTTGTTAAACAAATGATGGGTAAAATAAAAATATATTTTCACAATAAATTTATGAAATTGTAGACTTTATTGTGTTAGGTATAAATACCATATTATTAGAAAATTAATACATAATTAACACCACTAAATTCTTTACTTGTAGAAATAAAACACAATTATTTCTAGGTTACAAAAAAATTAATAACTTGAAATTTTATTTTATCAGTTACAATATAACATGAATTATTTTGAAAACTTTAGAAATAGTTTTATTATCTTCAATATCTATAAGTTCATTCAAATTCATACTCCAAACTCCCAAGGTAAAACTTCATTGTTCACACTTATGTCTGTATACATAAATTTATGTATAATATGTATAACAGGCCACGGCAATGAAAATCCACTGTCCTATTTTAAAACTTCAACAACATCTATTAAATTGCATACGTTTATTAATATCTAGGTGAGAAATTCGTGCTGGTTTGAGTAATAATATACTTTACTCAAATTAACTAATATTATCAAATAAATTATCGTAATTATTAAATTTTGAATTAACAAGTCCTTTTAAAAGCAATTAATTGTTTAAGTTTATAAATCTGTCGTCTATGGATGATGAAAGTTCAAGTTTTATTTATTTACATTACTGGTTATATATTATTATTATTTATATCATTTAAAGATTTAATTATGTATAGTTGATAATTACCAGTGACTATTTGGGTGTAGTTTACCAGTGTGATGACTTCTCTATATGACACAATACAAAATCTATTGGAACTCTAATTTAATCAGCTTGCTTCTTTCTTCAGGGATGATGTTCTGAATGACACTGATGTTCTGAATCGTTGATATTTTTGGGTGTCTTGTCTTGTTTGGTATTCGTTCCAAAACGACTATCCTCTCTCATTGGCTGATAGATTTCTGCTCCAATTTGTCTCTACCAAGAGGACGGCTCCTTCGGATTTTACACTTTCCTTGTATTTAATTAAACACTTGGAATTATTTGAGACTACCAAATTAGTTTAGATTTTTTATTTGACACGTTCTATAAATGGTTTGGTATCAGAATATTATTTGTATACGATTAAAATTTATTTCCATAGTAAAACGGTTTTCGTACAACATCTAATTGGTTGAACCACAATTTAGTTTTTGTCAAATTATCAAACTGAGAGTAACATATGATTAAACTATTCTTGATTATTTGACATGTGGATAATATTACCCTTTCATAGCTCTTTATGTATATTTTAATAAAGTTTTTTATTATTTTTAAATGTAAGAATTTATTTTTGTATCATTATTTTACAAACGGCAGTCTGCCTAGACTTACGTAGCTATTTTTGTAATTTGATTACCGTACTACCATTTCCAATCTGTTCTTCCACTTTACCAATTTTATCTTCTACAAAACAATATCTCAATGTGTTATGTTTATATTTGTAAAAGGAGTTTATGAATGTTCTAATGTGTGAATTGTAGTGATTTTTTTTTCCAATGGCAAAATATTTTGTCTAATAGTAATGTGTACAAAATATATTGACAACGTATTAGTATAATTTCTAAACTTACTATTTCTTTTGTTGTGCTAATAGTAAATTACATCAATATATAGTTACTAGGTTTGTTGGGATTATGTTATTTTTATACGTTACTTCCTATGAGTTTGTTAATCTAGAATAGTTTCAACAGGTAGGCCTACGTTTTAAGAGTAAGCTTCTATTTTAGTTAGCAAATGACATGGTGTGTTTATTTGTGTTTTATTATAATTTATTTTATGTAACAACTTGTAAGTACATTCTTATTAGGAAGGAATGTAAAAATGTACATAATTATAGTAAGGCAGTAAACATTAGTTGATTGTGCCATTACATATGCTACGAACAAATTTGTTTAGCATCTTCAACCCCTATGTAGTTCATAAACTTTTTTCTATATATTTATAAAGACATTATCAGATATTATATATAAGTCATTAAAGAATATATATAAGTCATTATAAAACAAGTACAGATTTATTTATTTCTTAATAAATTAAATTTGTTAACTGTTTTCATTTATATTTAGCTTGTAACGTATTTTTACACAAATTAAAGATATACTAAAGTTCATAGAACAAATTTAAAACTTTGATTGCTTCTGAAACTTCAATTAAAAGTTCCGTAAACTCTGATCTTTTAGATTACTTTCAACGGCTGAAAGAAAAAAACTATTCTTCAACAAACACTAAGAAAATATGAATAAGGAAGCGGTGTTTAAATACATATTGTAAATATTGGGCTTGATAAATAACTTAAAATAATTAGAAGTTATTATCTTGTTCAAGATTGTTATTATATTTGTTAGTTTGTTTTTATTTTAAATCTTAAGAAACAGATGATAAGGCGACTTGAAACCTCGTGTCTTAACAATGTGTCTACTATATTAATTATGCATAGATGTAATATAAATATTGATGATATACGATTTTAATGACGAGTTATTTTACTCCACTTCCTGGTATGTTAGCTCCAAATAGTAGTTTAGAAAATTAGTTTGAATTTGATTTCTATTATTGGTTTATAATTATTCATTCTGGTTTATTTATATTGTTATTACTCCTTAGTTTTAAAAGTAGTGAAAATAGTTTAATAAATAAAGTAAAACAACATGGAAAATCTATAAGCTAATTACTTTTATGTTATCAGCTAATTTCCATTTAAATATTTATTTTTACTTGATTTTAAAGAATGTTTCTTGTGTTTTAAAAAATTGCCTTCACTATTTGGTACATTTTAAAATATCCTCCATCTAGCATCTGTCGTAATGGATTTTCCTTCTTAAACAGTCACTCATATTGTATTAATATAAAAATAGGTAGCTACAAAAATTTTATAGAATTTTATATATTAAAATAAGTTTTATATATTAAATAAACGATTATTTTAAGACGAATCTGACATCATAAATTACAAATTAATGAAGACGTATTCTAAATGGCTGACTCAATTATTATTTTCATGTTGAATTTAAAACGAATTAAAATTATTAGTGTTTTATAGTTGACAACCATGTCCTTTACGTTATAAAATGTACACGGTAGACTCAAAATAATCGGTCTGAACTTCAATATATTGCAGAAAAAGAAAGATACATAAATTAACGTATTTTTGTGTTTCAATTGCTGTAATTTTTATGCAGAAGCATGCACACATATATATTTCTGGGTTGTGAGGTTCAAAGCTACGACTTTATGCTATGAATGAATGAACCTAGATTCAAAATATCCGGCCTGAACACCAATACATTGCAGACAAAGTAAAAATATAATATAAAAAATTACCGTATTGTTTGGTTTGAGGTAGTTGATTACAAATTGGACATACAAAATCAATGTTAAATTTTATATATCAGTAAATAATATCGACAATAGTATACTGAATAATATATTATAAATAAAACTTTCTTATTAATACTTCTATAAATTTATTGATTTTATATTTTATTAACCTTGCCGTCATCGTATGTTTTAGAAGGGGAAATGAGAGCCTGAAATACCCCTAGTTCTCTAGAGTGTAATAAAGTTATGGTCGTGAGGTAATAAGAGTTTATTAAGTTGAAGACTTGTTAGTAAAGATGGATAAGAAGAATCGAACTTAAGACTACACGAATTAAGTTGTAAACCCAGGTTACATGCCCGTACTCATTATAAATAAGGTGATCAATTGCTTTAATACATAGGAATATTGCAGTTTATAACAACTGTATATAACAATTCATTCGTACTGTAAATATGAAGGAGATATATGTAACAATATAATCTACAATTTATAGCAAGTTATTTACCATATTTATAAAATTGTTTTTACGTTCCTCTACAATTACATATTTATTACAAGAAATAGAGTTGATTTCAAGTTTAGTTTTAATCAAATTAAAGTCTTACTCTAAAGAGGTTATAGATTATTTTTCTTATAATATATATATAAGGCTTACTCTAGAAATAAACTACGTTCATCGTGACTATAATGCAAAAACACACATATGTCTTTGCCAGTTGTATAAGTCATGAAAATACTCTTACATAATTCATTACGCATTGCCAAGATTAAGGCAGCATATCAATAAACTAATTATGTCCATCTGCTAATGTCAGCCTATGTACAATAAGACAGCTTACGGGAATGTTGAGAGTATAGTTCCACGTAATGCTACCATAACGTAAGAGACAGGCCAATTCACAGGTGTGACAATCCTGGCTACAAACAATTCACTTGATTTTTTTAAATTTTGCGGAATGCAGTCTGTGAATCTGATGAAAACACTGATTACGCGTTCATGCTTTTCCCCTTTGATCACAACCAATAAGTCGGGAGAAGAGTTGGCGGTGCTTCAGTCGCAACAATAGCCTAAGTGTCAATCACAACTATGTATTATCTTGACCTACCCTAAACTATTAAATGATAAAGTTATAACTACACAAATTGATTTTTTTGCATAAATTAAAAATAAAATATCGACTTTACTGATCTCTGTTCAATTTATCGTGGCTTTATATTGTGAAAGTGAATAAAGGGAAATCGTTGAGAAACGTAAATAATAATTAATGATAGTTTTAAAAATATTGAAAGTAAATTACTACTTTACCGTAAGTACTAAGTTTCAGTTTTTTTATTGCGTAATATTTTATTATTAATATTTAGTTTATGTCAAAGTTAGCGTAATTATTTATATTTAATTTATTTACATTTCTCTATATTTAAAATTATGAAGAACAAAACGTTGTTTACAAGAATAATTAATTAAGATATTATTTAAAATATGTCGTGTAAGGAGAGGTAGCTAAAGGTATAGAAGTATTGCTCCACAACAATTTATTTAAAAAAACAATCATCAAATAAATACAAAATGGTAAGGTAAAGATTTATGAAGAAAAACATCAAGGTGTTTATGACTGATAATCGTGTACAAAGAATCTTGTATACAATAAAAATTTTAATAATTATTATTTGTGTAAATTTGTAATCAATGATTGTTAGTGAAACTGTTATTTAATATATATATATATATATATATATATATATATATATATATATATATATATATATATATATTCTTTATTTATCTGCATCGTTACCTATGTTATTTTAGATCAAATACTTCAATTTTGTTTCTTATTGGATGACTATATTTTGAACACTGAAAAAGTATATCCTAATGGTTCACAATTTACCATTATTAATTTTCACATGAGTGTAAAATGCAATAACGAGTTTTTTACCACATAATTAATGGCATATTTAATAAACTAAAAATAAAATGTGTAAATATTTAATTAAAATGTTCACCAGAAAATTACGCTATAAAAATAATGGTGAAATATGTCTTATAAAATTATAATAGTTATCTTTTTATTGTATAATTAAAAAATTTATAATAGTTAAAAAATGTAACTATTGTGAATTCTTTAAAAAAAACCTAACAATAATTACTATAGTTTTATAATTGTTATAAAAATAATAGTGAATAAGATAACTACTATGAGTTGTTAAAAAACTAATAATTTCAAAACAAAAATAGTTATCTTTTTCAACAGTATTTTTAAAGTTTATTTTTCTGTTGAATATGTTATTGAAATATTATTTATTTTGATAAATTACATGTTGGTTTTTATATGATTAATGTTTTAAAAAATTTTATCCCATATTATGTCTTCTAATTAATTGTGTGAATTAAACAAATAAAGTTAATTAACCGTTGAATATATATTTGAAAGACCGACATTTTATATTGAAGGAAGATATCAACATCTAGTTGTATTTTACTAAATGTACCATTTAACATGATGGGTCATTAGCTGGGGGTTACTATTTAAGATTATTGATTTGGCACCCAAAACCTCCATGTTTAGGGGGCAGGTAAAAATGTCTCGTTTGTAAATAAATAAATAAAAATAGATATATATTTTTTGGTTTTCAAGTTATTGAACCGATCGTAGACTTTTATGACATTAGTATATATATTGAAGTAGTTTGGAAAAATATATTCTCCAGAATGTACATATTATAATAAAATAAACAAACATAACTAGAGAAGGAATAAAAACTTCTCCTTTTTCAAACTTTAATGTTTACCATTTTTAGAAACCTCTTTTAACATTTTCGTAGACTGAAGAATTTTTATAAAATACAAAATATACTTTCACTGTAATCCTTAAATGAAACAACCCTTAACAAACACATCAATCATAAACTTTTCATAACACTAGTGGCGCGAAAATTTACCTGATATTAACCTTTAAAAAACACTACTTCTATTTTATTATTTATTACTTAAAGGTTGGTTCAAATTGCATCAAAACGTTATTTTACCAAACTTAGTTAAATCAATTAATTTAATTATTACAAACTTGAGAAGTAAAATATTTCATAATAAGGCTTTGTTAATTCCACCAAATTATCGACATGAATTGGATAAGTCGTTAGAAAACATTAGATTTTAAAATTTTTATCTACCGAATCAACATCATATGATTATATTTATTCAGATAGATTTATATTTTAAATATTAAAATTTTAGAAAATTATAAATATATTTTTAGTTATAGTACTCAATTGAAGAGAAATCTTTCTAAACATTCTCTAACATTCTTAAGAAAACAATATTTACTTGTGAAAATGTTAAAATTCATGAAAAATAAAACGGTATAATACTGTACGACAATTAGATATTATCATAAACTACGTTAACTAATTATATTTTTTCAAACTGGACTCATTATATATATATATATATATATATATATATATATATATATATATATATATATACTTGTTAGCAAGATTGAAACCGTCGGGACATTTGATACATCAGAAGTCCTGAAAAACTTTCATTTGTAAGAGAATATACGAAAGAAGCTATTAATCAGAGAACGTATTTAAGGAAAAGTCAACATGTTAAGAAATATTTCTTTATCATAGAGGAAAAACTACTGTATTAATATCTCTAATAAGTAAGATATTGGCTGAATACTTTTTTTATAATTAAATCCCTTCCAACTCCAAAATAATTATTGTACCTTATTTTGTTCTATGTTAAAATCAAATAAACTATAGTCATATAAATTTTAACTTACTTTTTTTTTAAACCTGGTATATATTGTATCTGTATTGAATTTTTCAAGAATAAATTTTACTATAAGTAACTCAACATTTATAATTCTAGATGTGTATTACATCTTGAAAGGTGAGATTGTTAAATAAATTTTGGAAAATGTTAAGCCATTACTACAAACAAATAATAAAGTGTTTTGAATTTGAAAAATTATTTATATTTTTTGAGGCATCGTTTACAATCTGTTATTCGTCACATTCAATGAGACAAAAGAACGGGGGAAATTTTAAAAGCCAAGCGAAAATATATTCAGCTAATAAAATATTCTCTACAATAATTCCACATTTATTGTAGCCCTCTACTGACTAAAAGGATTTAGTTAATATTTAAACAAAGCCGGGTATAGTGTTATCGTGTAGGGGTGGATGTAAAGCATTTTAGTTTGTTACAACTGAACTCTAACCCATACAGCTTAGCAATGTTTGCAGATAATTTCCTAATCCCTATAGTTTGTTCATACGCTATATCTCTCGACAATAATGGGCTTAAACTCACAAAGGTTCCTTTAAACTATTAAACTTAAAATCACCTGAAATTATCCTTACTCCATACAAATGAGCCATATATTCATAACCATGATGGTTCGTTTCATTGTATATTTATTTATAACATTTGCAATCTTTGATAAAATTTGAATTTAAAGTTATAATTAACTTTTCATCGTTGTAACTTCCTTGAATAAATATGTGATAACACTTGTTATTGTAGTTTTGTAATTACCTTATTGGGAACAATTCAATTGTGAATATAGCGAAATTAACGTCTTACCTCAAATGCAAATATGAATCACTAATCTCTTGGATATTGGTGAGGACTTAAATGGTCTTGTGACTGACAGCTTCTATAAAATGCATTTTCTACAAAATAATACCATTTTACTGACTGTGTGAAATTGTTGAATAATAATGGTTTTAATTCAAATTTAGGAAAATGATTTGTTTAATCAGAAGGGAAATCACTTATCGTTATTAATCACTATTTAGTCCATCATATCAAAAATAGGAATTATGAAAATTGTAATAACTCAATAAATCTCCGACCAAAATGTAAAGGGCAACCGTTTATAACTTTTGTGGTTGAATTTATTTGTTTGGGTGATTCTCTTGGGCAACAATGTGTACTTTTTCTCTAGTGCCATAGTCTTCAGTTCACAGTCCTCACATTTATCCAGAACCCACATTGAAAATGTCATATGTAAGGAGGACTTTCAATAAAAACGTAATTCTTTCAGTCCAGGTAATATGTTATAAAAACAATTGTAAATGACTATAACTAAAAATGTGTACTAGTTTTCCACAATTATTAGGGGAGAAATTCTGGTTATTAAGTAAATGGATTTCTTTGTTAAAATTTATTTCAAGAGACGAAATAAATTTATTATAATTTTTCTTTTATTCCTCTCGTTAATAAACAAACAGATTTTAATTTTTTAATGTATTATTATAAAGTTTAATAAATTTAGTCGACAACAATTATTGCATAAAGATGACAATATATTTTTTATTTATTTATAAAAATATCCATTTTCATAAATATAGTTGGCGAAATACAACTTCTTATTTACAACTAAAAGTATTATTATTACTTTACAATTACAAAACAAAATCTTTATTAAGTTACGTGAATTATAAATATTCTTTTATTGAAAAAAGTAAGCTAATTGATGTTTTTTTTTAAACTTCGTTATTCATTAGTATACACAATACATATCTCTTGTGTTAGGAGATTAATTTAAATTAACTTCGTTCTTATAACAAAGTACCACTTTGTATCATAACATTGTTTTTTTTTCTTTTTTCTCTGTGTGGTTACTGATCGTTACTATTGTCTTTGTGTAATAGTGTATACATGGCTAGCCTTTGTGTGAACACTGCGATAAAACTCTTTTGTGTTGAAAACAATGTAGGATTAAAAATACTAGTTTTATTACAAAGGAATGAATGTACAAAAGAGAGAGCTGGGAGAGAGCGAGAGTGAGCCAGAGTCAAAGAAATAGACACCCAAACATTTATAATATCTCAAATACATGTATACATGTATAATAAGAGGAAAAACTACCAAATCAGTATTTTAATGAAATCAATTATATTACCATACTTGTAATTTTTATTTATTTAAAATTGTTTTGACATACGTTTTATCTGAATAAAGAGACCCGGTCTACGTTTATATTGTTGCAATCGGGGACAGTAAAAAAAGGCAACCCATATGTTTTGAATAAAATATATACTACGTTAAAAAGATATATATATATATATATTTATTGTATTATATATATATATATATATATATATATATATATAATACAATAAATATTATAATATAATAAAAAGCATGGAATATATATATTAAAAAAATAAAAATGCTTGATCATGAAAATTGATTTTATATATGATTATAAAACAACATTTACTTCAATTTTTGATAGTTTAAAATTGTATCGGATATCTTGGTTCAGCCATGTTGAAATTACGTTTATTTTTGTAAATAGGGTCATGTGAAAAATATTTATACAATGCTTTTTTATTCTGGATTTAATGGTGGAATCAGAGTTTTTTTAATATTATTTCTTTAAAATGTTTTCAATTAATACAACTACAGGACATTTAAAACCATAATTTACAGATGGAGGAATGAGTTGGTTACTCACCTCTACGTCCTGACCTTGTTTCCCTTCATTACTTCCTATTAGGATATTCAAAAAGTAAAATGTTTTTAAGCAACCTGAAAACTATAAACTGGAATATGAACAGAAATGGACGCTATTACGGATCAAACCATTTATAAAGTAGTTGGCGATTTTTATAACCTACCAGGACTGTGCCATATAGGCCTGGAGCGACAATTTGAACATCTATGAAAATTACAAGTTAAAAACTAGAGCATGTCCGTATATAGCAAACTCATTTGTCTAAATGTAAATTCAGCTTTTAAATGTCCTATAGTTGTGTTGTTTATAACTTTTCAATGAAATGAGCTATTAAAACGGATCTAAGATGACGGATCTAAGTGTTATATTATAAACATATCAAAAACTACCTTTTTATGTTCAGCCGTTTTAGAGACTTTCGTATATATATCCAATACTTAATTAGCACTCCGTGTGTTTATTCAGAGTGTTCATATATATAAAGATTTGTCATAGGTAACCTTCTAGTAATTATAAACATTTATATGAAAATCAATTATTGGGTAAATCTGATTCAGAACTATGGAATGTATTGGCGCATCCAGTTTTAAATGCTATAACAAACGCATCACAAACCGTACTCCCTTCAGCAGACAAGTTATTATCATTTACATTTTAAAACATAAAAAAATGTACTATTGCAGTACCATACTGTGAAAAGAAGGTATGTGTCTGATGATAAATGTATTTTCTTTAATCGGTTTGACAAAATTAATATTTTTTCTACTAGTTACTTATTACTATGAATAATGTTATCCGTAATTTTGTTTTCGATAACAATGTTACATCATTGGAATTGTATCTAGATTTTGAGTTATTATAGAGATGTACTATTTATACTCTCAATTGCATTCATAATGGCAAGATATGATAATCTAGATAACAATGAGATATTTAATGTACTGAAATTAAATCATTTGCGATCAGAAATTTTATTGGGTTGTAACAAGAAAAAGATATACAACCTACGATGTTCACACTTAATCAACCGACTGACTGAAATATCTAACTGCCTTAGTATCTTTAATTTAAAGTTTATTTTGTAAATTTAGAGATGGAAAATTTCACTATCAGAATTGTATGACCGACGCTAAGTCATGATGTATCCCTGTATTCCATAATAGGATATACATTATAATATAAGTACGAGTATATTGTCTGAAGATGCGAACAAATTGTTATTTAAAATAAAAGACGAAAACATTTAATTTAACTCTAGTTTATATCGATTAAGAAAATATATATGAATATATTAGTGCAGGTTTAGATCGTTTATACTTTTTTAAGTCATAATACACGGACAACACTAAAAACAAACAACAGAAGTGATCCGTCAAATTAAATGTTTAAAAGTGACTCTTTTTCAATTATAATTATTATTTAAAATGTTTATTTACATAGTATGGGAAACATTAATTATTTTTTTCCTATTTTGTTTTCTTAAGAAAACCTATAGTAAGAAAATACTGCTATTAAAATATATGATTTATTATCGTCGATATTTGAATTATTCTTGAAACATTAAAAATATAATTTAACCTAATAAATGTATCAAATAAAATATTCTGTATTTAAGTAATCCAGCGTTCTTCAAGAACACTACGATAATAACAAACACTTAAACATACACAATAAATAAATATAAACCTAAACTAAAATCATTACTAGTAAAATTTAGTAAGAATTCCTTTAAATCAAATTGTAATGTTATATATATATATATATATATATATATATATATATATATATATATACGATCTTCCCAATAGTGTGAGGTTCCTACTTACTAAAACACCACCTTCCTTCCTGTTAGTATCCCTATCGCGTAGAACAAGGGTTCAGGAATGGTTTGCCATGTACCAAGCTTGTGGTTTTACATGGACGTGTCGATAAGATATGGTGAAAGAAAGCAGAACATTATGTAACAGCGCGAAGAGCAAGGCAAATCCGCATCTGGGACCAAATCCAGGTTGGGAAAACCTCACGACAGATCATGCAGGATCCCTGTTTGGAGTGTGGTGTTAGTCATGCCAAGTATTAGTTCCGTGCTAGGCAGTCGAGAGCACAGCACCCGCTGAAAGTTTTTCAACATGAATACAGAGATAAGATCTATATTGACCTGGTTCAAATATAGTCAAATCTTTATAGTTGGTAAAAATTGGTTTTTGCATTAGACATTTATTCCGCGATCTGCTGCGTTAGGAACGTCAATTAAAAGTGTGGTATAATTTTGATGTGCGAAATTAAACAAAATCTTTACCACCTGCAAAGGTACTCGACGTCATGAAATTGATTCACAAATTTTCTTTTCTTTTCTTATTAACAAATTCTAAGCAGATATTACATAATTACATAATAATGCAACGTAAATTCTAAGTGTTGATGCAGACTCACACCAGGTAATGTTATACACGATATTTGGTATTTTATATTTTCTGCTATACTCTGGGTTTGAGACCTCATGTTTTGTTGAGTCAATCCTAATTCTATACTTTCTAAATTATTAAAGTTAATTTTTAATTGGAACATATTGCGTTATTGCATAACTAATCAATCATGTAATAGTTTCTTCTTTAACCATGTTTGTGTCATGATATGTTCCCTCACAATCCATTGTCAATTAATTAAATAAAGTTGTTTAAGCTTATTAAAGCCAATTTTGCCAAATACAGAATAATGTAAGATTCTTATGTTTAACATGATGAATAAAACAATAAATCAAAGATGTTTAATTGGTACTTGATAGTAAGTTTTCATTCATATTCAACCAGATTTTCTTATAATTTGCAGCTATAAGCTGGTCAAAGTAATTTTCTAACAATAAGTACATATTTCAAATATCATGCATCCTATTTTGAGAGATTGTCTGCATAGCAATAGAAACAAGCCATAAGTCAATTTTTAGGATTACAACAAGAACTTTAGTTACAGTTAGCATATAAACTTTTGTTCAAGTGGTTTAACGTTCAACTAAAAAAAACCTCTGTTATAATTATTATATAATAAAGCCAATGTGAGCGTTCTACTTAAGTAACTACCATTATGTATTCAGGAGGTAAATCACAGTTACAATTTGTAATTTTGTAATATTTTAAATTTAATATTGGATTTAATTGTTACCATTTTCGGCCTTTTAAATTACAAATTGCCCTGGTTTGTATTTTAATAATAAATTTTCAAAATTAAATCATTGGCCAAAAATAAAAATTCTAATTTAACAAAATTAATTTTGATTACTAAACATTATTCTAAAAATATAAATAATTAATCAGCTGTTTAACTTAAATTTGAGAATTATTAAAACTATAGTGTTTACGCTGTATTTCGTTTTATTATTGTGTCATTGAAATTTATATAAATATATCCTTAAATTAAATTTGTTTATTATGTAACAAATACATTTACAGCTGCCTTGCTTGGTGAAACATCTTCGTTGTATTAGCAGACAGGTAAGTCCTCCTTTTAAATTCTTTTTTTTACATTTTAGGCATCACTTCTAAATTTTGCTTTATTTTATCTTCACTTCAGGTTGATTAAATTTAAAATAGTTGCATAGACAATCTTCAGGGTGTAACAGTAGTAATTATCGTTTTTATATTTAATAATGTTTATTACAGACAAGTTAGTCCCATAAAATACTTTTAAAGATATTAGTGCCAAATATTGTATATATGAATTACACTTTTATAATTGAATACAAAACACAATATAATCAAAATAATGCAAACTATATATAATATACTAACTATAACAATGGCTTTGCTCATACGTGATTTTATTACGAAACTGTACGAGGAAGAACATTGTCCATTTACTTAAGTCGCAATGATAGCTAGTTCTAGTTGCGATCAAGTTACATTTTAATATATCGATTAGTTAAAAACTATGATAACCGGAGGTTGATTGCCATTAGAAAAATAACACTTAGTAGCAAATTTGATATTGACGATAAAATTATTGAAAAACTAAATACCACCTTATGGATATAAAGTAAGGGTATCAAGTCTCAGTGCGTGCATGCGAGTCCAACTTGACCAGTGACGTTTAAGGCTAATCATGTGTCAGGTAGATGTGTCATGTGTCTGTCGCTATTTTGATATTTACGTCACTTTAAACAATTCCAGGAAAAACACATCGTCAAACCTGTCCTAGATGTCAACGTAATAGTTTGTCCTAAAGTATGTAATAGTTTCAACGAGTTAATTGTCACTCTTTTGTAAATGGAATTACTTCGTATTATCATCCCCCAAATATCCTAAATAAAATATACAAAGAAATTGGTGCTACTATAACATTTCTTTGTCGGTTACATCTACAAACACAGTATTTCTGAATAGCAAATAAATACCGCAGGGTTCTACCAACACACATTATAACATGTCCTGAAACGAGAATTATAAACTGAAAGTAATAAAATATCGTCGATAAATGGGCCAGCAGAGAGAGACAGAGAAAGAGTTACAACTTATCTGTCCAATGACTTGTGTATATATTTGTAGTTATAATTACTCGTGGCCCAGCTATCTGTACATTTTCATCGTTAAGGATAATATTAAGAAATGAAGTGTGAACACAAATGTGAAAGCTATTTTGTGGTAGCATATTTTCAAAAATTAATAATAGGAAAATAATATATTACTTTAACTTTAATAATTATAACACTACTAAAGATTTTTATTAAACTGTAGTTTTAATGAATGGAAATGTGTAATAATAAAATCAAATATTAGTTTTAGTTTGAGTGATTAATTCATTTGCTTGTTTTAATTATAAATATAAAATTATTTGAAAAAAAAAAAAAAAAAAAAAAAAAAAAAAAAAAAAAAAAAAAAAAAAAAAAAAAAAAAAAAAAAAAAAAAAACAACGGGACAGAATCTATTTTTTTAGACAAAAACCATTTCATAAATTTATATATTTTCACAAATTATTACTTATAACTATTTCATACTTGAAAGTTATCTACATAAGTATTATTCCTAATGAACGTAAGCGTTTATACAACCATAAATATAATTAAATTATAAACTTTTTCATTATTGGAAAAATTCGAACCATGCAATAAATTTTGAATACTTCAATACTTGGAATTAAACTATACTTACAATTAGAAGTGAAAGTAAGATTAAATTTGCTGTAAAATCCTAATACAATAGTTTATCTCTAAGTCTTAAGTTATAAGAGAATGAGATATACAATTCCAGAATTCCGAGAATTAGTATACATTAGTGCTGAGTGCCAAATACATTATTTGATACATTAGTGTACAAATATTTGTATTTATTCTACAAGATATTTCTGGAAAATATTTAGATTATCAGAGACAATATAAAAATTAGAGATTTATTTTGGTTTTAACTATTACTTGAAGGGGTTTTTTCATGTTTTTATTTCAAAATATTTATTTGTTATTCTTTTATATATTTCGAACAATCTCAAAATATTTTTTTAAAATTATAAAATAAAAATAATATTTTTAACAATTTCATCGACATTTTCATTTCGCAAAAATCCGCCAATCTCTCATAATTGGTATCAAAATTACCTGAATATCTAAAACCTTGTGCGATCTGTGCTTTAACATTTTTATAAAGTTAGATATTTTCCATGATAATATATGTAGTAGTATAAAATTGTAGATTTACCTGCCTAAATAGTCCACTTACTTCATATAAAAACAGCAAATTATGTCTCCTGGAATACCCGGTAGTTTTACAAAATAAACAAAAAAATACCAGTCTCCATTTCCGATATACAACAAGATTTCATTCATGATTTTAAAAATCATAAACCCATAAACTAGGTGTTTTCATGGATTGGATTTTGTGTAACCTAAAAATCAATTATAAACAACAAAATTATCTCACTAGTATCCTAGTTATGGTTAAATGTTGAATAACATTCCAAAAATGTATCAAAATAAAGGGTTATTCAAATTTAAATAGACACTTTTTATTTAACATAGTAAAATGGTTTTAATCAGCAGATAAAAAAAATAGTAGCATTACAAAGAGGACATTTCAAAATTATTGCACAGAGTTATAGAAGTTCCATATGAGCCCCACGGGTTACACGGTAGACATCAATTCGATAGTCAAGTTCTGACCAGACTCTGTTAAGGGTATCGACGTCAGCACTCTCTATAGCTCTTGTTATGCGCTGCCTTAATTCCTAGAGGCTCAATGGTAATGGGTGAATAAAACTTGATCTTTAACGTAACCCCACAGAAAGAAGTCTCGACTGCCATATACAGAAAGAGCTATAAGAGAGTGTTGACGTCGATACCCTTAACGTCTGGTACCCAGAACGTGACTATCGAATTGATGTTTGTAACCTGTGGGTGTTAATAGAACATCCATAACGCCAACAAAAAACCGTGAAATGTCCTCTTAGTAATGCTACTATTTATTATTTTTTTCTGTTGATTAAAACCATTTTACTATGTTAATTAAAAACAGTCTATAATATTTTTGAATCACCTTGTATAACCAGTAACAATAAGCAATCAATGGTACAGTAATGTCATGTAACGTTCTTAGGAAGATTGGAATAAAGTAAGGTTTGTGTTACTCATAAAATTCAAGAAATCTATAGTCAAAACCAATAGGCTCACTACAATAAATTGTTTCAAACCAAATTAATCAATTTTAAAATTGTTAGATAAAGACTGATCTCTATGTGATCCTCTCACTAACAGACATTATTCTTAACAAAACAATAAATTATTCACTCTTCCTAATACTATCAGAGTTACGCTGCCCGACAATATAACACTATTGCATTTTATATTTTTGATTGTTTTTGTTTCTTCGAATATTGACGAACAATGAATATCTTTTAATCAGTTCATTAATGATAGCCTACAACTCAGTGTTTTAAAAAATTATTCTTATTACGGAAAATCTTTACAGTATTACTTTATTATAGAGGTAAAAGTGTTATCCTTCCGCGTTTAAATTTTGTTCTTGTTGTTTAATGGCGAAAAACATTACTTTAAATGCGAAAATATCATAATCGCCTTATAATAAAAGGAAGAAAAAAATAACAAAATAAAGACCCCCTCTATTACACAAATAATAGCGTCATGGTCGAAAGTGACTAGGTGTTGGTCAAGGTACACAGAATAGGAAAGAATACGAGAGCAATCTAACCCAAGACTACAATTATAAAAAGATGTAGATACAGATAAAGTTCCTCGGGATTAACACTCCATTACTCACTATACGTAAGTTCCTGTTGGGTTTTATGTTTGGAATATTTCAAGGATTATATACTTGGCAGACACTTCCATCTAAAGAATTATAGCAAAACTAACTATATGTATGTATTTAAGAGAAATAATTATTTATTTAAGTAAATTTGAAAGGGTAGTTACTATCAAAATTAGTTGTATAAAATCTATTTTGAACACATAATTATGTTTAAAAATGTTAATCTATTATGTTATTTAGTGAACATAAGAATTAGAATAACACTGTTTATCACAATATCATCCTCCTAAATATCTGTGTACAGAAAAATAACGTAATATGTTTAATCGTTTAGAGTAAATTACATAATTATCTGACTCTTAAGGTATTTTTAGTTTTCTTGTTTTTATAATAGTTAAAAATCAATGATATTTGTTGCAGAAGTTACGATTTAAAACATTTAGTTCATTACAGTAACCATATTATCCTAATCATGTAAATTTAACTAACTAGATCAGTGAAAGACGACCTTTAAAAATATGTATATATTCTGCGATATTGGTTCAAAATGTGGAATTCATCAATTTTATTTTAAACGTATATTTATTGCATGATCTATTATTGTTTTATATATCCGAGTTTTGCCAATAGGTATTGATATATCAGTTAAAATTTTAATTTGAACTTTAGGAGGTTTGCATACATTAGATATATTCCATGGTAATATTAAATACACTAAATATTAATCTAAATATATACAATATATACAAAAGTGAGATTTAATGCAATAATTTCCACTAGATATAGTTGGAACGACCAAAACCGAGTATCTTATCACTACATCAAAGGTTTCATTGTTGTCCGGAATCTCTTTGTTCAGCCTAGGATCAACAACAAAGCACAGGATATTCAATAGCAGGCATTTATTCTGTATTATATATACATTTACGACATATACATACACGTAGTGTTACTCTCATGTTAAATGCATAAAGATGTTTCAGTAAATAACCTATAAATTAACATTTACAAGTATTAATCATAAAATTTGAAACATGCATTTATTTATTTATTGGTAAAAAAGATCTCTATATCCCCTCATCTAGAGACTATTGCAAAAAATAAAATATAAATGGCTTTTTTTACAGGAATTATTTGATTAATTTATTGAAATGAATACATCAGTATATCAGTATTTTGTCCGAGTTTAAACCTTCTTCAATAATAAAATAAAATCGCTTTGCCCGAGTCTTAAAAATAAATGTGTGTGCTATAATTACTGTGATCACTGTATAACGAGTCATAACAGCATTGTAAAGTATATACTTGTACTTAAATTTGAGAAAATATTTCACTTTTGTGTGGTTTTCTAAAATATTAATTTAAACATAAAATATATATTATTCAAACTAAAATATCATATATATATTAATAGTAATATAAAGTCCCGATTCAATGAACAGCAGATACAATTCAATAGTTACAAATATTTTACGTAAAATATGTTACATCCAGCCTAATCTAAACCCCTACAATTTAACCAATTGATATAATGATAACATTTATCACACAATTAAAGAATAAGAACAAAAATTAAAAGGCTATCTTTAGACCGCATAGAAATGCCAATATCAGTTATAAAAATCTAATATTATACATAAATAAAATTCTCTATTTAAAAAGTATCATATAACTACCTGAAATAAAATAAGCAGAAAGTACACAAATTGTAGCTCGTATTTGCCTTAAAATAAACAAGAACGTGTTATTAAACGTTGTATATTTTATTAATTGCAGTTTTAATTATATACTTGTAGGTAGTTGTTTCCAAGAAACAGTCAAGCTATGTGAATTCTACGTCGCTTTTTTGCATCTCTAACAGAAATCTTTACATTTATTACAAAGAGTTAGTTTGGTTGAATTATGATAGAAGACGGAACTCAACTAATGCCTGCAGTTGTTAACTACGCGAATAATGAATACAATATTTACTTCATATTCTATATGATATATGATCGTTGTTATTATTAAAGTCAGTTTAAATATTACGCTAATCTAACAATTTGTATGTGTGTATGTACATTCGTGTTTTGTGTAGGTAAGTGTCACAACTTATATATATGAAGGAATTAAATTACAATGCCTGCTAAAATTTAGCATAGAATATTCACATTTACCGAATCCAGGATTTACCTAATATTATCTTAAATTATTTTTCACAAACAGAGAGTTTTTAACTAAACTATCGAGTATCTAATAGTTTACTATGCATTTTTAATATTGTATAATTATTTTGAATATACAACCACTATTATTTATTTGTATGCATAAACAGTACAGGTTTGGCACACCTTGTAATACATAGACTTGGTATATATTACAGACGCTTAAAAGTTGAGAGTCTCAACAATGGAGTAGAAGGGGCTCTAATATTATCTCCGGTGTAAACTGACTGCTACATTATATATTTATATTTTGATTTGCAATACTAACTTATTTTTTACTTAACTACTACGCTTTAGTTGGTAATTCCACAGAAGTACTTCCCTTAAAATATTAATAATTTAAAATTAGACTTTGCATTGTAACGACTGATAGATCATTATTTTCAATCTTACGGATGAACAGAGATCTTTTGTATAGAGCGTAAGACTTTGTATACAGGTTTGTTAGGTCATTGCTTTTACATATACTAATGTTAAATTATATGCAAATTACACATGTCATTTATTCGTAAATACCGTTCCCTATTGTATGGCAACTTGGTCCTCGATTATTGTAGGTGACAAGGCTATATTCATGGTAGAAATATTTTGGTTGCTTTCCAGTATTAAATACACACATACATTAAACACTATTCTATGTGTTAAATGCATTATATAGGCCTAGTACAATATAATAATATACTATTATAAATTACAATGTGACTTTGAATTTTAACATGTATAGATGTTGTTCTTAATTATCTGTCTTTATTTAATGTGCATAATTTCCTTTTTTTCTGCTAGTTTTTTCAGAGGTTATGTTTGTCAGTCATTTTACGTAGAATTTGGTGTTTTTTTAAAACTAGTAATAGAATTTTTTATAAAAACTTATCTATTTAATATTAGTGCACGCATGTCTTGTAAGAGGAACCTCATGTCTTGTGCTTGATAACCTAAAATACAAATTTGATTTTTTACAACTTCTATAGAAATTTACATAATCTTATATTCAACACAATTTATATTAATGTGAATACCAAGCAGAAATACTGGACAACACTAGTAGTTGATAATCACTTTTGAAATATATATTGCAACTCAATCATGTTTTGTCGACAGCAGGACCTACTCATTTATCACCATACAAATTTTTATCTTTACTAAAATATAATAACATTAACTCCATCGAATAAACATATTTACCAGCTCTGTTGTGAATCATAAATATAATACATCTAATTTAAACAAGTTTTTCTCATTATTGATAAACAAATCCTTTTACATAGTGATGGGTAGTTATAAATGTATTTGAATATTTCTAATTAGTTATATTTTCTTATATAAATAAGTAGTCAATATCTCAATTTACAAGGAGAAGAACCCTGTCAACTATGTTTATATTTCTCTAACTGTATTTAACTTCCCAAAAACAAAAACTGTACGTAGAATTTGACATCGCATAAACTCTAAGTAAGGAATTCACATTCTAATGATATTCTAAAGTATTGTAAAAGAAAAAGATACGTTTCAAGTTGTTTAAATATATGTTACATCAATGAAATTAAAGTATTTTCGTTCACAAATAATGTTTTTTAATTTACTTACAAACCAAGTGTCATTGTAATAAAATAAATTTTAAAACATTTATCAACTATTTTCCTGTTGTTCTATAGACAGATGATATCTTTACTTCTACCTCAATTCATAAAAGTATCTAGAATTAATTTAAATCTAACAATATGATACCTAGAGGTATAAAAATTGTAAAGTTGACTTCTTATAAGGTTATTTAGGAAGGTATTGACTTCTTAGAAAGTTATTTAGGAAGGTATACTATATCACATTTCATAGCTTATAACATAGTCGGTAATCTTAATTATATGAGTTTACTGAACTTTAGGAGAACGTGTTATAATTACATATGTCCTAATGTGTTTCGCGTTTTGTGTTATAAACTCAAGAAACAACGTTCTTATACAATAACTGATACGTGACTCTGTGTGACATAACTTTCAGCAATGATGATGATGATATATATATATATATATATATATATATATATATATATATATATATATATATATATATCAAATGGATGTAACATCATAAAAAATTAAAAGATACATTCGAAAGGCACATCACTAACTTCGTTTTAATTCCTAACGCATAAGTTGCTATTACAATAGGTTTCAATTATACATTTTTAAGGTACAAATTTAAACAATACGTCTATTATATACTAAATACTGTGGTTTTTAAAAACAATAACCCAAAAGAATCTTCATTAACAATACAAAAACATTTTCAATTTTAAAAGGGCTTCTCTGTGTTTCCAATTAAAATGAAGGGTTATTTATTTAGAAAAAAAAAAATACACAATTTATTATCAAATATAAACAACTTAAAAAGAATAACTTATTCATCAAACCGATTTTTTATAACAGATTATGATACGATTATTACGATGTATAATTGAACTCGTGTCAGATAAATATTTAATATCCATATATTCAGGAAATTGATTAATAAATATTATATCAACAAACATAATTCAATATGTTCAACAGTCATCAGCAAATCAATCACTAATGTATAAAATTATATACTTTCTTATAATTTATACTAACGGGTGTTTCAAAAAGGAGGAAACCCGAAGTCGAAAAAGGTATAAGATACACATAGGTAATTTTTTTTCTCCCAACTATTAGTTGGCAAAACAGTATTCATTGTTGACTAGTCATGTGTTATTGTAATGCACTAGTCCTATTCCAGTAGCATTTTTATTTGTAAATTTGTGTATATTTTTAACTATGTCTTTTTCCAAGGATGAAGGTGTGTCTATTATTGAGAATTATTGTGCGTATATATTTTACAAACGAGTGCAAGACGAGTTCCAGCTACAATTTCCCAATTTTATAAGTACGAAATAAGCCAACAATATCGCGTCTGATTAATAAATTTCGTATAATAGCAGTGTATTTGATCGGAAGATCACAGGTCGAACATCACTGTTAACAGTGGAAGTTCTGGACGATGTGAACGTTTGAATTAGTCACCCAGCAAATCACTTAGCAATTTATCTCCGCAGCCTGGAATTTCACTATCTACCGCTTTTAGGGCTGCTAAAAAAAATCGAAACTGTGTGCTTACTGCGTCTTTCATGAATTGTCTACAGTATTGTCGTTGGATGCGTTCTCTTGTTAGTGACAAGGGTATTGAAATCTAGTATCGTGTTTTTTTTTAATGACGAGGCATGATTTCACTTGGATGGTCACATTACCAAAAAAAACTGCCGAATATGAAACAAGATTCGCTGAAAATCTTCACTAGTTGCATACTTCTAATGAAACGCTGAATATGTTACAGGAATTTTTTTATCATAGTGTGATATCAAATGGATCGTGGCCTAAAAGATCCCTACATCTTACTCCTGCAGACATTTTCCTTTGGGGTATTATAAAAAGTATGTTTTTTTTTTTTTTTTTCAAAAAAAATCCCAGTACAATTGACGATTTGAATTATAATGTTGAAAGTGAGATTACAAACACTATCAAAAGTGGCTGAAAATGTTGTGAAACGTGTATGAAACTGCAACGCAAACGGAGGAAGTCATTTTGAACATTTATTACAAGAGATTAATGGTAATTTGAATATTGTATAATTATATAATGATATATTATTTTTTAAAGTCATAAATTACCGTAACAAAAAAGGTTTGGGCTTTTTTCGAAACATTCTATATTAGGGAAGATGATTTATTGTATTGCAGATATAATTTCACTATAATAATTCAGTAGAGGAGAGATTCTGAAGTCATTAAAATATTTTTTATTAGAAAAAAAACACGAGGATAATACAAAAATAATAAAATAGGGGTATATCAGAACAATAGTTAGGAGAAGAATTACTCCATTAAAAAAAATCTATGTGTTAACAACTAATCAAGAAAGGAGTTTGGAAACATAATGCAAAAGAGATTGTAAAATGAAATTAATGGTATAGAAAACATTGTGGTTTTTTGGTTGGGAGCTCGGGTATATCTCACTGTTACTTTCTATTACTATTATGATCTCAAATATAAAAAAATAAAATAGTCCTATATTATAAAACATAATAAAAACAAATCACACTTCATGTAAATAAATATTCTGTACGTTTTTTTATTATTATGGAAAGTTACGGTTTGGAAATATCTGGAATTAATATAACGTTAACTAAGATTTTAAAATCGATATACAATACTGTGGATTATAATCATGTAAAGTGAAAATCCATTCACAGTACAATGAAAACATAATCCCAAATCTAAATATGAAACAGATTGCTACCTCAGTTTACAGCTAGTAGAGTGGATCTTCAATGTGCGCACTTTTCAAAATTTACAAAAATATTTGATTCTATAGTTAATCTGAGAGGTGTATAAGGATTGAGGCAGAGATCACCCTTAAAATAAATTTACCTAATTTATTACTTCTGATTTTTAGGTTATTTTAACACAATACTTGGAAGATGTCGAATATTTGTGGTAGTAATTAGTAGGTAAATAATTCAAAAACGAATACAATAATGATTTTAGAATTATTATCCATATAAATTCATTTTATATGGTAAATAATTAAATAAGTACACAAGTTTTGTTATATTCTATAACCCATAGGAATTTATAGATAAGTAAATATCACTTTACACACACAAAAACACACACTCACACACTCACTCACTCACACACACACACACACACACACACACACACACACACACACACACACACACACACACACACACACACACACACACACACACACACACACACACACACAATTTTTATGCCACTATTTTCAAGAGTAAAAATAAAATTTTTGTAATCACAAAGTATAATCACAAAGAATAAATAAATCATATTGTGGAAACATGTACAAGAATTAAATGAGCAAGGGGTTCATTAAAGTGAACATTTCTTAAATCAGTTTAACTATACTAATAAGTTAATTCTATTAAGCAGAGTTTTAATAGAACAAATTATTGTTATACCAGAAGTTAATACTATTATAATGACACAAAGAGTATTTTATTTGTCGTGTTTCCAAATATAAAGTGTGTTTTAAACAAAGGCCTAATTCACTTTTAAGCCGTCCTGTTAATATCCTGTTGATCTAGTTCCACATTCATGGTATTTAATTCTTAACGCAACTGGCTTATAGATAAAAATATGAGTACTTAAAATATATATTGCCTGTAAAGGTTAAATGTATATATCTCTATTCTAGTGTTCGAAATCATTTTTGTTAAACATATTACTGGCAAGTGATTGAGAATACTTGGCTTTAAATGTAAATAGTTCCAAACAACTTCCAAAATTACAGCTATGACATTTGGTTGCCGTACATAGAACATTCATTTTTATAAATGAAGATAAATATACCTAAAATATATATAAGAACGAAGGCGACATAAACGAACGTAACGTAATGTTATTTAATAAGAGTTGATAGTAAGAAGCAAGTTTTAATAACGAAAGGTTAAAATAAATGTTTCAATATGACTAGCATTATAATGAACGTCAAAACAATATAACGAATATTCATGATGTTGTATAATATTTCAACGGGTTGCGAGTGATAAAGATGACTAAACTAATAACAAGTGGTAGATGTCAGGGCCTGTGTAAAATTTGAGCTTTTATAAATAAATATTTAATAAATACTTAAAGAATCAAATTCTCTTTAATAATGAATATATAAATATTTTCTGTTCACAATAATTGTTGTTCCTCATACAATCCTTAATTTTAAGTATGAATTTCTAACTCGAGTGTATGTAGGAAAAGCGTTTGACAATTAATCATACTATTTGTGAGAATTTATGTACAAATTTCATTTTATCAATACACCATCTCACAAATCAAACCCAATATTTATTTGCATTGCATCTATTTTTGTTTTTGTTTTGTTTGTTATCAGAACTAAATAATAAAAATGTATTTTTATTATGTAGAGATAATAACAGCACATGATACATATTTCAGTAATTCTAGTCTTAATTTTACGTATATTATTTTGTATAGGTAAAAATATATTAACACGCAGTCAAAATTTTAATTAGACATAACGTACATTTATCTGTACTATATGTGTATATAATTTTTTATAATCGAATTCGGTTTAGCTGGAGATATGAACAAGGCAGCACAAACATTTTCTTCCATTTCTGTCAAATTGTCGACTGTATTTTTTAAAAAAATTTGCAGTGTCCAGTACTAATGTTTTCCAATTTGCTTTGCATGTGTGTAATGTTGGTTCAATATCTAGATGAATAGCTTCAAATTTTCGTCTTGCTTCAAAGTTATTATTAAATGTAATAATTATCCATTACTCTATGCTCTTTTGGAAAGACATCTATAAACAAACAAAAAGAGGTTGACTAATGATACATCTCTTTCATACAGTACAATTTACAAACTTTTCAACAATGTGCCATAACAATCAAACTATAATCTAATAGCCAAAAAACTGTGTTTATTTTAAACAACCACCATTTAGTTTACATGCAATATTGAACATTGTGAGTTATATTTTTATACATATCTGCAATATTTATGCACAATTTTAAATAAATCGGTCCAAAAACAACCGTTCTATAACAAGTCAAACTGTCATGAGACACGTGGTATATTGTTACACTACAGCCATTGCAAAATATAGAAATATTTTGCACTTTTCAGTTACATAGCAAGTATTTACGTTTTTTAAAATAACTTATTAAATTCAAAAAACACTAACAATTATTTGCAACATGATAATACACAAATGGTTTAATACAAATATTACATTATAAAATTAAATTATACCATTTTACCTTGTGGCCTTCAAATCTACAGTAAGTCCTCTTTGTAGCAACAGGTGTTTTGACAAGCCGAACATATTATTGAATATCATAATACCCAGTTCAGTCAAACATAATATAAAACGCACACGATACAAACAAGGACAAATATTTATCATTAAACGTTTGATTACATTATACTGTATGATTTGGGTTTTATGAAATAAAGATGCGACTTTCCAATTCCGAGTGGCTTGGTGAACTGGTAGTCTTGCAGGTAGATCGCGTTATTTGTTGGGATATTTGTGTAGTTTGGTGATTTTGTGTGGTATATACAATTTTTAGGCAAAGTTAAATTTGTCGTTAATTAATCCAGCTGAATTTTCTGCATAGAAAGAATGGTTGTGTATTCTTCTATTGCATAAGTGTTTTACTCTTGTTATTGCCTTCGTGCGTTATTTCCATGTTGGTTTCTATGTGTGATTGGTGGATAATAAGGGTTCAGCATTGGCAGATGTGGTTGAAAATAAAGAAGGATATATTCTCAAAAAGAGTTTTAAAATTCTTGCCAATTTGTCCAGTGTATATTTATCAGAATCACTACATGAAAACTTATTTATACGCTGCCTGAGTATGGGTAAAGCTAGTTACGAAGGCTTTGTTCAGGAAGTGGATAAGACTATTTGACGTCCTGTGTTCTATTTTATTACCTTCTTTGAGAGAGTTATTGCGTATTGCTGTTTTAGAGTTGTAACGTCTAATTTATCTACATTGCAGTTTAATTTTAACATTTCTAAAAAAGGTCGTCTGCCATATGCTGTGATATGGTTGTCAAGCTATGAAGACGACGTCACACGACTTTTAACCTTGCTCTCGACCTTCGCATTCACTTCAAGGACAGAGTCTAAAATTTTCAAAATTAAAAAAAAATATTGACGTCAATATAAATTCTTTTTTTTAAAATATAATCTGGATAAATAAATTCACTTTCGTAAAATAGTAAAATACATGTTCAAAACTAATCTTTATCTTTTCAGTTGGCCAAATTAGTTTTAGAAATTTAATTAATAAAATTGACATAGATTTTGTGTAATTCATAAGTCAAAGTTGTTAATCTTAATATACTTTATTTTAAAACTAAATTTTCTAACTTTAATATTTTAATGAATTGTTTCTTTGTCTTTTAAAATTCACTCAGTAACTATTTGTATGGGGGGGGTGATTCAAACATAATGTAAAACTTTCTTTTTGGGGCATATAATAATATAAAAATTTATTAATATTTTCAATTGTTAACTTTCATAAATTTCTGTTTAATAATTAGATAAGTCAAATTGCTAATCTGTGTTTAGAAGCTTTTGGTGTAAATGGTTGACTTAATGTTTTTTTTAGTTAAATAAATCGGAAGTCAATTGAAATTTCAATTCTTTTCTTTCAAACATGTTACCAACCTGGTTCCAAATATTAAAATTTTAAGGATCTCTTCCTCATTGAAATTCAAAAAACAAACTTTGGTAACAGAGTTGGTTTTGTGGGGGTACTAAAGTATTTCAATTTATGGGCTTGTTTTGAAGATTGAGTACTATTTGGTTTGTGTATTTCCTTCTACGTTTTTGGAGGATTAGAGTGGTAACCGATTCCTAGGACTATGTTTTTGATAATGTGTATTTTATTTGTGTTGTTGTCAGTTTAAATTAATTCACATACCTCTATGGATTAGATTGATGTATCAAGCTAATTTGTAAAAATGGGGATTATTTGATGAAGTTAGGATTATGTGGTTGAACAAAATGAGTTTCTTGTATAATTTGAAGCTTGAATTTACCGTTTATTTCGGTTATCGTAGATTATTATATAGAATACTGTTATTTTTTCTAAATTCAGTGGAATCATAGAGGGGAATGTATTTAATTGAAATATTTCTTTAACATTGATAATTGCTTGCTGGTTCAGTCAAGGAACGATAGTATGTCGTCTACATATCTGTGTGATAACATTATTATGTTTCTGTGGAATAAATTGATGGTAGTGAAGGTGTGTTTATTATTTATTTAATTCAGGAATGTTTTAGCAAATATTCGAGATGAACGAACCCGTGTCTATGCCGTTATGTTGGAATATGTGTCTCGCCTTGAATGATAAATCATTTTGCTCTAGACAGGTTCAGAGAAGTTAAGTTATTTGGTTTATTGATATAATGGTGAGTTTACTATTATTAGTGAGGTAATTGTCTATAATTGCGATGGTTTCAGCAATAAGAACATTTGTGAATCGATTAATTATGTGAAATGAAACTAAAGTACGGTTATTGTAAATAGGTTATTTTTATTTTAGAAATTAAATTTTTGGTCTTGGATAGGATGTGGTTGGGTTCGATTTCAATCATAATAATTATTTACATTATCTTCGTTAGTTTGGTATAATGGTGCGTTAATAAAGTTCACCAGTGGTATTGTGGGTATGTCAAGTTTATGTAATTAAGGAAGTGCTTAGATATAAAGAGGTATTGATAATATTAAAGGGATATTTCTTTATTTGTTTTAAAACGGTTTCACAGCTGTTGATTGCTTTATTGATTGATGTCTTTAAAAAAATTTTGGGGTGGGTCATTGTCGATTTCTGTAATATTGGTTTTCTTATGGATAAATAGTACATCCTCCTCTTATAGTATATTTTTTGCATTAGTACTAAATATTTTCCTTGGTCGGCTTTGGTGACAACGGCTTCATTATCAGATAGTTTTTTTCCTCGGTTTTATAGGATAAGACTTTCTTCACATTTAGGTGTTAAATGGCATATATTGGTATAATTTTCTTTAATTAATACAGAGCTTTTGCACTGATATTACAACGTGTGTTATTTTTACAATGTAAATACAGTATTCCCCCTTATATATTGGTCAGTGTTGGGCAAAAGTTATCCTTATTATTAAACCAGTTATGTTTAATTCTCTTATTGAGTAAACTGGTATTCTGGCCAGTAATGTCAATATTTGAAAGATTTGTAATTCTTGAAACGTATTTATGATTTGTAACAACAGGATCGTTAATGTGTTGATTCATGTCAATCAAGCCAAATACAATTTCATTTCTCATTATTACGTTTTTATTAAATATTGTTTTTTCCTCTAATAAAGATATGATTTAGCTATACTTATTCTGCATTATAGTTGTACTTAATATTGATATAGATGTAATTTGTAACAATAATATTCTTGAGGCATTCCTAATTGAAATGATGTGAAGTGTAATTTAATTTTAGTTTGCATTAACTCGAAGGGACTTTTTATTAGGTCTTAAAAAATCTAACCCTGACTAGCTCAACGGTGTTGACGGAATAAGCTACACCTACAACATGAAATACATTTTACAATATCGGGATCCAACCATTGAATTAATATTATAAAATGTATATTGTAGATGTTCTTACAATTGTTCCGAGATTACGTTGTGGTTTTACTTACGTATGGCTTGTTATAACCGTTTTGTTTTTGTAATGAGCTATACTTATATCGGTTCTGCTGATTACGAGAATGTTCTTAATACTACAGTGTTGGATGAAGGTATTGTTCAAAATTCATAATGCGAGTGTTAATTTGTTTAAATAGGCTAAAGTGATATTTATAAAAATAAAAATATAATCCAAAACGTTTTGACTAATAAATTATGAAGAAATCGTGAACTGAAGTGAGTAAAACTTGTTTTGTCATTTAAATATATTCAAAATTAAAAAGTACCAAAACAGAAAAAATAAATTAATAAGCGATGACCATAACCCCCCCCCCCCACACACACACACCACACGCACAATGTTAGTATAGTGTATTATTTAAACACAATTTAATAATTAAAACTATCGTAACATAATGTTAGTTTGGCGTAATATTGAAACAAAATTTAATAATTAAAAGTATCGTAACACAATGATAGTTGGCGTAATATTATTCACAATTTAATAAATTCAAGTATCTTAACACCTTGTAAGTTTAGCGTAATATTTCAACACAATTTATTAATTAAAAGTATCGTATTACAATGTTAGTTTGGCGTAATATACAAACACAATTTAGTAGTTAAAAGTATCGTATTACAATGTTAGTTTGGCGTAATATACAAACACAATTTAGTAATTAAAAGAATCGTATTACAATGTTAGTTTGGCTTAATATATAAACACAATTTAGTAATTAAAAGTACTAAATATTACATTGTTATTTTGGCGTAATATATAAACACAATTTAATAATTAAATTATCTACATCATATAGAATATGATTGTAAAAAGTGCATTGATTATTGCTGTAGTTAATAACTGCAGTCAGTAGTTTATTTCAGTTTTCTATCATAATTAAACCCACTATCTGTTACGTAAACGTAAACATATCTGTGAGAGACGTATCAAAAGCGACGCAAAATTCATATCGCTTGACTGTTTCTGGGGAACAACTACCTACAAGTAATTATCAACTATATAATTAAAACTGCAATTATAATTACTTTCCACTTTCTCATAATAAGACAATTAATTCATCTAATTGATTGTAACAAACATGAAGATTTCTATCAGAGATGCGTCAAAGACAATATAGAGGCTTCATCGTTTGACAATGGTTTTTGTTAAAAACAACTACCAACGAGTAAACAGAATGTGTTTTGCTGACAATTAAAGTCATTGATTTCATTCTTGCTTCTCAACGGTACAAGCAATGTGTGAAATAAACTGGAGTTTGATTAATGAGAGTAAGACAAACGAGCTATGGAAGTCGCAAAGGGTGATATTTGTCTGTATATGCAAACTTCTCGGTCATTATCACTTTATTGAAAAAAGGAGGAAAAAATAAAAACATAAAATAAACACCCCCAAACATCGATAACACTAATCCCGTCAAGGTTAGACAAGAACAAGAGTTGGTCAGTGAACAAATTTGGTGTAAAGGTAGATGAAAGAAGTGGATCTAACCCAAGAGTAAATGAAAAAGTGTAGTTACAACTATGGCCCTCTGGATTGACAAGATCGTACTTACTGTATATGAGCAATCTGAGAATGTGTTTGAATATAACAAACATTAACATCATAAAGACAAATATTTATTTAGATGACAAGTGAAGCCTAATAGGTCAATATTACGATAATTTATAGAAACGTTTACAAATGTGAATATTTCTCTCTGTGTGTAGGAATGAAGAAGCAGTAACCTTTTACACTTCTACAAAATAAACAAATACGACATAATTGACAAGTGAATATTATGGCCCATGATTATGGTTGTTCCGTATCATTGTTCTTGGGCGTATATAAAATAAGATCCAAAAATTGTATATCATCATTGACTCAAGCGTAATAAGTAACAGAATGACCATTTACTGAGTTTTCTTCAACATCGACTTGAATCTTGTATGTTTTAATCCAATCTTAAACGCATCGATTGGTAGTTCTTCACAAACCAGTGACCTAATTCTTATGGAGAAGAGGGGGAGAAAGAATCAATATTCGTCTGCTAGACTCTGTTGTTGTGTATTGCAAATTCTTTTTCAACTCAACTAGTTAGTTAAAATAAATAAATATTAGGAAGAAGTGCTAAGTTTGTTCTTGTTAAATTGGAAGATAATAGTGTTGTTTTACAAAATTGTTTCATTGAATGTAAAACAAATGCGATACAACACCTTATGCAAAATATTGCGTAGATCACGAAATACGTGACGTCATCAATCGCCATGATAGCGATCACTCATATAGCATTCACTCATTCTCCTTCACCCAAAAAAACTCGAATAACTCCATAATTCCTTTATTGCTAGACATATTTCTTTATCGAGTCATGGAAATGTTCTAAGATAGAACTAGTTTTGATTATATTGTAGTGTCTATTATTAGTTATTTTTCTGTTTGGAGTTTGCAGTGACTTTGAATTTATTGAAAGTAATAATTTTAAATCGTAAATACAAAATTTCTGGAGTTTATTAGAAATATAAAAATAAATTTTGAAAGTTCTCAAGCATATGTATGAAACAAGAGTGAGAAACAAGAGATTCAGATATAATTAATTTAGCTTCTCCAAGAAACTAGTATTGAAACAAAATTATATTCATTGATTTGTCACTGAGTTTTGGACTGGCGACTCGTGTAATTTCACACCGTTTCTAACATACAAATTACAAACATTCCAACTAAAATAGAAAATTTGCTAAAGTTAATGGTAAAATCCTATCTCTTATGAAATATAACTTTGCTCTATTAACTAGATAGGCTATTATTAATAAAAGATATAGTATCATACATTTTATGTCTAGTTGTTTGTCCATATGTTTTATTAGGTACCTCAGATAATCACAATAGTCACATTTTCTGCACATACGTAAGGAACATATTTCAAAAGATTCTGTAATTGATTACAAACACGCCTCTTATAGAAACATTAATATTTAAGAACTCGTGCTGAGAAGAACTAAAGTTGCAAATGGCATGACATTATAAACTTTTGATCTGTTTTAAAAAAAGTCACATTAATTGGAGACAGTTGAGTAAATGTTGTATTTTATGTGTACATGAAAAATTGAATTGGGTAATTAGAAAAAGTTCCACACAAAGAAAAGTAATCTGGTAACATTTAATTCTGTTTGTTGACAGAACGTAATAATTTAAAACAAAATTCTGGAAGAAATTGTTAAACCTCCCAGAATACAAGTACATTCATGTTGTAATTTATTTGGTTTCTCAGACATCTCTGTACTATAAAATGTTGCTAGACATATAGCAACTACACAAAAATCATACAAATAACAACAAATAAATACAGATTTAGTAAATGCTAAAGATATTGGAGTGATAATTATGTTGCTCTCACTGTTATCGTTACACTAGCTGTTGGACACGAGAAAGTGGTAGCATTTCTTTTTATTGATTATACAATAAATGTTTTTACGAAGTAAAAAAACACTGGTTTGGAAATTATGTTGATTTGGAATTTCACTTTTTATCGTCTAAAAAAACTTATAAAAAGTTGCATTTTAAGACCATCTTGCTGTGTTTTGTTATTTTGTGCCAAGTCATACAATTAGGGCCACCGATCAGACAAAATTTCAACTGCGGATTGTTTATCTATTTTCGTAGAGTTCATCTCCATATATTTGTCAAAATTTGTTTGTTGCTCTATTTGAGATAGCCTACAACTATTACTCGCTAATTTTTGATGTTTCTAGGATTTCCAGTATTAGTCTGGTTGTTTATAACTCATTTCTGGTCATTATTGCATGATTATTACGGGTTATTTCATGATCCGACGTACTTTTGAGGTATTCGTATTTCTTTTTCTTATAGTAGTCTTCGCTCGTAGTTTTCATGCACCAGAAAAAATATAACGCATTGTAAACAATCTACATCAAAATACAACATTTGTTTTATTTTAACATACGTCTAAAATATATATTCGTAACACAGTTTCAGGTACCTTGTATATAGGTATTTTGCATAAAAAACAAAAATCACTACAAAGAAAAGAAAAAGAAAAACATATTTTCAAAACTAAAATTATCTAGAACGCCTATTTTTATAGTGAATTTCATATCTAAGGATACAAAATAAAATAAATATTTAAAGAGTATAACCTTATGGATTCGAAAATAGAAAACACTATGAATTGAAATTCCTCGAGGCTATAATTTATGTTACAGATTTGCATACTATAGTTTCAAATAAATTTATTAACAAACAATAATCATGCGATCCCATTCTATAGACTCCATGCTACACCAATTGTTTCCGAGCCTCATGCGCAAATCAAAGTATCGTTAGCTTTTTGATACGAAACATAAAACAGGAGGATTGCCTTTTAAATCGAAGTCCCTCCCTAATAGGCCTAAGTTAAACTTTGGCTCAACAAGTTCTATATTTTTATGCCGTTGTATTATGTAAATCTTTCGGTGTATGTAATGTTTAGGTATGTTCCTATCAACTTTGCGATACAAACTTTGAATCACAAATTTTAGAAAACAAAAAGTAATTTATTACTTACTGTATATAATTACAAACATTAAAACAAACGACTCTCTTTATGTTTACACACATAAAATAAATTGATAGGAAACCAATTTTACAAGAACGGGGACTTTCCAATAACCGATTCCACGAGATTGGAAGCAAGCCTAACACCAAAGTACACTTTCATTAGGGAAATTCAAGGCAATTCGTGCAAAGCCTTCCACATTCACTGAGTAGGGATACGATGCTGTTTATATGCAAATACAGTTCGTTCATTTCTGAAAGTACTACACAAATTGTCTACTATTTTGTACATATATTTTAGATCCTTATTTCTTATTTATGTGACAATATTGGAAACACAATTTAATAAAAATAAATAAACTTGAACTCCAACTTACAATGTATAGTTTTGTTAAAATTCTGTAAATCTATTGTAACATCTGTTAACAATGTAAGTAGAACTATTATGTAATCGTTGTTTCAATACATACGTTTTACATTATTTATTTATGTCACAAACCAGAATATTGACAAATGATAGTAACATGTCCACAATAAATTTATTTTCATTTGAAAGTGTATTAAATAATTAATTAGAAACATGTGTTGAGTTTCTCCAGCATTTTCAACACTTGTTAGGTATTTGGAACCCAAAACGTAAACTATGAGGTCCAGGGTAGGCTACAAACAAATTAACAAAATTTACTGAATACAAGTAGAATTTCTAATAGCTATAACAAGAAGTGATTTTACCATATATTATGGTTGATGTCATGTGTAATTATTTTGGGTGATTATTATATTGAAGTCATTGTGTCATTTAATATAAAACATTTCATTACGTCTGTAACCTTACAGTGAAAGTAACTCAGTCATTGATTTGAGTATGAGTGATACAGCAAACGCTCCCTAGTTATACTTTTTAAACTAATTTTACGTGGCAAAAGACAGTATATTTGTAATATTATTTATTATCTACCACTATCGTAATACTAAAATTACTCGTGGTAAAGATTGTGAATGTTTGCTCGTAATTGTATATTGCATTCCTCAATCTCATTTAAAATAAATTTTTCTTTATGGACAAAGACCAATTAAACATTCTGCTCCTTTTTTGTTGCAATCTTCTTACGTATTTTTACTATCTCAATGTTGCAATCTCAATTTTACTATTCTGATAAGAATTACAAGATTTACAACAGCAAATATGGTTTGCAACAAATAATTTCATATACATATTGCAAATGTATTGGCAATTATTATTTTTTCAATTAATTAGATTGACTAGATACCTTTTACAGATAACAGTATTTTAAAATTTTACATTTATATCTCACTTTTTTACTGATTAAAAAACCATTTTTCATTGGTTGGTTCTTTGAATTATAAAGGTTTCACTATTAAGATACCATTCCATCATTTTACTACGCCTCTATTTCTGGTAAGTAAACATGGTTTATCATTAGTTTATATGTATGTATGTATATATATATATATATATATATATATATATATATATATATATATATATATATATATATGTCTAATCTTTAACTCAATATAAAATTTCAAAAATTACTTTATATCAATATTTAAGTTACACTAAATTACTTGTGTATTTATTTTCTCATACATACATAATATAATAGAGTAAATTATCTAAAGAGTCGAAAAATCAATGTTGAGATTTTTTCTCCTGTATCTATTTTTAGTCATAGGCTAAATGGTTTTTGGGAATGATGCTTGTCTGTTTATCTGGCATCTGTCGTGGTGTGTGTTCTACAATCTAAACGTTTAAAGATTTCAATCAAATTTTGTATTCGGGTATATTTTGTCCATATATCGGGACATTTTAATTTTATTAATAACTTACAATTTTGGAGTAGTTACCATAAGGAAAATTACGATTTTCTATAAATCAGCTCTAACTATTTTGATAATATTTTGCTTAAGTGTAGCCTCTAAGGACAACAAATTGTGCAACACAAATTGAAGACGACGTTACAATGACTAAGTCAACATAGTCAGAGTAACAAACCCTACCGATAGTGGACTGTAACTAACCAAATAAAAATATATTATAAAATACAAATAAAACAAGAACTGAAGAAAAAAATATAAAAAAGCTTATATAAATAACAAATATTGCCCCTAGAAAAAATATAATTATTCATAAAAATAAAAATAAATCAAGCAAAACCCATAATCATTCGCATAAATTATACATCATTAAGAAAAAAGAGGGAAACACACAATATTTATGAAACACACACACACACACACACACACACACACACACACACATATATATATATATATATATATATATCATAATTCTACAAACAAACAAAAATAAAAAAATAAACTAAACTAATATATAAATTAAATTCAAATAAATAAACAGATTTAAAAAATAAATAAAACATGAAACGATGAACTAAATGCTTAAACCTATTAAAATTAACGTAGAAAAATACATCCATATTATACTCATACATTCACGTAAATAAATAGAAATATGAAACATCATATAAATTAATAAATAGTGAAAATGACAGAACAAAATAAAATAGTCAAGAAAAATATAAAAATCACGCGCACACTCAAAACATATAAGAAAGAAAAATAAATAATTAAAATAAACTAATATTTATAACCAAATTAAAATAACAGACAAAAAAAACTAATATATAAATAAATTTGCTAAAAACTAACATAAATATAACACATGCATTTATACATATATACAACTAATCAGAAACCAACTAGTTCCTATAAATTTGTCCCAGCTCACTTTTTATGATTGTGTGTCTATTTTTATTTACGAAAAGCGTCTCCCAAGGACATTTACTAATGTTCTCAAATCCCTTACATTTTTCAAGAGCACAATAATGTCCAATCTAAAACCATTTAAGTGAGTCCAAACAATGTTAAGCTATCGCGTACTTCTATGGTTTGGCATAACGAACATGTGAAAAATGTTCCTTACCACTAGTGTGAATACATAGTATATATATATATATATATATATATATATATATATATATATGACCAATATATTTACGAAGGCAATTTTCACATTGTATCGCATGGATTCCAGACTTTTTACTCCTTAGAAGTTGCTTCTTCGATTACCCAAAAGACCAGACAACTTGTTATTGAAAACTATAACACTCTTCTTATCCAAATTCTTCCTAAAAATATACTGTACTTTATTTGAATCCATGCATATGTTATTTAACACATCCTTTACCATATCTACCTTTCTCGGAGTACTTCTCGATATTCTATCCCTTCGATACTTGACTTTTCTCACAATATCGTTCGCCATCATTGTTGAGTACCCATTGACTATTGCGACCTCATAAATGTATGCCATCTCCTTGTTGTAATTATCCTGTAAGAGCGTCATATTCAGGATACGATGTACGAGTATCATACTATTTAAAAGTGGCTCTGGTTTTGTACTGGTGGTTGATATGAATCGCTCGTAATGTAACGGGCAGTTGTGCGTTGCGTGTAAACATCGAAATCAACCATCTTGACAAGTGTGTCAAGAATATCAAACAAAAATTATTCTCAGTCTCTAAGGTGAAGTTAATTGTACTATAGACAGAATTTAAATGACTATATAAATCCTGGAGGTTTTCTTCTTGACCAACTACATCATCTACGTAGTAACGAACCCACACACTCGGGAAATACTTAACCTGTTTTTAGCCGTAGTCTCATAGTTGTACGTAAATATATTTTCCACAAAATACGACAGACAATTTCCCATATCCTTACCCTCGGTCTTCACATAATTTCCCTATCAGAATGAAAAGTGTTCTTTGTCGTACACAAGTTGCTTAAAGATATATATTCCTAAATTATCACATCAGTCAGCTGCAAATCTATTAAACAGATTATATAATTTTCATAAAATAAAATTGCTGAAATGCTCGGGTAGAGGTAAGAGACATCAAAAGTAACCAGATAAACATCGCCTGTATAGAATCATTTTAACGGTTGTAATAAACTGAATGGATTTTTTCACTGCAATAAATGGAAATAAGTTCAACTTATTGTAACTGTTACAGGCGTGAAACCAACCATTTAGATAGTAAATAAGTTGGAGAGTTAATAGCGGAACTAATTTATGAATGTTTGGCAAATAATGTAACCTCGGTAACACAGGGCTATAAAACACAAACTTATCTAAAAGATTGCTATCAACGAAAATGCTACAACTTTACAAAGTATCCTTGACATATTTAAAGGATTTTTATCGATACCAATATCTTTAATCATACAGGTCACATTCCGCTTATAATCATGTAGTTAATTATAACAATGGAATTACTCTTTAACAGCCTTCAACTAGAAAACATGTTTACTTTGTAAATTTTGAACAGTATTCATTTAACCTTTAGAGCTTTGATACTGGCGATTCCTTTCCTCTTCATCTAATTCACGTTTAGATCTGTACTAACACTACTCATAACGTCACTAGTAGCGAACCTGACGTTTGTGTCTTAACATCCACCGATAAAAACTCGGTCTCTCTATTCCTACTCGGCAGGCAATATTTTAATCCCTTATTCAACAGATCCATCTCAAGTATTGAAAGTTTGCTCACTCCAATTATGCATAAACACCTGATAATTACAATCAAATGCTGTACGAAATCATTACTGACTATTATGGTTCTTATATTACAAAAGTGTGACTTTAAAATTTGTTTCTAGGTTACGACTCTTCAAATGCTTATGGTTATTTACTAAATTTATACTACTCACTTTCCATCAAAAAAAAGTCAGATGTAGTCAAATCTCTAACTATTTTCAAACTTAACTCGTAAGCCATGAGCTCCAATTTATCTTATCTTGAATACAAAGTTTTCATTTCTAAATACAACCAGTTCTGTTTAGCATTCAGTACGATCCTTCAAGCAATCTGATTTAATATTGGAATATTTATTTTTATAAATGTTTAAAATGCATTAAATATCTTACATTTAACTATATACCAAGTATAATTTTTAATAATATTACATTTAGTTTTCAGTTTGTGCAACATATTAAGCTCCCTGGTCCTCCTTCCACATGTGTAGCTTATTTTATTTGATTAACTACTTATGTATTTAAAAACATAAACATGTTTTTAAACACTGTGTTCATTATACATTTTCAAATTTAAAATGAAAACTATCGTATTGAGATTTTTCTGATTATTAGTTTTGATTAACGGTGGGGGGAGGGGGTAAGTGGGGAAAAAGATTGTGTATGATCTTTCACCATTTATTTGTAACTTAAATTGATGTATTAAACTAACAATAATATATATAAATTTATTATAAATATATTATTTTACATTTTGAAAATATTTATGTAAATGATCAAAGATTTTCTAATGAATAAACTCTTCACTTCGTTTTTCATTTTTTGCACTAAAAAAAAAACTTTTACTACTATATTTCTTTGAGGATAATTACATAATATCCAGCTTTCGTGGAAAAAACATCACTTAACTCACTTTCTATCAAGAAACGAGGATATAAATAATTCATTTTATTTCAGTATAAAGAAAAAAAACTCATTAAAACGAGTTTGCCTTCACTTCAGTCTCTGTGTTTCAATCTTTGTGTAATTAGAAAGATGAAATAAATTTTAACTTTGTAATATTTGTTCTCTTCACAAACAGAGCTAATATTAATAATGTAGAAACAACATCTGTTAATGTACAGTACATATTTAGTCAAAGAACTTTTTACAAGAACTTGTTTTTAATGTACAAGTTTTTGCTGAAATACTTCAACATTTTTATTTTAATAATTTTGTGATTTTAAACTTATATAGAACTAGCTTCTAGGTTATTAGTCCCTTATTTTAAGCCTTATTTCATGTACAACTGAGAGCTATAACTAAACTTTTATTTTATAAAATGTTAGCTCAATGTAACATATAATGAGCTAATATTAAAGATCAACAATAAATATTTAACAGTATATTCTTTACTACGGAGATCAGAGAAGCTATATTTAATTTCTAATGGCTGAAAATGGCTGAATAGCCGAAACGGCCGTAGTGAGATAACTACAGACAAATTAGACTATTGTGACGGTAAGTCTTATAATATATTTAATTATTAATCAGTAGTCGGAATGGCGAAAACAAATATGTATTTAATTTCTCCAGGAAGTAAATTGTAGTGTAAAATAAAAGTAATAAACATTTTACTTAGTAGCACTAAGTTAGATATTTATATTCCGTACAAACACATTTTTGAACTTTTGAAGAAAACTTTATTACTATAATTCGCGAGATCATGCTCTGGTCACAAGAATGAGCTGTTATACAGAAATCAATGCTTATGATTTAATTCTTTATCCACGTGTTCCAAAAGTTCTCTACAACTTTTTTCGTGAAACTATTGACACAAGAGTTTTAACACCAATTAACAACTCTTTACATGTAAAAGTCTCACGTCAGCTTTGCTGTTACTAAAAACGTGTTTATGTTACTCTAACTTGCTGTGGTCTTGGTAACTCTAAATCTAACTAGTAAAGACAATCATAACTATTAACAATTAAATCCGTTTTTTTAGTTTTATCTATGTAGTGGAAGCTTTTGTGTTCATTAAAACAAATATTATACAGAGTGATTGGTAATCAGGGTGACAAATTTCTTTGGGTTGAATCGCAATTAAATTTGACCTACAGCCATTCTTTACAAACATACACCTAACTCTAAAAAAATTATTTTCTGAATATCTCAGTAAAATGTTTTTTAAAGTCTTAAAATGCCTTAACCTAATATTACCAACAATATCTTGTAGCAGAATTCTTTATTTTGTGGATATATTCATCTTTGAAGTAGGTATACATCTAGTCACTTTATATTTATCAGTGACTAATTGTCAGTAAATTACCAAGAATATCAGTGAACTTTATGAACAAGTTATTGTGGCTTACAAACATGATAACTGTTTCATTAATAATGAATACATTTTCCTAACAATTTCACAATAATTCCTCCTGATTCAAACACATATTTAAGAGGTAATTAAGTTTGTTTATGTTCTTTTATAGATCAAATAAGTCTTACTTTAACTAAAAAGAATGTAAGAATAGGACTGAAAACTTTTTAATGTAAAATAAAGTACTTTTAACAGACTGTTGAGTTTATTGTCTAGTCCGTAACAAACCAGTGTCACGTCCGTAACGTTTTATAATTTTTTTAATTGAAATATTACAGGATTTTAAGATTGAACACTAATGTTTCTAAGAAGGTATTTATCTTAAGATAAGCTGACAAAAATTTTATTCATAAATTTTCCAAGAAATGAACAGACTTTTTAACAATTGTAACAGTATGTCAGAAGACAAGTGCTTTTCAAGTCACGTCCGTAACTCCAACTTAGTTGAACTATACATCAAAACCAATAATATGATCATTTTCAAATTTAGTGCAAAAATAGTATAAAAAATTACCTACCAGTTGAGCTTTAACAATTTACAAAATAAAATTAACTTTTCTTTTTTTCCAAGTTGTAATGCATGTAACTGTCAAGTCCGTAACAAAAGAATGGCTGCTTAGTGGTTCATAAAAGAAAGTTCAAATAGCAAAATTGAACTACTATTAAATTATATTCAATTTTCTTTATAAATCGATGCTTTTTGACACAAATTTATGTTTTCTCAGCGACCAGTTAGTGTAATTGTAAATGCAATATCATTTTCTTGTTCTAATCGAAATTTCTAATAAGAAAGAGTCACTCCTTTAAAGGTTAAACAAAGTAAATGCCATCGCTTCCTGAGTCAACGTGTAAAGTTACTACCGTTTCTAAAAACAAAGAAATCATTGGACAAATGTTGTTTTGTACACCCTGTACACAAGGATGTAACAAACATATTAAACACTTCACCATTTTGTAACATTTCAGGATTTTCCACATAATCAATGTTTTATTTTAAGTGAGCTACTTTTGAGCGGTGGATATATATATACACAAAAACATATATATACATGGTATATATATATATATATATATATATATATATATATATATATATATATATATATAAAGAAATAGTGAGGTAAAAATTAGCCAAATTTTTATAATAATTTAACTTTATAAGTAAAGCTTAATAAAATAATATCAGAAGTAACTTCTCAAGGAATTTGGAATTAGGGAAAAATAATTTTATATAAAACAACTTCGTAGTTCAGATAACAGTCCATGTATTTGGTAAAATTGGCCGCTTTCTTTATATACACAAATCCCGTCTTATCTTATCACTCATTGTCCTACACTTTATGAAATTTCAAGATTCCAACACATACAACCATTGCCTACATGATTAACTACCTCTCAGCTTAGTACTTTCCGTCCAAGCTAGTTCAGTGCAGTTTACTACGCGGAGATGCTCTTCATTTATGTATTTTTTGATGGAAATCCTCATCCTGCCGAGAGAAGGTCTCAAGCTAGGTACCCTAATCGTCGGCTTCCAAGTACAGCTGTGTTCACATGATTGTATAAAAGTCTTGTGGAGAGATATACAGTTCAGAAACAACCTAAAGAGGTAGGATCTGTGTATAGTGTCCGATAGAGGAAGTGGTTTTCAATTCGGTTCAAAATTATCCAGAACTTAGTAGTAGGGAACTTGCCGGAGACGTAGTTTTAGACATTTTACAAAAAAAAAAAAAAAAAAAAAAAAAATGCATTTCATTTCACCCCATATGTTCAAGCACTAGAGCCTACTGATTGTTTTCACAGAGTTCAGTTTTGTCGTTGGTTGCTAAACAGAGATATGGAAGAGTATAATTTTTTAAGAAAAATACTATTGACTGACAAACCATCGTTTACCAGAGAAAGAATTATCAACAGTCATAATATGTATCAACAAGAGTATGAATCATTCTGGTGAACTTTATTTTAATGTTATTATTTGCTATATAATATAAGAAATTGAATCATAATTAAACCTTGTTTAACCAATATTTGTGTTACTACCAAATCATAAAACATTAATGAAACCCCTATAACTGATTTAAAAGTCTAATATTATAATTCATCATTTTATTGCCGACCGACATCGTCGAAATTTTAAATATTAATTTTACTACTGCAATATAATTCGTGATTCTGATATATAGCTAACAGGAAATAAATATTACAGTTAACAATGTACTTAGGTGTCGAGTACGAATAGCATAACATTTTATGTTTCAATACAGGGAATTATATTTAACTTATCATTTAAATTTATGTATTTCTAAGGGTTTAGTTTCAAACCATTTTAATGCGATCGTAAGTAAATAATGATTAGCAACGACTTAAATAATACGTCTACAAGAATTGCATAACCTATATTAAAACATAAATATTTAGTTTGACTTAAATATATATTTCGAACTATGCAAATTGTACAGTGAAATTAAATGTTAAGTACGAACTTAACTGATTAAATATCTAGAAATTGAAAAATTACCCTGCTTTCAACCAATTAATGGTTGTAATTTCATATCAAGTACTCTCACAGAGAAATTTTTTTTTATCTTGTTCTTAAGCTTGTGCTCATATTTTATAAAAATATTCACGTTGATTAAATTCTAGATTATAAGATGATCATTAGTTAAATTCGTGGGAGAAAAGAAATTCAGATGGGTTCAATTATATGCTCTGATATAGAATGGGATAAATCCATTTAAATTAATTTTACTTGACTCAATTGTTAAAATCAAAGGATGTGGTATTTTATATGTTTAAGAAGTTCTGATTTTAGTGTTGAGATTGAATAATAACTATCAACATAGTTAAGAAAAAAAAAAAACAATTTGATCAAATTTCTGTTCGAAACATATAAAAAACCAACGATAATCACTATTAATTACCGAGATTATACGATTTGAATTTATGAAACCAAAAACCGTTACTTGTCTGAATTGAAAAAAATGCGATTTAATGTTCCAGTATCAATAACTAAAATTACTAAAAATACCAAAGTTTCAATATAGCTTTTGCTTTGTCAAAAAGACGATACCATTGGACACAAGTATAATATATGTGAAAGTTATGCCATGATTCCATTTTATCGCTTATTTCAAAATTACGCCTTTACGAAAATACTGGTAAAATATTTCAAGTACCATCTTCTTTAAATAATAAGTACATTTCTGTAGATTCAGTGCAAAATTATACCTGATAGTTTGCCTATATTCAGTTCCATATGTAAGTAGATTGACAAAACAAGACAATACCGACCAAAAAGATTGGTAAAGTTAGATTATAAACACAAATAACAAGTACACAATAAACATAATTTGTAATTTGTAGGCATGGATTTAACATCTTATTATTCACTTTTATTTATTATATAAAACTTGTAAAATTCTTTTAACTAATAATCAAGAAAAAACAATAATTTTGACAACGGGAAAATATATCCATACATAGACATTTACTACTAAATTGTCATTCTTAGAAGCCCTATGGACACAAACTGATAATGTTAAAACAAGAGCTTATTGAAGTCAGCACTCAATTCCTGATTACGATAACGACTTTGTATATAGCATAAATTTAACTGAACAGAGTCAAAAGTCCGTCGCTCTTTGCATATGTACAGTACATTTTATCTAAAATAATGCTACATTTTGCCCAATACTTATTGCAAAAACTTAAATTCTATAAACAAGGAGCTCGATCGACATTTGTAACTGTTTCATCGTTTATAGTTTTGAGGTTTTATAATCAATATTTAATATTCAGGTTTAAAAATGACCAAATTATTGCAGGAAAAACAAGGGTAGTGAAAATTGTATATATGAAGATCGATTTAGAAAAAGTTAGTGTAAGTGAAATTGTAGACCCATATACTTTTTTGCCATGTAGTTACGTACAAATATTTGAATTATGTTGTATTAAATCTTTTTTTTAGGATAAAATTTATAATACAAATATTGAAAGTGGAGATTTAAGGGAATCAACACAACGCTTAAATTAATAATACTTGACCAATGTGTTTTTTCACTCATATTTTCTACAAAGATAAATCTAACTCATTATAAACAAACTTGTTTTGGTCAGATCAAGGCTTTCCTTTCAGTATAATTGATGATGTAAAATCACTTCTCTTTGTTCTAAAAGTACAAATTAACTTAATGGACCTTGAAAAAACTTTTCTAAATGAGATTTCGTCTGATTGTATTATGGCGAAGTATTATTCTCGACCCATTGCAACATAATGCTTTGATTCAATTCTGTTTGTTTAGAAAAACCTTCAGCATTTAGGTCCAGTAATTACTGTCTGGTAGGAGCTCAGCATCCATATAAGTCATTACACTTGTTTTGTTGGACAGAGACTTGAAAGGTCGTGCAAAGCACCATTGTCTCTAATGACTTACATTACTGTTTGTTCAATTTGAATCACTAATACCAAACACAATCTTACCACGAACAAAGTTGTATGAATTTTGTAGAAATTATATTAGGATGTAAAAGAAATATGAAATTGTGAAAATTGATAATTATTGTTATAATTTTAAATTATTTGTTAATTCATGTAAAGCTTGCATCATAAAAATTAATGAAATGTTTTGACTGAATTAACTAAATTGTAATGTGTGTTTATGTTTATAACAATACATGTGCTTTGAATGTAACATATGTCTTCGATTTAATAGAGTAGTTCTATTTATTAATATTTTTGTTAATGTTAATTGCTTCATGATGTATTCATCGGCAATTAAATAATTCTTCTTTCGTATTTCATGGTAACGATTACATAAAGAATGCTTTAATAAATTTATCGTTCTTCATCTCCATTTATCTCTCTTTAGTTTTTAATATGCTTTCTTCAATTGGTTCCTATTTCTCTTTTTTTACATTGCTTATTTTTAAATCTAGAAACGGAAGAGCTCTTATAGTCCTAATAACCTCAATAATTATAATTCCTCCAATATTGTAATATTATTTACTGCCTCAAAGTTTAACAAATCACCCAATGCATGATTAACTAATCAAATTGTTTTTATTATATGAGAAGAAAAGCGTCTCACTGATATTGAAGAAGTTTCATGAATAATTTCCAAAACATTTTCTCTACGACTGTCTGATTCTTTGTCTCACTTTTACAACATCTTATGTATTTCCTTTTCTTTGTGTGTGTCTTTTATAAACAAAACAAAATCAATGACAACAAGTTGTTAGTTAATGTTTCCCCTTCTGGGTCTTAGAGGAAAAGTGACTAAGAGGTCTAACGATATTGAGGACGTATCGATATTGAAAATATTGAGGACATTACAAATATTTATCCATTTTCAATTTCCTTTTCTATCTCTCCCACTACTTCTCTTCTCCCCTCCCCTCTATTTCTCTCCCTCACTTATCCATTCCCCTTTCCTTCTCTCCCTCCCTTCTATTTCTCTCTGTTTTTGTTATACTATTAGCCTATTTCCATATCTATAATAGTTTAAATAGAAGCTATATGCTACCAGACAGGAAAATAGTTGTAATTATAAGATTTCTATATGTCTTACTCATAAAAAAAAGTTTACATTAACGAAAGTAAATATAGAAATTTATAATATATCAGAATAGGTATTGATTGTTGTAGGAATTTCTGGTAAATAACGAAGTATATTAATTTGCACTAGGTTGAAACCGAATCATCAATACCAGAGTTTAGCGATTAACCTCGCTTTTTAAAATTTAATTACAATATCCGGTCTGTAAATTTAACAAGTAGGTCCAGTTCTTAATACTGTGTTTATTTCAGTTTAGCGAATTTGTGTTTTTGTGACTGTATTTCTTTTAGTATGTTTCTATTTTTCTTTGTTTTTATTTGATTTTTTGTTATTTTTTTATAAAAAAGTAATATAACTATACATACATAATTTACTCATTTATATCCATTTAAAAAAAATACACTACAAAAACAAATTATTATGTTTAAAAACTTTAATTTATCATAAAATTGATATTTATATTTCAAAGAATAATTTAATATAAAAATACAAAAAGACCTATCTTTTATAGACATGTACAGCTTACTTAAAGGTAAATTAATATTTTTGGAATCATCTTTCAGTTTTTCTTATTATTCGCTGACAAAATAAATATCTTTAGAATTAGAGCATAACTAATAAACTATGTAGCTGTATAAATAAAATAACTAAGAAAATAACTCATTTTTGTGATTTGGGGATGGAAACTAGATCAAAGATCTTTTCAAACAAAAATAGTTGTACAAATCTATTTGATAATTCCAACTACCTTAGGCTAGAGAGGTTGTCGTTTCTATGGCAACACTGATTTACAGAATGTTTATTGACTACACAGCTATGGCGTCATTAAATTCAAGCGCTGTGATTGCTATAAATAATTATATCATATAATGGAACGGAAATAGGCCGCCTTTAATAATTAAAGCTTTAGTAAATTACGTCATTTCAAGAGGAATGTATTATTAATTTCCGTTTCAGCTAACGTATAATGGCGAAAATGACTGAAATTGGAACAACGATTATTTTATGTAAATGTACATTGTGGATTAAAATAAAAGTAATGAAGAATACAGTTGTGAAGATGAATACCTGTCAAAAAGTTGCTTAAAACTCAACTTAAATTTAGCATTTGTTTCAAAAAATAAGAATAAAGTGAAATATGGCTTTATATACAATCTGGTATGGAATACATATCATTATCGGAACTAAAAATAGTATGGGGAATATAGAACAAATGGTTCTGTCAACATAAACTCAAGGTCTTTCGAGTTTATAATAAGCTGCATTCACCATATAGTTCTTGCAATACAATGTGGCTATTACTTACCACGTAATGTAATATAAAACGATTTTTTAATCACAGATCAAGAAATAACAATAAATAATACTACACTTGAAAACACACACACACTTGTATAGATCAGTAAGGAAAGTTAAATTCTGTAGGTAAAATTGTATCACTATTTTGTGATTTCGATTTACCATTCATGAGGATAACAATGTTAGTAACCATTATGTTGTAGCCATCACTGTGTATAAAAACCTTCAAAATCTGACTGATTTTAACAATATCCCTACAAATGGTGGCTGACTACTATTTAAAATTTACATTATTAGAATCGACAATTTTTATTTTTTATATCTTACGTCTTTCTTTAATTTCCATTGGAATAATGAAGATATGAATGATCTTTACAAATTATATGAGATTTTTTATTAGGTGTATGCTTGGCAAAAATCAGTATATTTTATATACTGATGCATTAATCAGTATATTTGTAATAATATTAGGTTTATTTCATATGAATAAAAATATAAAAACTTTTTGGGTTAGGAATTATGTTATTTTAAATTTGTGATTGTACCAATGTTCATTGTGCCACTTTGAATAATACTTATCGTATTCTTATTACCCCCATATCATAATTTTGGAACTGTACAATAACTGTTTTAAAATCAAATTAATGAAAATTTTTCCATTGATCCTACACCTTAGATAAAAAAACTTACTTTGGAGTTTCACAACAAATGGTACACAAGTTTGGCTGTATATACACAAATGTAATATACACAAATGTGGCTGTAATGTACACAAATAAATTTATTTGCCTTAAAATTAACATTGTTAATTAAAACAATGTTAAAGGAAATTATTATCAAACATAAAACATATTGACTAGATGTCTTTCTTGCAATAATAATGAAGCTAAAACTACCGACTGTAACCGTTCTCTAGTGGCACTTCAGTGTCAAACTTCACGCCTTTTTTTTATTAAAAAGTTGATATATTCTAAACTGTAAAAGCGTAGACCCTCGGAGCCTCAATGACAATTAATATTGCAAACGTCAGGGTCTGCACTGTTAGTTGGTTTTACGTATTGTGTTCCAAAAACTTTCCCTTCAGAAATTATGAAAAGATATTGAAATGTTACTTAGACAATAAACGAAATTTTTAAATTTCAAGTCCTATTTTGTCATACAACTGTATACATGTGTATTTTACACATTCATAAAATATCTATTATTTTAGTTAATTTTTTTTTTATAGAGTAAAGCTATATTCATCTGAATCTATAATTATGTTTTTATAATTAATAGGCTTTGGTAGTATAATTATCTACAGAGACTGTTATTTTCAAATTATATAGATTGCACGGATACTCTGTACTATGTATGGGAATGTAGACACACAAGGCGTACCTCCTATGACTCTGCATCAAACCCTGGCTTCCTGCTTCCCCAACATTTATATTGGCAGCAAAAGAGTTCCCTTCACGCAATCCCAACATTTCTATTCCCAGTAACAGTGTTTACACATCTATTACTAGGGTGGCCATTTGATATTGTGTTGTCCATAACTCTCATAAACACTCTTTCTGCTGTTCTGTTTTTACGTCATAGACAGCCTATTGCAGCCTCTATATACCTTAGTGTAGTACTACTATGTGTATGTTGTGAAAATACCTGATTCCAATGATATGTTTAAAGCAGTTTTGGTTGATTTCTGAAGTAATTTTTAAATAATGAATTTATTAAGTACCTAATTTCTTAATAAAAATGTAAAATATATTGTAATAATAAGATTTGCATAAATTTATTGAGATTACTAGATTTTTAGACAATTATTTTTTTTTTTAAATTAATAATATATAATGATTAAAAAATATTGACAGTTTGTATTTTTCGTTGTAATAAAAGTGTCTTTTAAATTATTAAATAATGTATATATTTACTCCTGTACAAACATCATTTATAGTGCTAGTTACAAATCTGTTAAACGCCGTAATAGCTATGACGTTGAAAGCCATCTATTATACAATCGTTGCCATGGAAACGAGAAGTGTAAACCAGCCTCAGGTACGTAGTTAATATCAGAAATAGGAATTTCGCCAATGATTTCTGGCAGTGCACAGACGTAGGGTAGGTTTATTGCAGTAGATAACTACTATATCACTCCTCCAATATTAGAGATAGAAGTATTTTCCACAAGGACCAACTTTTCCTTCTACAGAGAAAAATTGTGATTTGAAACATATTATTTTCGCTCTGCCTTCTCTATTGGTATTCATATCTTTAAGTTTCATTCGGAACCTACAATATATTATTAAAGCTTACACATTTAAACGTGAAGACCTAGTTTGTGGTTACAAAACTTTTGATACAACAGTGTATAATATATTGCTGCTGGCAATTTGTAGATGCGGATTATAATTTTAATGGATCGCTGTTTATAAAATTTAATAATTTTCTGAAAACATTTACAATTTTTAAAAGCAAAATTGATGACTTTTCTTACATAATTATGATGATATGAATCTACATAAAACAAATATGTCAAATAATTAAACAATTTCACAGAATAAGGGTTTAAAATTGATTTTTATGATGTTTTCTAGAACAACTACTATGGATGAATCCGATTTTATTTTATTTATTTTTTTTTTTTTTTTAGTCCCAAAATAAATTAAAGTATCATACAAACATTTTGCAAAAAGTTCTTAACGTTTATCTCTTTTATGACTACTTTACCTTTGGGAAAAACACATAGAAGAATAATAACTAGATTTATGTAATTATAAAACATTATATAACAATATTCCGGTAACTAACAACATTTCGTAAATATGAATAAATTATTTTTGTTGTACTAACCTCCTAATTTTTTTTCAATTATACTGTACTGCGTCCATATACATGCATCCATCATTCTTTTAAACACTCATGCCATGTTTTATTTCTGTTTTATCTACTACAAAATATTAATTAGTCATAATTTTGTTCATGACACATTTTTTATCCTTTTACGTCAACCATCGTCTGTAATTTAAAAAAGGTGAGCGCTTAATTCATTATAAACCAATCAGAAGATATATGTAAGCTTACGATTTATACTAACGAACAATAACTTTGTCTGTGACCATTTCTTGAAAGGAAAATTTTTCAAACCCTTGTATATGCCAACAAATTTATAAAAATGATTACATTAGACTAAAATATTAAGTTAGACTTACACATAGCAGTTATTAAGTGAACATTTCTATTGGCCCGTTGGATATTATTTTTTTATCTGGGTAAAAATGTGCAAATTCCAGTAACGGCAGATTGTTGTGTAAACGAAATCCCGTAGACATGATAGCGTGGAGAGAGAATGGGTGTTAATTTAGAGTATTTATTCAACAGAATCTACTAATCAATATCAATCCCTATGTAGTAGGCCTACAGTACTCATTGTTTATCTCCCTCACTCTCCCCCACCTATTGCCAATATTTTATTTTAATTACATTAAGATCGTTTACACCTGCTTTCTACACAAATACCAACAATCTATTCAAACACAACTTCTCTAAATTAACTGATGATTTGATGTAATTGTTTATTTAGAAAATAAGTTTCCAGTTAGAGTCATTATTCTGTAAAATAAACAAGAAGTTTCGTTGTACATAATCAATTAGGCCTATGTTTTCTACTCTATTAATTAAAAGTTTATTATTTTAAAACTATTTATATTTTACCAATTTTCAGCTCAAATTTGTTTACTTTTGTCGTGCATGACCATGTTGTAAGCTATTCCTAAGAAAGAATTTTCCTAGTTCATTGTAGGTCCATCAGCTTTAATGGTTTAACAAAAAGATATATTAGGACCAGTCTAGATCAGTGTGAAACATTTTACTTATAAAAGTTGATTAGGTCCATCAACTTAAAAGAAATAAATGAAAGAATTCAAGAAGCTAATGGGAAGAACTTGCGAGAAAATGAGAAAATATTTATTGAGGATATAACAAAATATGATGGTGAGAGATAATTTAAAAATATACTATATACCGGGTGAATAAAAAGTCAAGACCCCCCCCCCTCTAATATTTTTCTAAGTAAATGTACAGAGATATCCTTTTGGTGGTCGTGCAATCTTAGCAGGAAGTTTCATTTTATGATTTTGAAAATTTTGAGTGTCCCCCAAAAATGGGGGATTTTGGGGGCAACTCAAAATTTTTAAATGTAAACCCCCTTCAAGTGACACCTCATTTTGAAGTGTTTACAAAAACTTAAAGAATGGTGAAAACCAGAGTTCGCTATCTCTTCTCTATCAAAAATGGTAGCCCGTCAATAGTTATTGAAGTCTACACAAAATTTCATCCTGATAAAATTCAGCTTGTCCATGAGTTGAATGAAGATGATCCAGACCGTCGTCTTCAATTGAATAAACAATGGATGAGCAAAAATTAGAGTTTCTATTTCCTCACAAAATTGAAGACGACGGTCTGGATCATCTTCATTCAACTCATAGACAAGCTGAATTTTGTAAGGATGAAATTTTGTGTAGACTTCAATAACTTTTGACGGGCTACCATTTTTGATAGAGAAGAGATAGCGAACTCTGGTTTTCACCATTCTTTAAGTATTTGTAAGCACTTCAAAATGAAGTGTCACTTGAAGGGGGTTTACATTTAAAATTTTTTAGTTGCCCCCAAAATCCCCCATTTTTGGGGGACACACAAAATTTTCAAAATCATAAAATGAAACTTCCTGCTAAGATTGCACGACCACCAAAAGGATATCTCTGTATATTTACTTAGAAAAATATTAGAGGGGGGGGGGGTCTTGACTTTTTATTCACCCGGTATAACATATATGTAAGACAATTAATTGTTGTAAGACTTTGTGTACAGTATTATACATATTCATATCTATGGTATTTTATAAAGTTCATTTTTTTATTGGCTTATCAATGAACATAATAAGCTTGGTTCAAATATTCATAAATCAGATTTATTGACACTTATCCTCGTTTAATAATAATATTGATTTGGAATATAGAATACGTATACACATTTTTACACCCATCCTATGGTCTTCATCCCACACAATTTTTTATTTGTATAATATAATACTAGACCACGTTTCAAAAACTAAGTCATCATCACCAGTTGTCCAATGCACATAAACTATTCTGTTACTGAACTCAGAAGCACTTAGTTAAGGCCAGTGTATGCGACAATTATTGATGATGACTATTCTTTGAAGTTTTGCATCATCATACATACTTATATTGTAGTGTACAAATAAAGTTAATAAATATTGAGCTGGAAGTGTGAGACTTTTTTGAACACAACTCACACAAAATAATACATTTATTAACTGATACGCGTTTGAGTGACAATGTCGCCATCTTTTTAACACATGAGTTAAAATAATCAAACTATTATTTTACATAGGCCTAGTTTGATTCTTGTAGCTCAAGTACGAGTGACGATGTGACATTTTCGTTGAAACACGATTGAGTAGTTGTATTTGTATTTGTTTTTTGTTTGTATTTTTGACTAATTGTGTTCTAGTTTAATTTTTTTAAATGTATATTGTGAAACATTATCTTGTTTTTTTTTATTCATTTCGCAGTACTGTATTTTTATTTCGGATAACTACTTCAATTAATCTAAAATTAATCAATTCAGATAATACAAATAGTGAAGACGATAAACATTAAAATGCTTACATTAAATGTTTAACTGTATTTTTCTTTTTAGCAATTTAATTTCGTTTATATTTTGCTTTAAAATATAGTTCCTCTTATTCTTTAAGCGATATGTAAATAGTTGTTGTAATACTTGTGCAGACGCGTCTTTATGTTTATTAAGATAAAGAATATCAAAACGATGGCGTGACTTAAGTATATACAAATAATTTTATGTTAGGTCATGTAATCCTTTAAAGACCTAATATATAGATATTCTTAACAAATATTATCTATTTCCTATAATGTATCAAATTTATTTTGTATATATCAATATCAATATCACCAGCAACATCGTTTTTGAAGTAGATTTTTTATTACTTATATTGCAAAGAAAAGGCTTTACCAAACACCATGTCGTTATAGTTGCTAGACTACTGACCGATTGTGAACGGATTTATATTTTTGTAATTGAAGGTAACATAGTTGATATTGAACCAATTCTTTATTACATTGAAAACTTTGTGTATTACCTTGATTAACTTCTGTTTAATCATTATAATGTTTACATTTCATATGTTTATCTTTACTTTGTTATTTTTCATTAATAATTTGTTGAATACTTCATGTATAAACAAATGTTTTTTAATTAACTAGTTCTGAATGTACGCTACCTTAATTAACCTACACCGTATGTACGAATTACTGGGTACACAATTGTAATTATAAACCTTAAAAAAATATTCTCTAAACCACCAAAATATCAAACAAAAATTATAAATTTTGATGGAAATGTGAAAGGTCTGCATTTCGGAATTAGCTCTTCATTTATTTAATAAGATTAATTAAAATTTATACGAATATGATTCAAACAAAATACACGTTTTACTTTACATTACAGGTGCACAATAAGGACTTTAGAAAGACACACATATTGTATATGTCGTTGAGTGGGTTAAAACAGAATCAATACAATTGGGGAAAATACTATAAACTTATTTATTTTATGTTAACCTTCTTCAGGAATGTTACAAAGTTATAAAATCGAATAGCTATATTAATTTTAAAACATATGTTAAAAAATACTGTATTTTTGCAAATTTGTATTTCTACAGTGTATAATATAATTTATAAAAAAAAATAACATTTCTATTATTAACATATAATATATCTTGAAATTAAGTGTTTTTTTCGCATAACTTGTAAGGAAATGCGTTTAAAAACCATTCATAAAAACACATTTATAACTAGCATATTACAAATTAATACAGGTGATTAACTGTTATAAGTTATATATTATTTGTAAGTATACTAATTGTCACTTAATACCATAGCGTTCAACGTTTCGTAGTAAATAATTTTATCATAAAATAGTATTATGTAAATGAATAGTAAAGGTGTAAATGTGGTGGAGACAGCATTTTGCTTAATCACTTATATTTTGATATTTTTTATTGTTTGTTTCTGAACCAAATATATTTTCCGTTTTTGAAGAAACGTCAAATTAAATTGAATTGTATCAAGGTCGAATTGCAAAGCGGTTTTCTAAAGATAATAATATTATGATTTGGTTTGTTTTTTACTAAAACAATCTATTAAGTAATATTTTTGTTTTTTATATTTGAAAGGTTATTACCTAACTTTTTACTAACATAATAAAATCTTGTTATTTAATACGGTTCTCTGAGCTATATACTTTGTTATTAAATACTTTAGTATTTATTAAGTTGGTAAAACTGTATCTACACTTCGGACATACGTCGTATCAGCACATTCTAACCTTGGATACTTTCAATGAAGCTGTGGGTTATTTTTCACTTTTTATAATTTAGTTTTGAGGCAATAATTTTAGGAAATTGTACCTAATACGAACCACACGAATGTAGTGACTTTAATAACTACATTTGAGTAATAATTATAAACATTTTTAACACCAATGAAAAAAGTAATTTTAAAAGTAGATATTTTGCCTTTTCTAGGAATGGTAGTTTAAATTCCACTGTACTTTATACTTAACAAGTGGTAAATAAAACATTCTAGACGTTTTATGTTTTTAACGTTAATAGAAAAGAAACTTTTGGTGATGGCCTTTAAAATTAAAAATAAATGTTTTGTGTACCAAAAGTTGCAATACTTTTTTTTTAAATACATGTAATTAAAAATATATATCGTGAAATTTTATTAGAAAAACTACTTGTGTTTAATAAAAAAACTGAAAACTGATTTTGTGATCAATGTTATACTGTTGTTGCTGCAATATTTACAGTTTTCTATATTATGAAAATCCAATTAAGAATGTAATTTCTATTCTATTATTTCAAAAGTTTCTACTCTATTAAAATCCAAACATTAAAATCATTCATGAGAAAGAAAATTACTTTATTATATTGTAAATTAATATTGCGTCTTATTTTATATGGAAAATAGAACTTCTCTGACCTAACCACAGTCATTATGTCCTTTCTATTTATTTCCTATAAAAATGATTTAATGGTGTTGAAAGGATTATTATTAGTATTTACAACGGACATCCATTCATTCACACTCACATAAATGAAAACTTGTTATAAGTGGTTCTTAACTGATTTTATTAAGCATCTATATTCAATAGTTTATTTGACAATAACAAATTAACATGAATTTTTCACTTGGTTTTGAATAAAAATAATAAAAAGTCTGCTAATAGTATAAATTCCTTGTCAATTTTCCAATCTGAATCAATCCCCATCGGCCTGTCAATCAGTTCATCTAGCTATTTGATTATTACAAGATATGTCTCTACAGGGATAAGGAATGGAATATGATGTTCTCAAATGATATTTTTCTTTTATTTTGATTTATTCTGTTAAAATTCTATTTTCTTAGTTTTGTATTTTCAAGCAAGTTTTTGTGTGATTTGCTCAGGTTTTGTAACAATATTTTTCCAAAGAAGATAAAATATTTAAGGAAATATTGAAAGGAGTTTATTATTTATCGGGAAAATGTTTTACTTGGAACTTATTACATAAACCGACAACTTTAATAAAATTAAATGTACAAAAATTATTAAAGAAAGGTTTCCAGGTTTGTACTCACGGTAAATGTGTATCAACTACAAACCCATCACTGCAGTTAAATAATTTGTCAATTAAATTTTAAAACACTATGATATCAATATTAAATTCAGCAATAAAAACAAAAATATACAGAGATTTCATTTGTCTCTAAAAATGTTTAAACATTCTAGATATGTTCTTTTCTTCCAATATAAAAACATAATTACAGTATTTTCCTTCTTAAATTGGTAAATAGAGGTTAATGGTATTGCTAGGATAAGCCATTTTTTTAATGATGTGAATATCAATAACGTCTTAATCTGAAATATATAAATATGTTTATGGACACTTAAATATATGTATATAATATATATATATATATATATATATATATATATATATATATATATATATATATATATATATATATATAAATATATATATATATATACATATATATATATATATATATATATATATATATATATATATATATATATATATATATATATATTTCAATAACTCTTTTTCCTTAGGAAGTAAAACAATATTAAGTTAAGCCTAAGATAGACTTACATTTTTATCATCTCTTATAAACAATGAAAGAACACGTATTAATATAGTTTACTTGAGTAATTTTATTTTTACTTTAGTTTACCTAATTTTGAATGGTGTCTATTAATCTTAAAAATTAGTTCAATTCACAATGAATAAAAAAATAATGGAAATTGATTCTTGCGATAAGGATATTAAAAAATTACTAATTTCAGGAGAATTCCAAACTAAGTTATGTTCACTTCGCCAATTGTATCGTACGATTAGTCTGGATCAATGAGATAGGGGTTTCAGATTACGTCTGTGATTCGGTGAGTTATAGCAATGTGACAAGAAGAAGTAAAGTACAGTAATAAATCCTTAAAGATCTTGGAGACTGTGTAGTTATTGTATAAAATACTAGAAGCTTTAGATTGAATAACAAAAAAAAAAGTGATTTGAGTATAATTAAAATAACATAATATGTTTTGTTCTATCTATCTTACTTTAATCTGTTACTATGTTAGATAAAATAAGGTTGTGTTTTTTACCTTAAAATTTACCTTCTTCTGATAATATATGAACTGAAAAAACCCTCATTCCTACAATTAGTTTACACAGCTTTTTGGAATATTTTGTAATTATTATGTTAAATTGCAATCCCCAAATTGCTAAAATTTCCTAAATGGATTTTTAATGACTCTGGAATATTCATAGTTATTTATTTAAGTCTTTTAAAAAAACTAGAATGAATATGAGTTCAGACGTTATGCTACGAAATATTTATAAAAGAAAAAAATGAGAGTTATATCTCACCTAATATATACATAATTTCCAACATACCACAATTAATAATTGACAAATAGTTTTATTTTAAATATCGGGTTTATAAAGAACACTTGTGGGACGACTACGGTAAATATAATTCTCCCTAGCAGCAGAGAATGGAATTTCAGACTAATAATATATTTATTTTCTCTGCTACATAAAAACGTTCTCCTAGTAAACGATTAATTTTACTTCTTCTTTGTTCTTTTATGTCAACTTTTAAACAATTTTAAACCTTTTCCCATGCTGAAAGCTACATGAATAATGACTTACAGTTTATGGAAAGGTTAAAACAACGTATACTGTCAAATACAAGTTTTATATTTTTGTAATTTAAAACTTCTGATGAAACACATTATTAATTAGATTTTATGTGGCAAAACTTTAAAGGGTAAAACTTCAATTAATAGTATATATCAATATTTATAATCTTAAAAGGTCAGATTTTCTTCTTAAAATGTCTGTTAAGTTGCATTGACAATAATGTAACTAGCGAAACCATGGTCGGGAAATTTTATTAAATAGTTAGTTGTTTTAGTAATTATTGTGTTTTTATTTATTGTCATAATTTCTATAAAAACTTATTTATTAAAGGAAATTTTAATATAGACGTATTATTGTTTTATAAACTTACACAATATTCACAGTTATTCTACGACTGGTTAAGTTGTTAAACGAAGAAACAAGTATTGGAGAGGGGCTGGGCATATCATTTAGTATATTAACGCGCTCTGTCATTTACACGCTTTTTAATAAACTAGGGTTTACTAGTTTATGTTTGTTTCATGTGTATGTGTATTAACGCGCGATGGTTTTAGAACAAATTCGGACAAGCCTTTAACTAGTAAATATTACATATTATCATCATTTTTTTATTGGTAAGGTATTTACGAAATACTGTCTGACTATGCTATTAGGGCTTTTATATTTTATGTATTAGTTAGCGTCATTGCTATGTTTAAGCGGTCGATATATATGTATAATAAAATTTAAATCCTAAATGAATTCCTTGAGAAAAACAGTGCGATTTCATATACTATAAGTCTCTGTACAGTAATGTTAACCTATAAGAGAAAAAAACATGACGCCCTTGAGTAAGGTAGGGCCAGCTCCCGAGAATAACCGTGTAATTGTTGATAATACGTGAGAAAACCTGTTGGTCCTTCCAACTTAAATAAATCTAAAGAAATTGCAGTCAGTAAAGAAAATACGAAAATGATCTAATGGAAAGAAAGGAGAAAAAAGATCAAGAACAACCCGAACTGCGTCTACAGTCTCTAGGCTGCCTAAGCCTAGTCCTGTAAAAATACACATACATGCAGAAAACCAAAGAAGAAGAGTGAGGATTTTTATTATGAGAAACACATCTCATCTTATTTCAGCGTCCATAAAACCTGGCGCAAAGTTTAAGGATGTTGATGAAGTCCAAGAACTTAAGATGTACAATAAACTGAAATCAGAGATATAGGAAACACTTCTAAATATTGTTCCGGCTAAGTTATATAAATTTTCAGATCACAATCCGTATTATTCTTTTAACGAATTTTCTAAATGTGAATTTGTCATATGCTAACATTATCTAACAAATGTGGATCATTCATTTGTAATCATTTCTTATACTTATCATTATATTCACTTTGTTTATTCCTGTAAGAGTTCAACGACAATAAAATGTTTATATATTTATTTATACTGTATACGGGATACTGCCAATTCCAACTCCTCCTCCATTAATGTTTTGATTTAAATAAATAATAGCAAAACAAACTCTGATTTTGTGAATACTGTAATATATTGTTAGTTAATTTAAGGCCAATTTTTTCCGGTTTAGCTAAAATAATATAAAATGAATTTACCCTGGCTCAGTCAGTGCAATCGTTTGGTGTTTCACTTGAAGTCACGAATTTAATTTAAAATGAATTGTCATCTATGTATTATCATTTATTGAATAAACACTAATCAAAAACGTTCAAAACTAAACTTAAAACCACCAAACTACTGGTAGAGCAGATGACCAACAACAGGCAGACGTCACGACAAACCCAGTGTGGCCAGCCACTATAACAAATCTCGCTCTCCATATTACTTACAAAGTTGCTAAGACATTCCAGACTCCAACATCGCTCGTTTTTTGTTTTACACGGATGTGAATATTTGTTATTTAATTACGTCATGCTACATTTCCACTATTTCTATGTGTAAATGTTCTATCTAACTTTATAATGTACAAGTTTTAAACACACATTTCATTTGTCTCTGATAAATTAAGCATGATTAATAAAGAATCAAGAAAGTGTCGTTCTTGTGGATTGTATTTTGCAATTGTTTGTACATTTATTAAGACCCTTACTTCAACATTTTCGGCAAATTATTGTGAATTCTGGGATGGGAACTGCCATACTTCCCACCCCAAATGACTCATATGAGCGTCATAAACATATATGTCTAGATAATTATAAATTGTTGCAGAATCATTAATAATAAGAAATATGTCGTATTGGAAAAATGTAATGTCTGCATTTTGAATTACAACTAACAATACAAATACTTATTCTGATGCACAAAAAAATCACTTTTGAAAACATTTTCATAATTTTACAATATATCATGTAGAAAGATAAGTGAGATAAAAGAGATATAAAAATTCATTTACATTATAAGTTGTAATAGGTTTAGATAGAAAAATAACTGTCGTAGGTATGATAAAATATATTCGTAATCAGGTTTGTGGGGAGATTTCATGTCATTCTTCTGCTTAAGTCTTTTTTATGACTCAACAATTTAGTAAAATAAAAACCTTTAAATTTAATTTATAATTATATAATAATAATAATTTCTAAATATTTATGGACAATAGTTATGTTTTGAAGATTTTATATATGCCTAGAATGCTTACACATATTCCTTTAGATGCATGATAATTTTACTTCAAACAAATGTTACTTTTATCTCAATTACTTATACTTATTATGAATAATGTATTTTCTTTACCTTAACCAAGTTATGTCGTAAATTAGAATCGTTATGTATTTAATATGAAAAACAAAGTTCCTACGACATGAACTTTACTTGCCTGAAATTTATTAAAGTTTTGAATCAAACTTTCTTTTTATGAATAACAAAACTTTGAGATGAAAATTATCAACGAAAGTCTTTTAAATTAAGCAACTTAAATGTCTACATTGCTTAATAATTATAAACTTTTATGTTCCTATTCATCAATAATTAAATATATAATTTCAATGCCAATGTCAAATTTAATAATTATACATAAATCTCCATTTCGGAGAAAGAACTTAATTCCGTAGTTATTACAGTTGGGACTCTGGAATAGTTAATATCGCATTTCCTTCTTTTACTTTTTATAACATATATGACTTAAGGAATTGTCTAGGGCCTGATATCTTACATTATTATTCGTATCTCAGATGCGACGTAAGTGTAAGCGCATGCCAAGGACTGAGGTAGTTGTTAAACGACACTATACTGGAGAATTTACACGATTTTAATTTTGGAGAGTGCTAGAGTATGGAGCCGAATTACATTGTTTCTTCGCAAACTAGTAAAGGGAGAAAATGTCATATTCTTAAAATTAAATTTGAGTTTAAAATTAATCCAACGTCAGACGGTGTGAAGTTAATTGAATGGATAAAAAGAGGCTTTGAATGTTTGATGGACAAGATGAAAAAAGAAGGGCCTAGTGATAATCAATTGGGATTTACATTTAGAGGTGTTAACTTTTAAACAAGGGAACCGGTAAATGGCCTTTATCAAGCCGATCTAGTAGAATTGATTCCGTATTCTAAGGAAAACCAAAGCTACAAATATATACTGACTATGATAAATTGTCTGACGAAACTAGTGATTGGGTTACCACTGAAAACAAATTCAGCTCTGGACGTATCAATAGCGGTAGAACCTCTACTGAAAAAAACACTGGATGAATCATTTCCACACTGAGCAGGAGAAGGGGTTTTTAATACTCACGTGAACAAATTAATGTTAAAATACAATATAAATCATTACTCCTAATTCGTCAAGAAACGTTTATGGTGGAAAGAAGAACCCTACTTTGAAAAAACTAATGTGGGGTGGGTGCACAGCATGCAGTAGTTACGAGTGGTTTGAGTTGCTGAAAAGCATAGTAAGGACTTACAAAAATAACACTGTTCACAAAACTATGGGCATGACACCGGCTCAAGTGTTTAGAAGCATGAGAAAACGTTAGTAGAAAAAATAGCACGTAAAACTACAAAATCAGTTCAGCAATTTAAAGTAATATCTAGTTAGAAAAGTGCTTTGAAAAAAGAATAACAAAGTACTGGTGTGGTGGCAAGGGTTTGACAAGGAACACGATAGTTGGATTTATAAAACTAAGCTTGTTATTATTAAATGTTGAGCTTGACTTATGAGAAAAACTACACAGTATAACAAACACACAGAACACAATTCTCATAAAAAATAGGCCTAACTATCAGACGCGTTTCAACGACAAGGTCGTTCTCTTCAGTGATACACCAGCTACACCAACCAAACCAAACTATTGGCGTATTTTTTATGAGAATTGTGTTCTGTGTGTTTGTTATACTGAAAACTAAGCTTGTTTTTTAGATGTAGAGAAACAAGCTATAAGATTTTCCACAGTATTTAGACAAACGTTGAACAGCGTAATGCGTTTAAAAAACACAACGGATAAGCTACGTGCAACAAACTTTGACGTTGTTGCAGGAGCCGGATCGACAAACACAGTTCGATCTATTGTGTGCGGCCCGTCTAACAGCGGCAATACTAATGTGCTATTTAATCTGCTCTTCAAATCCTCCAGCAACCAAAGTACAAGTTTTTAGAGAGTATAATGGGAAATAACAAAGAAATTGGTTACAACACATTCACGGACAACGAAATTGTGATCCACACTAGTGAAATTGAGCCGAATTCGGAAATAACTTTTTACGACATAGCTTGCGAGAAACACGACAATATACGTAACTGTTTCACCTTGGAACGTCACAATAATATAAGAGTTTATATCAATACATTAACGGGAGGAGGAAGAATAGCTGCAAAAGTTGCTCAGAAAGCTTGGATTGAACACGAAATAAAAAGTTGTATGGAGTAAGAGATAATAAGAGTGAACATTTAAAGATGACAAAACTTTTTATAATAGATTGATTAACTTATCAAATGTACAATTTATAATAATGAAACCAATTTATTGACATATGGTTTTAAGTATTCTAATAACTTTAAACCTAATGTACCAAAATTGGAAAATATAGCTATATATTTAGAACTAGCTCTAGATACAAATACCACATCTTACACATTAGTTCAAATATAATTAAAGGTATATTGGCAAATATTAATAATTAAAAAATTTATAACAAGGAAATTAAAGTCATAAAAGACAAAAAGAAAAAATTGTAAAAAATAATGTAGTTGTAACTAAAGCTGATAAAGAGAATTCAATTGTGATTTTACCTCTAGATGATTACACAAACAAAGTACACGATTTTTTAGGTAGTTCTTCTTTTAGATTCTTAAAAAGTGACCCCACAAATAATAATTGTAAAGTTGATAGGTCTACAATATTTAATAAAGATTGTATTTTTAATAATTCTCGTAAGTATACTCTACCAATAATGAATCCGTTGGCACCTAGATTATATGGTCTACCAAAATTGCATAAGCCTAATATCCCATAAGACCAGTTGTCTCTTTTGTTCAATCTCCTTCGTACAATTTAGCGAAATTTATTAATGGTTTCTTAAAAACAGCCTTTAATTTTAATTCAAAATATGGAATAAAAACTGCTTTAGAGTTGGTAGATAATAATAAAGATGTGCAATATACCTTCTGATGCTAAAATTGTATTCTTTGATGTTGAGTTTAATTACTAGTATATCAGTGAAGGAATGTTTGGACAGTGTGGAATTATTGTTAAAATAGATCTAAGGTTGATCCCTGTGTTAGTATAGAATTATTAATGAATGTTATTTATGATTGTATGTTTGAAACAAAATTATTTTTAATTTCAAAACAATTTTTATAAACAGTCAGAGGGTTTGACTATTGGTTCACCTCTATCTGCTTTGTTAGCAGAGTTATTTATGGTCAATTTTAAAAACCAACTTTTCAACAGTAAGAATAGGTTTATGTGTAAAATTATTTATTGGTACAGAAAGTGGATGATGTTTTATGTTTGTTTAATTGATCAGACTGACAAATTTGAATGTTTTTCAATTAATAAGGCGATACAATTTACTATGGATATTAGTCAAAACAATCGCATTAGTTTTTAGACTTAAACATTAAAATATAAAATGGTAAGCATAATAATTTTAGCATTTAAAAAAACCTACATTTACAGATAATGTGATTCACGCTAATTCTGAACATCCGGTGAACCAGAAGTTAGCTGCGTTCCACAGTATGTTGCATTGCCTAATTCATATTCCTATGTTGAGTACTGATTATTTTATTGAACTAAATTGTATAAAACAAATAGCTAAGAATAATGGATATGATGACATATTATTTGACAATATTATAATAAAAAGTTTAAAAATTGTGCCAAAAAACATATTTTCCCCATTGAGTGTGTTTAAAAAGCAAAAAAAAGGCGAAAGTAAGGTTATGGGGGTCAAAATAGTTACAAATTAGGGACAATATTATTAAAGAGTAAATGTGTAGGATCAGCTTTTTATGTGGATAATAATTTAGGTAAATTGTTAATTAACAGTAAGGATAAAGTACCAAGAATGAGTAAAAGTGGACTTTAACTTTTACATTAACTAACATGTAAAATTTGTAATACTGTATATATATATATATATATATATATATATATATGTCAAACTGGCCTAAGTTTTAAAATTATATATTAGATGAACATGAGAGAAGTTGGAGGTTAGGCTATGATGACTCTAGTTTTGCCAACCATTTAAAAATGCATAGTGTTTCGAATTTTCATTCCAACATGATTTTTTAAATCTTACATGTATCTAATAAATCTAAAAAATTTTATTATTTAGAAAATCTACAAAGTAATAGGATAGTTAAGAATAAAAATGTGTTATTTTTAAATCAATAACTCGAATTTTAAAAAACTCCCCACTCTTCAAACCATTACTAGGTCATAGCCCTTCCCATTCCTCCCCCTCCTTTATTTAAGTTAACAAAGAGGGTTTTATCCAACTATTTTTTGGAAATTATGGACTGTACATTTCTTCTTTATTCATGTAAACTACCTTGATAACGGTGTAACAAGCGAAACAATCGTCGGTAAATTTTAAATAAAGTTGTTGTTTATACTAAAAAGTGTTTGTTTTAATTATTAATAAAATAGTCTCTAATTATATTATGTCTATTACCTAGTAGGTAATTTATAATAATATAATTATTAATATAATTAATATAATATACTACGTAATATTACGTAGTAGTGCTACGGGCCCCCCCCCCCAAATTCATCCAACATGGAACTTTAAAGAAATAAGTAAAGTCAATTATATATTTTCAATGGTATAATAAAAAAAGTAAATTACAAACTCATGAGAGTAATTTGAATAAGATAAATCTGTAATGAATTGTGTTAATGTTATTAAAATCTAAACAAAATAAGTGTCACTGTGCAATATCGGTTTTTGAGCAGAATGAATTTCGTTAAAAGTTAATTAAATTGTGATTGTGGACTTCAGATAGTCCTTTGTTGGTTAGTATAATGGATATTTCTTGGTTTCTTTTGATCCGAGTATACGCAAACAACCAAAGCTTTTAATTAAAACTACCAGAAATAAGAACCAATTAAATTAAGTATTTTCTCTTTGTTTTCTTAACTTTTTATAATTTATAAGAATAACTGAGAAATAGAAACCATCATACAAAGCAAAAAGAGTCTTGGATCAAAAATCACGGAATCCAAGCTGCGGCAAACAAACTCATTAGAGAGTATGGCTAAATAGTGTTCAGAATTAATTTTTTTTTTAACTCAATAACAGCCAAAATATGTGAATATTTGTTTTTCTGGGTAAAATGAGAAATTACATATTGCCGACCCTTTTCGCTTATTTCATACAGCATATATAAAAAAAACAACAATATTTTATATTTAATACAATTAGGCCTATTATTGATATATTTTTTTATTATTGATATAAATAATTTGCGTTTTTGATGTAAAGAAAAACAAATATTTCCATCATAACATGACTATGGCATTACGGCAGGTGAGGTACTATTTTTTACTTTTCATGCATTTAATTATAATATTGAAAAAATATTTTTGTATTTAAATTAAATATTGTGTAAACATTAGGACATATTTTCAGTAGTACATATTTAAATAGAAAACAAAAATATATAAAAATAAGTATAATATATAAATAAATATACATATATATATATATATATATATATATATATATATATATATATATGTATATATATATATACCGGTATATATATATATATATATATATATATAAGAATAAAAATGTTTTTAAAATGCATTGGGTAAATATGTAAACTTTCTGTATCAAATAAATTCAGATTTAATTATAAGGTCAAACAGAGATATATAAACGTATATTGATTACCAAACGCAGTTTTAACAAGGAAAAAAGTAATTAATCAACAAACTTGAATTGAGAGATTCTCTTTTTACAGTATAGTGTAATGTTTAAATTTTGACAAATATTATTAGTAATAACATTGGTATTTAATTTTATAAATTATGATTCAATAAAAAAATTGTTTTTATTATAATATCGATTATATTTTTTGTATATAAAAAAAAGGCAGAGATAAAACGATTTATAGATGAACAGGTTGTCCAAATGACAAACACTTTTACAAATAATAACGGATTTAATAAAATCAAAATGTGTATGTATTTTAAAACGCTGAGATTTAATTTAACACATGTTTGGTATTAATCAAAAATATTTCAATTGATCAATTCAAGTGAATTAAAATATATTCCGAAATTGAAAAGGTCAAGTTAGAAACTGACATATGTTGTTTACATAATTATTAGGGAAGCCAATAACTCGTCACGTTAAATAATACTGGCATACGTGAGAAAGTAAAAATAAACACACAACAGTTTGGAATTTGATCGGCAAAAGTGTTTACTGGACCAGAAAATGCAATATGTTTTATTTCAATATGTCAAAACAACTTTACAAACCATGTTTGATGGTACATATTTGCCTTATTGGATGTAATTTCAATATAGATATTCTTTATAATAGTATTACCCTTTTTGTAAAAAGGATTTTGATTAAAATTTGAAAATAAATTGTTAAAAGAAATATTATTTTTCACAAAAGTTAATGTTTGAAACCACTGAACAAGGAAAAATATACATCTATTATACAGAAACAATAAAGCTCTTAACTCTTTGTAACTAATCCCAATACTTAATAAATATGTTAATGAACACTTTGAGTAATCTTAAATTGCATTTTACACAGTTGAATAAAAAACTCAATTACTCCAAAAGTCATTTTACTTTTTTCAAAGTAAGTTTATTCTTCATTGCTATCATTTTTGTAAATGAATTTAAAAATAATATAATATAATTTATAATAACTTTAGTTGCTAATCATGTCCTTGGGTACGAACAGATATTAACCATTTATTTCTATCTGCATCTTGTTTCAACGTAATTACTGGTTAATCTGTTGTTTGTCTACGATCGTAATATATCCATATTAAATAGTTAAATATTCAGGATTAGAAAAATAGTAATGTCCAAGGTATAGAAAAATATTCATCAATGAGGACGAGTATTGTTTTTGGTTATAGTTTTAAGAGTCACTATCAATATTGGTTTTTATTAAATGACATACTTCAAGAATTATTGTTAGGTACTTTAGTTTAAATAAAATGTAAGTTGCAAATAACTTTCTTAAATTGAAACTTGTTTTTCCGGACATATTTGTACAAGTATATTTGTTTAAAAGTGTATATACAAGTAAGTTGATATAATAATATTATACATGGCGTATTAGAAAATGTAATGATTGTACAACATCTGCTCTATAGTTTACATTAAATGAAGTTCCACTAAGTACCTTACAATAATAGACATGATTTACAGTCAAGTCGTCGTACTTTTACAAAACGAAGACGGTGAAATAACTTTAATTTTCCATATAGTTTAGTCTGAATTCCTACAACCACTAATGATAACTATACAACCAGATAAAAATTCAGTTTTGTATATACATAAAGCGGTCGGCAATTTCGTAAACCTAATATTATTTTAAAACCAAAAAATGGGGGAAAATATGAGTCATGAAATTTATTTTGATAGACACTTACAAAACATTATTTCCCATGCTTTATTTTACGACAAAGTTAACACTTTTATAGTTCCATACCTTTCCTAGCAGTAATATTTATGTTTAACGTAATTATCGTTTCAAAACACAGTGATCATGGTTAGTTCTTAACGTTTTCAAAGAACACATAAAGTCGTCTAAAGTATGTAATAATAAATTACGTTTAAAGAGATCAATCCATTTGACACTAATCCAAATAATTTCTATCAAAATTCATGGATTGGCTCTTGTGGAAAGAAAAAGTAAATAACTTGCATTCCATGCTTTTTTAATGAAGGAAGAATTACCATATTTGAAAACCATTTCCGAAAATAATTCTTGTGAAATTCTCTTAGTTTCACTTTTGTGGGGCAAATCTGGAATTCGCTATCGCTTCAATGCCAAGAAATAATTACATCAGATTGACTTATAATGCTATGATGAGCAGCCAATGTAAATATTAATTTCCTTTGCAGACCTGTTTCTTTCTTATTTTTGATATTTATTATTTCCTTCTGAACTATCAATGAAATAGTTTATATGATGGCTTATAATTCTATATTTGTAAATGGTTTATATGAAATATGGAATAAACTTTAGTACTATTATTAATATTTAGAGAAACCAAAAGTAACTTCAAACACTTATTTAGTATATTTAATTTATTGACAGTTTTTTGAAAAATATTACCCCGAAATGTCTATCTGATAAGGAATAATAAGAAGTTGTGTTAGCACTGAGGTATTACTGATGACTTACTGAAAGTTTATTTCATTATCTTTAGCGTTATGATAAAAGTCTGTGGTGCAACTCTAGGGTTCCTCTAGAGCTTTTTTTTTTTGCAGAAAAAAAGCATTTAGAAGCTCATAGGCATTCCTGTATAGAGAGATTTTACAAATTGCTGATTATGACAATGCCTTCCTTGTACATTTATCGCAAGCTAATCCCTAAGAAGTAAAATATTTCCAAATTTGATAGTCACAGTTCAACCATGATTACAATACTACGAATGGATGTTATTTTGTCACCCCTTTTTCTTTAGGCTTTCAATGACTCATACTCATACTACCTGAAATATAAATTGTTCAACAAGCTTTCTGTATTCATAACACTGACTGAAAATAAATTTAAAGCCCTTGTAGCAAAATGGATTAAAGAGAAGGTATAGTTGGATTGAGTAGTTTTGGACTTTGATCAATCAGTGTGGTTTATTGTATTGACTTTTGCTAATTACATATTTGTTATATGTTTAAAAACAATAATTATATAAATAAATAATCTTAATCTTAGGTTTGCCTAAGATGATAACTAACTGATATAGCATTACAATAGTTAAATGTCAACCAACCTTGCCAACATAATAATAATGTGCCCTGCAATACCAATCAAAGTAGTATCAAGCTTATGACATTCGTCAAGTCATTATTTAATTACATAATAACTGTGTCGAAGCATTTGTTGTTTAAATCGCACTCACTATTTTATATATTTGACTTGACTGACGAAAGCATAATGAAAAGTAGATAACGTTATTCATCGCAGAGCGAATCTAACTCTCCCATTGTTACTATTTTATGTAAGAGGCAATGACAACTCAACAAAGCACTTGTGTATTGTTTCATTTGTAGGCCTGTACAAATATTAAAACAATCTATCAATATATTGGTCACAGTTAATTTGACTTTTATTCAAAGAGAAACAGTTACGGGACACCTTGGAATGTAATAACACTACATTTGACAACTACAATAAACGAGCGTGAAGAATAATTGTTATCAGTAATTGAATCAGTATGTGTTTATTTTCATCACCGCTGATCCAAAACTATTTACATTGTTTTTTGTTTGGTTTTTTTCATTAAATGTCCGATTTAATTACAATTCTAAATTCTCTAGCTCGAGTAATATAGGTGTTAAAGTTTAACTTGTGTTTCAGTCTTTCAATATATAATGAAAAAAATTATAACTAGCTTTAATTTCTTAAATTCTTATTGCATGGTTAAAAAGGTAATTTTTTTTATTTCTTCACTCTTAGAGACATATCAACTTCCAAAATTCAAAACACCATTCAAATTTTCACAAATTCATATTATGAGTCTAAAAGTACAGTGTGGGGAAATTAATTAAAATTACTAAATCAGATTAAACAATAAAGTGAAAGAAGTACTTGAAAGATATAATTTTGTAAAAACTACTTTTTCGTTCGAACAAACTGAAAGACCACATTCCCAGTAAAATATTCTATCATAAATGTCTTATAATAAAATAATCTCAATAATACTTCCTATCTCTTGGATTTAATATTGACTGATATCTGAAGACAGCCAAAGACTATATTTAATACACATTACATATTCATACCTAGTCTACATAGTAATGTACGAGCTTCGAGAGATCTGACATTAAACTATAATTTTCTGGTATGATGTTACTGTTTAATTCCTTCTGTTGGTAACAAATATTTTGACATTTTTATATTTGATTTTCCGAAATTCACATATCCCGAAAAAAAAATACCTCTTACAATTTGAAATTTAGCAAAACTAATATTCAATATATATATATATTGAATTTATATCAGTTTGACATAAAATTAATGTTCCAACTTCCTAGAAACAAAAGAAAAATTTACCATAAATAAAAAAAAAAAATTATATTATGTTTTACGTATTATGTTTTCAAACAATTAGTATAGCCAATGAAAGGGTTGTGCTTTTTTTACACATATCATTTTGACAACAATTTTTTATAAAAATAACTTCACTATTTAATATGGATTACTAATCCTCAATTAGAAAATGACCAAACTTTTATTTGTATTAATGAAGTTCCTAATTTTACTTCCTAAGTAATATAATGAATCTAAACTCACGGTATATTTTACTTTTATATAGCTATTGTTGTGTTTTTATATTATTATTGCAAGCTTTTATATGTGATTATTTATAGAGTAATATATTATCTATAAGAAATGTTAAATATCCATATTTGAGAATAGAAGTACATTGATTTAATACTTAACAAATATTTACATAAATTAACACTTGTAATAATTTACTTCGACAAGTGAAAAAGTAACTACAAAAAAACTTCTATTTTATTTTTTTTAAACTCATTTTGTGAAACGTTGACACTTCTACCGATAAATAATTAAATGTCAGCAACACATTTCATCTGTCAGGAGCAAAGATGAATCTAAGAGGGAAAATATAAGTGGTTTAAATGTATGAGACGAGTTCTATCAAAATAAAGAGAGACGGTAAAAGGGGTTAAGTCAATTAGCTGTGATGTAACTAACTAAAATGTACTCTCAAGAAAATCTAGTGAAATGTCGCATGTTAGAATTAAATTTAAAAAGGAATTTGTAAACCTAATTCATAAAAAAACTGATAAAATTACAGCAATGATTGATATTATGTGATGAAAATTATAGTTCTTTATTAAAATATAAAAATAATTTACTTTGGAAATCCAGTCCAAAATATGTTTTTAGAAAAGTTTTTCTCACTTCAATCACTCATTTCTTACTGGAAAGGAATGATTGATAAACAGTTTTGAAAATTATCTGAATTTACCACAAAACCATTTTTTCCTCTCGTCATTTTTCCATTTTTTTAAATTTATTAAATTTTTTTTTTTTTTTGGTGGGGTTCAAATTCTTGAAAAGGAAGAAATTACCAACTATTTTAATACGAAATAGGAAATACTAATACATTGTTATAAAATATGTTTCAGATAAAAGTTTCTATTTTTTCAACATAGAATAAGAATGTACAGAACTAGTAAGCGATTATTTATAAAAAAAAAGAAGTCAAAATTACTATTAAATTACTTTTAAAACAGACCGAACAGAAAATTGATATTGCAATTTTATTTTCTCTATGATGTAACTTTTCTTATGTCATATTCTAAAACATTTTTCTACTATGGTAGCTTTTTTTGAGAACATTGTCTCTATTTAAATGACGCATATCCCCCCTCCCCCGATATTTATATATAAGTTAAAGATTTGTTCAAATTATTACTAGTACTAGTTTGTATTCAGTTTAAAATACTTTTATAAAACCTTTTAGGATATTTTTGTGTATATATAGGTGGCAGTATGTGTATATTACAAATAATGGTGTATCAGAAAACGCATGTATGGAATATGTACGAAAAAATAGGGTATTATTGTTTAGTAATAAAGTTTTTCACATCAACATTATTTTCAAACAAGTCCTATAGGTTCGACTTTATTTGCAATTTTTGGAAATTACTTCTTTCTATTATTTGCGAATAAGGCTTAAAACGGATGTTACCATGTTGTAAATGAAAAATATACTTCATTGTTTATGTCTCCAGTTGCAATATAGTACGAAACTAAATATAGTATACCTATATAAACATAATATATAGGCCTACGTATACATGGTATTCCCGTCATGCAACTTGTGTTGTAGTTTACACTACGCGTTTCGAGAACAGGTTCTCATCTTCAGGTGAAATTTTTTTACTCACATGTGAGCACGTCAAACAAAAATAAAAAGTACAAGCATGCACACATACACACAAATTACAACATAAAATATCGCACTGCACATTATAATAAAATTGTATAAAAATATTACATTATAGGTTGGCCTACAAGTTGTCATTGCCGCGATCAATCGTCTTATGAATTAATCAATCACTAGATTTAATCTATCACTTAAATAATAACAAAAATAAAGAAATCAAACAATTGAAGTTTGTATCTGCTGAGTACACCAACATATTACCAATTTTTTTTTTAAAACGTATTCAAGAAGCTTAATGTAACTGTATCTTTCAGAACTCACAACAATATAAAGAAAATATTGCACCCGAAAACCATAAAAAACATTGACAACTGTTCTGGTGTCTACAAACTAACATGCAGTGATTGTGATAAGTTTTATATTGGCCAAACTGGTATAAAATTCAGGGACAGATTTAAGGAACACTTACCCAAAAAATGATATTGCACAGAATAAGTCAAAATATGCATTACATTTGATTGATAGTGGACATGTGTATGATAATTTATCGACTAATTTAATCCCTCTGCATTTATGCAACAAAGGTCGATTGATGAATGCGTTGGAGGAGTATAAGATTTATAAGGCCAACATAGAACATAATAATGCACTACTCAACGAACAATTGTATTTCAAATCTAATAGCTTGTACAACTCTGCTATATCAATATATGGACACAAAAAATCATGATACAAGAGATAACGGATATTCTCGTTTAGTTGACGATTGACCGCGGCAATGACAACTTGTAGGCCTACCTACAATGTAACATTTTTATACAATTTTATTATAATGTGCAGTGCGATATTTTATGTTGTAATTTGTGTGTATGTGTGTGTGCTTGTACTTTTAATTTTTGTTTGACGTTCTCAAATGTGAGTAAAAAAATTTCACCTGAAGATGAGAACCTGTTCTCGAAACGCGTAGTGTAAACTACAACACAAGTTGCATGACGGGAATACCATGTATACGTATATATGTTTATATAGGTATACTATATTTAGTTTCGAAAAATATACAATTATTAAACTGGGTTTTTAAAGAAATATTAAATAATTTTGTAAATCAATAACAATTAAAATAATTGTGTTTCATCTTAATAGAAATATGAAAAAAAATTAATAAACATTTCAATCGTCCCTTAATATCGAGAATGTTGGATTATTTTAGTTATAATTTGTATTCTATATTGATATAATATACTAATCGTATATTCTTTGTTGTCTATTTACGTATAACGTGATTTAAAACTGTTTAGGGAGAGATTTAACTATCCAGGAAATAAACTTTATTGTTGTACAAAAACTGCAAACAAGTCTCTCCTTCCAATGAAACTTTTATTTTTAATTAAAAATATAAGTTTTTATTCTAATAACTTCTTTTACAAATAGACTGTATTGTTAGTCTTTTGCTGACAAGTAATATGGAAATGAGTGGAATATATTTGTTATGTCCTGCTACGGAAGATATTTAATCTAACCTGATAGACTTAAAACATTAGTTTTATACTGAGGGTATAAATTAATTATGAAACAAAACAAAATCTGATTTAACGAGTTAGTTAGGTCGTAAAGGATTATCTTGAGAGAATTACTAAGTTTTGCCATCAAATGAGTGTTCTACAACTTACAAAGTGAACAATAAATATATTATCAGCATAAAAAGCTAATCTCTACAGAATTGTGCACAATTATACTCTCGTACTCAAAAGCCTAAAGAAAGTGTTGTTGAATTTACTATTGCTATTAAATATTAACTCCTACTTGTAACTTCATCACATTTCTGAAGGACAACTTAATTACTAAGTTGTTAATGGGAACAAATTAGGCAAACACTTTCCTACTTTTGACCCAGTTTATGAGTTCATAACAAGAGAAAATAAATATTCTCCAACTGTCACAATAAGTGTGTTTGGTTTATGCCAAACAGTTTGGATAAATTAAGTTATGCTTAAATGAAGAACAATAAAAATCCTAACGAGATAGATTTTAATAACATTCAATTCTGGTTTTAACATTATTAATTAATGGTAACCTTCATGTTTCTTCAGGCTCTTAATAAAATTGGCAGAAAAACACTGTAACTTCTATAAATTTGTGTCGTTTTAGAAGAAACAGACATGAAAGAGCAATAGGGCCTAATATATATTTCATAACTGTAAACGTAAAGGTCAGTGTGAGCAAAATACGTCTTCAATAAGCCTAGAAATAAGTTAAATTTTATGCAGTATGAACCTGTGAACAAGAGTAATGACTATTCAGAATTTTATATGTACAATATACATTAAGTATTATTACTTACAATAAGTCATTTTTCGATTGATTTACTTTTAATGTAAATACTTAATTTTATTCCCCCTTGTTCCTATAAATTTGACAGACTAAATCTCTTCTACAGTTCTATTTGATAAAAATAATGCCTAAATACACAATTTTTCACCAAAAATGTTTAACAATTGTAATGAAATGCGAATACTATCATCAGAGTAGTATCGCACAAGAATTACCAATAGAATTAAATTGAAAACTTTTGTCAAAGCGTACATTTGTAAACAGAATGATTTAATACTTCTCTTTTCAAGTATTCACCCTCACCTTCCGTATAATGACTAAAATACTATTTAGAACGCTTCATCCGTGTAATTTACGAGAACAATGAGAATCTCTTACCTTTAAGATTAACATACCTTTCATTTACAGTTCTTGAATCGTTTTGATTAAAGCCTGTAGATGATACGTAGCTGACAGGTCTTACAAATCAATTAAAATGTATGTAATGAGACGGAACACATTCGTTCTGCTAATTATATCACTCCGCTTTACTCCATCTTCAATATAATGATGCAAAACATAATTAGATATCAAGATCAATTCGACAAGAGTATTGGCTGTGAAAAAAAAATTAATGTTCATTAAAAATATGTAATTTGAGTAGGATTCAAAGTTCTTGATAACGATTATAAATTTAAACAACGATTTATAAACCCATAATTTATTCAGCAACAAACAAAATATATAGTTTGTGTGCATAAACAAATATGTCCCTTTTATTGTTATCTTTTTGTATTTACTTAGATAAATACGTTGTTAAAACGAATTTGCAATTTAAAACTTTATAACTTAAATTTCAAAACCTGTAGCATTTTCATAAACTTTGAATAGCTTCATATTTTTCTATTTTGACATTGTTTACAACATATACTCTAAAAAATGTTTATAAGTCATAAAATTATATACAAAATGATATTTTTATAAGTCATGTGTGTCTTTTAACATTAATGGTAATTTTTGACTGTGTGATTTTAAAAATTTTATCTTAAAACAATAAAAACTTAAGAAAATCATTCATGTTAATGTTACACAAATATAGTACTATCATTTCATATATTTTAAACAATGATTTACTTGAGTCACTCTTAAAGAGTTACGAACATTTTCCATCAACCCGAGATTTTACTTTCTTCAACCAACCAATGTCCAATAATCTTTTTGAATGGTCAATTAAACTACCAAATCATTGTAAATAATTTAAACTTCAAGTATATTAGTTATCACCGGAACTAAATGTTATTTGTTGTTGTAACATTAAACCCCATAAATATTAAAGTCAGCTGTAATAATTAACGAAGCTGGTCTCTACGATATTATATTCGCTCTCCACTATCCAGTTTTGTTTACCTGAATACTTTTAGAGTATATTAAAAACAATGCTTTTTTAATATGTGTATTAATCAATTTTTATTTTTCTACTCTAATAGTATTATTGTAATTTAAAAAAAAAATAGTTTATCACATTTTTCTGTTTAATTAAAACCATTTTCTAACATTTATTACATTTCTTTTTTACGCCACAAAAATATGCTATTATTTTGCCCTGTTGTTATAATTGTTTAGTTATTATTTTACTGTATTATATTAATCAGTTTATTAAATCCGAGTTTTATCATTTATTTCATTTTCTTACATACTACAAATATTAGTTATTATTTTTACCTGTTATTGCATTTGGATAAATTCACTGTTGTTTCACGACATGCCAGCGATAAATTTTGTAATTTTACCTTCTCTTAATGTCATAACTTTATAATATGTATGTAGTTAACACTTAAAAATTAAATAAAACGATATATAAACATAATTGTGTCACTCCTGGTGTATCTCGTCAGGCAATATTTTACATTTCACAAATATTTATATCAAATATTAAACCTGTATCTTTGATCACCAATACAGTATATTTATATAATACGGTAATTTTAAGTTATCCCTTCGAGTTAACATTCTAACATGAAATGCTTTATTTGTGAATAGAAAGGTGAAATTCGATTAAACTACACATTCCCTAAAAGCATCGCCCTGAAGATCCAACGCGTTTTGTTCCATTATACAAATCCGACTGAGTTTACAAGCGGTGACAGATTTCATTGCATAAAGGCTCTGGAACTGTTTATGATAGGTCTACGGTAATCTCAAAGTGATGAGTATTTTACCCTACAGGTGAAGTGTTCTAAACTATAATTTAATCTTTAACACGAAATTGTTAAGCTGAAGAAAACAAACCCAATGACAAAGAATATTATTGAGAAGCCCTCTTCAACCTGTGTTATCCTACCTCAATTAAAATTTAAAATTTAATTAAAACAATTAAGCAATTAAAACACACGACACTTAACGGCAGAATCTTGTGTTTAAACTTATTTCCTGGGTAGTGCGGTACATTTTTTATTATTTCAACATGAACTAACTGTATTTTCTCTAACTTTATACACGCTAACATCGGCGATAATTACATCATTGTTAGTTTGTTATTTAATTTGTTGATACTATTATTATTCTTGTTGGTGTTCTTAACATATAACTATTACAACTGAGTTCACCACATCTAATAATTGCACGGTAACTTTTATTTCAACTGATTTGCGGTAAAACAAAGTGGTTATTCATTAAGTTAGTTTATTATAACACTAAATAAAGCCGTGTCGTTCTCCAGGGTAATTTCACTATGTAAGTGACTTCCATCGTTTGTCCTACCTCAACATATACGTGCTGGAAAACTGAATCCGTTAGCACTTAAAGGAGTCCAAAATAAACATCTATAGTATGGTTTTAAAGGATGTTAATATAATGTTCCATGTCATAAAAATTAAAAGGAAATTCACTTGAAATGATAGCTAATTGATATATAATTACAATAGTCAAATATCAAACAACCTTGACATGCTGGTTATGATAATATTATGTCCTGTTAATCGAATGAAATATCTCAAATAATCTAAAGCCAATGACTGAATACAGTGGATAATTACTGTGTCGAATCATTCGTAATTGTATTTGCACTGTGCTGAAATTACATTCACCATTGTAATCAACGCTGTTTTGAAAAACTACTGAATTGAATATTGTACCTTCATAACAAGATATGATAGAGTGATAGTTGAGTAAAGGTAACTTTTTGATTCTTGTTATAAATAGTTCTTCAAACGTAAGACACAATTCTAAATCAACAAACCGCACGTCCAACTGTAGGGTATTATTTCCATTTTTAAACCTTTACAAATTATGCATTAAGATGACTTTTCGGTATCACAACTACAGAACATATGTTGAAGAGACTAACAATTTAGCAAAACCTTGACACATGAAAACAGAACTTTTGAACATCGCAATAACAATACTGAATAATCATGGTACCCAACAAATGAATCTAAAATCATATGGGCTATTTCCATCTCCGCTATTTAAAATCATTTTACTGCAGTTCATTCAATTCAAACGCATTTTTGTTTCACCTGGGAATTATAATTTCGTTTCCAACTTTTATTTTTAATTCTTTGTTTTCTACGTTGTGTATTATGAATATCAACGGTTGATTTATACTGCAACCAGAAAGAAACGATACTGCTGATATTCATAGCCGCTTGTGGCGAGTTTATAGTAATATTGTTATTAGTGACAGAGATTTGATAGACTGGTCCATGAAATTCAGGGATGAGTGTGCAATTGTGCCTGACGAGGAAGAGAAAGGACTTCATTCAATTGTGATAAATTGGTTTTGGCGTAAAAATGGTGTTTCACAATTTATTCATCTCTCAGAATATTTCACTCACATTTCTAGAACCATATACTATATAAAATTGTTACTCCATAATTGGATTTTCGTAAGTACTGTGCAAGGTGGGTGGCTAAGCAGTTAACTGTTCATCATAAAAACAAATAATTCCTGTGGTTTTCACTTTTCTTGATTTCTTTAGTGAAAGTGGGGATGACTACAACAATCCAAACACTGGATGAATTCTCAGCACCCAAATAAACCAAGAAAATTAAAACAAAAACTCACTAAAGTAATATGATCGCGACAGTGTTTTGCGACTGCAAAAGAGTTTTTTGACTGAATTTTTGGAACCACTAATCTATTACCAGGTGTTTATTATGAAACTTAAAAAAGATTCTGAAGTCGATTAAAATCACCCAATGTTGTTGCTTTTTAACACAGGAAGTTTTCTATTGCACCTCCATACGTCGACAAACATTCTGTTTACTTCAGGTTTCGCTAACAAGTGAAAATGCTTGGCATTAAATAAAACGTCTTTGATTTTGAATCTATGGTCTAACAGATAGACCATAAATTCTAGCAAACACTTGTACAATTAATTCCTGACGCACCAATTAAAGCTTTGTTGTTCAGAAATGGTGAGAGCTTGGCTAGATCTGACACCTTAACAAACAAATATGAGCAGGTCACTAACTTTTTATGTTAAAATTTATTTTCTTATTTTCAACAAAGCCAGATTTTACTTTCACAACATGGGTTACTTTTCAAATTAGTAGAAGACATAAGAAAGATTACCAATTCAAAGTATTAGGCTGTTTTAGATGAGACTGTAAACCCTAGAACCACTTTTCATCATTTTCATACCGAAAAGTCTTGGAATGACTTGAAGCCCTTGCCTTCTCTTTACTGGTTGCGTATCAGTCCAAAACAGAGAAGCGTTTCATAAATTATCCCCAAAACCAATACTTTCTGACCAAGTTTCGAAGTAGCTGGATACTTAACATAAACAGCACTTTTGTCTTCGGCAGATCAAGTGCACATCAGATCTTCAAATTCCAAGGTGTCAAGCTGAGTTCTGGTAAGTACTATCAGACTCGCTACGGTTCTAAATAGCAAAAGAAAGAAAAATAGTCGATTCACATAAATTATCCTGGCTAAAGCACAACTATAAATTCATATAGTATCATAAACTGTAATCGTGATGGCTATATTGAACATTTGTCACTCTGAAGGCTACGAAATAAATCTTTTAAATTAAACAAAGTTGAGAATTTCTAAAGATAAAAAAATGGATACAATTCAAATCAGCACTAGTTACTTATTTCTTAAATGCTGAGTCAAATAATTGTAAATATTATGAACATCAATATTATTAGTAATAATATCAGACATATGTTGCCCATATTTCATTATACAATTATTTAATTTAATAAATTAAACAAGCTTGCATAACATGTTGCCACGGGCAAAAACCCGAGACAAATGGGCTAATTACTAGAATAATTAGGCCTAACATTAAAAGCCGTATATAGAAGCCAATAGGCCTAAATATGTAAATTGATAATTAGTAATAAGTAAAATAACACGTTATAAAGAGATATCAAAGGAAAATTGGGTGTAAGAAGGAAGTTATCAAAGGAATTAATTTAAAATAATTATTTTATAAATTGCAGGCTTAGCCAATGTTAAAAGTAATAGTAGCCAAGCGGAGTGAATTATTCTAAGGGAAATCGACAGGATAATTCTTTTCAGGTTTTGGTCGAATATTGCAAAACTCTGTCTGTTGCTATGCGCCGTGAAAGGCTACAATGTAAAATTTTAATATATTTTCAAAAATAAAAATAGTAGGTTATTTTAAATGTAATGGGTAGAGGAGAAAAAGATGATAATAATGTAATTAACAGAATTGTTTTAATTAAGAAAATGAAAAAGTTATAGAGCAAAGACGTAGCAGAAAAAATGCTAAAATTCACAAATTAGAAAATTTCGAAAATCTAAAATGGGGATAAAATAAAGAATAAATAATTAATAATAATTAAATAACAATAAATTAATATAATTAAATATTTTTAAAGAAAAAGGCTCAAAAATAAACACATTAAAATAAATGAATAAATCGGGGGAAATAAGTTTCTACAGAAATAAATATATGTTAAATAAGATGTAGTATATATGTTTTTGTAATATACCATGTGAGAAAAGGGCATAAAACCAAAAAGGGGGGTTGCCAAATCCAAAATTAGAGATAGACATAGGAAAGGCCACAGAACCGTGCCCGATATGAAGATAGAAGAAAGAAGATCAGTTTTGGACGTTTGGGAACCAGACGAATAAGATGGAACCAAGAAAATTCGAATTTGGATCATTTTGAAGAATTTAAAATTCATAATTAAGGAAAAACTAGCGAAGGCGATAACTGGAGAACCAGGAACCTTAGAACAACCACTCAAAGGAGGGAGAAAGCAGAAGATGGTCAGGAATCCAATGAGCTGCAGAAATCCAAAATCGGACCATGGGTTACAAAGTTAGAGCATTTTGAAAGTTTTGCATTCAAAATTTAATTAAATCTTGTAAGAACCGGCAATGTCTAAATAAACAGTACGGAGCGAGCTTGGAGGGAGGACGTCATGCGACCACCACCGAGACCAATACAATTACTTATTGCACGGAAAGTTAAATAATTAATTATCTACGAAACTAAAGTGGATTAATTAAAATGAAGGCGTGGGAATTAAATTAAATAAATAAAAGAAGATTCTACAAGCTAGAAGGACCCTTTAAAGCACCAGAGAAGCGAAGTTGTCAAAAAGAAAAGAGTAAATCTCTTGACTTCGATTTCAAAAGTACCAGGTAGAGGGAAGAAAAATTAAATTCAGTTGCGTATAGGTAGTCACCCGAGAACCACGTATAGATCTGCAGAAGCAGCAAGTCGGTCGGCGGTTATCACCAACTCCGGTGCAGTAAGCGGGCCGTAATAAATCGCTATAATTTAAAGAAGAGGATCCTAAGGGATTGAAGAAAGAAATCATTCTACATCAAAGAAGAGGAGAGATCCTGAGAGGAAGGAAGAAAGAAGATCAAGGACTTCATTCCAAGGCCTAAACCACCGAGGAGGAAAGCTGCGATAAATCATAATTATTTGTGAGTAACAAATAACCAAGCTATATAAATTATAAATAATATAAAAGTAATCCAATAATAAAATTTAAAAATAAATAATATTAAAATTAACAGTAAATTCAGGGGAAAGTGTAAAAGTAAAATCATTCAGGAATATTCCCTATTCTCACAATGGTATAAAAGCGTTTCAATATAAATATAAAAAATATCATATGTGTAAATATTTATAATATACTTGTTTGAAATTTTAATAACTGGAGAAAGATAATTAATTTGTTTTTGTTTTTTGAAATTAAAAAAGTTTAGTTTTCAAGTTTTAATTCCTTTTTATTTCTAAATTAAATACCCTATACCATAAGTTAATCAGTGCTCTAAAATAAGATAGTTGATAAGGTTTATTATTTCTTGTGTGTGACCAAATAACTTCAAACGACACGACCAAGAGAGGGAGTCTGACTAGAGCTAGTATTTTTTATCTAAAGTGTATTTATTACAAACCAATCTTTTAAGATTTAGGAAAGTTAGCGTATTTCCTATTTCTTGTCCACGTATACGCGCAAAGTTATTAAGGGCAAACTCAAATTAAAAATAATTGCGCGTGTGCGGCGTGGCAATATGTACATAAACTGTAAACTTCCATTTCCCGCATATTACACGATTAATGACATTAGTCATAATATTACACATATTTCACATTAAATGACTTGGATGAGTGAACACAGTAACGGCTTAGGGTGATTTAATTATTATTTGTAAACAGACAAAACCTAGCTAAATTGGAAGCTTAGTTGCAGACAGTCACTACAAATAAACTTTATTTCTATATTTCGTCACAAAAACTGAGAACATACTTCCATATACTTTAATATATTAAAACATATATATATATATATATATATATATATATATATATATATATATATATATATATATATATATTACTAGCTGATGGCCCTAGTATCACCTAGGGATTGTTGTGATGGTTTTAGAAAGATTTTTTTTTTTTTTTAGCACAACACTAATGGTGGTGCAATGGAAATAAATTATGCCCAAATACAGCAACCCACCAATTATGATTAAAATCGACCAAAAAATAACAAATATATGATACTTGTTTTAGTGGTAAATAACACCCTAGGAGTGGAACATTTTTAAAACCCTTTTTTAGTACGCGTCAGACCTACCCCAAACCAAGTTAATAAATCCACAACTCTAGGTTTCATGATTAAGATATATTCTTTACGGGTTAAAAACCCCTTTAAGTGGAATACTTTCAAAATCCATTCTTAGTACACGTCTACAGACCTACCCCAAGCCATGTAAAAATGCATAGCTTCTTGTATCCAGAGATTTCGTGGTCAGTCAGTGGGATTTGACTTTTATGTATAGATCTGTTAATCTTTTTTTCATTTTTGGTTAACTGTAAATATACAAATTTAAAAAGTATCGTGTGTTTAAATAAACGATTAAAAAAGTCTCCATTTTTTTCATTTTATTGCAATTTGATAAAAAATGTACTGTTTTTGTAGAGCTAGGATTATTTAGGTGTCCAATTTCAATCGGTTGGTGTTAAAAATAATGTATAAAGAAGATACAGTATGTGTAACATATTTAAAATGGTATTAAAGATAGCACTAACTCCCACTGCTTCTCTCCAGATTTAGGCTACATCTGTCCTCTAATTGTACATGTCCCCACCCACTTATACAGTTTTTGCTAATCTCGTGTCGTGATATGGCGAGAACCGATGAATTTGTGAACCATTATCAAAAGCTCTTGATATATACTTGTGTAATATACTATAACAAATAAAGAGAAGAAATCACAAGGTGCCAGTGTTGTAGTGTACAAGTGAAACATGTATGTAGGTCTTACATATTATTACGCTACTGGTATACTCCGTCACAAATTCTCAACCTTTTACTAAGAAGACTGGCCTGTACATGGAGGCAACAGATTGTGATGTCAGTCAAAATGATGACCAACGGCTAGTCTGAAGTCGGTACAGTTTACCCTGACCACTCATGGGAAATTCATGTGCACATTTCGGTTGATAATTCGGTGTGTCAACATTAAGGTGGAGCAAATTGGTTGTTAGGCCAACAAGTAGGACATTTGCGATCTGTCAAAGAAGCTTCAGTCGGTTAGTTTTTATAGGAAGATAAATACGCTCTCTATCTCAATCTCTCTACTCATATTTCTCTTTCACACAGTTACACATACATTCTTAATCTCTGTCTGTCACAAACACACACACACGCGCGCGCGCACGCGCAAACCAGGTTATAACGTCAGAAAAACCCTATTGTGTTATGGTAGCTGACGACTGTACTTCAATTTGCCGTTTACAAAATCAATTAAAATATTTAACGTTGTCTAAAGTTATTACTATTTTACATATATATATACATACATTACATTACATACAATATAATGTTTAAAATATTAGGTTTCAAAAATATTAGAAATATTGTTGAAATTATCAAGGTTGAAAATGTTGTTGACTTTGTCTACAAAAAATAATAATAATAAAATAAAATACATCAAGACCGGAAACTATTGTTGAAGATTTCTTGAAGTCAAACTACATTAAATAGCGATCCCCTTGTTTGTCATAATTGTAGATTAAATCTGAGCTTATACGTATGCGTGATAGACCTAGTTGTTGATTAAATAAGTACCACGGTAAGTGATTATTTTTATTTGATATTTACTTTTCTTTTTTCCTAAGTTTCCTATTAAGTATGAGAAAATGTTATCAAATATACTACATAATAATTTTGATAAGAACCGGTAACCTTGTTCGTCTCCTATCCTAATATAAAGACCGAACTATAAAACATCGCCATTAGAAAAACTGACCCAAACATATATTCTCATAGAAATCTGGATATTCATTGTTCATGGTTGCATTGTTCTTTTCTATATACTGTTCAGGACGATGTGAGCATGTAAATTAAAATTATTAGTTTTTTTTTATCCAGAAAAGGGATAATTCTTGGCTGTTTGTTACCAACTGAGGAAGTATGTTTTGGAAAAAAAATTGATGGTCAAGAAATTCTATTAAAAGTTATTATGTTAAAACTTCATAACACGTTTAATTCAAATTGTATAACGATTTTGGGAATATTATTGAAACACACACACAAAATTAAATACAATTATGTAAATACTAACAATAAAAATTAAAAAGCAACAATGTGCCATTAAAATTGAATACAGACTCAGTCAGATATATAGCGTCAAAACTTTTTTTTATCTAACCATAGATAAATAATATAATGTAATTTGAAAATCCCATACCTCTTTATTACAGAAATACACCTTTTAATCGTAATACATGCAGGTTTGTAAAAACTGATTTCTTTAATAATCATTATACATTAAACTTACTAATATTATTATGGTTGACAGATTTATGAGCTATTTTTAATTACAACTTGGAGGTGGATTAAAATGTCACTTTTATGAAGACTCTCCACCAACTTAAAAGTGACTAGATAGGAGAAAATGATAATGTGTTTATTATTGAGCTCTTCTGGTATTAAACAAACATGGTCAATTTAATTTTTTTAAATCGCTTTTATGTACGTTTAAATGTGTTGGTTCCAATTACTTCTATTACTCCGGTAAAAAAAGATATAATCTGTACATAAAATAATTCAATTACTTTCCTAGGATGTACTCGTTACCAATCATGAAGGAAAAATATTTTTACTCCAAATATCGGTCTGTCTGTTTGAGTTTTATGACCGTTGGCACTAATTGTTCAAAAACACTGACAACAGAACATTTTAAGAGTATCAAAATAAAAAATAAAAAATAAAAAGACGAGCATTTTATAGTTTTTTTCTTTGTACTCCATTTGACAAAAAATCACAGTGGTATCCAACTAGGAATTCTTCGGTAGTAAATGGGACCGTATAACTCTATCGCTTGAATCTCAAAATTGACATTTCATTTCGTAGAATTATTACGAATCCTAACCAATTGTGTCAAATTGTAAATAAAAATATGAGGTACAGGAGTGATTGGTAAATATAAAAATGAAATAGTAATATAAACATTGTCGTAGTGTAACTCGGTGAAATATCATTTTAAATACCATTGAAAATTATTAAAATAAAAAAAAAAAAAATCAAACATTTTCTCCCGTGGTGGTAATGGAAACAGGAAATTGAAAAAATAGGGAACATTATTCAAAATCAAAATCTTATACTTTGAACCTACGTAATTCATTTGGGTAGATTACAGATTAAGAAAACTACTTTTGTAAGTTTTGTCGTAAGCTATGCTAGCTTATATTTAGAAGAATGAAAGAACGTTTTAATGCAAAACATGTTAATAATTACCGGTACATATGGCATTTTATATTAGATATAACACAGTCGTTTGGCCTGTGAGCAACCCCAATCTGGTGGACCCGGCGTTGTTTCATCGATGTTCTTCTTTGATTATTTTTACAAACAAAACCCTAATTACAAAGTTTTAACTTCCTTCCTTATTTCTTCCAAAAATACGTCTACTATAATCTACGTTGTAATGAAAGTCTCTTTCTCATTAGTTATCTCCAAAAAAAAAGAAGTTGAAGATAGATTGGTTAAACACTTCGCAAAGCAAGTCAGACATTAGAAGACAGTATCTCGTCTGGAACAGAGTAAACAAGTAATATAACACACCGATCTATTAATGGAAGCAAACAATAAAAATCAACTTCAGATAAATTGTAATACCTTGATTAAAACTGAAGAAGGAGGAGAAAATAATCACCTGCTCCATCGAAACTCTAAATACTTCCATCACGGAAACAACAAGAATTACGACAAGTATGTAAGTCAGAGAGATACAAAACTTTATATTAAATGCCAGTTAATCATAGCAAAAATGCAACTAGCCTATTTAATACTTAATACTTACTCCGTCTTGTGACTTATTTTGTAACATATATTACGCGTTTTAGAACGTATATTCCATCTTCAGACTCGCTCCTGAGAGGTCGTTAAAACAATAAAACACTCCAAAACGTACACTACACATACAATAAACAAATAACACTCAAGTGCGCGACAGGTGTACATCAACGGGTTAAAGAACGAGTGAAGTAAAGGTTGTTTGTCCACAACGTTATCTATCATCGTCATCACGGGTTCGTATAAAGAGTTAGATCGGAAGTTAAGTTTGTCATTCAATAAATCACTTGTATTATCTTTGAAAGCGTTATAAATTTCAAACTCCTCAATGGCATCAATGTATCTGCCTTTTCTACATATATTCAATGATTGGAAGTTAGTATTAAAATTGGTGAAAGCATGGTTGTTGTCCATTAGGTGGCGTGCATAATTTGATTTTGTATTAATAATGTTATTAGTGGTTTGCAGGTTTGGCCTATATACGAGTAATAGCTATTGCAGTCACTACAAGATATTTTGAATAGACCAGTCCACCCGTCAATGTTTAAAAAGTGTCGTTAATTTTGGGCGGAGTAAGTTGCCAATATTGTTTTTTTTTTTTTTTTTTTTTTTTTTTTGTCTGAAACGCTATTGTTATGTTAACTTTGTTTAGTATGTTTATTAACATTTCTTGGAAGACAGTGGTGTATTCAATAGAGACCAGGTTCTTTTGGCTTTTTTTCCTTTTTAGGCCTTTTTTTGATTGTGCAATTGTTTCTTTAATAGTCTGTCTTTAGGTAATAAATAATTTAGATTAAAATCGGTGACTTGGATACTATTACTCAAAAATGAGTTTCAATAACTTTAAAATTGTAACCCTTGCGTTTTAAGATAAGTTTATACTGACTCCGTCTTTTGTAACTTACATGTAAGTGATTGTCAAATGATAATTTGTGCAGAAATTCTTGCAAAAAACAAGCGGTATTCTAAGATAGAACACAGATTCCGAAACTCGTAACGCAACGTTACAAGTAAGTTATACGAGGCGGAGTACTTATACATTTAAATAAAAACAGTGACTTGGATATTACCACACAAATTGTGTTTTAAATTTACGTTTTAATTAGTAATAGAAAAATATTCTTACAAAGAACTAAAATCAAGGTTATTTCATATATATTCTTTATAAATCATTATTTAAACGTTTTTTATTGTTTATTCTCACATAGTTCCAAAAATACGTGGAAAAAAAATTAAGAAATATTATGTTGTAAATAAATGTGCACTAACCAATTTCAAACCCGTTTTCTGACATTTATTTAGTATATATTATTTATCTATATTACAAATATTAAAAAATATATATCTGAGTTTATTAACCAAAAATTTGAAAGTTGACGAAATGCTGATTTTAATACGAAATTCAATATGTTCACCTAGCTTTCTAGGTTTCTTGTTTTAACAAAAAAGGTAAATTTTTATGACAGGAAATGAAGTGGAACAGTAGAAGGAAAATAGCACACATCATTATTTGGTGTACGAGCTCATTACCTCTTATTAGAGAACTTAAGTTAAACAAAGTATGACAAATATAAAAGTGGCAGATATAAGTTTTTTTGAGGTTGTTAAAATTCCATACACTTATGTCAAGTTTTTAATTCGAATTTTACTTTGCATATCATTTTACACCATCAACTATTATTATTTTTAAACATAAACAATAACAATAATGACTTATATTAAAAGAAACAATGACTGATCTTTTCATTTCTGAAACATGTGAACACAGTTAAAAGATCTGCTAGATGAATGGATCTTAAGTGAGGAATGAGCCTAGTAAACATACAACTACAATCGATTAAAGTATGTTTACCTGATGAAACTGTCTAGTTACTGCTGTGGTGAAGCTTTTGTAAGCCGTGCCGTAGAAACATAATTATGTTTGAAGAGTTGATATCATCATTGAAAAGAGCAATAAAAAATATAGAACCCTATAACGTGTTATTTATAAAATACAATAAAAAATCGATTATGTTTTTAATTCGTATTAATATATTATTTTTGCATCTAAAAGATGTATATCTGAAAATTAATGGATTCTACATGTAATATGTCAACCTCAATAGTTTTTGTGAAATTTTTGAGAAAATTAATTATTATTATTTTCAATCGTTCTAAATTAATGCCAATCCTAAAATATTTAGTTTACCAGCGGTGATATTCAACAGTACTAAATATAATATGATTTAGGATAATTTTATCTAAAACCTAATTTAAGATTTTAGCCTCTTTATCATTAGATAAAATATCCATCAATCTATTTCACAATCAAGCTTAGTTCATGAATGCTTTTGTATAATAAATAAAATATTATTTACAGCTTAGATAAATTACCTAATAATATATTAGATGTATTAATATACTTGTAAGCAATGTGAATGTATTTAAATTTTACATTTGTTTAAAAAATATATTTATCTAATATTTGTGTGTTTATTCACTACTGTAAATCATATGGTGATAACTTAACAAGTGGTCAAAGTTAATTATGTAGACTATCACATATTAACTCCGGAATCTGATAAAACCCTATATAAAAAATCATGTTGTTGCTAATTCAATCTCATTTGTTAAACCATTTACCGTAAATAGAATTAAGATAACTCACAATTTTAGAGGTTTTAAACAATTTAAATATATATATATATATATATATATATATATATATATATATATATATATATATATATATATATATATATATATATATATAAAATTTTCTCTTATTATTATGGTGCATGCATACTCAATTTCAATGCTTTTTTTATGCGTGTACGGTCTCATTCAAACAGAGCTTTCATTCAAATATTCATTTAAAACATAAAATTACAAATTACTATAAACGTAGATATTGATTTAATGTACCTAGTATACGCAGTTAGGACAGTTTGGGAATTAAACTCATTATCATCTAACTATGATGCGCTGTAAAGAATCAAACAGTATCAAACACGAGTTTATTTTATGATTTGCTTAACTACATATACTAGTTGGATTAAGACCGAACGTAAACAATGCATACGTTAACCATAAAAGACGAGGTTCTATGCTATTCAAGTTTCTAATAATCCTTCAGTTGTAATTCCGGGACACTTTACTTTAATCTGAATTATTTAAAGATTTACGATTGTAAAGATACTAGAAATTACTGCAGTATTTTTCTTCAGATTAGATATTTTAAATTCAATATTCATCTAAAAATCACCTTTATTCTGGATATTAATTTAACTGCATCTTCAGTAACATGGCGTATTATGTTAACAATGTCTGTAGAAGACATTTGCAATAGTTTTATTATCCTTCCACATCTAAATAGAATGTCTGGAATTAAATTTTCTGCTTAAAACAGTTCTTTTTATGGAAGACGCTCACTGTTTACGATGTAATAAACCCAACATTCGAAGGAAAACATCCATTTAGGATAATTGATCTTCAAGTTAAATGTTTTACTGAATTGACGTCAAACAACTCTCACTCAGTCTGACTATTCCCTAATATTTAATAAAAATATAAATAACATGCTGGAATATTTAATAGTAATAATTTCAATATACCATTATTTTTTTCTTTAGTGCTTTAAACAAATCATTTTTTCTGATGCATTTAAGCAAGTTAGGCTACTACCTTATTATAATTAGTACATTTAAAGTCAATAATTTAAATAGTACATTCATTTGGAAGGTAAGTAACGATTACTTAGGAAAAAATACACTATAAACTAGACAAGATCTCTCGATCATAAGAATATTACCACTGCGAACGCACCTCACATAATTCTCGTTCATGGTGACATTTTAATAAATTTTATTTATTTATATAGGTTATTGTGAGGTTTATAAGATTTGAACATAAAACTACACACAATACAATCACTAGTTACCGGTAGGTTTTAATAGTTGTGTCTCTTTTATTGAACCTTGTACAAAATTATTTATGAGACCTTGTACACTCATACTTGACCCACTGTTTGATTTATAATCACAAATTCTAACTGTTGAGGAAGGTAGATAAAATTAATTACCGGATGATAACTATTATAATAAGAGCTTAATTACAATTATTAAGATAGATTACACAAACTCCGTTTTTCATGTTTCATTCCTAAGGCAGTAATCAGTAGAGAGAAATATAAAATAAAGTAGAGAGGAGAAGAGAGAGAGAGAGAGAGAGAGAGAGAGAGAGAGAGAGAGAGAGAGAGAGAGAGAGAGAGAGAGAGAGAGAGAGAGAGAGAGAGAGAGAGAGAGAGAGAATAATATATCTATATTTATGGATATAACATAAATGTGTAATACGTAAAACAAAAACACTTGCATTGGGTCTTACAATATTCACAATTAATTGATAAACTTGTACTCTATCTAATTCCCCTTCAAATCATGTAGATTATGGTGGCTGTGGGATTTGAAAGGAGTATGTAACTGAGCATCTCAGTAATAGTGGAACCAGAATAGATCTATAAAGGTAGTAGTACTGATTTCATCTTTATATACAATACAAATACAAGAAGAAAACAAATATCATCACGTAAAGCAAAAACAAATCATGTATAATAAAAGATTGGAAAACAGTGAAGTACAAAGATAATTTATGTAACGAATTAATAAAAGTTTTTGACTTTGTTCAGTTATCATCTAATTGGCAATTAGTTTATGCGAGTAGAGTATTCTTCAAATCCAAGCTTACATTGCATATTATATTATAAACGTTAATCCAATTAGTAAAAATTATTTAATGAGGGCATTTACTAAAGTTGGCAGTCCTTTAAAATCCCTTTTTATAACAATGGGATAACGACAATGAAGAGATTATTTAAAATAAGTAGGATTACGTTGCACAGACATTACAACACAACATTGCATACAGACAGCAGTTTATATTTTAATGGTATAAATTAGAAAGTGTACGTTCTCTTCTTCCTTTGAAATGTTCTTTTCCCGCTTCTCTTGAAGTACAGCAAACTAGTCGAGTAAGGATTTTATATCCAACGGATAATCTTATACAGTAAATAAAATTATAAAAAATAAACTCATAATAATAGCTTTAAAATAGATTAAAATGCAAAATTAGAATTCTACAGAGAATATTGTATTTAAGATTTTATTGAATGCTTTCTGAATATTCTAAAATTATTCTCTATATGGAACATATTTAGAAACAAACATCCAGTGTTCCAATATAAAGAAAACTGTCTCAATTTTCGTTATGAAATTTTAAGTATAAAACAGTTGAATGAAAATCCTCGTCAAATTGATTCATTACGAATAATTAATTGACTTTTAAAATTTAAGCCCATTTAAAGAATATAGTAACTATATTTTATATAGATATGAATGTTTCGACTAAAAACAGCAAACTCAGCTTATATTATGTCGATGTTATGTCGATTAGATTGTGATAACTATTAAATGTTCCAAAAATAATGTTACTGAAATATTAAAATGCAAAAATCAGATGTAGAAAAGGAAAATATATCCGAGAAGTAATTTCAAGTGTGCAAGAACAAATGTTAAACTTTTTTTCCATACAAGAAACAGGTTGTAATTGTATTAGTAAATTATAATGTGGTTATTGCCAATAAAAAAAAAACAGTGACGACAGTGTCGTAAGGATTTCAATAAATTGATAATTAGTTTGAAATAACTTCTTTCTACGACTGATTATCACCAATTATACAAAAACACGACATGTAACAAACTTTCTTCAGAAACCTTACCAATTTTTTTTTTTTTGAATTATGTTTAGACATTGTTTACTTAACTCGTTTGTAAACTTTTTTGTCAACGTGCCCTCACCAACTTAAAAAACTTAAAGGAAAATTAAAATATATGTTTCTAAAATTTACACTTAAATAAGATTTCCACAATATATTCTAATTTTTTGTATATATTATTATGTATATCATCCAGAAGAGTTTTCATTAAAGCAGATTCATGATTTATGACATAAAACTCTGACTACTTCAGTAATGGCTCAAGTCAAAATGACTTTTTAGAATAATAATAATTACTCACCGAACAGACGCTCTGCAAGAGAATGTCAATAAAAAAAATAGATGTTACCAAACTGCTACAAGGTTTTCAACTGGAAGTGAGACCAACTCAGAGACATAGATAACATAGGAACAATTAAGCCTTACTAACAACGACATATATCCCAATCTTTTTCTGTATCCTCATTTTATCCGGATTTTTCCACGACACCTAAGTCAGAACATAAGCCTAACAGTTACTTTGCGCAGTTGGTGATGTTAGTTTAGTCGTTAAGATTTATACAAAATAATATAAGTCGTAGTTGAAATTCATAAACAATGTCTATAAAATGCAGTAAATATGTATATTGATATATCACATCCTTAAATAAATAAATCATAAATTGAATGAACTTGTTGATCAATATATATTCGCGAACCTGCAATCAGTTTTCTTGTAATAATTTGTTATCTCTACCATGATGATTTTATAAAAGCGACTGCAGAAAATCTAAAAACAAACAATAAATGAATCGTGAATCCATGTAAACTTTTTATTTTCTTGTAAATATTTATCAAACCAGGAGATGGTTGTGATTGTGTTATTTATTAACACATTTTGTGTTGTTAATAGATAATAACTTCATTGGATATTACACATACATTACAAAAAATATAAACCATCTGTGCCACAGACATATTGTGTTGTAACAGAGAATAAATTTATTGGATATAATAATACATTACAACAAAAGTAAACAATCTGTGTCGCAGAATTTTTTTTTATTTTCTGTATGTGTATTATATATATATATATATATATATATATATATATATTCATACCCAATTTTAAAAATTGAATTTTGCTTTCCTGCAGGAAAACTACAACCCATTTCATTTTCCAAAGATGTATTACAAGCATGTTGGCTTTACAAAAAAAAAATAAATCTCATTCTATAAAATGTTTGACAAGCTCGTCAAGAAAATTGTATACGTCCTGCCATAATTCAATCCATACGATACAACACATTGTTGCATTGCCACAAGACACTTCAGTGAATATATAAGAATATTTTGCAGAACCCCTGCAAATTACGCAAGTTTCCTTGCATAATTTGGGAATGACTGGATAACAGTTTTCTTCAAATTGAATGAAAATTGATGACAAGATAATGAATCTTTAGCAACCATTTGTGATCAAACCAGAAGATTTGAGTTTTCAGAGCTTGATGTGAAACGTCTAGAGCTTCGTGTAGAACTTTCAGGGGATAATGATGAACTGATAGTGCTTGATCTTAACTTCCCAAAGCTTGAGGAACTAGACCAAGAACTTTCAGATCTTGATGTATAATATTCGTAGCTTGATTTGAAACTTTCAGGGCTTAATGAATAACTGTCAGAGCTTAATATAGAATATTCATAGACGTAGGTAAACTTACAGAGCTTAATTTACAACATTCAGAGCTTGTTCTAGCTGTTCTAGTCTTAAATATTTCGTATATTTTTTGCTTAAACGTGATTTGTATGTTGAATTGTTCTCATTGAATGAATTTAAGAAGTTCGGTTGTGTCTGCCTCTCCATCTCAACATATTGACTTAAAATTTCGTAGGAAACAGGTTTTTTTTAATATGTGGACTCATTTAATGTAATGAATTAATTCGTTAAAATTTATAGTTTTTTCTACAACTAAAAACTATTAAAAAAAATTCTTTTCAATGAGATTGAATGATGTCAAAAACTGTAGCTCTTTATATGGTATATAAAATGTTAGTAGTTCCATACTGTAGGATTCTCTATTAATAGGACATTGTATTTTATATTTTGAATTTTCCTACTCTGTCTATGCCTTAAGCTTATTAGCTTACCAAAACCAAAAATATAAATATTTTTATATTAAAAGACCATCATTTATATTGTCCTTCTACAATTCTGTAAAAACAGATTATTATTTGAAACTGTTTGTTTAAGATTTTGATGATTAAATTTAATGTATTGTAACAACGTAAAATCAATAAATCTAGCGCTGTCTAGTAGGATTAAAAACTTATATGCCTTCAGAATCATGTAAAATGAAATAAATCGTTTTATAAAATAACTGAAAAGTTTACATCTATTAATCTTCATTTATCCCTCCATGACAGCATCCAAAAGGAAGCGAGAGATTCCGTAATTCTTTATTTAATAAATGTGCTTCCTTTTTCATTTGTAAACGATGTCAGACTTCATTTCAACTACAGCCTTAAATCAAATCGGTTTTGGAGAATCTGATAGATATATTAATCTTTAAGCTGTCAACATTGGAGAGATATTCATTCATATTTTCACGTAGACCCATAAAGCATCTTGACAATGGATTTTGTAAATATTCTAGGGAATATAGACAGGACATAAAGATTTATTAATTTGAAGGAAGATCTTAATTAAGTACTGTTGAGGGTATAAATACTGTGTGAGTAAAGTGATTATCACACTTTTATTTCTAATTGGTGTGGTCGGCCAGAATGTTTCTACTCGAAATTTTTTATTTATTGTTTTCTTTTATTATTGACTAAAGTGATTATAGATAACAAAATCACTTAACCCTTCTGGCTTAGGGGCAAAGTATCATATTTACAAAGAGGGCAGCTGAATAAACAACTTATTGAGGTTTGAGTTCCTAAATAAACAGTCCAAAGGTAAAACAGTTTCTATTATGTCAAAACAAACGAATTTCTCTAGTTCCTTTTACTCAAGCATGTTTGTTGGGTGAGCAGTGTTTAAACTGTTCTTGGTAACCATGGCAATCTGAGCCTACATGAGCAGCCGGTCATACACGAGAGGATCACTTTGCTTCGACTGTTATTAGTGGATAGGCTAGTGGAGGAGAAGAATCGGGACCACCAGTTGTGGTTATATACAGGTATGATGCATCTAGAATATTTCAGAAAATAAGGTACTTTGTGCCTTGAAAATAATATTGATTCACAATGCTTAGATACTTATACAATTTTATTAAATTGGTTGATATACCCGATAATGGTATTACGACTAGAAATTTTATTCTCAGTTGGTTAACTGCATTAGTTTAGGTATTATTTTATGTTGTAATCTGTCTTTCATATCCTTTGGTGGAATTGTGGGATCCATTGTGTGATCTGGTGTATTCCACCACAGAAATGAGAGACATGTATGTTGTAAGTTAATTAGTGCGTAAAAGCGTATTCCACTTGTAGGACCCGGTGTATTCCATCACAGGATATGATAGACACGTATTTTGTAAGTTAATTAGTACGTAAAAGCGTATTCCACTTATAGGACCCGGTGTATTCCATCACAGGATATGATAGACACGTATTTTCTAAGTTAATTAGTGCGTAAAAGCGTATTCCACTTATAGGTCCCGGTGTATTCCACCACAGGAAATGAGAGACGCGTATGTTGTAAGTTAATTAGTGCGTAAAAGCGTATTCCACTTGTAAGACCCGGTGTATTCCATCACAGGATATGATAGACACGTATTTTGTAAGTTAATTAGTGCGTAAAAGCGTATTCCACTTATAGGCCCGGGTGTATTCCACCAGAGGTTATGAGAGACAGATATGTGTAGGTTAGTTAGGGCGTAGTACACATGTACACATTGGAATATATTTTTATTAGTGTGGGAAAATTAAAATTGACAACATAAATGTTTAGAATATAATGAATACGAATAATTAATGAATTCTGCAATATTAAAAACTGCAAATATCGAAAAACTACTAATTTTCGTTCTACACCTTCACCTTTAATTAAAGTTCTATCGCCCTTCATCGCTGGCTTTCACGATATAAAGTTTCTTTTCAACTTATTTGGTGTTCTTACATTGTGTGAGACAGGAGGAAATAACTTACTGATTTCTTTAGATTGGAAATGTTTCGATAGTTTTCTTCTTGTTCGTTATTTATGGTTTGACAAAAATTCTATTAACAAGGGTTGATTTAAAGATCAATCTCACTTTTTCAAGATAGACAAACTTATGACTAAAAAAAATTATCTTTGTTGTTTAATGAAAGTATATTTATAATAAATTTCAATAATTTCATAAACAATATAATTATTTCATAGTTTTAAAGCATATTTCTACAGTATTTTAAACTGACTAACCTTGATACATATTTAAATAAAATTTAACTTATGTTACAATACTCCAAAGAGTAGGGAGAGTGGAAACCTAATTTTAAAATAATTAATTTTTAGTTAGAGGTTTAGACACGATTTATTGTCTCAGGGTTTTTTTAATGTTTTCAGGGGGGCCGTGAAAAATGTTTTTTTTAAAAAAATTAACAAACAATATCAAATGCTATAAAAACAATTTTCCCGAATACTACTATATTTTTAGAAGATATAGGAGTTTATTCAATTTGTATTTTGTACTAATTCTCTGTACCAAGAAATGATCTAAGAAATGAGGTTTGGGTTCATATAAATAATATTTTTAAAAAAAGAAAAGAAAAGAATGTCCAAATTTAGATGACATTTTGATAAATAGCTGATTTTTTTACTTGGAGTTAAATTCTAACAACTCAAACGATAATCCAAAATGGTGGACCGAAATATTACCTCTGATGTCATAAATAAATAAAACCAGATTCAAATACGAACTGAGATCTTTTGATAAGCAAATTTATTTTTTGTATGTTAATCATACAGAAATAGTAAAATCTGTACAATAATTCGTTACAAAAATGGATTTAAAACACTATATTTATTTTAAGTGGAAATATAACAATTCAACTGTAATTTTCTCTCAGAATATTTTTAAAAACTAAAATAACATTGTAATATTTGATTCTTGATTAAATTAAAGACATAGTCGAAAAGATTTTTTTTAAATTTACTAAAGTAACTGTAAATTTCAAAATATCTTTAAAACTTTAACATATCAATTTAAATGTGATGTAAATATTAAATATTCAACTTTAGGATACATTTTATTTTCACGATACCAAGAAATAACTATTCATATTATTTTATAAAACTTATTGTGTACTAAACTACTGTCTCTTGTCTGTTCTCTTTGAGTATTCTCATATCCAACATAACCGTTCCATTATTCTAATTAACAACAAAGGACGTGCTACACTACAAAAACAAGGTATAATCTAATTTATTTTAAACAAAATCCTTTTTGTTCATATAAACGTAAATGTTTTTTTGGATCTAATTGTTTTTGACCTAATATGTTTTAACATTGCATGAACAAAATACGTTATAAATTAGTCTTAAGTAATTCTGGAGTTATTTTTGTCATATTTGCTACTTCCAAATTGGACTCTTATTTGTGTATTAATAATAACTATTTATTTATCCATAATTATATTGTATATACTGGAAAATGTTCAAAGCCTTCTTATAGCAAACCGTTTTTTGACATGAATACTAATTATTTAAATGTAGATGTAACAAATATTATACAATTTACATTTCCATGTTTGTCTGTAAAATTTTATTTTTCATTCACCGAAATGGTTGACAATTTCCAATTGTTTTATATTTTTAGGGGATATTGATCCTGTAACATGAAGGTATGTAGGAACATAAATCTGTGGAAAATTATCACAATCATGGCAACTCCCATAAATCACAAACGTTCATTTTGTAATATATAAAAATATCTACCGCAGATTTTATTGTAAGAATCTTTTTTTCAATTTTAATTTCATTACTATTGTTATAACTAAATAGTAGTTACATAACTAATATTAAACAATACTTATTTGTATTTTTATCAGTTGTTGCACAATTAGAAGTTTAATTATTCTATTAGAATACATTTAATGCATATTAGAATATTTCACGACTTGTAACGATTGTATACGAACATAACACTATCATTGTTAATTGACTTCATCATCTACTAATTTCTAGTTATCTTACTTGTATTTAGATAAAAATCGTATCAAAATTGTAAGCGTTTAACTCATTGGCTAGATCCATTTCTGAGTCTAACAGGTGTAATGTGTTACTGACATTTACTTAATTCAGAGTAAAAGTGTGATAATTTTAGGAAATTTTATTTTTAATCAAAAATGTAGTTTTAAAACTACTCTTTCCATTTTTAAATTAACTACTTTACTGAGAAAAAATTTAAGTACAGTGGATCTATTTAAGATATTAAAAAAAAGAAGTATCATAGTCAGGAAAATAAAAATTTTAAAGTCGTTTTAAGCCAGAGAGTAATTTATACATTAAAATCAGGAGAGTAGGCCTATACTGAATTTGGGCTTTTATAAATCTACTCTGTTATCTCAGTAACTGAAATAAATGTGCTATATTCAAATCTGCTTACAAACCCTACATAGGAAATATTTGTGTTGTGACCATAGTAGTACGGTTTTCGTCTCTTAAATGCACTAATATTTATAAACATAAACAAATGTCATGTGAGTAACTTAAAGTGACTAATTGTATAACTCCATATTAAATGTTTTATTTGATAAGAAACACCTATCCATTTCAAAATAAAATTCAACTTTTTTGAAAAAATAATATATATATATATATTGTGAACTTCAAACAAATCAAAATCGCACTAAAAACATTTATTTACATTAATAAATCAAAGTTACTAAATTTTTATATTACTAATTTTGTAATAGTACCATTTTAATCAACAATTGTAACATTCTTGGGGAAGAATGTAATGTTGATCCGTTCTTGGAGGATTTAACAATATTAACAATAGAGAGGGCTTGTAATCTAGCATTTAGGAGTAATATCTTTAAGCATACATTAAAAGATAATAATTGTTCCAAACAATAGGTACTGTATGGTCTACGCCCAATCATGGATTCGATGACAATGGTTGATTTTGAAAAAAGCTGTTTGCATGGAACTAATGGGTGGAGGGCAAAAATTTAAAATCGAAGGAATGAAAATCTATAATGTGTGCGATAGAAAATGTTTCAAATTTCATGGTTGTTACTGACAGTTGTTCATACACATGTTTCCCCAAAGGTCTTCTAGAAAACAATGCATCACACACATACAACGCTTGACTGGATAGAAGAAAAGCCAAAACGGCTAAACGTAGCAGTATACAGCACGAAATGATAGAAATGTGAGAAAGTGTATTCAGATACTTAAAAATAGAAGGAAGAAAATTCTTACCTAGTCTATCACCCAATATTACACTCCGCACTCCTTAATATTCGTTATGCATTTTTCGGCGGTCGAACGAGTAACACTAAGTAGTGTAGTGTAACTAGACTACAAGGTGTGCAGCATTACTGTGTAGTGCACGGAAGGTGAGACAATCCTGTACTCTAATGGGTGTTCCTAAAAGGGCGTTTGTATGTACGGTAAAAATCCGATCTGCTACTCAATATAAATGTTGGTAACGACGAGTTTTTAAAGCAAGAAATTTACGTACAAGATCTTCTTAAGCATTATATATATATATATATATATATATATATATATATATATATATATATATATATATATATATATATAAATAATAATTGAATTAATGTTACGTATAACTAATTATCTGCTTAATTTATTTAAAGTATTTTTATATTATACTATTTCGTTATGTAACCATATTGAAATTAAAAAATAAATGTGTTTATTTATTATTCTTATTTGTTGATATAACCAAACCAGCACATGTCTTTCCATTTACTTATGTAAACAAAAATTAATTAAAAATAATTTCCAAATATGAAACAATATATAGATAATAAATTTGCCTAAAATCAATTGGTTAAAATTTGAGGTTGTATTTTACATATATTAATGTATAGCAACCAGTTACGTACAAGTACAGTCTATATTGCTTCTCTGATCGTTAGTAAGTATAATTATTATTATGTATTATAGAATATTTTAATAACAAAAAACATTTATAATAATTGTTTGTTTCTTTATATTGTACGTTTTGGCCCAACATATCTCTTACTGGAACTATTACAAACTAATGAAAAATACAAATGTTATTATTCACCACAATAGCTTTAAACAAAACAAATTTTAAATGTTGGCTTTTATTTTGAATTTTGTGTGCATATAATACAAATTGTATCAAAATTTATGGTTGCCACTTACGAATCAGCTTATTAAAATAAACTTAAATGTTCTACATTTCATCCAAAAAAAAATGCAATTTATTATTTTACCGTTATTTTAGATTATAAATTTACTATTTACAAATTTTTGTCAAATCACTCAATAACGAATGGAGAAATGGTTCTCAATAAATTGTGTTGATAATTGTTCCCATATTTTGAGTTTATTTTGATTTTTGGAAGAATGCAGGAGCGAAATAAATAACAGATTACTAACTTCAAATTAGTACTCTAAAAGAAATATTATTATAATCCTCGTCAAAACAAATAAATACGTAATTTTCTTCTTCTTCTTTTTGCTCTGTTTTTATTCAAAATTAATGCTTATTTTGGTTTATGAAGGTAAATTAAACTCAAACCGTTGTCAAGTACTATATGAATGCTATATAAAAACCATGGTTAAAAGTCCAATTCGCTTTCTATTATTTTGTATTTATTTGATTTTCAGAGAGTTACTAAACATTTTTACAACGTGTTGTCAAACGTAAACTCAGGATCTTAAAAGACGTTAAAAGTTAAATCGATTTTTATATGAAGTTTTGTTCACATTTGTGTTACATTGGACGTCAGTACTTTATTATAAACGTATTATTTATAATGTATTATAAATTTCAACACGAAGAAATAAACTGTTACTGTTACACCCAGAAAACATAATACCGTCTTAATGATGTTTCAAAGTGAACGAGACTAGTTCAACTAGCCTTACATAACAAGATTCCAGGATGCTACTTTGCTTTGTAACAAAATCACCCAAGAAACAATTATTACAATGGCTACTGATCACTTCTAGTGTGTCCAATAATTTTAAAATATCACAATTTCAGTTTACTTTTATAACCATGACCTAATATTGCAAAAATAAATATTTTTCTCATACATTGTTTTAACTGTATGTGTTGTCTAAATAGTGGCATTCTCAATAGCATAGAACAATACATACTTCAATTTGGAAATTGAATATAATTTTATTTACAAATTTAAGATATGAGTTTATAACAAACACTTATTTATATATTTGAAATTCATTTGTTTGCGTTATTTTAAATTTATACATAAAATTAAATAAATACTTGTACATTTTTATATGACCGAGCAATAGATTAGGAAACACTATTATAATCATGTAACGTGTTCATCTATTAATTTTGAACTTCCCTGTATTTAAGTAAACGACAAAAAGTACGAGTAAAATCAGAGCCTGTGTTAAATATATTATATCGTCCTCTCTTAGGGAGAGGACAAACCTTGGTTTAATTTAATTGGAATTACATAATGTAGTGTGGAACACTTCTTTTTGTTTACCGGCTATGAGCATTTAAAACCTATATTGTGTGGTCTTTTATTGAAGAAAAAATTCCCGTAAACGACAATAATATTTTATATAATTATTTATTTATTCACAGTGCTCTAGTAATTCATATGGTCTTTCAGTATTGGATGAAGTAGTTTACCATCTTTGATCTATATCCGTTAAACTAATACAGACATTAAAATCAAGTACATCAAAGAGCCTTGGTCAAGGGGAAACAGTGACTCAAAACAGGAATCACTTCAAAGCTCAGAACACCTTGAACTTTGTTTAATGAAAACTAAAATTTAATCACAAATTATCACACTGTACCTACTAGTTAACGATTTTCATTTAATCTATTCACTCATATGATAAAATGATTGTATATTGTTTTTAGGTTATGATATAATACAAAAACCAAAATATTATTTCGATCCCAAAAATAATCTTGATATATTACTCTATAAGGTATTACCTGTGCATAATTATTAGCCTTTGTTATGTTTGTAGTGTACATTTCATGTATCAAAAATAGATCAACGATTTTTTACAGAATAAGATATTATTTCCTTTAATGAATCGAAACCTGAAAAATGATCTAACCTATTAAAAAATGTATGTAAGATTGATTTAAAATTTGAGAATAAACATTTGTGTAAGAATTGCATTGGAGATACAAATTTGGACGGTTTTTGTTATGCAAAACAACCTTCTAAATGTCAAAATAACATTTCCCTAATAAACGTGACAAACTAATTGGCTTCTGTGTAAATGTTTACTGTGTTGTGTTCTATATTAAATGGACGTTTAATTGACTGTTATGTAGTCTATTCACTGTACAAAGTCACAAAATTAAAACTAAAAAATGCCATAACAAAATGACAGGTATTTCACTTATAAAAAAACCAACTCTGTACCAAAAGTACGAAATTTTATAAAACTATTTTGTATTAATGTTAAAGGGATAACATTTCTAAATCTTATAAAAAAACAACTCCTTTCTTTCAATTTACACTTTTCCACACATCTTTATGTTTATAGCATCGTTGGACAAATTCACTAGTATATAGTTAAAAATATATATTCTTACATTTTTAAACATAATACGAAAACACTCTATTGGAAAAAGCATTATTTTGTATTGCTGTTTATTACGCAAATGTAAATCATTTTATTTAAAACAGAACGAATGCTGCAATTGCAGTACAATTTTACCAGTTCCCATTGCTTTTGTGTTAATTTCTTTTTTACATAATATCTTATGTCCCGTAAACCATAATCCAATCAACAACATTATTACATTTTCAGTAAAGGTGGTCAAAATTTTTCTAAAACTAGCAAAACTTTACTATTTATGTCATTATGATGGATCAACTGAGACTTGATTCTACTCTTGAAAACTGTGATTTACTTGAGACAAAATGTGCTAAATCGCACTACTCTTGTGAAAACGCTCTCTGTATTAGGAATCTATTTTCTTGCTTATATTATATAAAAGTAATTAATAGAATAGTTGACATTTTGCAAATAAGTAAATACATAGTATAGTTTCTAATTATGGTTTATTTAAAAAATAAAAATACATAATTTTAGTTAAAATAGAAGAAAATATGTTCAAATAAATATCTATGAAAATGTTTGAGTTAAGTATAAAAATCAAAATCAAATTAAGTTAAAAGTCTTTTATATGTAAAAATAAATATTGAAATCAAATCTAAATAAAAATGAATACTCAATTCAACATTAAATTTGATTCCTCGCTATGAGTGTTGTGTCTATTGCCAGTTACATGGTTTCAAATAAAGAGTTCAATATATTTTTAATTATATATAAGTATTATAACTTACATAAGTGGTTTTATACAGTCTTTTTGTTTTAAGTGTAACTTACGTTTTTGTAAAATTTAAACTAATTATTAATTATTGCAGATGAACAATAAATGTTCAGTGTTGTAATTGCAATTTTTCTTATTGTTTCTGATTTTCTGAAAATGTTTGCAGATATATACATCATAGGATGATTTGATTCTAAGTACAATTTGAAAGCTTGATTTGCATTTAGAAAAGTTTGCGTCTACAAGATATTCACAAAGATGTAATACAGAGGGATTCCGCCAACAGATGTCACTTTATGATGAGTTCTGAGTGTTATTTTATATTCATGAGATTGCATCTGCAAAGCCAAAACAGTTTTTTTTTTCATTGGCGTGACAAATTGTACGCATTCAAAGCGCAGTGTTCTTTACTTAAGACTGTTCTTTATATTATTTGGATCTTCTAAAACCTGGGGACGCCGTATTAAACAACTAAATAATAATATTTGAAGGCAGTCTTAAGTTACTTTATTGCTTTTTATTATTTTTTGACATCCAACATATTGTTGATAAAAACAGCTTTCTTTCTTGTTTAAGAATTTATTTATTATTTAATCACTAACTAAAAATGAAGTCAACTGTCATTGTGAATGAAATATTTGTATAAAAGATCAAATTCTGAAACTCACAATGTTCAGTCTGATAATGCGATTAATAGATCATTTCTTGGCCCTAAATATTGTTTTATAGTTTTATATGTTTTTAGAATATAAGGTTTTTTTACTACTTTTTTAGAAGCAATGTTAGTTTAGTGGTAGGGGTTGGTTGTACGTACACAGGTATGGATTAAATTTAATAGTTATATACATAAATTTATTCTATATATTTTTTTTACAGAAACTCACAATTATAAATCGTCAGGGCAAATTTTTCATAAAAAAACAACAATAACATTATTTTTTTTTTAATTATAATTATTCTCTGCTCTCCAATTTTATCATTTAAAAATATATATTCTATTTCATAGTTTTTGAATTATGTACGTTAAAAAATGAAAGTAAGTTGTAATTTTCTCATCCAAATCTACAAGAGAAATATACGTATTTCAACTGTAATATATATTTACGTATACATATTTAACATCATTTTTATCACCCACGACTTTACCAAATATTTAATATTTGCTAAAAAACTTGTTTAATACTTTTATTTGTTTTTTAAAATTTTTCCTAATTTTAAATTTATACGAAAAATTTCGATTTAAATTTTACTGGTAAAATAATAAATGTTCATATTTTACAAAAATGCTGCACCAACCTAAACCTTAGGTTAGGCCTACATTAATTTTTAAAACCACCATGTTGGTCTTCTGAAGAGCTTGTGCCTTTGACTATACCCACGTCAAAAGAAATCAAGTACGTTCCATTATAGTCATTAACAAAGGACCCACTCTACTTCACAATCTAAATTTACTTCTAACGAAATCCTATTAACTCTAAAAAGCGTGATTGCTTGTTGGATCTAATTGTGTTTAAGCTTTAACCGAAGTAACGTAATTCATTACAGTGCGCGCTAACTCTCTCTCACCCCTCCCTCCCTCTCCCTACCTCTCTCTCTCTCTCTCTCTCTCTCTCTCTCTCTCTCTCTCTCTCTCTCTCTCTCTCTCTCTCTCTCTCTCTCTCTCTCTCTCTCTCTCTCTCTCTCTCTCTCTCTCTCTCTCTCTCTCTCTCTCTCTCTCTCTCTCTCTCTCTCTCTCTCTCTCTCTCTCTCTCTCTCTCTCTCTCTCTCTCTCTCTCTCTCTCTCTCTCTCTCTCTCTCTCTCTCTCTCTCTCTCTCTCTCTCTCTCTCTCTCTCTCTCTCTCTCTCTCTCTCTCTCTCTCTCTCTCTCTCTCTCTCTCTCTCTCTCTCTCTCTCTCTCTCTCTCTCTCTCTCTAATTCTCTCTCATTCTCCTCTCGTCAACACAGTTTTGTTTTAAATTTAGTGTTTTAAAGGGTCATAAATTATTACAAGCGTCTATAAAACTGCACTGATAATGTTCACCAGATACTTTGTAGGATAGCTCTATTTTAAAACTATAATATTTAAATATATGTTTCAAAAACTAACTTTCTATTCTAGTGGTCGGATTAAATTAGATTAAACTGACCACCTTTTCCTAACTCTTTTGATTCTAGATGAGAAGATTTACGAGTTTTAGTAGTATATTGGGAAGATCCACACAATCAAAATATTATGTCGTCTGCAGTTTCCTCATCTATCCCGTACAGTTTCCCCATGTTATACTCCTATCCTGTCAAGTGCACTCTCAAACCTCAGCGTCCCGTGATTTGTCTAAGTTATGTAATCTAGTGGTCGTTTATCCGCTCCAATTTTTATCAACGTTGAAATGATTAAATAGTTTAACCATTACTAAGACGTGATTATTATTAAAATAAATAGGTAAATAAGAAATTCATTTTTTTAAATTCAACGATACTTTCTAATTTGTTCATTTCACTGGTTAGAACAGTGTAATAAAATATATGAAAAACATAATTTTTATAAAAAATTGTTTTAATGAAAACTGATATTTTTTATCGTTCGCAAATATTGTAGGATATATGTAATAAGTATTTTACATATATAATTGTAGGACGTATATTGAAGAATATTATTCTTCTCATTGTGTTCTAAGACCTTAGTACTATCTAGTTATTAAATATGACTGCATTTTGCAACTTGCAGTCAATATTTTTATCTATAAAGTATTGTTGTATAAAGTATCAATGCTAAAATTTATCCACTTTTTCCATGTACGATATTATATTACTTTATTTGTTTAAGAAACATAGAGCATGTGAGTCGTTTGCCCATTATTATTAAATATATATATATATATATATATATATATATATATATATATATATATATATATATATATATTTAATTACAATTTCCATTATATTCCCATTATTAAATATATATATATTTAATAATGGGATTATTTAGAGGCGACAGTAAATTTCGTTTCAATAAATATTGTTTTTATACTGATAGATTATAATATAATTTTTAAATATATTTTTGATTTTTGAGTATGTTCTAGGTACTTACAAACCTTTCTCAAATTCGAACTATGTAAATATATTAAGAGTTTTATAAAAACTGGAAACTAATTAAAATATATCATGAATTTAGGAACAATCCTTATGATTTTGAAACAAATAGCAACGTTCTCTCCACAAATTGATTTGTTGTGAAATAAAAAACAGTTTTACATTCACTCGATTTTCAGCCTCCAAAATCTAATCACTCTATTTGACATCCAAACAAAACTAAACTAAAACTGTTCGAGTAGAACCATTCTGACCACACCAAGCGTTTTGGGACATATTATGTTAAGGAATTTTTTTCTTTATATTGACCCATATAATCACCCCCTCATTTGTCCATACACAAAAAGTTGTATTGTAAAGTATTGGTACAATACAGTACAATCAAAATAGTGCTTATTGTGAAAAATCGTGTATTATTTCATTTGATTTCGACAAGTGTCGCTCATTACAAAAAAAAATAACAAAACGACGTTTTATTTCCATGTTACAGTATCGTTTAATTTTATACTAGTTATTATAAAGGGACATTTGGGGGAAGTATCCATTTTGTAAAAAATTTAAAAAAAAAATATATATATAAAAAAAAACATATAAAACGATGGACTGTTTTCTAACCAGAACCTAGTTTCCTCTTAAATGACAAGAATATAGTTTAATATGAATTTATAAATTTTTTCGTTACAAATTATCCGATAATTATAATTCTTACAGCTTTGTAACAATAAAAATACTACTAGAGGGGCTACATTATATATTTTATTTTTTAATTTTATACAAATTTCTGGTAACTGAATTAAGAAATATACAATAAATGTTTTGATGTTGGAACACTCTAAGCGTAGTATACATTTAGTCTAATCTACTAAACTACTGTGAGTCAACCATCTCCCTCGGTCTTATACCTTCCCACCTAACTTGGATTTTTTTCTTCTTCAATTCTCTATATACTCCACCCCTATAACCTACAAACCTTCAACTCACATTTGCTTAATTTACACATACTATCTTATCTGAACTAGATCACTTTACGGGGCTCGGAGCTTCTCTAGGCTTAGTTGACTTTATTTAGCCTAAACGTGCAAAGTTTTAAAACTGATTAAGGTTCTGCGGTAATTAAGGAATTAAGGAAAATTAGCATTTTTGGGAAAATTTGTATTAAAGGCTCTTCGGGAGTGAAATGAAACCGTCAAGTTGACATTAACGTCAGGGAATTGCAGATTTGTAAATTACTAGGAACTATATTGCGCGGTGGCCCTTGCACAAAGTAGTCCTAGTTTCATTTCATAGTGCGTGGAGAAACTCAAAGCTTAGTAGACATTAGGCTAGTCTACTACGCATGCGTGTAATCAATCCTGCTTTGCCATTCTTTCTTGGAATTGGTCGTTGTTTTATATTTTTAATTCTGTCTGTATTTCATGGCTTTGAACCTTAACTCAAATTTGTTTTTTACACACACTGCTCGGGGTTCGGATCTCCTTTTGCATTGTAGACTTAGTTGACTTCAAGTAGCCTCTAATCTAAAATTGATTATGACACAATGCATATTACATTTTTAAATGCCTGAAGTTTACAGTAATTATTTCGTTCGTCCATTTTACGAAACGAGTTTGGACACTGTAGAGAATTTTTCAGAATAATTGAAATACGTTTAACTATATTTTTTATTTATAACCCATTCTAAATATTACTTAATTTTTAACATTTATAATTAATTACGATATTATTTGTGACAATAAAGGCTATGCATCTAAATAAATTGAGCTTTTAAGAGAGACATTATTTACGGTACTGCTAATTATTAAATTTATAAACGAGTGTAAAACAATAATAAGCTGAAAATATTGTTATTGACGTTAAAATAATATAATAATAGTAAAAAATCATTGCCTTTGTCATCTCATATCCTCAAGACCAAATAAAAACCAATCAAAACTAATCGGCACTTAAAATTTCAGTTAGTTGTCAATTTAAAAAAATGAATAAGAACCAAGGACGACGGCTATGAAAAAATTGTTTTGAATTTCAATAAGGATCAAAACTTGCTTCGCTTGTACCATAGACACGCCCTCAACATAAACCGTGTTTGTTAACATCATGGTTTTAATGACGGCGGTCAAGGGCAACTTTTGATTTTTGCCAAACTGTTTTAACCTAAAATTCATAAATTCTATTAGGTAATATTGATAATATAAAATTAAATTGTAACAATTAAAAAATCTCATATTGTTAACCATTACTATAGCTACAGAATTTACTTAATTATAATTTTCTATTGTTAGAGCTGATTCTAAATCCAACACTCACACGCTTAACATCCTCCTCAGGAGGCTGGCTGAAAGACTTACATTTGCAACATTATGGGTTGTGAACACTTGATGTTAGTGAGGGTAAGTGGATGCCACCATATATCGTCGGATGCCCGCGTATAAGAATACAAATACCAGGGTATTTGTAGCCGCTTTCAGTCTTTATATAGAGCATATTTTTATCGAAATGATAGGTTTTTTTTTAAACATTTAAATCCAGATTCCTTTTTTTTTTTAACAGGAACTGGTGTGCATCGCATCTCTTTATTCCGTGTTATTTCTAATTTAATTTTTTATAACCGTTTATATTCCGATACATTAGATGCAAAAAGATGCACACGCGATTAGTTTCTACCGCGTTAATTCATTTTAAATTAGGTTCTTTATTTTTTTAAATTTTTTATAGGCGTTTATATTCCGATGCACAAATCATGCAACCAGGGTTGCATGCGCGATTAGTTTCTACCGCGTTAATTCATTTTAATATATTTTTGTAAAATGGTTATGACCGGCCGCGATAATCAAAATTTGTATACTGTAGGTCGATATGTCAGGTCGGACAACCACGGGGGTTGACAATCGCGTAATATATGGTGGCATCCACATTCCCGTAGCTAACTAATGGTGGGACCAACCTATACACATATACACACACACACAACACACACTCTAATAAGAGTGGGTCTTTCAGTTGGTACACACAAGACTGAAATAAAACAACTTTCACAATCTGGTCTTTGTGTTTTATTTATTAGACTTAAGTTAGACGTAAGATAAATTTATATTTGTAAATTAATGTACTGCAGTGATAAATTGTATAGTATTTATAATGTTGTAAACTTTAAAATATTGTAAATAAAATTGAAAAATAAATGTATTTTTAAATGTTACCAGACTTATTTCTGAAAAATTCACTCTGGCATTTCATACTGGCAAAAACAATCACTTCATGGGTATCATCGTAGGTGTTGCTTGTATGAACAAAATAAATTATAACTTATAAAATTAATCTTCAACGTAGCAAATTATAAATAATTATAGAAAAAGACAAATCATTACGAGGTAAATCATACCCCTAAAATTGCAGACATTATGATACCGTTGTGATGTCTTGGTCTTCTAATCTGACCTGCAATTTGTTGCATGCAGTTCGAATGCTTTGTTTATTTCTGCAAAATAAACTTTTGTATAAAACAGAATTCGTTTAAATTTGTTATTGTGTAAGAAGACATCCTTAGACCTTAAATACTACTATCGGAAAAAACGTTGATTAACACTACACGAACAAAAAGTGTAGATTCAGTTAAGACGCTTCGGGATTGATACACCAGTACGCACTATGCGTCCTTGAGAAGAGACCTATGAAAGAAAGATATCCAATCCCTACATGAAATGAAAAAAGGATAACATCCAGCTGGGCTCCCTCGTGATTACCACCTACACACATACATGTATGGCAACAATAATGAGGAGTCAGCATTTGACACAATTGTATATTAATATTCTCATGTAGCACTTTTTAGAATGTGCTAATTTACACAGCTTTTTAGACACTCCAAATTTTTTAAACATCCATGTTGTATACTAAATAATTATGAGGTCTATTTTCAGGACATTGTAGTCACTACAGCTATCAGATATGAGTGAGTATATTACGGCTCAAATTTATGTTCCATCGTATTTGTCCTACTAAAATTATATATTTTGACATCCCTCACGCCTGTTTTACCCAAACGGCAACCTTTTGAGATATTAGCGGTATTTTGGATTAGTATATGAGGAAGCTGGCATCCTCTACTTCTCTTCATCTCTCATCCTCTCATTATCTCTCAGTTTTTCTTACCATCTCCCATCGTTGTGAATATCGTCTTTATTCACCCACTCCAAATGCTCAGATTTCGTGTCGGCCTTAAATTACTCTCAACGCCCCAAAAGTATTTTTTTAAATAAATATTTCATTTTTTAAAATTTATTTATTATATTTATTTCGATTATTTGAACATTACAATCTTAAGCTACTGCTTAAATAAGTAACATATGTACAAATGCGTAAAGAAGGGTGTGTTGAAGCCTAAATCATAATCTAGGTTCTAGCTATTTAAAGATTGTATCTAAAACTAAAGCATATATATATATATATATATATATATATATATATATATATATATATATATATATATATTATGTTTAGTATTGAGACAGATCTTGTGGCTCTGCCGGCAAAGTCATCTCATACCCAGTTCCGTGTCCAGTAGCTGTAAAGCTTCCACGTTAACATGTTTAAGAAGTCTCTTCTCAGGCCGCATTGCATAATCCTTGATTACCTCAGTCTGTCACTAGTTTTAGATTTAAGTCCGAATGTAACCCATCGTTACGCTGATACCATCTTGCTTTAGTCATTACACGGATTATGCTGTTTTGACTACGTTGCACCGACGGTCTTTGTACATCCCCAAAGTTCTACTCCATACGGTCATATAAGTCTGATAATCGTTATATAAAGTTGTCGCTTGTTGTAGGATTGCGATTTTCTACCAAATAAAATATTAATATTTAACGTACTTTAAAGTGAATCTGTTCTTTTTTCAGGTGGTTTTTCCATGTAAGGCGTTTATCGTGGTACATTCCTAGATATTTAACAGTATCACATGGTGGTATTTGTTTATTATTTATATAAACAAATGTAGCAAAGTAAATGTAATATGGGTTTATTTTTGTTCATTTAGTTTAATTTTCCAGTCACAGGTCCATTCCAATACCTGATTAAGAGATCTTGGAATATTTTTCGTTACAAGCGCCTGAGAATCAACAAAAATCTTTTGATTGATCGACAATTTAATAGCTCTCCTTACACGATTTTAAACAAATTGTAGACTACGTTCAATGCCTTTAGACGTATTCGTAGTTTGGTGAAATTTATTTTGTCAAGTTCATAAAAAATAATTTAATAAATAAGACAAGCTGAAAAAATATTAACATTGGTATTAGTATAATTAAATTGGTAACTCGCTGTACCCGCTGCGTGGCTCGCGTTTAAATACTATATTTGGGAGCATTTTACAGACGGAGATGTCGTGGTTCCACACAAATGACTTTATAACAGCAGAAAATTCTTTATATGATAATATAGATATATCGTGGACACCATTGCTATCTATAAAAGTACAGGAGATTTTTCATGTTACCAAATTCACATCTTGTGGGTTTAAAAATGTGAAACAATATTTCTAAAAACCGCCATTCTCCAAATGGTCTCTAAATATTGCTTTTGCCAAACTTGTTTGTATGTTCTTTCGGTTAGAATAAGTAATATAAATAGTTTTTTTGGTCTTAAACCAAGTCTCCTAAACCCAAATAGTTAGGAGCTCTAATACTGTAATAATAATGCTATAATACTTGACAATTAAAAAGGCTATAAACATATTTTAAAGAGCTCTTAATATTTAAAAACGATATCTTGTACATATAGCTAATTGCTAACTTTTCCACTGACAAAGTATATGGTCTGATAGTCTGTTGTATAAAGAGCTGTTTGCTACAAAATATGTTATCTGAACTACTCCTAGATAAAAATTACTTAGAAACCATTAGTCCAACAAAATTACAAACTCTTGAAAAGAGATATGTCTATCAAATAACTTAATATTTAATAACTAAATATGACAATTTTTAACCCATACAACCTGTTATATGTATGGTCGTAACAAAACATATCTGACTCTGGTTAGCACTTGGCTTTATTAAAATAGGCTACCATTTACGATTTATTCATAGCTTTCGGTAGATCAAAATCGTGGTTCACTTACTTAGTTTATTACGTTCTTTGTTTAAGGCATTTTTATCTTCTACCCAGTTTAGGTTAGTTTGGATAGAGTTTTTATTAAATATCACAATTTATGAACGAAAATTGTATAAATATAGACTACAATAAATTATACCTAGTTAGTAAAGTAGCATAAAAGCAATATTATGAGAAATATTTATGTTAATCTGTTCGCGGATAGAGGAAAAATTGAGAAAAAACTATTTTTTTATTAGTCATGTCAAAAATGTATATTATTTTTGTAAATAGGTGACTATAGGTTTTAAAGTCATATTTAAACTAACTTTTTATGTATCAAAAGCTACACACTTTTACATGGATACAATATTAATGGTATTTTAATGCAACCAAGTGCTAACCACAGTCAGGAAAAATAAAATTTAATATTCTTCTAAACAGACCGTGTATGTAACAAGTTGTTAGGGTGAGAATTAATTGTCAAATTTAGTTATTAAAACATTATTAGATTTATGTTTGTGCATATCCTATCATAACTAATGTTTAAGAAAAGTCTGGGTAACTGTTCTTATAGATCTTAATTTGAAACTCTGTAGCACCATATCCACGCATTGACTTCCATACGATGTGGAATTATTCAAACTTAACGCTTATATGTGAAACATGGTTTTATGACTTAGACTTGTTTTCTGGGTCATGAATATGATAGGTAAACACATGTTTTAAAAAAGTTGTTTTGTTATAAACATGGTTTTAAATCAATTTTTGTATGTATAGCTCAACTGACAAGATTGAAGTAAAACAGCACTTTAAAGTACTTTACAAGCTGTCAGGTGTACAGTTGTTTATGGCAACATGTAATTTTGTACATAAACTGTATACATCCCATGTAATTACATTTTAATAACTTTATAAACACAATTTGTGTACACCTAACCTACATATAAAGTCATTTTGGGTAGTGGTCAGTTTTGATTGTAAAACTTGATAATTACTACCGATTTGATTGTATTATATTAGCAGGAAGGGTATTTGGCTATATTTAAGAATCTGAAGTCCAGGGAAAGACTTGTATGGTCTAATTTCATTAAAACTAAATAGACTGAATTTGTAAACTTTTGTTGTCGGGGAAAATCACGGATATACTCCATAAATGCAAATAAGGAACATGATACCCTAACTTGTACTTTTCAAAACTTAATCAAAGAGACGCCTAATTAATAATTTATTAAATCTGGAAATAATGTCGAAAACCTTGTAATATTATAATACTTCGTATACTCGCAGAATATTTAAATGTGAAATTGAAAAACCATTATATCGGCAGAAAACTAAAATTAAATGGAAGGCAAATTTTTAATTTGAATAGAACTTAAACATTTTACTAAAGGAGAGAGAGGGAGAGAGCAGTGTGACGGGTTCCTCGCTGCTGGCTCCGACTTATTAGAGTTCCAGGGGGGTGGCGTGTCTTTGATTGTCGCTGGAGGTCCTAATGCGCTCATTCCTTCACGTTTGAACGTTTGCCAGCAGGACAAAATGGCAGTAGGCGTAAGTCGCTCGTAAATTAGCTCGGGTGAGAAAATAAAGGTACACCGTTTATAATTAATTAAACTATCTTCTATTACCTCATTTTATTTTACACGTGCTACAATAACAGGAGGTATATAATGAGAGGGATAAAAGCAAGAACACGGAGGTTTGGCTCTACTCACGGTTCTAGCTACACCATCCTCCTTTAGGTCTGTTCCAAAAACATCAGCCTCAAAACGTCCCCCCCCCCCTACTCTTCTAAAATCATGATTGCTGCATTTCCCAATATACCCTGTTCAGTGTATAAAGAGCCTTGATGTTATTATGTTAATGTATGTTATAATATTATATAATATTCATAAGTGTTTAGATGTTTGTATAAGATGCAGGGTACCTATCACAGCTATTCCAAGGAAACTAGACGAAGTAACGAAGGAAGGACGACCAAGAAACATCACCCGAAATGACTCTGAGGGCAATCCATTCCAGAATCCTGAAAAAAATCCTTTGAGCGGAACAGAAGACAAAAAAATCAAGATATCAGCAGGAATACCGGGAAAGAATAACCTCCAAAAACCATCTAAGGTACCGTTTTATCGAATCATTCTAATTTGGTAATGACTATATTAACTTATTTAAATTCGCTTGAATTTCATTTCATTTCATTTAATTAAGAAGTAAACTATATTACTTATTAATAAACTTAATTCTAGATATAAAAACATCTCACAAAGGTCATAATATTTTTCAATTCAATAATTAATTAGTCCATAATATAGAAAATTTGGCTTTAAAAAATTATTAAATTGTAAAATAAGAAATTTATCAAGTGAGAAATATACATAGGAATGCGACATAGAATATTTCAGTTGGTATTTTTTACTTGATATATTATTGTATAACCAATACTATCTGGTAAAAAACGTAGCCTACTCGTAATAATATCAAGAAATTGTACTTTCAATTCGATGATATCTTGAAGTTTAATAATTAATAACTTAGTAACTGTAAATATTTTAACTTGCAAAAAAGTGAAAATTATAATATTTTATTTCTTAAATTTTATGTTAACATATTTCTGATTTTACGATATTTGAGTGTTTATATGTATTAGTATTAAGAAATTTATCTATACAGTAATACTAACAAGCTACAAAGTTCTCTAAATGGCACGACTCCAGAAAGAGTTCATAATCTTATTAAAGGTAATAATAATTTCATTGAGTTAAAGTAATTAGTAAAAGAAGAAATTCCAACGTGGACATTCAAAGAAGCTGAAACAGAACAATTTCTTGTCCAGGCTTACTTCTTTAATATCCTGACTCGTTTAATCTGAGCTGGTTGAAGGAAAACGCGATGGCTGAGAAAGTTAGGGTTTCGCAATTTGTTGGTCTAGAATAAGAACAGAGACTTTTACCCTCTCTAGAACAGAAGGTTCAAATGATGAAATCGCAGGTCTTAAATTTGTGTGTCTGCGGATGGAGTTGCAAATGAGTATTTTCACTTGTATAAAATTTAAAGGAGAGGAAAAAAAAACAGTTTTCTTCCACTAAAAGTTAAAGAACTCCAAAAACGATCTCGCAACTGAACTTAGAGTTATTGAAATGGTAACCATATTTCACGAAAACTTCATTACTTACTTAAATCTTTGAATTACTAATTAGCCTAGAGAGCTATCGTCGGCTAATTTATGAGAGTAACCCAGTGAGAGGACTTTGTTTGAAAACGTTTTGCTGGCCACTAGGTCAATTTATAACATGTTCAATGAGCTGTGTGTAAAGAAATCATACCTTATTGATGATCGCTTTAATGAGTGGGCTAAGCTTTAATTAACAACAAAGCATACATGGTGATCTCTTTTCAAGAATTATAGGAGATAATTATTACAAATATAACAAAAATGTGCGAGTTCGTACTATCCACTGCAGAAACAAATTCTTGTGTTGAAAGAGCCTTTTCTAACATCAACAACTTTTAACATTAGGACAAAACTATCAATAACCATAGACTGTGTTAAAGCTATCTTGATAATGCAAAAGAATTTGATAGTATCAAAATGTATGAAAAATAAAGAACATAGCAATGATTCACAAGTTACTGGAGAAATACAAAACATCAGCTTCTTGTAAACCAATTGTGACACGTATTAATAAGCGTATTTTCTATGTAATAATTTAATCGTGACAAAAACATTTCCATGGCAACAAAGTTTTTAACAATTATTAAGGAAAATACATTGAATCCCTTATTATTACATTGCAATTCAGCACTCTCTCTCTCTCTCTCTCTCTCTCTCTCTCTCTCTCTCTCTCTCTCTCTCTCTCTCTCTTATATATATATATATATAATTATGTTTAAAACTTATCATTAAAAATATATATGATTAATCTTCATGTCTGTGTAAACTCGTTACAACTTACAAACAGACAGACTGACATGTGCGTGAAATTATAAGAGTTATTTCTTTACCTACAGACCCTAAGTTGGCAATGTTAACCAAACACATAAAAAGAGGGATTTTAAAAAATATAGTCTTACAAAATTAAACACAAAACAAAACAAGATGATAGGCAATATAATGGTACGTACCCAGCCCCATTATACAATGTAATACGAGCAGATCCTCTAAGTTCTAAATCTAATGTCCAAAAGTTGGTTCCTTGGGCTTTGTAGGAATGTTATATTATTGTTAGATTAAGGAGTCATATCCAGTAGTTTGTTGTTACAGTTGTTACACAGGTTTTCTGAACCTTATAATCGATTGACACATAACGGGGTTCAAGGAATGTTAAAAAATGTAATAGGATTTCGCTGGACAAATTTAATTAATAGGATTGATATAAAAATGCTTAATATGGTTAAAGTGGTTAAATTGAACGTCAATTCTATAATATTCTGTTATAAGCTGATAGAAAAACTAAACCGCCCTGTCAACGCGGGTGCAATCCACGCAAAGCTTCGTAAAAGGAAATATCCTGACTGACTGACTCATCAACTTCCATCCCAAATCCCTGGATATAAAAACATGAAATTCTTGGAAAGTGTACATTACTTCCATATTGTATTGCGCTAAGGAACCACAAAAAATGATTTTTGGAAATGGATAAAATATACTCATCAATACCTCTTAGATTCGATTAGATATCGATTTGTTTTGTTATTATATAGATTGCTCATACAAATGTCAAAAAAACATAATCCCCAACCAACCCGTGCATCCGCTTCGAAAAAAATAATGTTATTTGTCACTTATTTTTAATTCTCTCATTTTCTTCTACAATATAATTGTGGTTGTCTGATTGCATGCTTCTCCTACGTCAGAGGTCAATAATTTCAGGCAATAAACAGGTTGTAGTAGAATTTTGATAACTTTTCGAACATTTCTGTTTTCCAAAAGTAATATTTTTTTTTATTTCCTCTATCTTCATTATGTGCTTTGTCCACAATACAAACTGTTTCTCTTTGCAATATTGAGTTGCCCTTGAACTTGATAGTACTGTAGTAGTTATGATACAATCTTGTTGAGCACTGTGGTGAAATTCACAATAATGATTCGAATTTTCCCCTAACCACAATCACTAGAAACTTTAAAATAAAACACAATTATCTGAATAATTGTTCTTTATTAATTATTTCCACTAAATGCCCTGATGTACATTTCGATAACATGGTTATCATCATCGGAGGGTCTTGCTTATAAACTAAATCTAAACTTACATATCTACTAATGAAATAAAATTAAACTTAAAACTATGATAACCTGAGTGCAAGCTAAAATCCCTCCCACTCCACAGATCAGTTGACCAGTCAGATAGAGGCTTGGGCTGGCCCTTTGTCAAGTAATTGTTATATGTCTTTGACCTATGGAGTGGAGTGAAAGATAACTGTACCTCTAACAAAGCTAATGAGAACAGGTGGCCTACTCCTGTCTGATTTTAAAAAAAAGATCAACACTGTATTACAAATAAAATTACATTTTATTTATTATAAATTATAAATGCAAAATTAGAGATATTTATAATATAAGACATACATTTTCATATAGAAAGAACTAAAAACACATTAAAGAATAAACTTTTTTCTTTTCTTTTTTAAATCATATTTATTTACATCGATATTTTCTTTTACTTAGAATCTTTAAAATATGCAAATAACTGTTTTGAAAACGAACTTGTCAAACTATTCATAAAACCTTGCAAAACCACAGAAAATGGTTACTCATAATATATTATAATAGTAGGTAGAATCAGTTGACATTTCGTAGTCTCTGATGTAGGAGTTTTACGAGCAATGAATACAAAAGTCCAAACTTGTTCTGTACTCATTACCGTAAAGGAATCGCAGTAGCTAAACAAATGTTTATCTAAAGAATATTATTCGTCACACAATGAAATGGTTTAATAAATGTCTAATTGCGTAGTAATTTTGATTAACGTTAGTAATAATAGAAATAAATATATGATTTATAAATCTTTAGCAAAAATATTTTACATTAATGGTTATATTTGGCATTATTTAAAATACTACAAAATATTTTAAGAATTAACGTGTTGTTAGTTTTAGTAATATTATGAAACATTTAAAAAAACACAGGCTTATCAGTGCTAAAAGCTATATTCCTCCGCGTCGGAGTGGTTCTCTTTCAAACTACGAGAGGGCAGCCTTGTATGCATGGGTACATTTTTCATTTAATACATTGTATCTGCGCTTTTTTTTAAGTTACACACTTCGGCATTATTTATTGTAATAGATAATAAATCACTGAGTGTTTCCCTTTTTTAAATTTTTCGAAAATATCATCTCACAAAAAAATAGCAAAATATAAATTCGATTTACTAACGTCCTCTGCAATTGTTCAACCAATAATGATCTTAGCCTAATTTTTAAAGAAGGGAAACATCCGCGTTCACGTGATCTTTAAAATGGTCTTTTAACGATAATTCTGAAATGAAAATTGACATCAGTACAACTGCTCAAGTGTAGCATTATTCTTATGGAAGATGAATTCAATATGGCGGAGGTGGAGCAAAGCCTTAAATAGGGCATACACTTTGCTATGTCATCAGCAAACGCGCTATAAACGTGTCCTTGGCAAAGTCGTATAAAGATTGATACCTAATCAGTAAGTCAATGAGGTGCTAACTTTACATTTGATGTTTCCTGATTACTATTAGGATGAAATAATTGACGATTTTATCGTAAATATTATTGGTAGCTAATAATTGAAACTAACTTTACTATAAACCGTTTCATAATCTACTTGATTGATTTATTATTCGTAAATTAAATCATCTGTTTGGTTTTACAAACCATATCTTTAGTATTTTATAATTATTTTCACAATAACTTAGATACCACACATTTTACATAATTATTTTGTAATAATAAAATAGTAATTATTAAATGATTAACATAACATAACCTCAATTCACATTGTCACGATCGTACACCAAAGTAATTACTTTACCCTCTACTAAGCTTTTTCTACTCGTAACTTTAAAGTACTTATCTTTATCCGCTCTAATTCACTTTTCAACCTGACAGGTGAAAATGTGATACTGACGTTTAATTATTTTACAGTAGACGTGTCAACTGTTCACAAAAGTAGATTTTGTTTTAGAATGGATGGCTTTTTAATTTTTCATTTAGTCGTGAACTGTAACTAATTTAATTTTAAAATATAGGAATTTGTTGTCATTGCGTAGTTTATATACTTTATCTTGTGATTTAAGTGTATGTAGCTTGAAACTTTTTGCTGTTTTTCTCAATGAATGAGAGTATGAATTTACGTAAGTACATAAATGGTAAATTTATTATCTGTTTGTTTCATCTTTACGAAAGTGAAAAGACAAAATGTTGTATGTTTATGGTCGCCATCTTAAAACACGATAAAGTAATAATTCTAACTTTGTATCGCAAAATGTTTACTTTTAAAATGCATTTAATATAATGTTTCACTAGACCTATTTTTAAATTTGCAATTTCTTTCCAAACAGAAAGTTTTTTTTTTTGTTATAAAAGGTTCTAACTAATTTTTTAGTGTATAGACGAAACGTATCCCAAAAAATCATCCCATAAAATCATCTATCCCAATAAATCATCCCATAAAATCATCTATCCCAAAAAGTCCATTCTGAGTTATCGGTAATAGGAAATTTTGAAAATCTGTCATGGGGCTACTTTCCATGGGGATATAAAAGAAATTTACTTTTATTTTTGACAGTAATTTAAGGATCTTGTGTGGCTTTGAATTTTATTATGTGTTTAAAACCTTTATGCTGATCTGCCTTTGAGTATTCTCATGACAAAAGTAACCTAGTACGTTTCATTATAGTCAAGTACAAAGGACGCACTGTACTTCACAAAAGTTACGCAATCTAATTTACTTTTAACAAAATCTTTCTGATCAAATAAACGTAATTGCTTGTTAAATGTGAATGTAATTGTGTTTAGGTTTAAATAATGAAGGAACGAAGCTCATTACATAGTTAGTTATCTTGTGACGTAAGGTACTATTGTTTTATGATATATTTTGCCACTTCCATTATGCCAAAATATTCGTACTCCTTACTATATAGTATTTTTATACTATTGGAAAATTCGTATATAAAATTGTATGGTATATAATGGAAATAAATTAAATTATCTTATAGTGAAATACTTTAGTTACTTCTTTATTTAATTGTTATCCAAGACAAATCAATATATTTTGAACATATGATACAAGAAAATAAAGATTTTCTATGTGTTACCTGTTTATATGAATTCCTGTTCATGTGGCTTCGTATTTTACGAAGCATTTCGGGATCGTAATTCTATCTTCAGCTGTCACTCCGTTGAAAGTTGTTTACACATTAAGAACATTAATAGTACATATTATACACATATCATAAACAAGAAGCGATCTATATTGATTCCCACTATTTCGTAGGTAGACAGACACAGGAACTGCTAAATTTCCGGATCTCATCGAACTGTGTCAAACAGGACGTTGGACTGGAATGACAGTTGATCACTCTACATACTACCAGGATTGCTTTTTTATATTTTTTGTATATTAATTTTGAACTCTTCAATTGCATTCTTTTTGAATTTCTTTTTTGTAAATAAAAAGAGGTGTTAAAATTGTGACATAATCTGTGTACGTGCGGTTTTCGTTTATTAGGTGCTGGGCGAAATTTGATTTCATGTTGCACAATTTTTTATGCGGCATCTGTTTTTTTTTAAACGATCTTTAAATGTTCTGCCTGCCCGTCCGACATAAAAATGGGGAAAATCAGTACCTATAACTTAATTTGTAATGCCCTGACTTCCCATCCTTTGGTATTATAGGTTTTGGTCTCAATGATGTTTGAATATTATTATTTGAACAGAACGTAACGTTGATGTTATTTTTTGTAAACGTATTTTTAGAATATTAAAAACGATGTTCGTGTATTCTATAGAAACAAATATCTCAGTGTCCTTTTTCTCGCGTGTGACGTTATTCTTTATAAATTTCCTTTGTTATAGTTAGTCGAATATTGAGTTAGTATGGCAGCTCGCTTGGGCGGTATTTTTAATGGATAGTTTTTTGTTAGTTCATAGTGGAAATCTTGTTTAGATGGTGGTGAATAAAGCTGTTTTTGGCTGACATTTTGTGCGTGATAATTAATTTGACTGTAATATTATTCATTCGTAATTCAATTTTCAAATGACCCTTCTAAACGTAATTCCCTTCACAAAATAAAACTCAATTTTTTTTTCCTTGTTTTGAATTTTCTTGTAAACTACGACTATCCACAATGAATCAGTAAAGTTCACAAATATCAAACTACTACCCATTCCAAAAATCACAATATATTCCGGTTGGTTTATATTGTTGTTAGGTTGATTGCAAACCAATATGTATAATGTTAGGTATTGTAGGCATCAATACTCACGGTTTATATTTCAAGTCAATTATTTCTGGTTTTATTAGCTGAAATTTGTAATATTGTCTAAGCAATGGTATAAACGCAAATAATTAAACACAATTAACATTACACCAGAGTGTTACAGTTGAAAGCTCAGATCCCTCGAAGCTTCTGTCAGCGTTATTAACATGGTAATTAACATTTGCTCCTATGTACAATAACGTGATAGTTTAGACATGTTCCGAGCTGACGATATTATACGCAACAGATTAGAGGTATAATTCTAAGGAAGAAACTTTTTACTTTTATATTTTAGTTGAATTTAACTTTCAAGAATTCTACAAAATGTATTTCCTTATGTTACTTACAAATGACTATAAATTATAAATCAACGGAGTGATTTTAATTAAGTTCGTCATTTAAAATATAAGTTAGGTCATATTAAGAACATATAAAATATTCATTTCGTAGTGCAATTTGAAAGTTAACATTTAATCTGTATTTAAGTAACTTGAAATGAATAAATCGTAATACACAAGTTAATTTGAATGAAATTTGCTAGTTCTGTTGTCACGGACTCCGAGCAAAGAACTCTCAAGAGTATCTCTTGACAGATTATAGAATTGTTTATATTATTTAAAATGAAGAAAAAATTTTAACCTTGCAAATCAAAATGAAAAAACTTTAGCTTGCTGTAATGATTTTAATAGTTTTTTGTAAAATATATGAAGGAATCAATGGAATAAAAAAGACATCTAAAATGCACGGTTTATAATATAATTGAATAACAACTCATACTGATTTGTTTAATTAAAAACAAGTAAGTAGAATATACTAAAACGAAACACAATGTGTTTGATTAATGTAGATAAAAATAAATAAGCACATTTAATTAAACACGTCGAAGTTGTGCGTAGTTCTGTTTAGAATTATTTTATTAACAATTTATAAACTGTTTTAAAAATTGTTATTTTTAAGGAGGTAATAAAAGTAATAAATAGAGTTAGGTTATTTCGAGATGTCGTTTAGTTGTTTGTCTGATGGAAATGTTTAAATAACCTGCAGACATCAATAACGGCAATAACAGGCTGTAGAAAGTATAATTTTTACAAGTGAAACAATGCAATATAGTTGGACTTGTGCCTTGTTCAATTGACATTGGCTCTTACATATGATGGCTAATTTGATAAACAACAAAATGAGCTTTGTGATGCTAGGAGTAAAAAAATTCAGTTGTGAATGTGCAATAATAATTCAATTGAAATACTATTTTTAAACAACTGAGAATAAATTTTAACACAAATTGAAAACATTATAGTAAACTTAATTGACGTCCATAGTTGAACAACGATTTCTAAATTCTTAGTAGCTTTTTTTAAGATTAAATCTATAATAGACACAATGAGCATATTAATGTCGTAAGCATTGTGTTTTGTTATTGTTGTTGTTTGTTAATTTATTGTGTTTTGTGTGTAGATTTTATAGTTTGATTAGGACCTGAGGGTGGGATTTAGTGCTGCAATAGATTATAGCAAAAAATTAAGCTTTTGGGTTAATTGCAAATAAATTTATTATATACATTCAGATGGTATTTAGGCTAAGCAATCACAGTGATAAGTTTTATAAGTTATTATGTTTTGTTTCTTAAATAGTTCTGTCTAAACACATTCTTTTGATAAATAGGCACAGTAGAAAAAGTAGTTTTTTTAAACTACAAATTACAATGTATTTTATAAAGAAATAATGTTAATATTGGTAACAGTTTATATTTTACAAAATATTCACTCAAAAAAACTACAAAAAAATGTATAGAGCTATGATGTTAGTTTGGCTGTAATTATAGCACTAAATACATTTTCTCTAAAATATAGATTCTAGTAGCTTTGAAATAGAATGTTTTTTTAATGTGGTGTATCCAAACGCGACTAAACAATACTAAATAATAGAACCGAATATTTTGAGGATTGCTCTTTAAAGGTTACTGCATAAAAATCTGTATATACGTGTCTCATTCTGGTCTATAATCTAAATGATTGCACAAACTACATGAAGGGATATTTTATTTTTTACTAATCTAATTCTAAGAGAATTAATTTTTCATTTTGAGTGACCTGTCTGTTAAAATATTGCTGAGAGTAATATCCTATTTTTTGTTCACAGTTTTTACATTTGTTTGTTTCGTTTTGTTACATATTTAATTACGTTCGTAAGTATTAGGTAGAAGATGAAGTAAAGCAGGGAGAAATGTAATTAATACAATATCCATTTATCTTCAAGAGCGCATATGTTCCATCTCATTACATACATTTTAATTAATTTATAAGAGCTGTCAGCCACATTTCACCGGCAGGCTTTAATCAAAACAATTCGAGAACTGTAAATGAAAGGTGTATTATTCCTAAAGTTTGAGACATTCTTATTATTCTCCTAAATTACAAGGCTGGTGCTTCCTAAATGGTAGTACTGTCTTTCCATCATGGTAGTAACATCTTGCCTATTCTCTCGGTGTGGAAATTGACACCCAATTTACCAAAGCCGTTATAATTTTTAGTAGACCCAACATCCTCAATACCATATCTATATTCTATGGTATGATAAATTTCTTTTTAAATTTCTACCTCTTTCTTTGCTGAACAATCCAGGCCTCTTAATCTGCTCCTGTGCAAAAGACAAACATTCTCTTATGAGGCCGTTGCTTAACCTCCTGTAGTTTGCATGGCCGACTTTGACGACCCTTTTGTCCTAAACTGGCCAATTTCGTCAAGCTATAGCTTATGCTTCCGTACTCCGTACTTTTTCCGAGACATCCATCTTATTGCAAAAAACCTAAAGTCAATTCCATATCTACACCCCAGTTTCAAGAGTGCCTTATTCTTAAGTGTATATATCAAAAACTTGACAATCGAGAATCCCGACCCTTATTTTTAATTTAGATCACTTTTATCAAAAAAATTAAAATCGTGTGGAAATCTTGATCTACGGGAAATTTTTATGATTTTACTTCAGAACATTCTTATAGATATTAAACATTATCTGAATCTCTCTGTGGAATATATATACACCACATTACAACATATTATTTTACCACCCCTAGTGTTGCTTTAACTTCTACCTATTAGGTAACCCTGTGCAAATTACTACTGTCGTGTTGCGGACGAACTTTATTTCCAAAAGTTATTTAGGTCCCTAAATACTATAAATTGGTAGATAGATTTTGAAAATATAATTCCATCCAAACACCTAACTAGCATTTATTTTATAATTATGATTTCAGTGTCAAAATAATGTAATACAATTTTTTAAACATAAACCCTTAATGTTGAAAAAATTTGTATATACGTTGTGTTAACTATGTATTAGTTAAATTGACACGAGCCGCGTACTATTGCCTTGGCAGTGTTAAATAATAAGCCACGCCCCTTCAGTTTTTTATAAATAAGGAGTTCGGCGCAACGTTAGATTCAGTTATAGTTTAATTATTGTAGCTCGTGTATCACTAAAGAGGACGACCTTGTCGTTGAAACGCGTCTGATAATTAGGCGTTTTTTTGTGAGAATTGTGTTCTGTATGTTTGTTATAAACTGTATCATTTTTCTCATCAGTCAAGCTCAACATTTAATATAACTATGCATTTTTTAGGAGGTGTAAAGAATAAACTAGCACACGTAGCTACTTACAAACTTTAATTGTAATTATATATCTATTAGTAAGTAGTGTAATCTCTATTTTGATGACGCTCTGCGTTTAGTCTTCTTGATATGCGCTCAACAATTTTTCGCACAATTCGATTAAAAATGTATATCTTGAATCACGGACGGCACTACATTTCGTAATCACAAAAACTTTCTACCCCATCCTACAAGATTGCCCCAAAGTATTCAGCGAAATTCAGATCGGCAGAACTCCCCGGCTATGCATTGTTACCAATGAAGTCAATGCTTTTCTTGCAGTATTACCTTTGTCCTTTTTGGGTCTTTTTGGAATGGAAATTGTTAAAATAGACTCTATGAAATACTCTCGGCCCAATGACTCCCGATGTTATTTAACAATCCAAATGAGTTTCTTCTAACCGAAGCAAATAAAACTCTAATCCATTCAGGTTTCATTGACAACTCGTAGTATGTTTCCTTTTAACTCGATGAGAGATTCCGTTTACGATTGTTTAGGACGGTCACGATAAAACAAAATCATCACTTAGTGAAAGATATATAAATTCATCGTCGTTAGATTATTTCAGGTAGTCACAAAACTATATACGATCTTCAATAATCAGGGATGTTTTCCTACGTTTTGAGATGACATGGAATGGCTACCAATCAGAACGATGTCGATATTTTCCTTGCATTCACGAATCACTTGTTTTGCTTTCTTCTGTTTCATCTCTTTGCCTAAAGAGGAATAGCTCCGTCGTCGTTTCCTCTTGTTTGCTGCGATAATATCTTTGTTTTTTCTAAAATTATATATCCAGTTCTGCAAGTTATAACTCTGTCTCAATATTGCCATACCCCTTTTGCATTGACAGTAAGCTATCGATTCCTTCTGTTCAGCTTTTGAGCTATCCATTTTCTTTTAAAAAATCAGCTCCAACCTCCTGATATGTATTACGTCAATAGTGTCCTACATATATTTCTTCTTTGGTTTCATTTATCAAGTTAAACCATAACACGCATAAATCTCCAAGACAAAATAAATTTATTTGAGTACGTAGAATACTTGGCCTCACCTTGATGCCAGTAGTTCGCGAACCATGAAACCGTGCGCATACAAGAAAATGTTAAAATCAGTATATAAGTGTATATATTTGTGTGTATAGTTTTGATTTTGTTATGTTTAATGTTTTATTTATTACTCTATAAATTATATAAAGTGACTTGGACAAACAATGAACATTAAAGTAGAATACATGTTAATATTTGCTATATCATTTATTTGGATAGCGACACTTTAGTTTTCACTGGGTGTCATTTTCTAATAAATATAAGAATTTCCTATTAGAAATAATTAATAATATAAACGACCACCAATCTTACCAAATTTAAACGGTATAAGACGTAAGTAGGAGAGATTCTTTTCGCAAAGGCAAACGCTTATCTGAAAATAAAATCGGTTGGATCCATAAATTGTAGATATTAAAAAATATTATTTCCAATTTTTGATAAAACTTAGACTGGTAGAGCTGAGTGTAGAAAATCCTTGAAAAAATTAGAATTATTATCAACAACACTTGAAAGTCCAAAATAAGAAAACCTGACAAAAAGCTAGTAACAATATTGGGACTTAAAAAGTTAAGGAAAAATACGACTTTGGAGATTTTAAATGTCAATTTTATTCTTAAGCAATATAATTTTATCATATTGAGTAAGTGATACATTACGAGATTTTATTGTTACAAAAAAATAACATTACTTTAGAAATAACAAAAATCCCGAATCAACAAAACAAAACAAAAATGTGGTAAAATGTACATTTACATTTTTTTATTGCCTTTACTTTTAGTATACGTACGAAATTTTGCTTTAGTATTACAAGAGGCGGTGTGACGTTTTTGTATTTAAAGTACTAAATTTTTAAATTACGAAAAAAAATACTTTTTATACACTATTCACTTCAGGTAAACAACAATTAATTGTTAAATATCTCTACAATTATTTTGATGTCGAGGATGTTGATATAAATCTAACAATAATTACTTCAAAAATTAAATTACACCTCTATGTTTAACGATTTGTTGTTAACAGTAGGGTTAATTTTGTCTTAATTTTTCCACGCAATGTGGTGCAAATAATAAAAGATTCAACTTTTGGTTAAACGACCTTTTATTAAAAACATCAAAAAAATCAACGTACTTCGTACAGTTTTAAATTATATATTTGTTTAAAACCTACAGTACACGCTGGTCTGATAAAGAGCTTATGTTGAATATACTCCTATATAAAAAGTAACCAAGTATGTTTCATTGTACTAATTAACAAAGGACGCACAGTACTACACAGAGCTATCACAACCTAATATTCTTTTAACAAATCCTTTTGCTGAAAAAACGTGATTGTTGGAGAGCACTTATTGTGTTTATTTTACGAGTACAGAAATGCAATTAATTAAATACAGAACTCTCTCATGTAAATTACAGTAGTACGGTTTTATTTAACTTTCGCTACAAACATTTTGAATATCTATCTATTTATCAATTGTACTTACTGCTAGGGATAATTATACGATAATGGTCATGTTCCGTAGAACAGATTTTGGGTTAGCATTTTTCAAAATTATAAATATATTTCAAGAAATTATTATATTTCTTGCCTTATTGAAATTAAACAATTTTTCACAATTTTTGCTAACGAACAAAGTAAATACGAACATTCGTGTTAGATATTTTCGACATGTAAGTTCGTAAAACAATTCTGTGAAATAAAAGTAATGTTTCCCATATGAAATTAATTTTGTTTTTAAGATTTAATTTACTTATTTTTAAAAGAATTACTAATTATAAGCAATGATTTTGTGGTATATATATATATATATATATATATATATATATATATATTTACCAAATTGTAACTTGTTTTTACTTATATAATTTACAACTACAGTATAAGGTATGTAAATTGGAAATATTATTCTTCCCGTAGCAAAATGCTATCTGTTATATCGATATTCACAAATAATATCTTTATAAATATTTTTATTTAAAAGCGAAAACCTCAGTGATCATAAGCCAAAGGTAAAAATAACATAAAATAGAAATTTCAAGGACTGGAATACTCTGTTCCAAAGTCGGAGAAGATATCCTTGATATGAATGATTGAAGAAAAAAAAACTTTATTAAAAATATTTAATATTCTTAATTTAATTTATGTTGAATAAGTGTTTTCTATGCTAATAACGTAAATAATATTGAGAAAACCAGTCTAATAGTTACATTTTTATCCATTTGAAATCCATGAAAACATTTAAACGTCTGTATCGGTCATAACTTATTTTAATATTTCCAAAAACATAAAACTCATGTTTATTTTAATATAATTACCAACTTTTACAAATAATATTGCTGCTCTGTACCATTTGCTCTCTTCAAGGTGTGATGGTGAGGAGGCTATAAGTGTGGTTTCAAATGCGACTTACACGCCTCCACTTGGTGGAGAGTAAGTAACGTACTAATGGCTGATCTTTATGATGCGGCATCAATGAGGGTAAAGTGTAAGATATTATCTATACCAAGTCAAGGCGGAACAGCATATGCCGATAGCTGCAGGACTATGGGGTAGCTTAGTCTTCAATATGCAAACTCTGGGTGGCAGGCAATTTCAAGTTTCAACCTATACATGCGGGGCTCTGTAAAGGGTGGTCATTTATGTCCCTAGATACTTATGGGACTTTTATGGACTCAACAAAACCAGAAAAAGTTGACGACCATAGGGAGCTTCGAAATGACAACTCAAGAAGAAATAACCATATGGAGGTGGAGGAAATAGGGGCTGAGAATAACCCTGTGGATAACTCTCCAAGCTCATCAGCAGGACGTAGGCACTCAGGGAGTGAATAATTGTCGTATTGTAGAGGAATATCTCAAATCCAAAGAATGATGAGGGTAGTTGAACTACATCTTCATTATAGTAAGGCAGCAATCTCTGTCTTATGAATACTGCTTGAGCAGGAACAAGTTGATGTCACCCGAATACAGGAACCGTGATTGATTGGTGGCATAATTGCAACCTGGTTACGTTCCACTGGGTGCCGGGGCATAAGGAAGTTTAGAGTAACAAGGATGCAGACAAACGGGACTGGGCATCAGATTTTGAGGGACCTGAGCTAGCAGTAGAAATATCCGTAAGTCTGACCAAGTTGGCCGTAAACAGTTCATTCGAAACACCAGCAAAGATGGGGAAGACTTAAGGGGCACTCCCATTTTAAAATATTACTTAAGAACATACCTTCAGATAATCCTAAAAGTACAATTATCACCCGAGATAGGGGACAACTCAGACAAATCACGGGACTTACTACGAGACATTGTGGTCTGAAAACGCACTTGTGCAGGATAGGAGGACATGACGAAACTGTGAATACACTGGTCGGGAAGGATGAGGAGACAGCAGGCCACGTAATTTTCAATTGCGGGACCCTGACCAATAAGACGTAATATTTTTTGATTCCAAATTTCTGGGGAACTATCATTGGACAAGTTAGTTAATGGATTACTCAAACCCGTGAGCAGAACAAATCTGTTAAGCTAGAATTGGGAGGTTTTAGTTACCCAATAGGCCATTGGTTCCATGGTCTAGTTCTCCAAACTAAATCCATCAATCAATAACATTGTGTTATCAAATGTTTATTTTAAAGAGAAATACGATTTCATTACCAAATAAACAGTATCAAACAGAGCACAAACTTTCTCACACACTCATCTAGGAAACATAATTAAAATCAAACAAAAGTTATTTATCGCCATTTTTTCAAAAATCGAAGTTGATGGAGCATCTACAATAAGTAAACATGCCTACATTTTAGACTTTGTCTTAAATTTCAAAATACTTTTCTTAAACTCAATCACTTTTGATAAAATATTGGTCAAATTTAAAGTTGAAGGTCACAAACTTCCAGCTTAACTTAAAAGAAAATTACTTTTCACGTAATTCACGTTGATCACGGTTATAGATAGAAGTAAATCTTACATCTAGGGCAGAGTTTACATACCACACTTCAAGCACCACTAGGGGCGGGAATTGAACACTTCTTGACCTATCACCGATCAACCACCTTGATAGATTTACTTTATCCAAACTTCTACTTAGGACACTTCTTTACTGTTAACGAATAGTCCATTAAATTAAAAATACTTCACTCTAGATCAGTCTAGTTTGTCATTTTTACATAATTAAATCCATGCGACATTTATCGTACAAATATCTATTGTATAAACTCGTTATTGATTCGTACAGTAATTATTCAACCCTCTGATGATGTTACTGTTTAATCAAAATGTACATAACATTAGTAAACATATCGTTCCTACCTAAATTCAGTTGTGATTAATTGTGACGTGGATTATTTACATACTTCGTTTATAAACTATCGTACTGACAATAATGGATGTATTATCTTTATTAATTATTGACATGTATAAAAAATCTGAAGAATCAGCGAGAAATTTAATAACATTATGTTTCAACTTTAAACTAATAGCTAAAGAATGTTTTGTAATATTTTAATTTTACATTTATTTTTATATATTTAAGGCACATATTTATACCACTTACATTTAAGGTAGTAAACTACTGGTTAAATGACAATTAATATTTAGTAATACTCTTTATAATCTAATTTCTTTCTTCTACTTGATATTGTCAATAGATGATTATATTAATATTTATAACTCATCACATGTAGTATTATCATATTGACATTAATATAAAGGTATCGTAAATAGCTATTGGACATTTATGGAATGCTATTTGCCAACGTTAATAAACTTAGTAGGATTTGTAAAATCGACCAAAATACGTAAAGTTTTCAGAGATTGCATAAGGAATCTTAGGATTAATCGAATTGTACCGCTTTATTGTAATCTTCACAAATAAAGCTTGTTATAAAACCATGTTATAATACTGTAATTGAAATTTGTACACCTGTTTTATGGTATAACGGGTGTAGAATATGACAGTTGATACAAATAATGTTACACGTTAGTATTCTCTTTAACACAGATGATATGTCAGCAGAGACAAATTAGTAAATGTCTACTGCAAGCAGACTTAAAAGTTAAATATATGAGAGATATATGCGCATACTAGATTTCCAGCATCTTGATATTTCCCTATACTTTGACGCGTCAAAATACAACAACTTACGGACTTTTAAATTAGCCTTTTCCTTATTAAAAAACGAGATAATTGCTCAGACATTTGCTTGGTAAGAGCAAATTACTTCGTTTCGACCTATTTCTATATTACCCATTTTTTTCAAAAATAGTGGAAAAACTAATTCTGAAGAAGGTAATGAAAGTTGTATAAGACAGAAAACTAATTCCACCACACCAATTTGTATTTAGAACAAAACAATTCGACAATCGATCAAGTTCGTTGCATTATAAACGTAATTGAGAAAACACTTGAGGAAAAGAACGTCTGTGCAGATGTCTTCCTTATGGTAGTCCAGGCTTTTGATAAAGTTTGGCATGAAGGATTACAATTTATACTTAATCGAGCTGTATTTTGAAATACTCAATTCGGATATTTCAAATAGATACTTTCGTGTTAGACATGGCAACAAGCTATCTGAATTGGGAAAAAAATAAATAAATAACAGCAGGAGTACCTGAGGGAAGTGTCCTTGGCCCAACACTTTATTTTCTGTTTACCCGTGATATACCTAAAGATAATAATACCACGATGGCAACCTTTGCCGACGATACTGCTATCTTAGCTGTTGGGAAAGATGCAACAGATAACAGAGAGCGTTGCAGAAAGCTGTAGACCGTGTGAAGGAATGGACTTAGTGTTGGAGCAATAGAATAATTGAAGGGAAATGAACTTATATTCATTTCACTAGTAAATTTTAGTGTCAATACCTTTGATAATAAACGCCAAAATATTATCCCATGTCAATACAGCGAAGTATCTTGTGATGATCCACGATACTACGCTAAAATGGAAGGAACATGCAAGAAAAAGAAGGAAGAACTGAATATAAAATACAGGCAACTGGTTGCTTGGTTGAAACTTGGAGATGTCTGACCATAAAAAACGCTCACATTAATCAGGTTATGAAAACGTTGACTGACAACATTATTACTAATGTTCGTCACCTTAATAGAACCAAATCTCATGATCTGGTTCTATAAGATCAAATGTTTAATAGTGAAGGGACCAAATTGTTAATCTAAACCCTACAAAATATGATGTATTAGAGCAATACGACTTTAGTCGATCCTATTAGGATTGGTCAACTTGGTAATTATTAAAATTTGGTTTGTTTTTACTGTGCATGTTAAATAAATACAAGATTATTAAAAGAATAAAAATAAATAAAAGTTATTTATTTATTGATCCAAACAAATTGGACAAATTTGGAAAATTTTGAAAGCAAAATTTTGTTTAGGAAGAAGTTTACAACATAAAATCAACCACCATTGTTGTATCCTATCCGGTCTTTCTTGATCAACTATTGTTCTCTTCCAACCCGAATTCTATCAGAGTATTAAAGCTTAGGGTGTCTTTTTGTAATGTGATAATGAACGTGATTTTTTACCCTTAAACAACAAAGACAAAATATACAAGTATCAAGTTTTATGAACTTATGTACCATTTACGAAATTTGTGTCTAATAATTACTAAAATTGAGTATTTTTTCAGTAATCGTCTATTGCAGATTATTTTCCATTTACAAACTCAAGAAACAATATCAGTGAGAGATAAACAAATACTCTTACACTGCATTTGTAAACTGAACGACTTTAAACGCAGAATTATCAAACATTAATCTCACACACAGCCTCAGGAGAAAATCTTAAATTATTATTTAGAACGCTACAGCTGTGTAATTTTCGAGAATGAAGAATGAAAATGTCTCATATTTGAGATTAATCTACCTTTCATTTACAGTTCTCGAATCTTTTTGAATAAACCCAGAAGGTGAAATGTAGCTGACAGTTATTTCAAACCGATTAAAAATGTATATATGAGACGGAACACATGTGCCCTTTGAGATAAATTGATACTGTACTAATTATACTTCGCTTCTTTACTTCATCTTCAATTATATCATAATGATATATATATAAGAAAAAAATGAACATTTTAAAGAGTGTGAATTTTAGTATGTATTAAAACATCCGTTATCAAAAAAAAAGAAGATTTTAATTGTATTATAAATGAAGAAGCTAATTTACTTGGCCGGTTTAGACTTGAATTTATATTTTAAAGGAACCAACAGTAAACCGAATATCTGTCATGAATTGAGAGATAATGTAGTCAAGTTGTTTTTAAAGTTAACAATTTATTCTTAAAGATTATATTAATTCTTAATAGTGATCTTTGGTAATTAATACAATACTTTCGATATCTTAATTGTAGGGAAAAATAGAGAATCAACGACAAATACTCTCAAAGTGCAGAAACAACATTCTTACGCCAATAAAAAGTAAAACAAAATCTTTTAGGACGAATTTTATTTAGTCTTTTCCAGTTAGACACTTAACATAGTAAATGTTAAAGAACATCGGCCCAATAATTTGTATCCACTAATTTTAGTACTAATCACTGATATGCCAAATGACATCCATAATATATTCCTCCTTTTTTCTTATTGTTTCAAGGTGAAAAACCATTCGGTCATATTCGCCTTATAAAAAGGTAGAAAACACCATAAAATAAAGATTCCTAGTCTAATAGTATCATAATCTGAAAAGAGTAAGAGTTGGTCTACTTTAGGTTAATTTGTAATATATTTTTATTATTTATAGTTACTCATTTGGTTACTAGATAGCAGTATCGATAATTTGTTAGAGTAGACAGTAGTAGTTTAGGTTTTTGGAAACCAGAGCGAAGCACAACAGCGCGTAGCCAAATACAACAGATTTGTAGCCTCTAGGGCTACTAGAGTGCAAACCAAACTTGGCTTATCACCGCCCAATTGTGTTTAATGTATTAAATTTTCATATACTAGTTACATCTAAAACCTGTGACCAAAGATGTCCGACCTAACCTAACCCTAAACAAACTTAACCTAACAAGACCATATACCTAACCTAATCTTTTCACCGGTGTGTAGATATCTAGAGATAGATTATAGTTAAACTTTTGACAACTAGATTGCACCACAGATATTTTTAATGTAATTAAATTGTGTAATATATGTATATAGTGTCTATTATATTGTATGATAAGTTTATATGATTTATATTTTATACTTTTGGCAACCAGACAGTGTCGGTAATAGTACCTAACACATTAATTTCGTTAGCTTCTCCTCCAGTTCTTCTCCGTGTCATATTCTTAAGTTGTACACTTCCATCGTTAGTTAAAGCCTTAACACGACCTAAGCAACAACCTAAAGATCTTGACCTTACCTTATTTTGAAAACGCTATAAAAGCCAACAGTATCGTCCGTATTGCTTCTACATTCCCCATAAATCAAATCATTTTTATTTTTCTTGTAGAGATTCAGGAAACATTATTTCGGGTCAAAAGCCGAAAATAATATATTTCCTAAAAACATATAGTGGAAACAAAATAAACCGAACACTGAAATCAACGTCCTATATCTTCGACACATAGTTCCGAAACCTTCATTTTTTCCCCTCCTCGAGATTACCAACGAATACGTGACGTCCTTCAATGCTGTTCAATGTACACAATGATTAAAAAGTTAATGTTTCAGTTACCGTACCCGACGGATCAAGAGAAGGAAGATATTTTGAAAAATTTAAACTTTTTGCTATTAAGAATTTTGAGTTATTTGCATAAAAATCTGAGAAGGAAAATAATCTTAATTTTCTTTTTTAATCATCGGGAAATGATAAATGAATGGATTTATTTTAATTTTAATAACTTGGTTTTAACTTCATGGCAAACAATTATTTGTTGTAACAAATTTTAGTCACTTCTACGGGGGAGAAAATCCCCTTCTCATATATAAAAATAAAATCAGCTCTTAAATCATCTTTTTTCTAACGTTAGGCTAAAAAAATAAAAATTACATTAGTTTTGATTTTGTCAATTATTTACAGTTTTTCACTCTATTGACTACTTTGATGCGTAAGGTAATTGAATTTCTCAGAAAAGACATCCCTACTACAACGACATCTACGTAGATGAAACGAAAATTTTTAAAACAAAACTTTCTTTTCATTGTTGTATGATTTTGTAATAAAACGTGAAAACCAAACAAAACCTTGAAAAATAAAATTTAACAACTTTTTCCCAAATTGGAGTGCCATATATAATGAATTAGACAAAACCTAGATATTTTGTAGAACAGAATTTAACCTGCAATAAAAAATTCTGTTTTCATTTAAGATTTCAATTGTTCTCCTGCCCCACAAAAATGGGGATGGGGTCTAATTTTAGCACGAATGAATGGCACGTAAACGTTAACTCTTATCTGGCTCCTTTTTGTAGGATGGTTATTTTTGGAGATATTCCGATCTCTTCACTTAAATTGACCTGACAATATAAATAGATTAAATGTAATGACAGAAATGAGATTAGTAACAGGTAGTTTTTTAAAATTTTATTAAAATGAAGGTTTAAAGGTGGGAAAATTAAATTTTAGTGATTTATTAGAAGGATAAAAACCCCTATGATAACGAAATCCATTTCTATTTTCCATTTTTAACGAAATCATCAAAGTTAAATCTTACACCATTTTTCATTTACCCATAATGAAACATAGATATACCACATAATGTTGATTTTCTTAACTTTTTTTTTCTATCTATATAGGCTGCATACAAATTTTAAAGTAGGCCTAAATCAAACAAATACTAGAAAAAATTGTAAATCAAAACTCATTGTTGAAACTGTATTTCCCTGTAAAGATAATTGAATACAAAATGTTCCACATACTTGTTCTGAATCTCAAACAAAATGGTAAATTCAGCAAAGTGTATTTTTATATGTAAATTTTATAAAGTAGATTATAGATGAAAATAAATATGTAGAAGTAACACTATTCATTAAAAATATTGTATGAATTTTTTTTTTTTTTTTTTTTTTTTTTTGTTATTCATAAACAAAAAGTAGGAATAAGTATCAACTAAACTTCAAAGAAAGAGATGAATAAAGCAACAAGAATGTTGTGTATCCGTTTTGGTATACACATATTCATATGCATATATGAATAGACCTAAAAAGAGAGAGTTAGATTCGATCTTAGATAGGGCTGAAAAGAAATCAATACATTTTCAAAATTGTTAATACAAATACAAAATAACGTATTCAAAATATTTAGAATTTATTTTGCTAAAACAGTATTTTAAAATGCCTACAGATTTGTACAAAAATATAAACAGACACATAAAGTAACAAACTCATATATTAGTTAACGTTTCTTTATATTGAATATATTGTTTACTTATAAGTTCTTTAAGTTACAGCTCTGTGCGTAAATTAACTAAAATGACTTTTACAAATATATAAAGCTAGCATTTTTTCGATATTATTTATGTGTTTTCTTCAAATTTCATCAAATTGTATTTAAATCAAAGAAAATGTTTCTGGTATTTATAAATCTTTCTTAATACCAAAGCACTTAATGTGATAAAGAGGCCATGATATTTACTGTTATTCGTTTAAAAACTAATAACAACATAAACTGTTTAATACCGGTTGTAAGAGGTCAGACAGATCTCAGAGCAGACGTCTAATTTGTCGTTCTTTGACTCTAATTATTTATAGTACCTCTGGAAATATATATAAAAATAACGCCTGATTGCACAATTTTATATCTGCCTTATAAGCAAAAACTTATGTGTAGTATAAAACATTATTTAGATCAAGTCGATGAACCCTGGCTTAAAAGTTACCATTCATGTTATTTATAAACATAGTAACAAAAATAAAATTATATTTATATTTAATATAAACTGAAAATGGTAAATATTTTATTAGTAAACTTGTACACAGTTGTAATTAATTTTTTGTGTGAAGCCAGATATTATTTATTTTTTAAGTTAAAATTTCATTTATGTATCATTTTTGAGGGTCGTTTAGCGATTTTAACAATGCTGATGATAATGTATGTCACCAATTATTCACCTTTACTCAAAACTGACTGAATTTTCTCATTTATTATTACATTACTATTTATCAGAATTTACTATGAAAAGTTTCATCAAATTTGTACAAAATGTAGTCCCTCGGGACTCAAACAAAAATTATATAGTTACTATCTCTTGAGTTATCGGTTAATTACTGAAAACTGAAAACAAAAATCGTTCTAAAGGGTCTGATATCTCAAAATAAATCCATTGTTTCATTTAGTCTTTCATGTTTATTAAAAAATCAGTACTTTTTAATATTTTCCAAAAAACTTGTGAACTGTAATTTGTCAATCAGATTAAATCATTGGTTTAGGTATAAATTATAAATTTAACAATATTGAATGAAATGACGTAGGCAATTTAGAATTTGGATTGCTTTATTTAACTTCACGTGATCGTGAATTGTAAACATATTTATTATCATAATTTCGATTCTTAAAAACATGTTTGAATTTAATTTTGAGATCTCAATGTATTAACTTACAAATTTAATTAACTTCTTTATTTTCTAAAGTAAAAAACTGGGTTGTTATTGTTCCACCGAGAACCTAAATTTGCACATTTTAAAATAATATATGATATTTTCAAGAACAGATTTGGACCCTCCTAAACCACTCCTAAACCCTCCAAATTGAGATATATTATTTATAAGCTTATGAGCAATATTTACTATTGCGGATTTATGAACACAAATAGCCTAACCGTTGCACTACTGTATACACGGTCATTTATAGAAATATTTGTAACATAGAATTAGCTAAATTTTGTTTAATACATATTTTTTTAATCTGACCATTAAAACCGCCTATTAACCTCAATTCTTTCACTTTTTAAAATTGGAAGTAGATATATTTTACCATATAATTTAGACAAATTATTGTTTTCCAGAAAAGAACATTAAATGGTATTTTTTATAATTAAACAAATAAATAATAAGCTTTAACTTGATAGATGATAAAACACAAGTCATGTAATCTAGTTGTTGAAATATACCACGCTATCATACAGCTTTAATATATATTAAATGTAATAATAAATATGGAATCGTAATAATTTAATAAATAATTAATTGTCATTCCATAAATATTTACAATTACAAATGTACAACTTTGCTGTAAAATACGTAACAGTATCATAAAAATATATAATATTGTGTATGATAAAATATTAAATAATCTTTTTTGTTTACGTAACCATGAAAACTTAGGTTTACTCATCACTAACTTTATTTATACTTCTCACTCCGTGGTTTCCTAGAATACTTCAGCACTTCCCAACCTACCATAAATCATTTTTGTGTTTGCTATTAAACACGGTTAATTTTATTCATCCAATTATTGTTACCTAGATATATATAATACAATTTTTCAGATTTATATAAATCTCATCTAACCTTTTAATAAAGTGTTAATGTGTGCAAAGTCTTGGAAAAAAGCTGTAAATAAATTAAACTTACACCCTTACACATCAAACTTCATAAGCATTAAACCTTCATTTTGATTCCAGACTTTTCATACGGATAGAAAAACATATCGAAATTAAAAACAATAACTTTTGCTTAGGGACTATATTTCAAACATATTGTTCTTCTAAAATATGACCTCCTCTCCCCCCCCCCCCATTACAATATTTTATCTTTGTCACTCCCTATAATAATGGACCATTTTAAAACATTTTTAATCGTACAATTTCAATTGCATGTTAATAAGTACTGACAATAAGCATTGTAAATTTAAAATAAATAATTTTGTTGATGAATTCAAAAAATTTGAGGTTGGGTAATATTAGAGGTGGATTCCAAAAGGCGCTAAGTCATATTTTTTCAAATTCCGTATTTTTGTTGATGCATAATGTTTGATTCCAGCTGTACACAGCTGTCATACTGTTACCCGTCACAACGAGCTAAGTCTAATTTAAACTGAATGATAAAATGTAAGATTTCTTCCAAAAAGTGCTAAGTCAGCGGGAGTTTTATTCCAAAGAGCTCTAAGTCTATGCGCATGCGCAAAATAGCATCTGATCCTTACAATGTAGGCTGTAGCATCAGTCAAATCTGTTTCTTTGATGTTGATTGTATTCGTGTTGTGATCGTTTGTTATTTCAAGTAAATAATGTGTGATATCAGTTTGCTAGAAGAATATAAAACAAATGTTACTGTGTCAAATCGAGGAAGAAAGAGAACGAGAAATGAAGAAAACTGGGATAAAAGCCGCCGCAAGTATGCTCGAAACAGTTCCTCTTCTAAAAGTAAGCCTACTATCGAGTGTAAACATAACCTTAATAAGGGTTGTTCTGCTGCTACTTTAACAGAAGAAGACATTACTGATTTTTTCAATAAGATTCACAAATTTAAATCTCAAGCAGCCCAAGATAATTTTTTGATAAAATACGTTAATACTTCGGTGCCTAAAACAAGCCGACCTAGGAAAGAAAACCCTAGGAGCCGTAGCGTTGCATTATATTTTATCCGGAAAGCTAATGGGCCTATTGTTCGAGTCTGTGCAAAAACATTTTGCTCAGTGACTCAAGTTGGGCGAAAGAGACTTAGCAATCTAAATAAATATTTTAGGGAACACGGTGAGTCTAGGCCAGAAAACAGAGGTGGTAGTAGAATCACTGAAAATGACAAGAATATAACTTTGTCAATAATAAATTTCATTTCCAGCCTAAAATGTAGAGAGAGCCATTATGGGAGACATAAAAGTGTAAGAGGTTACTTGCCCCCTGAACTTAATGTGAAAAAACTTTGGCGAACATGGAAAACCGATACAAACAGTAAAGGTTTGAAGATTTGTTCATTCTCTAAATTCTTCAAATTATTTAACTTCCGTTTCAATTTAGCCTTTGGGGATCCAAAAACAGATATTTGTTCATTTTGTGAGGAGTGCAAAGTAACTATTAAAACCGTCATAGATACCAAGACTAAGCTGGAAACCATGACCAAACTGAGACTACACAAAATACGGGCCAAAAAATTTTTTGAATTGGTAGGAACCGATGTTCCTGATACTGTATGCATATCTTTTGACATGCAACAAAACCAGCCTTTGCCAAAGTTGTCTGTTGGCGAAGTGTACTATTCACGACAAATTTGGATGTTTAATTTAACTTTCGTAATCCATGGGCTTAACCAAAATAAGGAAAATGTCTTTATTTACACGTGGACCGAGAACCAATCAGCAAGAGGTTCTAACCAAGTGTGTTCTGCACTAATGGACTTTATTAAAGTTCTTGAACACAGATTCCAAGGCGACCCAAACAAACCCAACAAACTTAGGTTGTTTTCGGATGCATGCTCAGGCCAAAACAAGAATCGTACTCTTATAGGCTCTTTGTTGCATTATGTCAATAATAATGAAAATCCATTCTTCTCTACTGTAGAGCATTATTTCCCGATTCGTGGCCATAGTTTCATGCCACCTGACCGGATCTTTGGTCGAATGGAGCAAGAGTTTCGCAAAAAAGAAGTTATTGAAAGCCCGAGAGAATACTTGAAAATTTATGAAAAGTATGGGATCGTAAAGTTGTTGGGGAAAGATTGGGATGTATTTGATTACAAGTTGTGTGCAACCAACAGTTTAAAAACCAAATTTCCTTTCTTACTAAGAGAGCAAAGAGCTTTTGTATTTTCCAAAAAACACAAAAATGTAGGTTGTAAATGTACGTATACAGGGGACGTCTTATGGTACGCCGTGAAAAAAAGTAAAAATACTTTTGTGGAAGCCTACCATACTATTTTAAAAGTTCAGCCCAAAAACTGCATAAGTAAAGAAAAGCAGAGAGATGTTTTTAAGCTCTTAAAATTTATCACTCAAGACCCAGAAGTAAAAATATTTTATGAAGATGCATTAAAAGATCCAACTGGAGATGGTGACAATAACGAACGTGTGTATGATGAGCAAGAACCTTTTTTGTAAAACCCAAGAACTTTATGAAGTAACCTATAATAATAATAATAAACATGAAGAATGTGTTGTTGAAGACGAACTTTTTGTGAAACCTAGACCTTTAAGAAGAAACGTTGAAATTTCCAATTAGAGAGAAGTTAAAGATTGTTATCATGTAAAATACATAAAATATTGCAAAATAATATACTGTTTAATATGTTTTTAATTAATACATAATTTAATTCACATAAACTGTGTTTCTTTTACCTAAATTACCCATTCCTAAGGATAAGGTAAAATTAAAATTAAAGGTGTTTTCCAAAAAGTGCTAAGTCTGTTGACTTAGTGCCGTTTTGAAAAATATTTTCATTATAATTTCTTTAAAATAATATTTTAATATATGAACAAATACAATATATAAATAGCAACCTAGGACCTTTAAAACAACGTAAACACATGGCCACATTTACCCGCCTAAACAGTTTTTTACATTTTCTGAACATTTGCAAAAAATGACTTAGCTCCTTTTGGAATCCACCTCTTCATTTATAAGTCCAACTCACGAAAACTTAAGAATGTGTCTTATAGGTTTCGAAAAACTTTAAAATGTGATTGCTTTTAATTACTTTAAAATGTATATAACAGAATATAAATGAGTGCAAACGATTTTAAATGGAAATTTAAGCCTATTATTACATTGCATGCGTCTTTTCTAAGAATTAGACAATATTTTCAATTTGCGAAGATAACCTTACGCTTACATTTTCATGTTAAACAAATGAGACTTTTTTTGTAAAGTAAATAATGAACTGTGTTTATAAGAGTAAGGTGTGGTGGACTCATTTATTCCATGGATTTTATAATGAACATTAAACAATAAATAACTTTTAGTTGTATTAAAATCTAATTTTCTCGCATTTGAAGTTTATTCATCACAAAAGATTTATTACTTTATAATATAAGATGATATTGTACTTCTTGTACAACTTGTAACTTTATTTTCAAATATTACTAATGAAAAAACCGCTCATTTAATCCCTTAAAATTTGACCATAAAGTTCTTATTAATGGATACTACGAAAAGCTATTTGATAAATAGGATTTTATAGAACATTAAATGTTTTTAATAAGATTAAAAGAAAGAATATACATTTAGTGTGATAAATGTTACTCATTACAAATTTATTTAAAGCTAGTTCTGCTGCATTACATGTGGTACATTTGTACCCACAAATCTCAAAACTACAAAATGCAAAAATATATCTACTGTAGGGATTTAAGACTTTTCCTTCAGTTCTTCTTAAATTCTAATTTAAAAAGTTAATTTATTTAATCTCTCTAATTTAATTAAAAGTACATAATTTAGTTCTGTTCAGAAAACAAATTAAATATATAAATAATTTCTTTAATAAATCATGTTTTTATTCGGTGTTAAAAATATGTTTATTCCGTATATTTTTTACACGGAAATTTAATACGGATCTAGTGTGTAGTTATTTCATTCTACTCCACAAAGTATATTTTTTAATAATTGTGGCTCTCATACTATTTGTTTCATCGATTTTCATAGCCTTCTCCGGCTGAATTCTGGTAGATAGAAACAATCTTCCGTTCTTAGTAAATTTTCATAAAAGAACTTTTTTCGAGTCTAATAAAACAGTATTTTAAAACATAAACCACATAAAATATTACAAAAATAAAATTAACTAACTAACCTCTATTAATAGATGGCAAAGTCACCCTGAAATTAAATTAATGGTACGAATAGTTAAAGATTTTAAATTCTCTTTAATACAATGTTTTTGATAAGGTGCTTTCCTGATGTAAACTTTTTAGATGTTGGATAAATATTAATTAACGACTAGATCTGAATATTTGTATGCTGTGTAATTATCTATTTTACGGTTATTAGTGTATTTGCGACTGAAAAAGATAACAAAACAAATCAAAATTTTACAAAAATAAATAACAAAAACTAAGACGGTTTTTAAAATTCTATTACTGTATTATATTCTTTGTTTTTCTTATCATAATTTTCACCACAGGGCTTTTTGGATATTCCCTCATATAAAATGAGTACAAAATTTTATATAATTTATCCTTAAAACTTAAATAAAATTGTCTTAAAATTCATAAAATAATTGAATAGATATAAACCAAGAGGGAAGTTGTTTGGTGAACTTTTAATTTTAAATTTCTCAGCATTTGAATTCCTAGTATTTAATTCCGCGATTAAAATTATTATTACCTTTAATAAAATAACTCTACGTTAAAAACAATACCAATTTACAATATTATAAATTAAACCTTATTTTTAATAAAAAATTTTAACTATTTTAACACATTATTCAAAAAATACACACAAAAATTTTAAGCGTCAATTTAGGTTTGAAAACAGAGACACTACATATAATTCGTTATTAATTACAAATTTAAAATCAATTTCCTAATTAAGCAAGTCGATCGTCAAATAATTGAACTCATACGATTTTGTAGATTCACTAAATCATATTTAAATATCAAGGTGTAAGCTTAATTTCATATCAAGCCTATCACACTACGTTAAATTGCTCAATCCCTGTATCGTTTATACAAACACTCCAGCGTTTTCATTTGCGCAGTTGGTTTGAAACCATTTCAGCTGCAGAGCTAATCGATATTAACAAGGGCCTGGTTTATCTATTCATCTTGAAACCAACCTCAGATATAATAATTTCTTTCAACATAAATAATTTATTTCATAATAATTCTAAACCGTAAAAAAATAATAATAGTAAAAAATTTGTATTTATAAAAGTACATTAACAAAAACATTTAGTTAAGATATTGGCAGATCGTTTTGTTATAAATATTGGCTTTAACCCTTTACGTGAATATCACAATTTTTTTTTTGGTACATGTATTACATTTTACACCGATTACACTAAAATATGGAAAATAGTACAACACGTCATATAGACAATTATTGATATTTTTTTTTTTTGAATCAATCATATTAGCCACGGATCAATTATATAATTATATTATATTAATGTGAGTACTCACGTCTGTTGATCCTTTTTTTGTTTTCTCTCAATAAAACAATTGCAATTTCGGGCATGAAGTACCCATCATCAGGTTTTTATATTCATATCACATACACAAGAACGCAAAAACACATATATATTTCACTCCGTGTGGAGATCGTTAGAGTCAAAACACGCACTTTTTTATACGAACATTGGTGTGCACACCGCATCAGTTGTTTAAGATGGTACTGACTGAAGTTAGGTTAAGCAACGATTATTGGACCGTGTCCCCCTCCCTTGTCTTGTGATTAGCGTATCATACAATAGGTTTGACTTAAATGACAGCTGATCATTCAATATGTTATTAGGTTCAGCTTTTAAACCTTTGTAGATTTCGAATTCCTCTAACGCGTTTAGAGTATTTCCCTTCTTACATTTATGTAATATACTCATATTAGTAGTAATATCAGTATATGAATGGAGGTTATTGATAAGATGTTCGGCATAAGTAGATTTTATAACTCTAAGGTTGCTATGTGGCAAATGTTCTTTGTATCTGATGTTAAAGGGACGTCCAGTTTGTCCTATGTAGAAACTAGGACAATCATTGCATAATAACTTGTAGACACCGGTTGTTTTATATTCATCGAATTTTTCTCTAGTTTTTGGTTTAAGCAGAAATTCCAACTTATTAGTGGTACGGAACGTGAGAATGATGTTATTATTGGCCATTATATTTCTTAAAATGTTGTTGAACATGTTACCATAAACACATGAAGCATATTTTTTCTTTTCGCTATTATTACACTTAGTTGTTATTTTTTGTGTCATTTTCTTTTTCTTATGTTTACTTATTAATTGGTCTACGATAGTTGTCCTGTAGCCATTAGCTTGTGCGATGTGTTTAATAACATTCCTTTCTCTCTCATAATTTGTAGCGGACATGGGTACGGATAAAAGTCTATATACAAGGCTATTTACCGCAGAAATCGAAAATAATAATGGCCTGAATTACTTAGACCTCAACTTAACTCGGAACAATACAAGAATCGCATTCAACATATACAGAAAACCTACAACTACAGATAAAACCATACACAAATCTTCTCATCATCCAATAGAGCAAAAACTAGCCGCTTATAACAGCCTTGTATATAGACTTTTATCCGTACCCATGTCCGCTACAAATTATGAGAGAGAAAGGAATGTTATTAAACACATCGCACAAGCTAATGGCTACAGGACAACTATCGTAGACCAATTAATAAGTAAACATAAGAAAAAGAAAATGACACAAAAAATAACAACTAAGTGTAATAATAGCGAAAAGAAAAAATATGCTTCATGTGTTTATGGTAACATGTTCAACAACATTTTAAGAAATATAATGGCCAATAATAACATCATTCTCACGTTCCGTACCACTAATAAGTTGGAATTTCTGCTTAAACCAAAAACTAGAGAAAAATTCGATGAATATAAAACAACCGGTGTCTACAAGTTATTATGCAATGATTGTCCTAGTTTCTACATAGGACAAACTGGACGTCCCTTTAACATCAGATACAAAGAACATTTGCCACATAGCAACCTTAGAGTTATAAAATCTACTTATGCCGAACATCTTATCAATAACCTCCATTCATATACTGATATTACTACTAATATGAGTATATTACATAAATGTAAGAAGGGAAATACTCTAAACGCGTTAGAGGAATTCGAAATCTACAAAGGTTTAAAAGCTGAACCTAATAACATATTGAATGATCAGCTGTCATTTAAGTCAAACCTATTGTATGATACGCTAATCACAAGACAAGGGAGGGGGACACGGTCCAATAATCGTTGCTTAACCTAACTTCAGTCAGTACCATCTTAAACAACTGATGCGGTGTGCACACCAATGTTCGTATAAAAAAGTGCGTGTTTTGACTCTAACGATCTCCACACGGAGTGAAATATATATGTGTTTTTGCGTTCTTGTGTATGTGATATGAATATAAAAACCTGATGATGGGTACTTCATGCCCGAAATTGCAATTGTTTTATTGAGAGAAAACAAAAAAAGGATCAACAGACGTGAGTACTCACATTAATATAATATAATTATTGATAGTTAAATAAATTAGTATTTCGGGATCAAAGTGAACCGTGATGATTGTTTGAGTAATAATTTAAGTTTCTCCTACAATCTATTATGTACGTATTGCGCCCCAAAATATCTACGGTTAGGTTTAGCGTACCTCAATGTGTACATCAACTTTCCAATTCTGTTCCAGGTCCACGTTATGAAATTTCCTTCAGATGGCAACAATTGACACTAACGTTTTGTATTTTAGCAACAAATTTATTAACTGTAATTAACAACACATTTAGTAAATAATTTATGTTTCAAAAAGAAAGATGTATATATCTGTTGGCTTAAGGAAAGCAAATTCACCATCTGTTAGGTTTATGTTTTCCTAATCCTAATTTTGGTTTCAAAATAAATAATCCGGACCATAAATTTCATTTCAATTCTTTATTTAGTTCTTTAGACAATACACTGCATTGCACAAGACAAGTCAACAATATCTATATTCAACAACAATATACAATCTTTTTGTTCACACTTAATATCAAAGATACATCCAAATTCTCCTTTTTGGAGTCTCTCAGACAGTACTCTTCCAATAAGTCCGGTTGCTACCCTGATACTGTATTGCCGAATGAAGCCTCCACTGCCTTCCCGGTCTCTTCAATTATCAATAGCTGCCAGTCTCTTCAACTGAGAATGGCCTCGTTAGTAAGTCATCATGTGTTTTTAGAGTTATGCTATTGGGATGGTTATTGAATTTCCAATATTCTCTACCAGTCAGCTATTTACCAATTATTGATTTCTTTCACAAAAATACTCTACACTCTGTTATTTGCTTTTGGTCTTAGAATGAAATTATAATTTATTATTAACATAATTACAATGTCTATTCTCAGAAATAATATAATTACATTAATGATCATTCCTAACAATATGTAAACATATATTTAGGCTATATTATACAGTAGACACAACTAGTGATAATAACATATAGCTCAACGTATTGATTTATTGGCAGCCTACCGAATAATGATTTTGTCGTCTTCCACATGTGACATTTATTATTGATTACTTTAAACTTCTTTGAAGTCAAATTTGTTATTATTTTAACAATGCAAATATTAGGTTATTTAAAATAAATTACGGGTATTTTAAAATTACTTGGTTAAAAATATATTCTAAAGTATTTAGTATAAAATATTGAGCAATAGATAAGTCTAAATTTCTACAGTCGAATAGCATTTCAAAACTGTCTATGAACTCCGCAGTAGCTGATAATTACGTCAAACATATGATTTGTGTAAGATATCAGACCTTAGCTTAATCCCGAAACGAGTTAAGCTATAAGTAACGGAAATAAATCTGATATTGATTTCTCAGAGTCTAAACGTTGAAGAATTTACACACTATACAAGTAATTATGTATAATTACATGGCATTGAAGCAACTATACTTTATCCTAGTATTATTTTTAAAAATAAAAAGAAAGGTCTAAGAACTTTCTTCAATATTTTTTCAGCCCAGAATTGAATCATTGAGGGGGGAAGATCTAAATTAATTAAAGTTCAAACTATTGTTCTTATCGTAGAAACTTGTCTTTACACTCGTTTTAAACATTTCAAACACAATAATTTAACAATAAAACTTGGTTAATGTAATTAAAATCAATTTTGAAATATATAATAATTGTAACTAATTGAAATAAAATGAAGTTGTGTTCAAAAAAGAATATTGTTAATTGCTATATATTTATATAATACTTTCAAAATTATTATGACATAATTTTACAAATAGTAAAATATTAATAATATTCCAAACTACTTATATTTACTTTTAGCTTTAAGAATTGTGTAAGCCATAAAAGTATTGAATCGTATAAATAATTTAAAGTGAGAAATAAAATAAAAACATTAATTAGGAATAGACAGAGTAAGTAGGCATGCATTCGTCAATATGCAATTATGCTTGCTGTTATTTGAACTAAAAGCGTTCATTATAAATTGGAACAGGTTTTTTTTTCTTAATAAGAAAAACAAACCTGCACGTGGCAGTTAAAGAGATTTTTTCTTACTAAAAATGGTCACTTGTAGAAGAAATTTTTTTTCTTTTTATTCTGATTTTAAGAACTTTTATTTTTAAGAAAATCACAATATAAATTATATTTAAAAAATTTTATCAGGGTGAAACAAATTATTTAAATGGTGGGCGAACTCAGTTAGTTGAGTTAAAACTGAACTATTATTCCTTATCCTCTGTAAAATTTGATAATTTGCATTGATATTATGGAATAAATTTTAATGTAACAGCAGATCTTTCTTGTTGAAACTCCATATTCAAGGATAAGCTTAAAGTTTTAAAATATTTTAATAATATAAATGAGCTACAATTGTTTCGCCTTGCGGCATCATCGGGCAACTGATAATTAACAGGTATTGACAACTATTTATACATACACAAGTAACAGGAAACTGAAATACAATAGAGAAATCGGGAAAGGTAGGGGGGGATGACCTATCAGGTAGATGAAGGTTAATGAACTATGTTCTTTACCTAATAAATTATTTTCGAAATCAGCCATGACAATTTCTGCTAGAAGAGGTGACAAAGGTGGACCCTCTATAGGTGGACCCCCTATATGTGGACCCCTAAAGGTATGCCTGTAGAAACTTTGCTAACCACCTTTTAGTTTTGATCCGAAATTGAATGTTAAACTCTTATATATATAGAAAATAAAAGCAAAAGATTAAATAATTTAGAATGTTTAGAAATAAATAGATCTATTTCACTTAGGCCTATTTTCAACTTAAATGACCAAATTGTATTAATTCTTCACCCCTTCTAAAACCCATCCTTAACACAGTTCATCAACCTTCATGTACCTGCTAGGTGATTCCCCCCCTACCCTTCCCGATTTCTCTTATTGTATTTCAGTTTCCTTTTACTTGTGTATGTATAAATAGTTTTCAATACTGGTTAATTATTAATTATCAGTTGCCCGATGATGCCGCAATGCGAAACAATTGTAGTTCATTTATATTATTAAAATATTTTGAAACTTTAAGTTTTATTGCTTTATTTTATCCTTATATTATGGAATACACTTATAAAGTTACATACTTTTTTTATCATCTGTGATATACAGGATGACATAACTGATGTGTTTTCTTCTCCTTTTTTTTACTGTATGTAATCATAGTGGCATTATCAAATTATTTGTAAACTAACAGACAATTATAGGTAACATTATAAAATTAATACCACATTTTTTTTAGACTAAAAATGGTTTTTGGGTACATTATTATTATTATTATTATTATTTTATTATTATATTTTTATTGTTGTTCTAAAACAAATAAAAATGAATACAAAAATGAATAAAAATATTGCAATTACTTCTTAAAAGTTAAAATAAAACCCGCACCCAAGATCTCACAAAAATTACGTTTAATTATACAAAGACGTTTCAACGAAAAAAGTCTCCATCCTCAGTGATGAGTTTGTAGCTCATGTATCACTGAGGATGACGACATTTTCGTTGAAACACGTTTGATTAAGTAAACGTAATTTTTGTGATGTCTTGTGTTCAAATTTTATTATATCTAATATTATCTCACAAGTCAAGCTCAATTTTTATTTGTACTTTTTAATCTTTTTTTTAGGATTATCTAAAGATTATTTAAGATATAAATCTGAGTATACTCTACGATGTAGTAATTTTTATCTACCTCCTTTCGTGTTATATTGCATTAGAAAAATCATAGTTTTTGTAACAAGTATTTTTTAATAAACCAACGACGAAGATTATTGTTTTAGATTAAAATAATATGTTTCAGTTAAATAAAAGCATATTGTGTAAAATCCGATATTCAGTAGGGAATCATCTTAAATAACTAGAAGAAAGTAACTTGTACATAATTGGGCATCGCTACAAATCAACTCTTGGACCGGACGATTTAAGTTTCACTCTGACGTAAAACAGGTAATTTTTAACTTTAATTGCATATTTATATTTAACAACCTTTATATACACTATATGATATCTTCTTCCTTATTTTCTTCTTCTATTTTGTTAATATTCTAAGAGAACTAAAACTTTAATCTATTTTCAGTTAGGCTATATATCAATTTAACACCCTACCCTCACATATTTAAAACTGATTGAAAGTTAATTTAACACACAAGTTAAAAGTCTCATCAGAAACATAAATTTACAAAATGTAATATCTTTATAAAATAATATTATTGTAACTTTTATAAATTGCGTAGTTCATTTTTTGCCAACAACGTTCAGTCATCAAAGTCCGATTTGGCATCTAGTGCCACAAACTAATGATAATTCATGTAACAATTTCTTGGGTAAATTCATGTAGTAAAATCACATTTACAAAACAAAATTGAGTTGGAATATTTTAAAAACAGTTTGAATCTTGGTTAATTACATAAAAATTAATATCTTTATAATACCCGACAAAAACTAAACTACTCTGTTCCAACTGAATTGGTAAATTTTATTTGATTGTCATATTCCATGGTTATCAGATACTACATGTTCAGTTTTCATAAGCTATTAAGTTAAGTGGCTGTTGCGTAAACAGAGATGTGTATACTATACTTGTTTTAACATTTAACATCCAGTGAGTCCTGTCATTGGAGTCACAGTATTTAATTATTAATAACATTCTAGCAGTTTTACCTCCATACTTAATATGAGGTCACTAAAATGTGACCTTGGATGTATTCGGTTTTAAAAAGTTCTTCTGACAAACTTCTTTCATTATGCACTTAATCTTCTACAAGAATTACGGACAAAAAAAAATACTAACTATGACAACTAACATGACTAACAAATTCTTTCTGTTTCTTGCAAGTAGTATATTGCTTTAATATAACTAATGAAAATATATTTATCGAATACTATTTCTTACAATACATAGATTTTAAAATATTTCACAATCATTTACATGTTTAAAATAAATGACCCACAATACCATAAGCACAAATATTTAGAAAGTTAGAATGGATAGATTGAAATTTTAAAAGATATGTCCACAGGTATCTCTAAAGAAAATACCAGAATAAAAATAAAAAAATGAAAACAACCAACAGTATATACTTTGTGATCAAAATTTAATTTTTACACATCTTGTTGTGTTGTAATCCGTGCTATTTTCCCTTCTACAGTAGAAAGTAAATCAGTGGTTTTTTAAGGAAAAAATACAGTTTATTTATATCAAAACTGAGACAAATTGAGCAATAAGTATAATTACGAGCTTTGATGTTAAATTAACAGCTTTCCATCATCTTAGTAAATCTTTAGACGGTGGCTGATGTCTAAAAAATTTTAAACTTTTCGGTATGCTTTATGTGTCTACTTGAAAAGATTAATTTTACCCCGATGTTGACAGCCTAAAGATTAATATACCGATCAGATTCTTCCTGAACAGATTTGATTTAAGCCTGTAGTTGAAACGAAATCTGACAGCGTTTACAAATGAATAAAGAACCCCATTTATTTTAACGAAACTAAGAGAATCCCTCACCTCCATGAGGGAGCTGTCACACGGGGATAAATAAAGATTAATCGATGTAAAGTTTTCAGTTATTAAAAGAGGAAAAGAAATTCTTTTTATTTCAGTTACATAATTCTGTAACGATTACTTTTTTTATTTTTTCGGAAAAACTGTATATTTGTTTATTTTAATCAGGGAGAGAGGCCTGATATAGAATTCAAATCGTTTATTTATACGTTTATTAAAAACATGGCTTCTCATGAATTGATTTCATTACAATTAAAATTTAATAAATTTAACTAAACAATTTCAAATGTTTGAAACCAAATTTGAAAGAAATTTTTCAGTTGGAAGATTTCACAATTCTAAAATTTCTATATTTGTCATTCTCTGCAAAATGATAAATTAAAATATGTAATAGAAATTTATTGGTATTTAAAATAATGAAATTTACACAAAACATTAATTATCTCTCCACATAAGTCTAGGAACCGAATTTATAAAAACTTATAAGGCTAAAGATTTTAATTTGGGTCCTAATGAGCTCCGTGCTGATCTGAATAAGGACATTTGAAAAATAGCGTATAAGCGTAAAATGATCTGGCGTAAGTTTAAGGCAAGGAAGCGGGTGCATACTGCGGATATGGAGGCCTTATGGGAATCGTTCTCTATACATGAATGGATCAGTTATAATTACCTAGAAGTGGAAACTGTTGAAGTAGGACTAATTTTAGGAGGTTGTAGTGGCTGGCAGAAAATTTTAAACAAGTAGGACCTCGTAGTTGGATCATGTATCTGCTGAAGTAGTTAAAAAGATCACCGAGACATATCATAAATATAGTAATTTTCATTTTTGGCTGAGGGTATCAACATGAACGTTTATTTTCTGTTTATTATTAATTGGTTTATACTTTAATTTCTTCACTACATATTTTTACATCCATTTTTTACCTATGTAAATTAAACGGTAGAATTGCAAATTTACAATTCATTGAAATAGTTTATATTATCTTATTGTTTATTTACAATTGATTATGATTTTTTAGTAAAATTATCTATGTTTATATTCCACTTTTGAATGTAGAGAACTTAGAATTTCTTTTTGTCTTATGTAAACTACCCTCGCGTTTTAATTTATCACATAAAATGATAACACAATTCAGAGATTTCAATTGAGACTATACACAATAAAATAATTAAAATTTGTCCAAACTTTAGATTACAACTCAGAGCAGAAACAGATTAACAGACGATAAACAGAGACATAAATATATTACAAAAATACTGTAGAAAACACGCTCATGGGGTCAAGCAACCTCAGGTATTCTGTAAGTCAATTCAATTGGTTTAAATATTCTCATTCCATGAATATGTGATCAGATAAAAGGGAAAAGTGTAAATAAAATATCAGCATCTAGCACATCTAAAAACTTTTAATTACGTTTGTTTTTCATTAAATGTTTTTAACGAATACTCTGGTGTAATGCCTTTATTATTGACTTTCAAAAATTTAGTTTCGCTTATATTTTATACAAGAGTGACAATAAATCCATTTAAGTTGTAGTTGTAAAACTACCAGTTGTTTAGCTGTTTTTATTTAAAAATTATATTTTCCATAATTTTAGCTAGAGCAAAATAAATCGATTCCTGTTTATATTATGTAAATGCGACACTAACAAAAGTTCTCAGAAACTGTTCGTGTGTGTGTAAAATAAATTTTAAGAGAAACCAACATACATTATGTATGTAATAATATAAGTTCTCCGTAATATAATCTATTCAATAAGTTTGGTAGTTTTGCAGAGGGATATATATGTCATTTTTATAGTGCAGTTGTTGTAAGAAAACAATTTTGTAAAGTCATTTGCCGGTGTTGGGATATTCAAAGGTATTACTGTACTATAAAAAACTAGTTCAATAGGTAATAAACTACTGACAAATGTTTCCATAATATTCAATTAACCATGTCAATATTTATTTCCATCATGTACAACAAGATAGACTGTGTCTTATACCTAGTATCCTGTCACAATACTAGCATTTACCAAATAGTTAAAGAATCTTATGCGATTTAGTAGGTAATAATGGTAGAAAACTAATCCTTTTCAAGCTTCTTGCCAATTTTAAACGATTCAATGTCACTAAGTTAAACATTTTTTTTAAATTTCTACATCTAGCATTGAAAATCCAAGACCAACTCCTTAAGTTTAATAAAATTATTTATAAAAAAGTTAATTAGCTTGATGTCCTTTGTTATCAGTTCTTTAATTAAACGAAGCCATCTACTTATACAAATGGTACTTTTAGTGAAATACTCATGACGTTTCTAAGATGTCCTAGCTCTCAGATAATAAACTGTGTATATATTGGCATTTTGTATATTTTTATTGACACAATCTTGCAGAATGACTATCCGACCAACAAACTACTCTGCCGTGTCTATAATGATTTGAGTCATAGTATACATCAGTGTCAGTAGTTCCATGATAATTTGATTAAAGATTCATCTGTAAAAATGGGAAGAGTATTAATACATTTGCAAAGAATTAGTGTGAGAGAATCTTCAGGAATAATACGTATAACTAACAAATATATTCAAAAATAACATTTTCAAAAATGGATGAAATAAAATCAGTGGTAAGTTGTCTATAATACAGTTTGTTATAACCAACTACATTTCAGAGTCTTTAAATGAATATTAATGATTTTCGGAAAGAAATACTAATTATATAACATACTTATTGCGTCATTTTTTCACTTATTTACACTAACTAACACGGTAAACCATTTTCACTAGCATTGTCACAAGTGATCGCGTCTCTCAAGATTATCTTCTTCTTAAAACGTATTGACAAGCTAATGTATTTTCCAGCATTAATTGATGTCTCATCAGCTACTATCAAGTAACCGTTGTAAACCGTGTTTGTAGCCTTAGATCCAATAGTTTATACGTACCCTTTTTGGAACACTAAAAACCCTTAGATACTGTAAGAATTACACAAACTTTTTGTCACAAATTTACTCTCCTTCTAGTTTATCCTAATATAATAGACTCTTATCGGTTTAAGTGCTGTTGACAGAACTATCACATTTCGATAATTCATTGTACAAGGCTTTCCAACAATTCTTCTTGGGTTTTGTACCTTACGCCACGGCGCTATTGTCCTTGAGAATATAAATAATTTGTACATGTATTTAAGTAAGTTACATGTTTAAAAACTGTTTTATATGATAATTATCTAATAATTCCAGAATAGTCAGAATACTTCTAGATTTGTTGCATAATATTTTAACAATAAAGCCTTCCTTAAACAAGGTTTTTGGCTAATATCCATTCCAATTATTAGTTGTTAGAAGATTAATAATCTTTGGCTTTATCAGTTTTCTTCTTCTGGATGTAGAAGTTACAATTTGAGACACAAGCTGTTGAGTCATTTTTGTTTCTAATCCCGACATCATCTGATAGACTGTTAATGTCTAACAATGTGTCATTTTCACCTGAGAGTCAAAGAGTTCAATTGAATTATAACTTTTGAACAATTCTACTACTCATTGAAGATGATATACCTTTCTCGATCAGTGCTGTATTGTAGGCTATAAATATAGTAAATTGTAATTTAAAGCTTTACATTTGAATTTAATCTTAAAACACTGATTAAATAAACCCTATTTTCTAGCCTGGTAATGTAAGCCCTTACTTCCTTGAGTAATGATATATTCAGAATATTAACTAAATTGGAATAATAAAAATAATATTTTATGTAATTAGGTTGTTTAATTATAACATTTTAAATGAACTGGAGTTAGAACTAAGTCATATACTCTGTTTGTATTTCATTTCGCCACAAACTACATAAATATCATTCATAGGCCACATATTAACATTCAGTTTATATATTTATCGCATGTACAGTCGTAAAATTCCCTTAAAACTAACATTATCGATATGTATTGTAAAGTCCTATAGATATTTGCAATACAACTCAATAATAACCGTCATAAATAAAAATGTTCCTTAAAAATGTTTTTATCTCTTTTACTTGAGTTTATTTATTTACTCTTATAAAATGTTTTGGGCAGATGAAAACAGACAACATTTTAACAGCTTTCAACAGCAAGTCTTGTAATTTCGTTCTATTCAGCACGTCATTATTAATAAACTCGATTGTTTATTTAAAACTACAGTTACTACACTCAATGTTTGACGTAGTGTGAAAATCCGGACAGCAAGGAACGTAAAGCACCTCACCTGTCACTAAATTGTAAAACATGTTATACCAAATAATAACGAACAAAGTGCCAGTCATCACACTAACTGCCGCATTAAAACCTAACTGTTAAAGTGACAAGTGTAGGATGTCATATCAACAACTGTTAGTTCAATGACAATAATACTCAATACCAAAAACCTAAACAACAATTAACGACATTTTCAGTAACTTGTCACACTTAATTATCGATTATTACCGTATTCAAGTTAACATATTTGTTATTCTTCTTTATCTATAGTATTGTAAAATAAGCTATGAGCATTTAACAAATTTAGCATTTAATTAAACAGTATGATAAGAGATGTACATTTACGTTACATTTTTATAATGCGTTAGCATAAAACCATAACGTTCGTGTATCTTCATAATAATTTTGGGTAAGTGAAAATATTAACACATTATTATTTTTAATTTTAATAATTTAAAAACAATAATTTCAGGTCATCTCCTAATATGTCATTAAAAAAATATAATCTAAGGGATTTTTGGCTTATTAAATAATAGTTTAAAATGATATAACGTCTCAACATGTACGTACATATGTACAGTGTAAAACAAGTCAATATTAGTTATACAAAACGTTGACATTTCAATTTACTTTTATACTTTAGTTGATACTTTGTCCTAAATAATATAAACATTCTTAAAAAAGATGTATGTATTTAATTTCGACTAAAAATATGACTCAACCATTTAAAGACCTTATTACTAAATTCACAAGAAATGTTAATATTCCACCCTGATGAGATTGCTGGTTATTTTGAAAAATAATTTAATAAAATATAGTGACGGAACATATTACAGTAAATTCCTGAACAAGCTGAATAAATTGAAATTTGCAATAAACACATTTTAAAGACAATTCCAAAAAAAAGTGTTGCAAAAGCCTATGGACACCTTAATTATTTATTTGGAACTAGTGTATTTTAAAAACCTAAACCCGAAAATGAATTTTAAACCAGAGCAGGTAAAAATTTGGGAGTGGAAAAACACTCTATTTAAAATATAGAACTACCTATTCTTATCTAATTTATTAATTGAAGTAGACTATTTAAGAACTCGAATTTGTTTTTTACATTATATGTACCTTTAAAACTAAAATTGGTCCATTGAGTGTTTTTTTTTTTTTAATTCAGTATCTTAAAATTTTTTTTTGTTTTGTTTTTAATGATCGGTAGCTCTGTGCAATATTTTTACTTTATCTATATTATAAATGTCTATTTTTGTTAAAGTAGATATGTTAAAACTCTATTAATGATTTTATAATATGGTTGCTGTTATCTACCAAAGCAATGTTTTAACATTATTCTTATGGCTGATGTCTGTCAGAACTGCTTTCTTCTGCGAACCTAGGAAAGTATGCCTTGATATCACGGTAAATGTGGAGTTACATTGTGTCAAGTTACAAAATATTATGAAATGTGAATTCCCTCCATTTTTTTAGCTTCACAACTTTAACATTGTTTTACTATAGAAAAGAAAACAATATATTGAAAAATTTCTAATTTATTCATTAGATTTTGCCTTAAAAATATGTAAGAAAATCGTTGAAATCGTTTACTACCTACCTTATTTTGAAAAAAAAAAAAAAAATGAGATCATATTAGGTATCGCCAGACATTTTTGAACTACCAAAATACATTAGTTTAGTAAAAAATAGGAAATATAAAAGTACAAAATACAGGTTATGAATCCATACCTTCATATTTAGTGAATATATGATCGCTTGTTTTATTAAGCCTGGCTAGGTGACTTAATAAAACAATAATAATTATGTTTTAATATTAACTTGAATAACTTAGTCATTACCAGAGCTGTATTTCCATTCCTAATAAACTAACCAAACCTGGATTTCATACATTATTATTTATTATTTTCTACTAAAATAATGTATTGATCTACTTCAAAAGTGCCTGGTGACACCTAATATGATCTTATTTTTTTTCAAAATAAGTAAGGTAATTTTTTTCAATTTCAACGATTTTCTTAATGAAATTTTAATGCAAGCTTCAATGGATAATTACCGAAAAATCTAGGTGTTCTATCACTTTTACCATTGTCTTCACTAAAATCAGGTGTATCTCAACACTTCTTTGTTAATCATATTACCTAGACATCGAGTTTGAGACTTAGATAAATATGAATTAATGTTGTCTCGGCAATTCCTCTTAAAAATATCGTTTTTTTCCATCAATAAGATAATCTTTTTCCACGTAAGTGGTTTTTTATCTTTCACAATTCACTGTTTACATAACAATTATAGAATTTGACAAATTTCTAACATATTCAATCTTACAGCCATATTGAAATCACTCGTGGGGCCTATGCGCTTTCGTTATCTTTTAAAAAGTTGTTATTACTATACTTCTATTGTTATAAGATTCATGATGACTAGGTCTCTGAAATCCAGACCTAGTAAAAGAAGTAAATGTCCAGTTGATACCATGCGTTGAAAAGGAATATCGAATTGATGGAAAAAACCGCTATTTTGAAAGCGAATTGCCCGATTTCGCACTTAAATCGATCGGAGCGCGATTAGTACAATGGATGCGTGACTACTTGGGAAATAACGCACAATTTCTTTTTTTTTACAAATTTATATATATAGCCACCTGGATCTTGTAAGGTAAAAATTTATGTGGATACCTATTTTAATGAACACGTAATTCACTTAATGGCCCTTAACCTAGAAAAGTTGATTTTTTTTTTCCGTGAAAAAGTTAGTTCCGTATTGAAAACTTATTTTATTATTAAGAAATAAGGTATGTAGAATATGATTTTTTTAAATCGCAAAAAAGCCGTAACTTTCATTGTAAACATTTACAAAATCACCACCTCAATATGCCATAAAAGTAATTTTAAATAGTTGTTTTGCAACAGAATATAATGAATTGTGAAAGATAAAAAGTTAAATTCGTGAAAAAGAAGTATCGAAATGATGGAAAAACGCTTTTTTGAAGAGGAATTGCCGGAACATTTCGCACTAAAATCGCTTGGACAGCATCAATATATATATATATATATATATATATATATATATATATATATATATATATATATTTACCACGACTTTTAACGTTGACGTAACTTACATTACCTTAAGACTAGGTTTTTATCAAGTTTCAATTTATGCTTTAAAATCATATTATTGAATAAGAAAATCTGTTAATTTTTAACTTACATATCCTTCCAATTCAAAGAACTCTTGCTCCTTCTCAAGTAACTTGTGTTTTCATATTGATATTTCTGTCATTAATTATTGTTCTCTTCTCTCGGAATTTATCACCATGTTTATGATGAGGTCTTTATATTTAAAACAGCTTCAAAAATCACTCCACCTAAGGATGTACAGAATGAAATTTATGATTTCATTACAAGTAAATTAATCTGATATAGAACATTTCTATCTCTAGTTTAGAAAATTGGTAAGCTAATCACAGATAGATATTATACTTGCATAATTGGAAAACAATAAAAACTTCCTAAAACTGATAAAAATCCATTTTAGAATAACTACACGGTAAAAGAATACATTGATACCGGAATCATGAAGGCATTTCCTGTGCGCATGCCTAAATATCTTACTAATTTTAATTTTTTACAAAAAACTTTACAAATTTAATTAATTTTAACAGACAGCTTATATAATGTCCATATAAGGAAATATAATAATATTATTCCTTACAAATCATTATGCTAATAGCTCTAAACAAAACAAGGAGAATACCGCAAAGTTTACACAGATGGTCGAAGAAATAGTAGTGGGACAGGCTCTTACTATATACTACAATTCCGGAAAGTAATACCACCACCTTTATCTTTCTTTTATCCTTTAACTTATTTTCCATCCCTTATTTTTTGCACTAGAAGTTGATTCTCAAGTAGTACATTATCCAGCCTTAACGCATTTATATTTATATCCTACAAATTGAAACGGCTTTTTGAGTTGTGCATCTGGCCGATGAACAATCTATTAATAACAGCTCAATCGCTTAACCAAAGATTCTCCTTCAGTTCACATATTCATCTTAAAATTAATCTTAGAAATATTCAAGAGTTCAGCTGCGCCCTCTGATTCAGGACCCATGTTTCACTAACATAGATTATAATTAATTGTCTTGTAAATTCTCATCTTGTTACCACGATATAATCTGAAGATGGCCGACAGCGGGGAATACGGTTTATTGCCCAATAGTATTCTTCGCTTGAGTACTCTATCCACCCATCCAACCTTTAATTTTACCATGCCCAGACAGTTAAAATTAGACACCATTTCTATATTTTAGATTTAAAATATTTAATTTTTACCGAATGTGATATTCTTGGTTTAAATCATCGCTTTTGTTCATCCACGTTAATGGAGAATCCCACCAACTTAGCGTTCGTTGCCAGTTCTTAAATGTTTCTATAATCCTTGAAATGGTTCTTGACATTATGTTTATGGCGTCCGCATGTGGTACTATTTGTATCAATTTATTGAGGGCTGTTCCATTTCTTTCTATTGGCTTTTTTTCTAATAACATACTATAATGTTATGTTAACTACAGTTTTAATGTTAAACTCAAAATTCAAATTAAATTCCTTCTAGTCATTGTATAAATTATTGAAATATAAATAAAAGTTCTATTGAGGGTTCAGGTATGACTTCATAAACAAAGGTTTACCACAATGGCCATTTTCCTTTGTTTTAACAGGGCAACAAATTAATTATAACAAAAACGATATTCCTGCTCTGGAGGTATTAATTATAAAAAACTTCATGTCTCAAACAGACATAAGTCTTTCTCAATTAATTGTTTGTGGAGGATAGCTCAGTTCAAATACAACATCTGCTATGTTTTGACTCTTCAAGGTTTATTAAATTTCTTGGTTACCATGATTTCCATTCTTAATTTTTAAATACAATTTTAATATGCTATCATATTCTAATTTATAAGAGCGAAAAGTAAAGGGAAATTTTGATTTCCCTCCGAATCACATGTAATCGCAACACGTATTGTTTTGCTATAACTCATAACGTCTATTAGCTGTTCATTGAAAGTATTATTTCATTTTTAACTATTTGTGATTGTGTTTAAAAGACTGTGTAAAATGAGTTCCACTTTGTTTGGTTGCACCAAGGAAGACATGCGAGCAGTGATATGTTACCTCAATTCAGAAGGTGCGACACCAGCAGAGATTATTCGTCGAATGCAGAAGCAATATAAGAGAGAATTGTTTAGAGGAAGCAAGATATACGAATGGATTGATCGCTTTAAAAGTGGTTGAATTTCTCTGTGTAATGAACAACGGCCTGGTTGCCTTCCACTTCAAAGACTAATGACAATATTGAAACGGTTAAACAAATGATTATCGATAATCGATGAATTAAAGTTGATGAAATTGCAAGTGAGCCATGATTGCTCGGCATATTCAATCATCCACGATTCTTTAATCTTTCGAAAAGTCTGTGCTTGCTGGGTTCCACGTCAATTTACCAGCATCCACAAAGACAATCGTTTGAAAATATCAGAAACATTTGAAACGTTATGAAGAAGAAGGAGACTCATTTCTTAAGCGAATAATAACTATTCATGTAACATGGGTCCATATTTTGAACAGAGTAAGAGACAAAGTTTGGTGTGGAAACATCTTTCATCTCCCCCAGCAAAAAGTTTAAAAACCACATGTGTTTTTGAAATTGTTCAAAAAAGGTCCAATTTTGGTTGACTTCAAACCTAAAGGTCAAACAATAAATAGTGACAACTTCTGTGAGCTACTGCGTTATTGAAGCCAAAAATCAAATCCAAAGACGTGATAAACTTCCAAAAGGGGCGATTTTGTTTCAGGATAATGCTCGACCCCATGCGGCCAAATACACAGTCCTTTGCCTTCAAAATCTTGGTTTTCAGCTGTTACACCACTCTCCATATAGTCCGGAAATGGCTCCAAGCGATTTTCATCTTTTTGGTCCATTAAAAGAACAGTTGCGAGGGAATCATTATCAATCTGGTGAAGAGGCCAATGAAACGGTGCATAACTTTCTGAACACGAGACCAAAAACCTTCTTCCATGAACAAATTAAAATGTTCGTTAAAATATGGTGGAAATAGGAGGGGATTATGTTGAAAAGTAGTGCTATAAACAAATACATATATTATAATATAAATATTATTGAATTTGTGTAAGTAAAATAAATATATAGACTTTTTTCAATTTCACTTTACTTATTGAATTACCCTGATACTTTACATTTTTAACAAAAATATCACGTAATTCAACAAACTATTAGTAAACATGCATGGATTTTGTGACTTTTTAAACAATTCATCAAACTATTATTAAACATGCATGGGTTTTATGACTTTTTAAACAAAATAGAGTTTTTCTAAATATGTGCTGAATTTTTATCAGTGTTAATAATTAATTTTTATTTTGAGATTATTTGAGGGTTTTATTATGATTCTATCATAAATTGAACAAAGAAAGTGAATGGACTACCCAAACAATTTTGGAGTGGTATTTCATGGTGTAATTAATGTTTTATGGTTTCATAAATAAATGGTTTTGTCACCATAAAGAGACAATGAAAAAGCGTTAAAGCCGACCGTTTGGTAAAATGTAAATTTTATTTTATTGTTATTTTAAAAAGAGTTTATTATACATATAATTGATTAAAAATGGATAACATAATGGGCCTAAAATTACTACAGTGATAGACGAAACTCACTATACAATTTGGAGAACATTATAACTTATGAAATTAACTTATATTCTATTGTAGTAAGATACGTTTATGATCTCTATTTTTTCTAAAATTGTATAGTACGTTTTCTATATCATCACAAACATTGGATCGTTCCTTCTTTCTTTTTATCCAATTTTTTTTTTAACATTTGTAATCTAACGTGTTTGTTAAGTGTTGTCCAAGGTGATACAGTGAAATATGCTATTTAATAAAATTGACAATTTTTTTTTTCAAAAATAAAATATTGATACCAAAAGAATGTACTAAAATAGAATATTGTTTTAAAGCAGCTGGATTAAACCAATTATGTAAGACTGCAGATTGTAAATCCACAACCGTTATTATAACCTTCCCACTCTAGAATTTAGTTAAAATGGAGATGTTGAGAGTTAAATAGAGCGACTTCACTGTAAAAGCGTATTATAAAATTTAAATTTTGTGTTTGTTTAAAGTATTTTTCAAATTCAATTTGGTATTTATAAATCCTTTTACTCTCTCAATCAAGATCTTTATCAGAAATTTTGAAGTAACAGGGTTAACGTCTGAGGAGGAAGATGTGTTTTTGTAAAAACAATTCTTAATTCGATAAACATCGAGAGCGTAAGAAGGGTGCTAAATACAAATAATATTTATACAAATAATGTGCACAACATGTCAGTTCTATGTTCCTAAGCTATTAAAATGAAGTGAACAACCCTCCTGTTACAAGGAACAATAACCATTTTAGACGAAGAATCAAATTACGTCTTCAACTTTTCTCACCTCAAGATTGATGAGAGAGATCCATGTTCACGTAGTTATAAGTAATGTGATTTGGAGAAATCCAGAATAATTTATTGAAATAAATATTGATATTATTTATTTCAGATATTATTTGACGTTTTTATTTCTTTTATAATTGTTAATATTTGTGTACAAGATCTTTAGATCGATATCTCCGATGGTAGAGGTTGTGGAAGAATTATAAACTATTTTTTATTTATTTGTTTCAAAATACACAATTTAATGATTTAACTATTTTTTAACGTTATTAGAATCGGCTAATGCATAGCATATCTCTTTCAAGACGAAGAGAGGGAGGTATGGAAAGAGAAGATAGATAGAGAGGGACAAAGAGAGAAAGAGGAAGATAGCGAAAGAGTGAGAGAAAGTGGAAGAGTCAGAGAGAAAGGGGGGGGAAGAGAAAAGAATGAATCCATTTATTATTTGGGGCAAGGTTGGGACTATTTAATCTTCACTTTCAAACAACCCTAACACAATAATACAAAATAAATACATTAACAAATAATTCTCAAAAAATACAGTAGTAGCAAATATAGTACAAAATTCAAAGATAAAATATTAATAAAATAATAACAAAAAATAAAGATTATATAAATAGTTAAATATTATAAATAAAGTTGACACGATTAAATAAATGAATGTATACATGGATATGCTATCACACACATATATAGATAATAAAATTGACATAGTTATTTTAAAAAAAAACTTCTCATTTCGAAATTAATTAAATATACATAAACAGTGAAATACCAAACAGTCATACACATTAAACACAAAATATACTATTCGGTCACATATCAAGCTGGGATTCATTTTTCTCCTTTATCGAGCTAAGAAATACTTCGTCAGCAGCTGTGAAAACTGGACACGGCCTTCATAAGTCATAATTAGTTTTTTTCGAAGACAAATTCTATAACCGACAAGCGGACATAATAAATGGATTGTTAAACTTTATGGTTTGGTTTAGTGGTATCGCTTACAAAGTTGAGCTTCTTTAAATACTCTTAGAATCTATATCGAATTTACATATATACTGTTTTGCCAAATAAGCCGCCACTCCAGTGTGTAGTAAAATCAAAAGATTATGGTAAGAAAGTAAATATTTGAGAAGATTTAGTGCTTTATATTAAGAAATAATATGAACATTCCTTTTTAAATTGAATATAAAGCGTTGCAAAAAAATCTTTAGTAGCAGGAACTTTTTACTTAACACTACTATTTTGATCACCTATAGGCCTAAGTCTTGCATAAAAAGAGAGAGGGAGAGAGAGAAAGAAAGAAAGAGAAAGGGAAAACTTATAACTAGCAAATATAGTTATTTGCTAGTTATAAGTTTTCCAACTTATTATTCCAATTATTGCTAGGCAATAATTCCTAGCAAAAACAATAACGTTTAATGCTTAAAATTTGAATTGTCAACTTTTCTTGGCAATTTTAATTAACAAAAACACTTCTTCCTTTTTATTCCCGGAAACTTAAGGGTCTAAGTAACCAGTGCAGTAAATAATGTACATTTAGATATTAGAACGAAATAATGTCTCTCGTTTAACACGAAATAACACGACAATGTTAATTATAAGTTATGTAATTAAGAGTATCGTATTTCAATTAGCTGTTTGAAGATAATTAGTAGGTTAACATACAGTTTATTAATTTTGTTTATTTTAATTATTTACATCCAGTAAAAAACAAGGCAGCATGAAAATCACATTTGTTTTGAGTTTAAACTTGAATATAACCAAATTGTGTTGTGTTTAATTAGTTGCGTAGGCTAGAAAACAAGGTCGCATGCAAATCACATCTGTTTTCAGATTAAACTTGAATATAACCAAAATGTGTTCTGTAGAGTAGGTTTCAAATTTAAAATTTGTTCAACAAAATATAGTAATTTCGTATTGAAGAATGTGTATCGCTGAATTTGTTTGATGGACAAAATTCTTACATTGGTATAAGATATTATTAGCGCCAATTAGATTTTTTGGTGTGAATAAATATAAATATCAAAATCAGATTTTTTTTAATTTTACGAGTTGAAATGAAATTTATTTCACCTTTTTTTATAGAATTATTTAATAAAGATTTATCCCCACGTGGACCTCAGTTATTGAAACATTTTTTTTTTTTTTAATTTAAAGGTTTTTTAATTATATTATATCACTTCTATAGTTACAATTTAATAGTTATCAGAAATAAAAGAGATCCTCTAGTGACATAATATTCAAATTCTAGAATAAAAGTAAACAATTCAATATCACTTTTCTTTTGAAATATTGGTTCATTTTTAGTTAGAATGAGAAAATTAATGACTTGAACCAAAGTCTTAACATGAATTTTCAAATAAAATAGTACTTCTTTAAAACCAAACATCTTGAAAGTTTTCATTACTAAGTGACCTAAAAAGACTGATGTTTCCTCTCGGGAAATTAATGAACATCCTGAAAGAAGTGGGGAGGACAGGGGGTAAGAGGTGTTGTGACATTTAAGAATGATCCTGTGGCATCATTTATTATTTCTCTTAATGGAATAGTGCTTTATTTCAGAAATGTTTGAAGGTAGTTTTAATGTATTGGTATAGGTAAATGATAATTGTATAGTAAACATGTACTTTAATGATAAAATTACGTGTAGTTTTCAGGATATAATCTCGTGCAAGAATATCGACTATGGATTAAAATATATTATTGAAATGGATAAATTGACAGTATGTATTTTTTTAAATCCGTTTTAATTCTTTAGAAAACTATAAGGTTGTTAATTTCTATAAAATTATGTGTTTAACGTTCTGAACAATATAATATTGTTTATGGTTAAACCTGCCAATTTAATTAAATAAAATTAATAATTTCTATACAATTATCAATTGTTTGGTCCATTATTGTTTTAGGCTTCTTCATAGTATTATCTTTCCACAGATTTAATAATTTTAAACAACTTGAAGAAAAAGGCGATAAATAAATCTATGTGTTTTTTATACTTCTTTTATTACTAAAAGGAACCCTGTGTTACAACTAGGCCCGATGTGTCAAAATAGCTGACACTAAAATTATCAGAAACCACCACATGTCAATAGAACTACCCACAGAGTTGAACCCAGTTCATAGGACCCTGAGTTCTTTACTAGGTTACTAGGTTCCTTGAGTTACTAGTTATATTTTAGTTTCCAATATAGGCCATTAAAGGCTATGGTTGTCCCTTTTATGTTTCTCACATTCTAGACTTAAACTTGATATCGTATACTATGGATCAACTGTCGATACGTAGTATATTATTTTTTAACACATAAATGATGTCAAATATCTGAATAAAATATATCTATAAAAATAAAATTAAGCAATAGTTTTAAATCAGAATACGTTTTTGATTATGCTAGTAAATCATATACCTGTTTAAGTTTATCTTGCAGAATTAGTTGTTATTAAATAAAATCATGCACTATATATTTTATGTAAATTTTTAATATAAAAAATTAAAAGAGAGAATAATATAATTACATACTAGAGTTAAAAATAAATATATGTCATATCTTAGTTGTTATAAATAACCATCAGTTTCATAAATATTGAACCAGTTCTGACATATACTCTAAAATAAATTAGATAAAGTTATTTATAATAAATGTTTTACACATTGAATCTATATAACACTATGACATTCTGAGATACTACTAAAATATACTATAGTAATATCTTAGACCAATGTTAATATTTTGAACCTCAAATAAATTCAACGATACACATTTAAAAATACGAAATTATTATATTTTGTTGAAAAATTTTAAAACTGAAACGTACAAATGATGTTTTATTTTAACGATTTGAGGACCAATATCATGTAGTTCTGAAAATGTTTTAACGTCATTAAAACTTGTTATCGTGACTCCTTATTTATGAAAATGTAAAACAATGAAACAAGACAATATAACGGTATCTTCCTTAAAGGCCATAAAGGGTTTTAACAAAAACTAATAATAAGTATAACCACTAGTTACCCTTGACTAATAACTTCCATTCAGTTTAATGAATTCTTAGACTATGTGAGGTCTTTAAACCATTTACAAAAATGTTCATTCTTAGAAGCTTCACATATACACTTAAAAAGATGAATGATTTTTTTCCCAAATCTTGACACACTAAATATTAATAGATTAATCGGAGTTATTAAAGCCTGTAGTAATCTGACATTGTTTACAAACAAGACGAGCGTTTATTTAAATAAAATAGTTTTCTTCACTTGGGGTGCTAACAGTAGGGGATAAATAACTATTATTATTTATATCTTCTTAGATATTTAATAGAACTTTTAATCTTCATTGTATACCAATTTCTTAATTGATAACAATAAAATTATAATTTTCTAAAGACAATGATTATGTAGGCATTTTGGAAAAAAATCTAAAAATATCTGTTTCCTATTTATAAACACTAGTGATATAAAAAAACATAAAAAATCATCAACAGTTCCAATTTATTTTACTTATAAAATTGTGACCCTAGTATTATTATAATTTTACAAATTAAAAATTCCAAATGAATTTGCACTTTTTACATATGTTTTTATTTGTACTTATTAAATACATAATTATGACATTCAAATAAAAAAGTAAATAACTTCATTGATAAGATAAAAACCTGATCTTGCAAACGCGACTGCTTCTCTTCCCATGAATAATAAACAAGAGAAGCAAATGAAGAAAGCTCTGCATTATGTATGAATAGAAGTAAACATCAAGAAGTGTTGTACTATTTACACGTTCTTCCATTGTTGCGCCCAGGATTGTGGAGTATATATTTATTATATAAATCCGATACAAATCTATTTTTATTCTTTTACTCTAATTGATTACATAATTTAAGTAGGCCTACTACTAATATCTTTCTAAATGAAACAATACATTCAGGAATAAGGTAAACGGGTATTCTTTATTTATTTTAAATTTAAATCAACTGTCAAAGTTTTAAAATCTTAGTTTTTTACTTATGGTACACAAAATGAGTGACACAACTACTAAGTCTCTTAATCTCTATTGAAAACTGAGTTTCATCCAAATAACTAAGTATTCTACATAAAAGTAATTTACGGTTACAATAATACCTTAATTTTTATTATATAAAATTTTATTGTTTGTTTTTCATTAAGGTTAAGACCAATGAGTAAAAAAAATTAATAATATTTGTGCTAAATAGTGGTAAATCTACTCCACTAGAATCGAGTGCAGGACCAGACGCATCCGTGCGGCAAACTCTCGCTTTAAACCTTGCAGCTATTGAGAGACTATTTAATTTTGTAAACTAGTAACAAATACTTGTTCAACATTCCAAAAATCACCAGAAAACTATTTGTGTTTAAAATCAGTACATGATCTAAAACAAAGTAAAATTTATAAAAATCTTTATAAAAATGTGTATTTTATTAAGGGGTTGCAAGAGCTAAACAAAATGTCGATGTTGATAATACAGCTGAACTAAATGCAATATTTTCCCAATCAATTTGTAATGTTTATTAGGCGCAACAAATATAGTGCCTACAGTCCTTGACTGCGTAAAAATCTACTGTCTACTATAAAATCCGAGGCTTTCTTTGGCAATAATCACCGTTTTTCATGCTGTACCATTGGGAGGATTTTCTTTGTATTATATCTCAAAGCTAAATACCTGTGCTTTGCTACAGAGTACTCTTTAAGATCATTGCAGAAAATTTGCTTTTTATTTACCAAGACATATTAATGAACTTATTTGATGTTTATAAAGAAAATTCAAATAAAGTGTAACAATAAAGTGCGGTCCCAGTTATCGTCATTTTACAACAACCCCAAAGTTTGGCAGCCACACCTGAAACTTTCTTAAGTTTATTAAAGCAAGTGGGTTCTCGAACTTCGTGAAGTAGGGGTTTGAAGTAATATCATTCAGTATTTTCCATATGTAAAGTATACACTCGACCAAACACTTGGTCCTGTTTGACTCCTACTTGTTCAAGGACAATCTTTCCCTGTTTATTCCAGCTAATTGTATCATTCATACAAACACAAGACGCCGGAACATTACTATAGAGGAGCCTTACAAAGTTCGTAAAATGCTAAGAAAGTGGTTTTAGGAGGGTTATGTACTTTACTTGCGGCAATATTACTTGTAAAAATATGAAAGAGACAATAACACATAATATTTTATCACTGCACATACAGCCGCACTTGTATGTAATATATAACTCTTAATTACAGAAAATATTGCAGTTTTGTAAAAAAATTAATTAAAATGTTATAATTTTATTCTGTTGTCTGTGGATTGTTTGTACACTTAGCTATAACCTAAAAGCTAGGATGTGTTTAGATAAGTTTTGGTGGTGTAAAAGGTTTTTTTTTTGTTTTTATATCTCTAAACATTTTTGCTCACTTTTTACGATAATTCAAAACGTATACGTACCAGTTAGCAGACAAAACACTTTATTTTTAATCGGTTCCTACAGTCATTTTAAACAATTTTTACAAAAATATAATTTATTTTCTTTTAAGAACCCAAAACGTTTTACCCAACACCTCCCAAAAATTGTAGTTTATAGGTTGTAAAATGAAAATTATACTTAGTCTAATAAACTACTAATATCGAAAAATCCTAGATTACAATATAATGACTAAAGTGATTTTGACTAAATTTCAGTGTAAGATAAGAAGGTTTATATGTAAAATATTGGTTAGATTAAAAATAAAAATGAATTTTACAAATTTATATTTTCTTATGTGAACAAGAATATCTGCCCAGACTTATCTCTAACCAGTAACAAATCATTGTCTAAATAATATTTGCTTAGCCTGTCACAAAAAAAAAAGTATGAGGAATTGGGGGGAAGAAACTAGCAAATCTGAGAGTTCCATTGAAAAATCACATGCTTGTCGTTTAAAAACAAAACGTCGTTTGGCGAAAATATATAGTAACATGTAAACTATTTTTTTAAATTTTGTTTTAACGTTTGTGGGCCGAATTAGATACTTATTAAAACACATTTTTATTTGTATTGTCATCTATTGTTAATAACACTTATTTATGAAAGTGTAAAAGGACGCAATTGTAACATGAAAAAACAGTATCATTATTACAAGGCTAAAAGTTTTAACATAAACTAATAACATTTAAAACCACTGAATTTATACACTTGACTAATAACTTCCTATTAGTGAATTCTTAGATGGTTAATGTACAAAAATATCCGTTCTTGGATGCTTTATATATCCACTTAAAAAGATGAATGAATTTCCTCGGATCGTGACTAAAGATTAATAGACTTTATCGGATTTTTTCTGCACCAATGTTATTACAGTCTTTAACGAAATGAAAACTTACAGCGTTTACAAATAAGAAAATTCCCTTTAATTGAAGTATTGACGGGTTGAATGGTGTGAATAATCAGGACGTACAGTAGTAATATTCATTCATTGATATATTTAGTACAGTGATTTCGAATCGACACTGACTTTAACATATGTCGTATATCTAGAAAACAAAATGGTAGCTAAAAATATCATTCCATTGTTTATCGAACTATATTGAATTTATTTATTTTTTATTTTGTTTTTTTTCACTCCGATTTTTAATATATAGTCACATTTGATGTAGATCTAATAATTTTCATTTAACAAATGGGCCAAAATAAAGCTAATTTTGTTTGTTTCTTAATGTTGGTAAAATTATTAAGTTTTTTTCTTATTTATCTTTGATTAAAATTGTCTCTATTTTTTCGTATAAGATTAAAACCTTTTGACCTTTGTCAAAAAGAATGATTTTGACATGTGTAAATATTAAAAAAATGCAATATATTTTATAAAAATACAACTTTTTGGTTTTTTAACTTTTTTATCTAACTCAGATACCATGAACGTTTCAGGACGTTGTGTTGGTTTTTAATCCACTAACAACATTCACCCTATACGAAATGCCCTATAAAGAGTATCCGTTGGCCACTCTGCATCGTCCGTCCTTCCTTGGGCAAGACCAACGACACAGGTCACGTATAGATTTGGTGCAAGTTAATCAATGTATTGTTTTAGCTTTGCAGTCAAGTTAGGCTGGGACATTGGAGCTGAAATTATCTTTAGCTTTAATTGCTTAAACTGACGAAAATTATAAATCACTTGTACACACTTTTTTCCCCTCCTGAATTTTATTCCATAAAAAATAATGTAGTTATAAAATTTAAATTTTAAGGCTTTTAATAAACACCTACCTGTAGACTGAAATGAATGGTAGGGTCTATAGTATTATCTTAGGTGGAACCATCTCTAAGTATAGAATACAAACATATTTGCGTATAGGTTCCTTTCTTATTCACAATATTAGATAAGAAAAATTTTATTTAATATTTAATCTTGGAACATTTCAGTATTAGAAGAATATAAATTAGTGTATATTACAAGTTAAGTTAGTTTTAAAATGTTTGTATTTACAAAAATAAACATTTTATTCTTAAATTAAAGTTTGTTTACAAAATGTAAGTAAATTCATTTCACCGAAGATAACTTCTCATTGAACTCAAATATTCTTCGTATTAGTTATAAGCCTCATAAAAGAATATTCTGAAAATGTAAAAATATGGATAGATTAAACATTGCGTATGAGCAATACAATTATTATTACATAGATGCTATACAAGAGCTGTGTAATAGACTTTTAGGTAGTTTTTTCTGTGGTAATTTCCTTATATTAACCCTAGTTACGCAAGATGTTAATCGACAAAAGTCAAAATATTTAAATGTTTGAATAATTTTTATATTGTAGTCAAAAATGTTGAAAACAAAAAATTGCAAAAGTGATCTACAATTATGGTTAGTAAATTATTGTAAAATTATTAAGTTATTATTATAAAAAAATAAAGTTGCAACTAGAGGTGTTTAGGTACAAAGATACACATAAATACCCCATTTAATGATTATGGGGGGGGCAGCCTTGATATACGCGGATTTTGGATGTCACACGGGATTCTACACTAGGACAACAAGTGAACGATTTTTACCGATTTGTGTCTTTGTAACTATTAAACAGAAAACTTAAAACCCTTTTCTATAAAAAAATATATATGTGATATACAATTTGATGCCAATGTGAGTTGTTGTTCCAAACAGTAATTCACATGGAACAAATATTTTAGTTTAAATATTAATAATACACGTTAAAAAATTTACAAAAATCTCTTTAATGGACCTTAATATGAAATAATGCTAACAGTTAGAAAGTTTTTATTAAATCCGAAGAACAGAAAAATAAAATTGAAATCATTTTGTAATAGCTATGACGTGAAAGTTTTACAAACAAATAAACAACTTCAGTTTGAGCTTTTATTATAATTGTGTATTTTACATCCGTACAAAAGCAAAAATAAATGCTTGAACGCAATCAAACTGTTTAAATTAGGTTTTTTTACTTTCACATAGTATAGAGTTGTGTGATGGGTCAAAAAATATATGTCGAGTTTTTTATAGAAGAATACTCTGACTCGAAAAAGTGGCTGTCTTAAATATATCTGTCCGTCGTATCTCCAAACTCATGGGTAAGAAAACAGTCCAAACTAGAGGATTGATTATAGTCAACTTGAATATATTTTGCCAATGTCACGCGAAATTTTTCACTTTTTTTTATAACTCAAAATTTCAGGGTAGCTGCCATAAAAAACACAAAATTACCTATTTGACCAATGTTTGCTAAATTTTTGAGAAGTAACCAAACAAATCGTATTACTCGTCATCTTTCCATAAATCCCTGTTCTCTAGTTATGGTAAACAAAATAGATCAAGGAGCAGTTGTGAAATGAGGAATTTATCAAAATGGACTGTACGATTTTATACAAATTTTAGAAAAATGTGAAGTTTATAACTCAAACCTGTCTGTAAACTTATAATTAAAAACATATATATAATTCAGAAAAACTGTATACAAATTAAATGAACCATGACGGCATCATTAAAAGCTTGATTTTAATAAAATACAATTAACGTTGAGATCATATTTATAGAACAATAGAAGGAAGTTTATGTCAATGTTTAAATACATAAGCGTGTTTCCAAAAGGAGTATCCAATGGTTCATTTTCAATTTTTGATTGACTACAATGTACTAACATTTTCGGTCACGATAAATTTTAGTTCGTTTTTATTTTATTTTGGAAATGGAAGTAAGAAAATTAATACAATCTCTTTCCACCATTTATTACATAATATTATCAACCTTATCCTATAGGAGATGGATATTCTTAAGATATTTTATCTTTTGCAGTTATAGTAATAAATCAATAAGCAATATGTAATATCAAAATAGACTGCTATGATGACTTAAAACTTTGGTAATAGCTTGAACTCTCTTTAATAATTAAGCATTTGGATCATTAAAGTTATAGCTATTCATTGTGGCTAATATGAACTTATCTTTCTAATATATATATATATATATATATATATATATATATATATATATATATATATATAGTTATTTACATCTTTACCTTCATTTGAATAAATCTTAAAATTAACTGGTTTATAATTGATCATCTTTCGTATAACAAACAAATTTCCCACCCAAAATATTAAAAATATTATGAATTTGCTGTTAGGTAATCTCCTTATATGTATTACATTTCTTAACCTATTGATGTAAACTAAAACAATAAGACTGGAATAGAAGATTTTACTACAAAAATGTCGATATATATATTATTCGCGTTATTTATTACACATCTTGTTTTTCTAATAATCCACAAATAGTAAAAAGCATTGAGCTTTTCTTAAGATGCATTCTTTAAATTGTAAGATATGATATACCAAATAAGTGTAAACAAAACTAAACATACTCATTACAATAACAGCTGCAAATAAACTTCGTGGTTGTCTGATGTGATATTTGCCAAACTGTTATTTTTCTTAAGTCTCCTAAGATGCACTCTTTAAAATGTAAGATAAATATATATATATATATATATATATATTCCAAATAAGTGTAAACAAAACCAAACACACGTATAACAACAATCGCCACAATTTAAATTCGTGGTTGCCTGATGTGATATTTGCCAAACTGTTATATTCCTTAACTATAACACTCAACAACACTTAACGATAATTTCAGTAACTAGTTTATGTCAGCACTTAATTATTGTGTATTAACGTATTCATGTTAATAGATTAGTCATTCCTGTTTATCTAGAGTAATTGCAAAATAGACGATACGCTAATTTGAATAGCCTACTAAACAGGTGTGTCTAGTTGCATTGCCTGGGCTGCTTTATTGAGTCCATGAATGCAGAACGATATGAGTGATGAGTGAATATCTAAACATGAATTCAATGTTTTAAAATAAATTCCTTAAACTAAAACAAATATTTTTTTAAATGATCACTAAATGGATGAATACAAAAAAAAAAAAAAAAAAAAAAAAAAAAAAAAAAAAAAAAAACACTTTATTTGCTTTTATATAAATTAGATAATAAAAAAGAAACTTTTGTTATTGCCAACTGATATTCCATTATTTTAAAAAAAATCATGATTTTAATTTCGCTTACCTTATTTTCCACAGTTGATGTATTTAATCATATTAAAATACGAAGTGCCATCTAATGTGGAAGAGAGTTTAAACATTTAATATTTTTTGAATGTTTTATTTAGCCGAATTAACCCCACTATAAATAAAATCCAGGATAAAAGTAAAAATTATTTGAAATGGAAATTTGTTAATATTGTAAAACATTAAAAACTTTATTTAAATAAAAATAATTTTTACACTTGTAGAATAATTATTTACGAAGCATTAATTAAAGCCAACCAAATTTACAGTAAATATGGATCATATTGTAAAGTGCTATACTAGTTCAATATATTACCAGAATTCAACTTTATCATTTTCCTTCTTTTATTGTTATATATTAAGCCAGTTTGTAATATTATATGTAATATTTAGAGACCAGAAGCTTGTAAATACATAGCAAGCAGAAGGTTAAAGAACATTTTATATATTTAAGACAATTAAATGTACAAAAACAAAAGTAAAAGACCATTCTTGGAAATAACAATAAAATAAATAAAAATAAAACAAATAAACGTAGTTTTTTCATCAGTTGTTACATTATTACCTTCTACATTTGACTTTTTCTTCACAAAATATTGCTTGAAATTATTTAAGACCAGTTTATTTTCTCTAGTTCAAAGTATTACAAGCAAGTGTAAAACTTTAGTTTTACATTTTAGATGTATTATTAAACTTCCTTTTAAGTGTAATTTTATAACGCCCCAACTTAACTATATATATATATATATATATATATATATATATATATATATATATATATATATAACTTTTTGTTATGTTAATTATTTCTCAATAAATATTGAAACACATATAAAATATTATTTACACATACCTATGTATTATACTTGCTTTAATTTAAAAACATTTTAAATTATCTCAAAATTTGTTTTAATATGGGAAAACGATAAGTAATTCAATAGTAACAAATAAAATAAAAAATAAATAAACTAAACTTGTTTTTGTTGGGCTTATGTAGAAACATAGAAATATTGGTTCAATTATGAGTTGAAGTTAAAAGCCTAAGTGATTCGTAAGATCCATACAAAATCTAAAATATGTATCTGATGCTATTTTGAAATATAAATAAGTTATTAATTTTATTTATAAAATAAAAAGAATTGAAAGACGGAAGGTTTTTACATGCGAAATTTTAACACGTAGTGACTTCTCAAAAACTAAGAAAGTAATGGATAAGTTCTTCATTCCACTAATAATAATAATAATGCTTTATTGAATAATTAATATAATATTAAGTCCATAATAATTACATGAGTATATTTAGCTTAGGAAAACATTAAATTTTTTATTATGTTTTATTTATAGTCAAAATGGACAGTCGATATAAGTAATATGGAAAGGAAATATAGTAATATGGAGAGAGGCTATGTGGCAAGATACATAGATAATATGTATGGAAGTTGTATAATATATGTATGGACAGTCTGCTATGTGTATGGACATACTCCATATTACTATATTTCCTTTCCATATTACTTATATCGACTGTCCATTTATATATTTACGTAAATATATAAATATATACACACATATACGTCAACATGCTCATTAAAACACACAGAAATAATACACACACAACACACAATATTATATAATAAATATTTTATTAATATAGGCCAGTAATTAAATTGTTTTACTGAATTGCCAAGCTTGTTGTACGTATTTATAAAGGAGTACCCCCCCCCCCAATCTTCAGTTAAGGTATTGTATAAGTTCCTCAATAAATAACGTATTGTTCCCATACCATCTTTTGCGATTTTTTTTTTTAATATTGAACAGCGTGCCTCAAATGAAAACATACATTTCTAGGAAATTACACAAAGAACAAATTAAAGATACCCCTCCTCCTACCCATAGTTTATTATTTAAGTACAGTAATTCCGTCCTACACTTTATTATCTATCATATTGCTGTAATTTTATAATTTAATAAAAATCTTTCAGTATTCTATTATAAATTTAAGTTTTTGTAAACATGATATCGGTTGTTCATCACCACCATCAAGCTATCTTGTTTCTTGCACAACGGATAGCTTTAACTAGAGTAAATATTTGATCCTTCCATTACCCTATGTCAGACACGGCATATCTATCAGCTATTGTATGCCATTTTTGTACAAAAACAGGTTCCTGGTTATCACTTCTTTTGAGATAAGTCGGATGTCGCCATTCTGACATGCATAACACCCTCAGCACATACTTTCCATGTAATCTAAAAGAATAGTGAAGCAATTCATCTAAACCCAGTTCTATATTTAAAACATAACTTGGAGTATGATCGTGAAATTGGAGTAGTCGCTTCACACAAAACCGTTAAAGATGTTTATGTCTACTTGATCATACTATATTAATAGACCCAGATTTGTGATAATGTGTAACTTAACGTTAATTAAGTAACACATTAACAATCTTTGCACTGCATTAAACAAGGACATTTTGCTGAAAAATATACATGTATTTTGTTATAAAACTGATCTGGACATTAAAATTTTAGCTGCAATTAGTTTTTGACTCGGATGTGGTTACAAAAACAAATATGTTGTTAGACTAATTCATAAGTACTTCCAATTATTTATGTGCGTATTCACAACATCACAAAATTCGTGCGCGCCGGTCCCCAAAAAGGCACTCTCCTTCAATAGCGTTATAGACATCGATAGTAACAACAACAAAAGCAAAAGCTTAAGAAGACACTCCTGCCTTAATCCCTTTAGAGTGTCAAAACTCTGCGACCTTCAGTTTCCACACAAAATACCTCCTGAGTAACCAATTGATAAATTTTTCAAAATATTAAAAAAAAATTTTTAAATTAAGATAATTTATAAAATAAAGCTCGTCTATCGATTGTGTAGAAAGCTGCCCAAAAAATCTACAAAAAAACTGACAACTTACCTTTCTTTTTTGGCAGTTTTAAATTTATGATTCCACCAGTATATTCACTTCATAATATTAATTAATCCATGACCGAAAACAAAATATTCCATAGCCTTTTATTTCTATAGACGCTATAGAATGAATACTAAATTTATCACTACAGAATATAACTAATGTACATCGAGAACCCTTATCATTAGATTAAAATTATTCATAAACCTTACTATAATAATGAACTATTCTTTGAAGACAACTAATAAATGATGCCGTACGATCATTCTTAAACGTCACACCTCTTCCTACCCCCATTCAGAATATTCATTTATTTCTTGAGAGCGAACAGCAGTCTTTCTAGGTCACTTAGTAATGAAAACCTTATGATTTATTTTCATATAATTCCTAAATCTTATTTTTAGATCAATTTTGTATTACATAATTTATGTAGCTCGTTTCAAATTTGATTTCAAATACATAGTTAAAATGATGAGCTAATTATAGTTATATTTTATGAGTAAAATATGTGCATATCAATTAAAAACATTGTTGATGAACTGCTTCTAAAAGTAATGCTCACGTTTTTACACATAACTGTCTGAAAAACCATTTGTTCAGATGACTGAAATCAATTTAGGCTCTACTAAAACATTACATTTCAATGCAACTTGAATGTAATATAAGGCTAGAATCAAATTTAAAGATATAATTAATAATTCAATTTGTTATGGTTTTTACGTCTCATAATTTCAATTCAGGTTGATAACTACCTACTAGTGATTGTGGTAAAAATTTTGGTGATTTTGTTTTAACTTATAAATTTTTTTCTTATCCCATCCATTACTGAATTTTTTAATTCTGGTAATTGTTTATATTTCAAACAAACTTAAAGATGTTGATTTTTAATTACATAATAAATGTTGTCAAGGATTTCCCGAAAATGTAATCATTTTAACCGAATTAATGTTAAACCACACACTACTCTCTAGTTTTTCTCAAGTTTACACTGATTTTATTTAAAAACTTTCATGTTTTCAATTTGTTAAGTAATTATGTATTATAATATTCTTACTCTAGACGAAGAATTGTGTTTGTTTTTTTGTTTTTTGCGTTGACAGCATCACATATAATTTTTACTGTGAATCTATTAAAGAGTTTCTCAATAAATGTGAACAAGCAAGATTTATTTAGAGGCACTACAGACTTTCATGTATGGTGAAAAAAAAGTTGTGTTTGTTTTAATATGTGTCGTATCTTTTGTCGTGTTGTGTTTTATACAAAGTAACGCAGCTTATTGATTAGTTGATGGAAGAAATCTGATTATGACAATTTGATTATCCAAACTAGCAATTTTATGTGGCATATAGGTTTGTAGAGAGATATAAAAAATGGTAAAATAGATAATAAATATCATTAATAATACAATCTTAAAGAGCTCCAATTGTCATGTTGTTAAAATTTATTTACCATAATATTTTTACCATGATATCCAATTACTTTTATTTTTTTTAACATTTACGCGTTCAACGTTTTGATATGCTTTATATTCTTTATCACATAGCCGGCCGGTACTTAACTATAAGGTCATAAATTATTAATAAAAAGACTTTTAATATAACAACTTTCAGCCTCACACGCAAACCTCCACCCTTAACTGATAGTAAATTGAATATTTATTCCTTTAATTTATTAGTAGCTTTAGATTTTTTAAACACTTAAATTTTTTTTTTAATCAAGATAGTTTTCTATGAAAGTAAATTGAAAGAATCAGGCGATTGTAACAACATAAAATTTCTGTCTGCAAGAATCTGGAATACACTTAATGTTTTCACATTTAAAGATCATTAATGTGGGTACATTTCACTATATAAGTTTAAATTTTTACATACATTTTTGTTTTTGTTTGAAGACTTTCAACTATTTCTGACGTAATCCGTAGATCATTTATATGTTCATAGAAATTAAAATGGCCCAAATTTACTTGTCCATTGCGCTATGATTTGAAGAAACTGTGAAAAAAGAAAACAAAATAAACAAATGATACAGAAGATTAAGGAATTTTGTCTCTACATATACATAATATTTAAAAACAGAATTGCTTATTGTTTACAAAAATGTATTACTGGAAAACGTTTAATAACACTTTTATACAAGTAGACTAACATCAATTTTTACATTTATTTACAAACATTATAAGTAGACAAGTTTATAATTCGTTGTGCCATATATCTTTCATTTGGTAAATATACCGATATTATAGATGAGCTAACGACAGAACCAAACATACAATAATTAAAAAATATCAATTCATTAAACATCTGCGCAACATTGGTTTAACTAAATTTCTATGCAATATTTTTAAAGACACTTTTTGACTGATAAATTAGAAAAACACAATTTAATATATTATTAAAATGAAAGCATTCTTAAAAACTATTAATACAATAGTTTGATTCCCTGGGAATTTTAACTTTTCTTCAACTTTTACAAGGACAATCCGGACACTAAAATTTCAACTTTTCCTTTTTATTTCAATGTTTAAATTGATGGAATATTAAATGATAAAACATTTATATAATATAATTTTATTTTTTTTTACTGTTTACCTTAGTTCAATACATGGGATAGTAGTACTCTATTCACAAACAGAACTTAACAGTTTTATTTAGCACGCTGTTTTACACAAAAATATTTTGCATAACGGTATACAATTTTTGAAAGCATTATAATTATCGATGTAAATATAAAAAATATCGGAGCTAATGATATTTTAAACTAATAATTATTTGACATATTTATCTTATATTTAACAACAACTTATTTATTTAATTATGTGTAACAAAAACCCTGTTTATGTAAAATTGGTCCGCTTGATGATTATATCGGTATAGTAGACATTACAAGTATTTTTGTGTTAGTTTTAGTAGGTTGCTAACATTGGATATTAACGTTAATCTTATGTTTTAATTTAATGATTATATGAGTATTACCTTTACCTTGTAATTGTGTGTTCGAAACAACTATGAACAACATGGCTTAGTAAAGTAATATAATTATTCCGGTTTTAGAGTTATTAGATAATAATGGATTGTTAGTGTTATTAATATTATTTAATCTGACATTTGTCATCGTTTGTGTATTTGTTTTTATGTAGACAAATAGTAGACAACCCAGTGATTTATCCCAACATAGGTTTTATGAAAATACGTCAATCCCACCAACTAGCGACACCACCATCCGCTCATCAGGATTTTACCAACGTAATCGGCACTGATCCCATCGCCACCTTGTTCTCGAGTATCATAAAATCCACTGACTTGCTACCTCGCCTTCTGCCATTTTGTGGTTACCAACATAAACTGGACCGACTTCCGGCCCCTTTACCATATTGGTCTCGAGATTAGTAAAATGTACCGAATTTTGACACCACAATTAGCCACCTCGTGATTTTCTGACGAAAACAGCACCAACTTCTGACCCCGTTGTCATCTTGTTTAAAGTTGCACAATAATAGGTAACTCAGATTGCACAATATTTAGTTTAGAACTGCAAGTGTATCGGCGCGATATAAAGTGATATGGCCGCCTGACTCAAGGTTAGGAGTTGTATAGACACTGATATGAATGAATATTTCCCACACTATTTTATTACCATATTTATTGCCATTTGGCTGGCCGAATATAAAATGATTACTAACATTGATTAATTGCTGTTATTGTTGGTAAAATTTAAATATTCTCTCCTACATATTATTATACAGTATTTGAGTATTACATTAAATATTATTAACTTCTTATATTTTCTTTATTTAATTTTTTTACTCTAAACCATACTAGTGTTGCTAGATTTTTGTGTTTTTCGGTTAATGAAGTGCTTGTATTGTATACATATTAACCAACAATAAGAATATACTTATTTATTTAAATAGATATTGAACGTATTGTATTCGTATTAGATTCAATTTGTGTTTTAAATTAACAAAATATATTTTAAACCTTTTTAACAACAAGTTATTGTAGGCTATTTAATGACAAAATCATTTTAACTACGGACAGTAGTTTATGACAGGGTGTTCTGTAAGGTTCTTAACATTAGTACCTTTTAGATAACTTAAAGAGTCTTTAGTCTAATCAAGACATTTTAACTTGAGTGATATTCATTTTGCCCAATTTCGGAAGTGAATCCACAAACCGTTTCTACTTTGCAACGTCCTAGTTTAAAACACTAATAAAGATGCTTAACAATATTATATAATAGCTTACTTAAAGAATATTCCTTCATTGTAATTAAAACAGTCGACCTGTGAGGAATAATCCGTTACAATTGCTTTCGGCAGAGTTTGTGAACTCTCGACTTGGAGTATTTTAAATTCCTGCTTCATACTATGTACTAATAGAATACCGCAAAAGGTTCTTAACCATAGTACCTTATAGGTTACTCAGTATGTATTCATTCAGTTTAATCTAGTCCATTGACCTATGAGGAGTAATCAGTTGGAACTGTTTCAACTAAATTGATTATTTTGGTACAATGCTATACGCTACTAAAAAAGGGTCCATGTGAAAATACAGAGATGTGAAAATACTGATGAATCTTATGTTAAGCATTTTAGAATATATAGTTCCAGAAGTATCTTGAAATTTAATCTTATTCCTAAATGCATTTCAAAAATTAATTGGCCTAAATTGAGTGAAACAAGTTTGGTTAAAAAAAAGCTCAATCCTCAGATAATTTCCAATTTGGATATACACTGTCAAGACCAAATTTAAAAAAAAAAAACATGGATCTAGGACACTTGTCTTTTCAAGTGGTAAGTCCGGTAAACTCTGACATGTTTGTGATATTTTAGGGGTTATTATTCAGGTCAACACAAAATCAATTAATTAACAGATACTTTAAAAATTGAAAAGCATTAGGGTCAACCCTGACAGTCGGCAGTAGTGTTGAAGAAGACTTTTATACATCCTGATAAAACATAAGTGTTACTTTCCACTTCCTTTCAATACATTGATTAATAAATATTATAAAGAGCTATGTTTACTAAAGGGTTCAAACACTTTGAAAAATGGCAAGACAAGCAGCTATTTTTTTTATTTCCACTATATATTTTTATTTCCAAAAAAGTAAATTATTGTATGACGAGGACATTTTGGTTCAGGCATCCATAAAATTCCGATCATTATTCTTACCATAGCGAGTGCGTGCAAATTAACATTCAGGAGTAACTTTTTTTAAACAAAATACCATTGGATTTATTTTATTGGTTCCCAACGCCTAATGGCCAATCAATCGGTCACTGCTTTTCAATGGCTGACGTGAGAAGATGGGCGACGGGGAGTTGGAATCCGGAAGTCCGTAAAATTCACGTTGGCAAAAACAAGATAGGGGAAAAATAAATAGGTCGCAAGTTGATGGGATTTACGTAGTATCCTAAGATCCCATATTAGGGCCAAATCCCTAAGGGGCCTACTAATAGCAAATGTCGAATTAAACCATATTAATTTAATTCATTAGGCATTTTAACCAGACATTTCAGAGAAGAATAACCTTTAATATGATCTATTATAGAGTTATTTTAGCAAATCCATGATTCGTTGGACCGAATGATGACATGAAATTAGTATTTTAGATCTTTTTAAAGTGTTTAAATTAACATTTATTATCAGAGGAGTGGAAAATAATTAGATGTTTTATTTATTCACTTATGGTGATTTTCTCACAAAATATTTCCATATCGTTATTACAAATCGTCTGTGTCTCCAATTATAACTCCGAATTAGTTGTTCTGACCTTTTCTTCAGACTTCATTTCACTTCACCATACCGCTAACTGACCTAATAGGTTTGTAAACTGTATTATATGTTTTCGGAAGTCCATTAAATACAAACTTACCCTTGAATTCTATTAAAGATATTACATTGAGGAATTCAATCCTAGGTTTCCACCAATATTATAGTAATGTCTATAACTTGATGCACTACATATCAATGTTTTTTTAGATAAAACTTTGGCCAAAACTTTTAGGACAAAATTAAAGTTTCAGCCACTTTGAGGTGAATCAAAGATTACTTTTTTAATTTCAATGCTTGACACAGGAACAGACAAATACCAGATAAGAAAATCATTGGTCGGAATGATCTGTTAACGGTATAAAAATTGTATTACCATTTTTAGATATGTATACAAAAAAAACTGATACAATCACAAAATAGATTTTTTTAAAACGTGAAGTGTTTATTAAAAACTGGTACCACAATTTCATTGTAATCAAAATACTTTTTTATATTGTTATTAATACAGTACAAATATACTTTTTCCTTAAACTTGACATATTTCACGAAACATTAATAATGTTTGAATATGAGGGCTTAGTATAATCTTGATCATTATTTAATGTTGTCAACTTGTCGGTCATTCTAAAAACCTATCTACGTAAATATCAAAGTAGTTTTTGAAGGTATTCAATTTTTTTCTTATTAAATTTCCTACAAATATTCATTGTTGAATGTTGATATATATGGATATATATCCCACCTATATATCGAATTTCACTATTTAAATATTTATTGTATTCAGATATTTAAAAATAAATCACACTTTTGTCCATACATTATATTCTCAACATATATTCTATATAATGGCTATAAAATAACAAAGAAAAATAACTTTATTGATCTTTAGGATAAACCAATAATATTATGATTTCAACCAATAAAACGTGAACACTTTATGTTAATGTTTAAAAAGAAAAACTAACGAAACAAAAAGATCAAAAACCAAGTTTTGCCTGTATTACTTTGCTGAAGGACGAGACTTAATTCAAATTAATGGTTTCTTTCTGGTTATAATTTATATAATAATGTTAAAACACCAAGCTCGTTTCGCCACAACTCTTTTTCTGTGTCTCCAATTAGTTTTCCTTTGAGCAAATTTAGAATTGCACTAATTTATACACAAAGCAACGTAACTGAGTTGTTTCCTCGGGGAATTTTTTACCTCTGAATTATTTTTATACGGTAAAATTCCATGTTAATTCAAAACTGATGTTCACATAAGTTTAATTTTTTATAAAAGTCGACTTCAGTTTGTTTTAAACAATTGCATATATAAATTCCTTTTTGTATCTTACCAGAAAATTTGGATAAAAGAATTATAGGAGTAAATATTTTTTGTATTACTTATAAAAGTTGTAATTAATAATTATTATAAATCTTTTATATGAAAACCGATAGTAAAAATATATGATATACTAGTAAAGTCTGAGACACTTGAGTACAAGGCAAATCAGAAGGCTCCATTTGGTCACGTGACCTAAGCCCCACCCCTTTGGCCCCACTCTCTCGGTTGACGTAACAATGACGTTTCATAGTACTTACCTAACCCGAAATATTATTTTGAACCATCATAATATTTATCAAACCCAAATCAGAAAATGAAAGTATAAAAACATGTCAAAAGAGGAGAGTATTTATTAGAAATTTCTAAAACCGAAAGGCATTACTAGATATTCAAGATATATATTTATAAATATCATACCACTACCAAACCCAAACACGTATTTGGAATCATCACAGAATGGTATTTCATAGTACTTACCCAACCAAAAAAAGTATTTTGAACCATCATTGGAATTACCCAACCCAAAACAGTATTTTGTAACATCACACAATGACGATTTATAGTACTTATCCAACGCAAAAACGTATTTTTAATAACCATAGTACTTACCAAACCCTAAAGAAATTTTAACAGTCATAGTACTTACTCAACCCAAAAGTAATATAAATCATAATAATACTTACCAAATTCAAAAAATATTTAAGAACGATCATAATACTTACCCATCCCAAAAGTATTTTAACCGTCATAGTACTTAACTTTTAAAAATAACTAAATATATATGGTTTTAAAACCTTTTTAAACTAACATATGATGTTTTACAAAATAAACATAAAGTCGATGATTGCCTCAAAGTGACCGTTATCTTATTTATTATCGACTAATCATTTCCTTCCCTTCCCTCTTCCCACCTCATTTTTAACGCCATTTTGTCATCCATCTTGTGACGTCACTACATGTTATACGTCATGCTCGTGACTTCACATACTTAGCTTTTTATTTCCCCAGTGGATTCGAACTATCGAAGTCTAGAATTGAAGCAAGAGACAACATAGATACATCTATCGTGCATAGTATTACTCGCTGTGTACTTGGCTTGCTGCGACCATATAAGTCGCCGTGTTCTGTATGGAGTGTTGTTATTACAGTTAAAAGTATAGACGTTGGTTAAGCCCCTGAATTTGTTTAATGTAAATGTGTAATATACTTAACGTTTCTTCCTCGGGGCTACCGGAACGCGGCCGTCCATGATTGTGCGTATATTAAAATGTATGAAAAATTTATATGACGCAGCTACTAGAGCATACCACTCGGGCTTATATACTGTATATAACTCGTAGTTTCATTTTCGGCTCCTAGAGCACACCACCTGCATTTTTGTATAAGTATGTCATAAAAAATAATAACAAAACACCAACCATGCTACGAGGAGTACTGTAAATCTGCAAAAAATACATGAAGTCTAACCAATGTAATATGAAGTTTGATAAAAAAAGAACCCCAAACGGGTGATTATTTATTAATATTCGAGATAACTCAGAATACACTCTTAAATTCAAATCCTAAGGCATGACTGTATATTGTTAACCTTTACTTTCACAGCAATTTTACTCTACATCCCTACGCACATATCTACAACACTACGAACGTACCTAAACACTACTACATACATACCCTACACAACTAACCGAACACAAATATCAAGGCGCCCAACAATTACCTTTACCTCCAATATTAGTATTACTAAGGGGTCGAATTGCTTATTACAGCAAGCACATAACCGGTATAGTGCCGTCAAGGGCTTACTTATAATGGCAACAATGACGGCGACAACCACAAAAATGACAACAGCGACAACGACAACCAAGATAAAAACGACGAAGAAGGCAACAACGACGACGAATACCACAACAATGATAACAATTAACGACGAAGAAGACAAATTGATGACTAAAACCACAAAAAGATGACGACAATCACAACAGTGACAACAAAGACGACTACAACCACAACAATAACAAAAACAACGACGGAGTGAGAGATGTTGGAACTCTTTTTTCGGTTTTTTGACGACATGGAATGTGAAGACACAGAACAAACTTTTCTCCTAAGCCTGTACTCACTAAAATGAATCTCTGTGTGTAAGAGTTGGTCAAAAGAGAAACCAGTTATTAAAGATGAAAAAGAGGATTTACTCAAGACTACATGAAAAAAAGTTGTAGACCCATCTAGGATATCTCGGGTCTCCCAATCGCGTACTCACTCTAAGTCAGCTCCAGACGGCACTATAACAGTTCTGTGCATTGCTGTAATAAGCAATTTGACCAATTTGTAATACTTTTAATAATAATATTAAAGGCAAAGCCAAACGTTGGGCGCCTTGATATTCACTCTCCTGTATAGAAAGGAGTAACAATTGTTTTGTATTTACAATGTGCGTTTTCATTGACGAAAGAAGAGTAGTTTATGTATGTCTCATTAAGAGAAGGTGTTCATTTGAGACATTCGTGAGAAATTCGATTTTTTTGATTTTTTTTTATGTTTAACCATGTCAACAAATATGTAATTAAATTGAACACAGTATGTTTATCATACGAATTTTAATTAAAAATGTATGTAGTTTTTATTTTAATACAAGAATGTTGTTTACAGTCATTCATAATGTTGATAGAGCATAGAAAATGATATGATCAATATTTCATCCTTTCCCAAATCATAATTGTAAAATGGGAATATTATAGACATGTTAGAGATAAGATATTAGATTTAAGTTGGTTATTCTGAGTCATAATGTAGGCAACAGAGCCTCGTCAATAGTTGGGAAATATTGTTCTGACACCCGCTAAACTTAATGTGGAACACATTAAATAACTTGAGGATATTTAAACAAAGACTGGAAAGAAAAGGGGATCAGTCAATTTGTGAGTAGATCAAGCTATGACCAGAGGCTGTCCGATAGAAGGGAATCTTTCAAGTGTTGCCAGAAATTTCATCTGCACTAGGGAAGGAGTCAAGAAGAGTCACGACATATCTCCAGTAGGGTTAACCGATGTGGGTGAGCATGCTCTAGTTGCTGTAATTTGTTCTCTAAGTTGAAATAAAATCTACATAGTAGGACTGACATAATTTAATTTCTATCTCAACAATGTCATTGCTGTGAGGTTAATGAGGTTGCGAATGTTTTAAAATATTATCTTAAATATTTTAAGTGCTTGTAATTGTAAGTTTTCTTCTGATTAATATATTTTAATATATTCAGTTAATATATTACGTAACCTGATAATAAATGTTGACTCATAAGTACAATTGAACGACGGATCTTTAACTATTTAATGACCCGGAAAGTAATACCATAACAGACATAACGTCATTATACGTGCTTTTCCGAAATCCCCAAAATCAATTCCAAGATATAGGCCACAATTCCTGGAAAAAGTGATAAGTTATAGGCTTGATGTTGTTTTAATTAGTGGTGGAGATTTTATGACGTAGGAAATTTTCTGTGAAAATCTCGAACACTAATGGTACAAACCTTTAAAAATAATTAATTACCTTCTAGTTAAAATACTTTGATCTTGGTGCTATAATATATCTCATTATAAATTCATAAACATTTATTTTAGTACCTTACAATGTAAAACCAAATAAAAATGGCTTTATTTAAGTTCCAACTAATGTCACTTATTACTTAAGTAATTATTTCATGTGAAAAATATACAACTCATACTGGAAATTGAACCCAGGACCTTTGGCTTTACACGTCAATGCTCTACCAACTGAGCTATCCTTGATCGCTTCCCAGCATAGGACATAAACTAAGGTCACTTAATTAAATCTATGGCTATAGGTTTTCCACAGTACCTCTTTAACGGGAATGGCAATTTAAAAGCCAGCAAATTTATGTGTGTTTTTTCTATTAAGATTCAGTAACATAATGACTTCACCTTTAGCAGAAACTTCATTATGACGGTGAGTTGTCATTGCCCGCACTCACTGGTCTTTAGAAAAGATTTTATATTTCATTTGCAGTTTGAAATTTATAATTATCTAAAATAGAGTTAAATTTGATATTAAGATTCAGTAAAAGGATAGGTTCATAAATTAGAGAAGCTAATTGATATTGTAAGTTGTAAATGTACCTCCCCATGTGTAACTTAATAGACAATTGATTATAAGGTATATAAATATATTAAAAATTTGAAATACAATAACATTTTATTCCAAAATGCAGTAAAATATGTATTAAAAGAATGAGTTGGTCTTTATTATGGAAGGAAATTGTCACAATAAGTTACTACATTATTTTTCCATTTGTAACTTAAGAGAGCTATTAACTAAATTAATTCTTTTAGTTATTCTCGTTTAGATTGTATAAAATTCTGCGAGGTAGTAAAACCTGTCTTTACGATGCATTAAAGTGATGAGGCTCGCTTTTAATTCACATGTAACCTATACAGAAAGACGCTTTAGTATTTCCTGTACTTATACTGAAAGTAGTGTACACGTACCTGTTAGGCACCATTTGATATAATATGCCTTTTTTGCTTCTGTTTCAAATGAAGGAACAAGAAAACATCTTCTGTGTCACTAAATGTCATATGAATATGTTGGCTAAGTATTCTGTATTTAAATTCAGAGATCTAAATAAAGAGTCATCTCGTTAAGATGTACATTAGAGTGATATATACTTTTTTAAAAGTAGTTTTAAACGTATTAAACTCTAATTTATTTTTAAAAAAACATAATATAATGTAAAATTTATTGCAAAACTGAGTCACCACTTGTATGCAAAATATACATGTAGAGCCAACCTAGATAGTTAATAGGGTAGATTGAATAAAGCTGTAACAACACGTTTCAGGTAGTCTCCTCTCTTTTTTCCTGTTTGAGTTAAAAGAAAGCATTTAATATAATTAATAAATCAATGATATAATATTAAATAATTAGTTTTACACACCTTATAAAACTAATTTTTCATTGAACCAATGTTTAATTTTGATAAAAATTTTGAAAATGGTTTGTTTTACTTATCCCGGTAGTTTTACCTTTAACAACTCCAACGTTTTAACAAATATATATATATATATATATATATATATATATATATATAATTCAAAATTAACATTGAAAAGATTGTTTTGTTCGACATAAAACAAGAATTAGGAACGAGTAAGTAAAGAAAACTTAGTTCCCGCAAAAAACACTTTACCACCAATACAATATTTTAAGAAATAAAACGCCATATCCAGTAGTACAACTGCTGTATGCAAATAGCAATTGTAGTTGAAACAAAATCTAGTGACAAACTTCTTAGTTTGGTAATGAGATGAATAGATTTAATAAAATTAATCTTAATTTATTTACAATTTTAAACATTAAAATAATAAAATCTTTAGCATACACTCGTACATAATATAAATAGATATTTGGTATTTTAAATTCCTCATAATATTATCTAACGATATTATTTTGACTTATGATTGTTTAAGACATGCGAAGTTTAAAAATCCACCAATAACTTTATGTAAGATCAATCTCATGGTCCCTGTTTTTTATGAAATGTGAATAATTAAAGGAATATAATTGATTTTATTATTTATTACATATCAAATTACCTATGATTCAAATATGTTTATAACTAACTGTTATAATTACACAGAATCTTGAATCAACTTGTTATAAGAAAAGCTTCTACTGGATATAAGGTTACATTTTAGTAAATTTATAATACGAGGATAAACTAACAACATTAGAAAATAACATTTTCAAGATTTTTATAGTTCTGTCAGTTTTCAAATAAATATACATAACCAATTAGCAAATGTGCAATCTGGGTTTAAATGGGATTTTAAAAAAAATTAGTAAATATAAATTTTCTCAGATGATGTTATGCACGTTTAAATGAGTATACATTCTAGAGTTTCAGGATTATAATCACCTTTGACATTACAATTACAGTACTTCTGATGTGCCAGCAATTTCAGTAAAATTTGCTTTTTCACAGGACGATGGATTTTCAGAATTCGATGTTATTTTCACACGTTAATTAATCATAATTTAAAGTAATAATTGTTAATTACTCCCTAGTAATGATCTTGTTCATTATTTTCTCATTCATAATGTTTATGAGGCTATCCCCAATTATCTACAATTATGATTACTTTTCTTTTTATAGCTATATGTTTAAAGGTTTTGACAAAAAACTACCTTCTCTATAAGGTATGTATCTACCTTATAATTGAATAAAAATCAATATAACAACTATTACAAGACTAGTATGTTAAGTCTGTCAATTTCAGCTTTAAATCTCATAATTGTATCCTAGAAATGAAATATTAAGTTGTTCTTCAAATTAATTCCTGGCTTAAGAAGTTAAAACTCACTTTTATTCAATTAAATACTCACTAATACAAGCTTGATAAAATTGTTACATTTTCAAGTTTTATGTATTGAATATTTAGCTATTCGTTTCCTATTATTTATAAAATTTTCGATTTAGAAGGAATACAAGGAAAAGTGTTAGAAGTAAATCACTAGTTTGTACATTAGTCGACTGATATCGGTAAAAGGTATATTTTCTTTTTTGAGTTATGACATCGATGACCATTTTTCCGTGAAAGACACATATAGTTACAAAAACGTGGATGTTGCGAATCGATTGGGTATAAATTAAAACATTTCTCACAATTTCAACTTTCCCTACCATTACTATATTGTCCATGATAGGATATTCTAAATTATAGTAATATTTCTACATTAAATTATCAATTATCACAAACTATTAACAGGGTATAACTTCAAATATTTTAAACATTTCTCGGAATTTAAACTTTCTCTACCCTCACCATAATCCATGATAGGAATTCTGAATTTAATATTAATATTTCTGTATTAAACTATGAATTATATCGAACTATTACCAGACCGTTATTTTCTAGAATAAAATGTTATCGTAATAAAGAATTGTAACAACCGTGTCATAACAAATGACACATGAAATCTGTCACTAACTTTCCCTGCCCCATAATCTAACTTCCTGCTCCCCCCAAGTTTCCTTTCCACATGTCTATTTATTTATAAAGAACAGGGAACATAAATTATGACAGTTTTAATATTTCAAAGTAGATTAATCACATTCTCTTTTTAAAATTCCCATAATGCCTTGTGACTGCTTTGGTAATTATTTCTATATTAATACTAACGTCAAGCAGTCTCTTTTGGATAATTCCTTTGTTACAGCTGTTTCGGTACTACCATACCATTATCAGACAACAAAACACTTAAACATTTAAACACTAATACACAATATGCAAAAACATAATACGAAGTAAGTAGTTGACTACAGCAAGAGTCGGATGTGGACACATAAACATTATTATAAATTTGACGTTTCCGGTAATTCGGTAGTACCAATTCGTATTATGTTTTTGTGCAATGTGTGTTAGTGTTTAAATGTTTAAATGTTGAAAGTTTTTGTTGTCTGATGATGGTATGATAGTACCGACACAGCTGTAACAAATGAAATATTCAAAATAGACTGCTTGACGTAAGTTCTCTTTTTAGTTGTAGATATTTTACACAAGTATTTTACACCCAGCGAGAAAACAGAATTTAATATTGCACACTAGAAACATTGTAATAATGTAGTTATATAAGTAGAATATTTAGTTTAAAAATTCATAAAAACCGTTTGCTATTTATCTTTCATTTAGAAAATACCCTAAAACATAAATCTAATTAAATAAGAGAATGATATGTATAGATGTGACTAAAAATCTGATTAGATGTATTGAATAGATTAAACATTAGCAACAACGGTTGAATTAAATTTACAAACTTGCAATATTTCTTTTAAAACTCTTTTTTTTAATGAGAATTTTATTAAAAACAACTTATTACATTGTTAGTATTGTGAAAAAGGACAAATTCAACTTATAATATTGTTTTATTCACTGTCATTTACATGGAAACCCCCACAGAGTAAAAGCTTCATTAAAATTTGTTTATTAATTTGTTTTTAATGGAATATTAAATAATGATAACCATTTAAAAAATATAATTTTAATTAGTTGTAACACTATATTCCTTAATTAAATATATGGGTGACTAGTACAGAATTAATTAGCATAAACAAGTTTAATAGATTTTGTTTAGCATAGTATTTTTACACTAAATAATTACATATTTCATAACCGTATACTACACTGTTCGAAACCCCAATTTAAATTTAAATGTAATAAATTTAGGAGCTAATGATATTTTAAACACAATACTATTTAACATATTTATCTTGTATTAAACAAACAGTTATTAATACAATTAATCAATGCTATTAACATTAATGCTGCTTGTATTGGTTTTATAAAGTTGTTGACACAGTTGTGTTTAATCTATTAATTGTGATATGATCCATGAATATTTTCTGGTAATTGTTAAATTAATTACCCAGACTTACTGTAGTACATATACTCCTACATAACTCCAAAGCAGAATAATTAACAATGTATGTATAATAAATGACGTAACAAATGACATTTAAAAAATATCATTTAACATCTTTATCTTATTTTTAGCAGACAGCTAATAATTTAATTAGGTGCAGCAAAAACCTATGTACTGTATACAAAAATGATCTGCTTGTTAATTCTCGAGTTATAGGATAGACTAGGCTACTATTGTAGTGATTTTAAGTACGTTATTAACAGTATATATTAATAATTTAATGGTGTTTTCTTTAATTTAATCTCTTTTTGGCAATTTGTTTGTCTGAAAAATACCTGAAACGGAGAAAAAATTAACTAATTCAAACTATTACAAATGTTCATCAGACTTGTGACAGTGAAAAATATTTTACAAACTAATTTAATGTAAAAGGTTATTCTGCTGTACAGTAATTACTATTCGTTGCTATCACTGATTTGTTCGACCTAAGAGTAAATCAGTTATATACTGTATGTATGTGATAATTTAAGAAATGTACAATTTCAAAAAATAATAGTGACAATAACGTGCAAATATTTTACACAAAGTCAGCATAAAACCTACTCATATAAGCTGATGTTAAATTTCCATTTCCAACATAGATTCCTACAATATTGATGCAATTTTGAAGCTAAAGATTAAATACCAAACATTCGACAACTGAAAATTTTTTGAAAATATTGGTAAATTTATTTATTTATAAATAAATGCTAACAACATTTTAATCTTTGCTTATAAATACACATATAACAAAATATTCGATCTAAAAATTTTTAATATTTTTTATTGAATCATTCAGTGCATTTTTTAAAAAATTATCACAACTTTTAGTTTATTTGAGCTATCCTCCATCCTAACCGCTGCTTTCTTAAATGAAGTCCTGTACTTTATCTCGGGTTTCTTTTCATTTTGTGTGTTTAGTGATTATTAGTGTTTTGTGTGTGCGTGCACATTCAATTAAATCGGTTTCTATTTTTATGTGTATGTGCAAGTTTTAAGAAACTATATGCAATACGTTTGTTGCTGGTTTTAGTAAAGTTTTCTTTTTATCAAACTTCATTTGTTTACCAATCATTATTGTTGAATTTCACATGCATACATATTCTATCATTACATTTTCATTTTACTTCAAAGAAATAATGTATTATATAAATATGTTTTTAAATTGTCAATGATATTTAAAGAGTGGCTATAATTAAATACATATAAATAGAATAATCTAATGATATATTGTTTCAAGTGAACCATTTCTATATGTTAACGTTTAAAGAGAAAGAGTTAAAGAAAAACCCGTACAGAGTTTTATCAGTATTACTTTGGTGACGAGCGACACCTAGATCAAATTAATGTTTTCATGTTGGATATAATTTATACAATAAAGTTAAAATACCAAGCTCACCAAAACTCTTTCTTCTGAGTCTACAATTAGTTTTAATTTCAGAAACTTAATAATTGCACTAATATATACACAAAGCAACTTTAAATTAATTTAGTTTTCTCGGAGACTTTGTAACTCTTTCTTATTATTCTTATAACTTTTTGTTATTATAAAGTGATATTTATATTCTAAATATGTATTTTTTAGCTAAGAATATATGTATACTATATTTTACATATTTTGAGGTTTTTTAAAATATAATTTTTGTAAATACGATTTTTTAAAGTCATTATTCAACCAAGAGCGTTAGATAAAAAAATATACAAAAACTAATGTTTTACACTAGTAAATACATTTTATCACCTTAAAAAAGATTTCAATTAATTGTTTTATTCATTTTATATACCACATATACCAACGAAAAACACATTAATGCGTACACACTTTACAAATACATATTATACAATGTGTGAAAAGATATGAAAACGGCCTAATATTTCAAGAACTGCTTTAGATAGAATATTCTTCGACCTCTCATTTTAAAACTTTTAACCTGAACTATTAACAGGTTGGTACAATTGTTTAGTAGGATGTTCCAAAAATCAACAAAACGTTATTGTTCTCAACTTTTTAACCGTAACGTTATTATTGATTTTACATCTTCTAATTGGTTATTTAAAAGGAATACTGTTACCAGGCGACTAAGAATTAAAATTTATTGGAACCTTCTGGTAAACATGTTTAAAAAAAAGAACAAGTTTCAAAAAACAAGTGCTGAAATTTATTAAGCCTGAATTTAGAATAAAAAATTGACCATTTACAAAAAAATCAATTAACAATAATCTACATTTTTAGCATTTAGACAAGTTTACATATATTTGATAGAAATTATAGTTTTTGATCCCCCCTTTTTCAGAAATACAATTGTCACAGTGGTTATATTTTAAAACTAATATAAATTTATACAAAAGAATTTGGATATTAAAATAAAAAAAATTAGTCAAAAAATTATCTATTACAGTTAACAAATTTGCATTATCAAATGCTTAGTTTACTACCATATATATATATATATATATATATATATATATATATATATATATATATATATATGTGTGTGTGTGTGTGTGTGTGTGTGTTAAAACTAGGTTGATCAACTTAATATTTTCTATTTCAAAAGACAAATTTATTATATTTAAAAAAAATAAATTAAATTTTATTTTATTTTATTTTATGTCATTGACGTCAATATTTAGGCTTTTCTAATTTTGAAAAATAACCCCTTTGGGGTCGTAGAGGCCGAAATTTTGCATATGCTGTCCCATCCAAGTTTATTTTAATTTTAAATTAGTACACATTGTTTTACAGTAAGAAATCGCCGAAATGAAGACACATTATTACACCATGTTTTGTTTCTTAAACAAAATTTTGTTATTTTGTAAAAAAAAAAGAATAATTCACAACCAAAGTTCCTTTAGTTAACAACTGTCATGTTTTCGAAAGTTTATTTTATTTTTATGTATATATATATATATATATATATATATATATATATATATAAGATGATCTGGTGCACTAGGAAATGCTGAGAGTGAGTTGGAGCCTGTCTTCACTCGCAATCTCGAACCTGCTTTTGCTGTGCAAATAAGCAAGTTAAAAAGAGATTTAGACAAACTCATACAGGTTGTTCAACAAGTTTTGTAATGAAAAATGATTTTTAATTTAATTAAAATGAAAAGGAAATATTATCAGAATTACAAAAATTTCCAAAAAGATTACAAATAAGTTTTTTTTATATTAATAAAGAAACTAATTTATCTCGATCTTTGTTTGAGATAAAGAACTGGTAGTAACTGCAAGAAAATTGTAAGACAAAAGATTTTAATTAAGGAAAAGTTTGACTAGTTAATTCTTTGATTTTACGACTATTTTAAAATTTATGATTTGATTTTGTAAATTGTTTTTTTTAAATGAAAGAAAGCTATTCTACCTTTACAAGACATTATCCTTCAATAAAATGACTGACAATTCAAAAGAAAATTAATCATAGTTAAACTATTTCTGAACAAAATATATATCAGTAATTAAAACTTAAAAATATTAACAGAGCTAAATCTAGGATGGTCAATTTTAATTTCAGTACCTGAAATTTGTTGTAAGGAAACTTAGCTTGATATGTCCATGAAGGTCATTGTAAGACGAAAAGTTAACAAAAAAACTCACTGAACAAACCTAATAGTATGTGATGTTCAGTAACTGTAACACATGTTTATAATTTAGAAAGGATACGCGTAATTACGATCATGATTCACCTTTTTACTTTAGAATTTCATTTTGTAAAAAAAAAAAAAAAAAACTGCCTTGTATCGAAGCTGAGAGTGGACTTCACTTGCTGTAGTTGCCCTAGGTCAGGGTACATGGAACAGGCGATACGTAATTTTTGATGTTGCTCGCCAGGTATCAGCACACGCCAGGTAGGTCCGGGCGCAATATCTGAATTTGTTGGTTGGTTTGATTTTTATCGGTATGGATGACGATGCAGATTATTTGTATGTAACGGATGTTACAATACATAAAAGGAATATTAATTTTTTTCTGTAGGGCTGAGCTAATAATGATTTATTATTTGGTTATTGTAATGTAAAGTAACGCAAGAAATATTGAAAATTACGTATCCAATACAGAGTGTTCTAAAAAGCAAAAGGTAAGAGTATACGAGTATATTCTTAATTACAGTAGATAAGTTATTATAACATCAATTATAATAACATATCAGTTGAAAGTCTAGGACATAACTTAGAAAATGAAATAAAAGTTTAACTCCATGTACCGAATGTTCTACAAATTAGCAAAATGGGATGTTTTTACGAATTTACAACGAAATAACAAAACTTAGTTATTTATTTTTTTAATGAATAATAAGCAACAACTAAACCAAAATATTCCCAAATAATATAAATGATCTAAATCAGTCTGAACTAAAACACACACAGAATACACACAGAAACTACACACAGACTATACCACAGGCTACACCACAGACTACATCACAGACTACACACCACAAAATACAAACAGTCTACTCACACAGACTACACCACAGACTACACTCACATGCTAAACACAGACTACACACACAGATTAAACCACAGATATCACACAGACTACACATAGAGACTACACCACAGGCTACACACAGACTATACCACAGACTACACACACAACTATACACAGATTACACCACAGACTACACACACAGTTTACACACACAGACTACACCAGAGACTACACACACAGAATACACACAGACAATACATACAGAGACTACAACACATACTACACACACTATACCACAGACTACACAGACAACACACATAGAGTAAACACAGATTACACCTCAGACTACAAACACAGAGACTACACCGCAGACTACACACACAGACTACACACAGGACTACACATAGACTACACCACAGATTACACCACAGACTACACCACAGACTACACCTAAGACTGCACATAGACTATGCCACATACTACACACACTCTACACCACAGGCTACACACAAAATACACCACAGACTACACACACAGATACAGACGGACTACACACAAGAATTCACCACAGACTACACACAGATTACACCACAGACTCACACAGATTACACAACAGACTACACACAAAGAAACTACACCGCAGACTACACACACAGATTACACACACAGACTACACCACAGACTACACTGTAGACTACACACAGACTATACCACAGACTACTTCACAGACTATATACATAGAGTACACACAGACTACACACACATGCTAAACACAGACTACACACACAGATTAAACCACAGATTTCACACAGACTACACATAGAGACTACACCACAGGCTACACACAGACTATACCACAGACTACACACACAACTATACACAGATTACACCACAGACTACTTCACAGACTACACACATAGAGTACACACAGACAACAGTTAACAAATAAAATCAACTTTTTTTAGTCGGCTACAAAGTAATTGAAATATTAATGTAAATATAAAAATAAAAATTACAATTCATTACAATATTTATATATAATATATTTATATGGGGAAATAAAACAAATCACACGAGAACTTGCTTTATTAATATGTATTTAGAAAGTTTTTAATAAAAACTCTCAATTCCAACCATTGAGTAAAATTGTCTTAAATATTTGTATGTCCTTTGTAATTTAAAGACAGACACATTATTCATCTGTGAATACTACTCCTTAAAACAATTACTTCCAAAATGGAAGACATAAATATTAAAACAATCCTTAGATTTTTATAGCACTAGTATCCAATATATTTTTTTAGGTGAATGGGCGCTTAAAAGCGTCATTTTTAAATTTGAAAATACAAAATTTAGTATAATTTATAGTTCTTTATTACTAATTTTACAAAAGTTCTATTAACTATTTAAAATACAGACCGTTTATGAAGTTTCTTAATTTTCTCATGATTTTTCTAATATAATTTTTGTCCAGGTATATTGAAGATATCTAATATAATATATACAAAATAGAATAACCCTTGTCTTTATCGTTTACGTGGAATGACGTATGAACAGGTGTAAGAAAGTTTCATAAATCAGCTCCTACTAGACACGCAATCAAAGAACTGTTAATAAATTTAAGAGAACAGTTAGCGTTAGTGATGAAAAGCTTTCTGAATAGTCTCTAGTTTCAACTGAAACTGGCCAACGACATTCCTCATACCACTGTTTACAAAACGCTGCGGTACAAATTGAAGAAGGAAGTTTATCATATCTAAGTTGTCTATAAACTTGAAGATAAGGACTACTTAGTCAGAGAGGCTAAAGTGTTGTGACCTGTTGCAGGCAGTATATTTGTTTAAATTATACACAACATTTTCACATACAGCCTCTCAATGAACAACCGGAATTTAATGTTTAACAAACATTTTGTTTTAACACCAGTTTTAATATCAATTTTTATGAACATTGACAGATACACAAACAAACTGTTGAGTGTTGAATGTAATAGTTGTTTATTGTTCAAAAAAGATTTAAGCAATAAAATATTTTTCTATGACAATTATGAGCTGTTATAGAAATGTTTGCAGAAATGCAATGTAAAGAATATTTTTCTCTCGTTGCTGCTAGGTGACGACATAATCGAAAATTTCTTTCAATGTTTAAAAATTACAAATTTACTAAGAACAGACTATTTTTTAGCAGCACAAAGCAGATTTTTGCTTGTTTAAAATGAGAAATTCGGGATTCAGTCGTTTCTTATGAGCCCAAAGTTTCGTCACATTATGTATATAGAATAACTTGACATATAATAAATGTTTTAATATTTCCATTTAATGCTTAACGAGATAAATAACAATAAAGTAATGCCAACGATAGATGATTATTTATTAATAATGATTAATATTAAAAATGCATATCAATTTAGTTTTACCATTTGATAGATTTACTACCTGAAAGTGATTAAATAATGATATGATTACAATATACAAATTTAATAAATTTAATTAGGTTGTTTTTCATGACAATCTGTTCATAGAATCATGTTTAGTGCCCCATTGATGATTCATTGACCAAACTTTGCCATGAAGGCTACAGTTACTAAATTCGTTAATAACACACGTTCAACAGCGATTCAGAGTTCAAATCTATATTTACATTAATTCACGAATAATTAAATTTATTGTTTAACTTCTGCTGGAATAGAAGTGTAACTATGCCTACTAATTTAGCACAGGCTTTGTCTGTTCCCAAATATTAATTAAACCACTCTAAGCCGTTACTGTATTCACTGATCCATGACATTAAATGGTAATTGTGTAATATGTGTGAGATGAATGTTTACAGTTTATGCAAATATGTTATATGAGTCTTATAAATTTAAATTATATTAAAACTAAATGATGACAAATTAAATCAACACTAGTCTCTTACCTACTTTAATTTTAATAAATATAATATTGAAACTTTCGTTAAATGAACTAAGATAGTATATAATAATATATTTCTCATATTAAAATCTTGTAGAAATCATAAATCTACATACAGCGATAAAATTCGAATTCTGTGTACCTGTAAACAGAACTCTATTTTTAATCAAAGAGATAAATAAAAATCATAATTATGTTTTATCTCTCTGTAAATAGCCACTCTGGAGTTTATTTGTTTTTAAAGTTTTGTTTATGTTTTTTGTTAGAAGTGGAAATGGAAATGCAGACAGAAAAAAATAGAATAGGCGCACTAAGAAACAGATTTGATATAACTACCCCATGCCTAACTTGACACACTTTAAAAAGTTTTCTATATTTCTTGCGCCGAAATTTTTTAACTGTCAACCTTTAAACGTAAAAACTTCTTATAATAAGAGTAAAATTTACCACGATTTTCTGCGAGTACTTACTGTAAAAGGACAATGTTGATTTTTATTTTTTTACACCTATTAAGAAATGTTAGTATTATGTAGTAGTCTAGGATTATACTTAGAGTGTAATACAGAAGAGTTAATTATTGGTTTCAGTGCCTTATCATTTTGTGAGTTAAAGTTAATATTTTGAAATATGGTCAGTTTTCCTAGTCGGAGCACATAACTACTTTCCTTGGTCGCCAAACCTCATACATACATCAATCTAACGGTTACACCATTAGATTTAATATTGTATTAAACGCTTTGTTTACCTTATCGAAGCACACATATACTTTCCAAAGCCACTGGACCTCATAAATACGTCAATTTGTCGTTTAAGCCATTAACTATAAAATTTTGATACTAACAAACAACTAAATTTTAACTCTAGCCTAATTTAGAAGTTTCATATTTTATTATTAGTTAACCTCCTTTTTTTAACTAAAGATTGTCGTATTAGGTCTACTTCAATAAGGCCGAAACATAAAATCATGATTGGATTAAAATCATCTCTATTTATTGTATATAAATTGACTCCCGTGGACCGTCAACACTCAACTGCTTAAATCTATGATAAAGACTCTGCTCATTATTTCATAGGGTTGTTAAGATGTATATTACCAAAACTGTGATCTGATCATGTACAGGGTAGTATTGAAACTGTAAAACTGACTACGGAACTCAATAATGGGCAACGTAGAAGACCCACCGATACGTAAACGTTGGCTTCTGATAGTGGCCACACAAGCTAACTTTCATATAGCTGCGAAATATAGTATATTTTTTCAAGGTGGAAAAGTACAGAAAGCGTATAGTAGCAGTATAAAATGAAAAGCTGTCATGGTTACATGTTTCTACAACACAGTGTCAGTTACAGTTGTAATGATAATAGCTAAGGAATGTACAATGCGCTGTTAGGAAAGATTACGGAACGGACTGCTAGGTTGGTAGCAAACGTAGCAGAAAGTATGAATCAACAGTTTGTTGGATAAATTACTATGGCATTTCCATATAGATATTTGACCAACGACAACGCCTGGCGCTCTTGAATAAAAGTTTGAGTGTGATGGATAGACAGTATAGAGACACAAACTCGAGGTAGAAGTATGTCAGATAACATCTGTCAGTATCGTACATTCGGACAAGAACCCATGAACCACGTGGCAGCAATTTTCATCAAGGATATATTAAAGCAAAAGAATAGGAAAGAAAACCGAATAAACACTTTGGCGAAATAGCGATGATGAAATAACATATGGGGGCAGCTAATCTGGAGTGGATAATTAGGTCAAATAATGGATTTATTGCTGAAAGGGTGGGCTTATAATTAGGAAAATTCTCCTATCGACTGACAGGCAAAGATCCCCTTACGATATATGAAGCATTTTAAACCATCGGGAATAAATTCATTCCTGATAATATTTATTTATAACTTAGCATTTTTTTTTTTCAAATAAATATCTGATCTATATATTTTATTAATGATTTTATTATTACGTATAAATATATCATTTTATGAATTTTGGTAAGCTAAATCTACTGGTATATCATTCAAGTCGATTCTGAGAAAATGTTCAAAAACAAACACACACACACACACACACACACACACACACACACACCCCTGTTTGTATGAGGACCTCTCTCTTCTATCACTTGTTAAATAACATAAAAGCGAGGACCTACCAACTCTGTACGGTCAAGCGAGGACTTTTTACGTTTTAATTTTTTTAAGGCAATTTAACATTGATGACTACCGAAAATAAGCACATATATGTATTCCTTATAATTAAAGGAAATAGATGCAATTTTTTTTTACAAATTTGGCCAAATTTTAAAAACTCCAGCATACTGCACGAAAGCGAGGACCTAACACACTCATATGTTCCATAGCGGACAACCGAGGTCTCGCTGCCTACCTGTGTCTAACACGAAAGTGAGGTCCTTACGCACTCGTATGTTTAATAACGGACAACCGAGGTCTTTTTACCTACCTGTTTGTAACACGAAAGCGAGGTCCTAACACACTCATATATGTTAAATAACGGACAACCGAGGTCATTTTTCCTACCTGTTTCTAACACGATACCGAGGTACTTAAGCACTCGTATGTTTAATAACAGACAACCGAGGTCGTAGTTAATTTTTTTAAAATAATTACGTAAATTATAGAATCTTTCTAATTAAACAAAAATAATTATTCTAAAAACGTTTTTGAAATGAAAATTCTTTATCGACGTAGTGGATACACTTTGAGCAGTGTTAAAAAAATTGTATATGTGTGTACGTCTTAGTGTATACACGTACGAAGTCAAACTTCTGTACAACATGTATATTTTTTTAATTCTTATTGTTCACCTCATTCTTTAGAAGAAACTAATTAAGCCTACCAATCACATATCTAACTGAATCTATGCCGTTAGTAATTTTCAGCATGCTAAATGTGCAAAGCCTAAATTCAAAATTTTACTCAAAGATCTATTACATTTAGCTAAACAAAACAAAAGATCATACAGATGATGTATGAAATCAGCTTTTATATGACTGAATTTTTATGTCCTCAATCATAAAACTTAAAATAGCTTAGGCCTTCAACAATATTTAAATTTATCTCACCTGAATTATAATCACAATCAGAATTTTCATAGTCACTTTATGGTTTTTAATTTGATTCGTCTCAAAAATATCAAATAGATACAGTTATTGTCAGTTAACTTTCATTACAAAGACAATCATTAACAAAATTAGCTGCTAATTTATGATGGCTCTGAAAATATTTGTTATGTGTATCCAGGGTTAAAACAAGTGGTGCTAAAAGTGGTAATCAAAAAATGATTTAGGAGCATCTACTATAGTTTGTTATCAATAGTAGTCTATTCAAGATTAGTATAGAAAGAAGAATAATCTGTTTATAATAGGTGATGACTTGAGGAGTTTAGAGCTAAAATCTTGCATTTTTTATTTTTAGTTTACATTTTTAACATTGAGTAACTGTTTCTTGTCATTTGTTTCTTTACCGGCCATTTTATTACATTATATAACTACATTTATCACATCAAATTCTCCCAGAGGAAACCAATTCCTTTGGAGATTGAGGGATGCCATGCTTTAAATAACGGTACTCAGTGTTTTACAAAGGAATATAAATCTATATTATTATAAATGAAGCGAGAATGCTTGTAAAAATTTATTGACATTAATTTGCACACTGAACCATATTTCAATGGTTACTTTAAATAAAACCGGGTCAGGTTTATGTGCAAACATAAAATATCTTTATTAATAGGTACACAATAAATATACACATAACTCATATACTTAAAATAAAATTTACTGATATAAATTGTTATAATAGGTAATTTTAGAAATGAACAAAAACAAAATAGTTGTGGGAAACAGGAAAAGTAGGCCTACTTATGATAAAAGTTTACACATCCATTCTCACCGACGAAAAGAAAATGATATATATCCGGTAGCAATAACATCCGGTAGCATTTAACAAAAACACATGGGTCGCGTGTGTGCAGTTTTGTTAGAGGGAAAACAAAGACGCAGTAAACAAACCATGGGACGTGACAGACAAAAAAGAATGTGAGTAAACGTGTTTCATATTACTCTAAACAATTAATTATTTCGGGAAAAACACGTCCATGAAGTTAAAATTTGAGGTTCAACTATTTATCTACAACTTTGCCGCTGACATTATGACGCTGACCAAAAATAAAAATTTTCCTCGCTTACTAACTTTTTCATGTTTTTTTTTTTCTCACATTATTATTTGATAAAACTTTAACGTTTAGTAAAGAAAATATGAGTGAAATATAACTAATTTGATGCATACTGGTGGCTTTTAAAATGTATAACTAACATTTCTGCCAAATTTCACATTTATTTTTCCCCATACATTCAAAGTCAATCAAAAGGCGTTACAAATTAGAGACGGCAAACTAAAATCTTTGCATATACGCTGCCGTTCAACTACCTTGGTTTAAGGTCAACACTGACACCGCCCCCCCCCCCCCATCATAGACGACGCGATGTTATTTGTTCGGATGCTCGCGTAGACTTTTAACGTCTACTTCCAGCGCGGTGTAAGGCATTTTAATACATGAATTGTAAACATTTAAACAGTTTTATCCTTGAAAAATGTTCGAATCTTTTCGGTCACTATTCGATTTTTCGAACCGAATCTGGATTAGCGGATTCGTTTTTGAATACGAATCCGAATATTATTGCATTGCGGATTCGACTATCGAATCCGAATCGAACCCCGAGATGGATTCGGATTCGATTAAATTATCGAAATATTCGCACTGCCTGGAAATATTTAAATAAAATAGCAGTGTTTCCATTCGGTTGGTATACGTGCTTGAGAGCAGCCACCTTCTCTCACGGATCTCCACCACTAATGTAAATTATTTAAGCCACTGTTATATTGAGCATATGAGGTGTTGATGCTGTGATCAATTTGGTAAATTTTTTGGAACACCTTATGGTAGAGTGTCCAACCAGTGTTTAACTCTTTTCCACCCCTTCCACAACAAAACGTAGGCCGTCACTCTCCTGTCTTCTTGTAGAAAAATAATTAAGCAGCACAACAAATATACATAAAAAGTTATCAATGCCTTTGCAATGGCTGCAAGGCGTATTCATTTGCCACTTTCCAAGTTAAAACAATGTTTTAAAGTAAATTCGTTGCTATGCCTATGGTTGTTCTGTAAATTACTGAAGCTTTCACACAAGTATTAGTCCTAATATTTCAGGCTATTTTATTAATGTTTTGTGCGTTTTAAAAATAAATTTAGTAGGCTTAAACCTAAAGCAAAGCAGACATATTCGTTTTTAGTTCTAATTTATTCAAAGATTGTCCGGTTCATTTACTCTCTTAATACTGTAGTTCAGTTTACTTTCCTAATATAGTAGTTGAGTTAGCTGGTTATTTGTTGCAGTTAGAAAACATTACTCTCGATTAAAAAGTCTTACTATTTTGTATAATATGTCAAACAATTAATTTCCGAAGTAAATCATATTTGCGATACAAAATGTAGGCCTATAAAAGGCTAAAGCGAAAACCATAAGACTATTATAAACATGAAGTTCGCGTATACTCGTTTATTGCTTTAAACAAATTTAACTTGAACTGGACTTATGAGAAATAAACACTATATAAATTAAAACAGAACACAGTTCCTCATAAACAAGTTTAATACGCAAACGCCTTTCGAGTATAATAAACTAAGACAATAATTATACTAAAACAAGTATATACAATTAATTATGAGTTTTCAACTGTAACCGTCACTGATGATGACAACTTGGTCATCGAAACGCGTGTATTAAACGGTTTTTATATGCAACTGTGTTCTGTTTTCATTTATATAGTATTAATTAATTGTGTAACATTACGTATACAATTAAGACCGGCAATTATTCAAATTTACTTATCAAACATGAAGGGAATAGAAAAGAGCAATGGTGTGTAATGATAATTATTACAATTGGGACTAAACAGAAGCGCGATTTAAAAAAATTGTTAAGAAAAAAATTGATTTAAATAGTAAATTACCTCAAGACTATGAATCCATTGCACAAGATTTGATAACAATCACTTTGTTAATGCAGTATGCACAAAAAAATACATTTTAAGGAGTAAATATACAACCTCATGTTAGGTATTTTTATAATGTCTGTTTAGAAAAGGGAAGTTAATAATTTATTTGACCAATCTAAAAATATTATATTCATATTTTGTTTGAATCTCAATATATTAAAATTAAAACGGAAAAAGAAAAAGTAATTTATTTGTTCGACACGTTTGTCTCTATACCGCTAACCAGATATTTGGCATGCAATTGGGGTTAACACAACAGACAATATACGAAGGTCGAAATTACCCACTTAAGTTTTTAGGGAACTCTAAAAAAAGGGCCCAAAATTAGTAAACGTACTAATCTTTATTAACTATAAAAGGTATCTTAACGGGGGCCATTTTCCCATCGTTTCTCCATCCAAAATAAACTTTATACACTATTCTAAATAAATTATTTACTTTAACAGAAGTAACAGCTTCTGAACGTAGCATGTTATGGTACATCGCAGATCGAGGATCCGGGTCAAGACGCCAACTTATATATTTTCACGCAAAAAATACATTATTTACTAACGGTAAGGATTTACAGTAATGTTTAAGTACGAATTAATTTGATATAATCATCTGAATAAAACATTTGTACACAGTTCTAAAAACATAAACACTAACATAAAATTGCATTATGTTTAAAAATAACCTGTGTCATGAAATGTACTTTGTTGAAAATGTTTATTAGTGGCATGATCGAGCTGATATTAAATGTAATGGACAAGCATTTATGTCAATGCCATCTAATTGTTTTAAGTATGTTTTTTGGTCATAATCATTTACGCATGATTGTAAATTGTTCTTCAGAGTAGGTTTACGCTTATAATTCGAATATTTCTTAATATTTATTAATGAAATTTTCTCAAAATGTATTCTATCCATAAATAAATATTCTGTGTAAATTTCTTAATGATATAACTACTTTCATTTTATTTAAATATAATAAAATATATATAAATCACAATTTATCATATATTTTATTTAGTCGTGATTTGAAATTCCAAATTGGCAGATGGAATTTTATCAGAAATGGATAGAACGCACAAATCTCATAAATAAAGTATTTTTGTGTGCTTATTTACATTATAGCAAATAATGTTGACCATTACTGCTCTCTCATTATCAAGATATATTTTGTCTTGATTGCTATGTTGAGGTTCAGGTAGCTAGGTACCTAGCCTCTCTTAGTTTTAAGACACGTACAAAAAGGACGATTATTTAGTTGTTCAAGATTATTAATACAACTTACATCGTACGAACTTAGCTTTAATACGTCTACAGAAAGAGTGTGGTGTGTGTGTTAGGATTCCTATATTTATTGGCGCAACTGACCATGCTGTGGGGCCATTACAAATTGTGGGGTAATACACACGTCCCCACTGTTCTAAATAGCAAAAACTGGAGAAATTACATCATAAAATGAATAGCAGACATAATTTACATGAAGACCTCATAGTTGAGTTTAAGGCAGATAGTGAACTCTGGGGCCATACGTTAACCGTGAAGCAGGGCTAAATAGTTTGTTGGTCGTTGATGAATTACGCAACTATAAACTTTCAGTTTACAGTCTACATCCAGACAAGAGCGAGAGAGAGTAGAGAGAGAAAGAGAGCGTTTCCTCCTGTCAGGTTTTTTACTTCCGTGACCCTTTAAATGAACTTCCGTAGTTGATATTAATTTTCAAGTGAGACTAGTAATATTATTTTTCTTGAACTATGTATTGAAACTCGGATTAATATTTTTTCAATATCGAATCCTGACTCTATATTTTTTATACCTTTTTGGTACTTATGATATGGCTACTGTATTTTTTCAATTAATTAAATTAACATAAAACCAATATAATCTCTCTATGCAAAAATACATCTCTCTCTCTCTCTCTCTCTCTCTCTCTCTCTCTCTCTCTCTCTCTCTCTCTCTCTCACTCTCTCTCACTCTCTCTCTCTCTCTCTCTCTCTCTCTCTCTCTCTCTCTCTCTCTCTCTCTCTCTCTCACCCACTCTCTCGCTCTCCCCTCTCACTTTCTCCATCTCTCTCTCTCTCTCCCTCTCTCTCTCTCTCTCTCTCTCTCTCTCTCTCTCTCTCTCTCTCTCTCTCTCTCTCTCTCTCTCTCTCTCTCTCTCTCTCTCTCTCTCTCTCTCTCTCTCTCTCTCTCTCTCTCTCTCTCCTCTCCTCTCCTCTCCTCTCCTCTCCTCTCCTCTCCTCTCCTCTCTCCATTCAGTGGCGGTAAAATTAGTAAGGTCTGATCATGTATATATCTAAATATAAGTAAGCTTATTCGTTATCAAACTTCTGAAGAGTTTGAAAAAAAAAGTACCGGTCCTATGATATGTACAAAACGCCGACCGCAATGCAGACCGGTGTCGTATAGGCTACAGCTAAAAAAACTGTTTTTTCAGCGCTCTTCATCTTAACACAGACATCAAAGCAGAGATACGACTGACGTGTCCTTGACATAGTTGTGAGCCAGTAGACTTATCTTTCGAACAGCTGACTGCACCAAATATGTTCTTCCTTATGGACGTGTCTTTGCTACTTGATAACATAATTAAATAAAAAAGTGAGAAATATGATCGTTTGTTGTAAATATGATAAATTTAAAGGTAATTCGTGTTACGCGATTGGTGGGTAATACTTTATTGATGGTTAGATGGGTAAGTATGGTTTATGAAGGGAGGATTTGGTAACTTGGTAAATTTTTTTTAAATATTTATGACGACGGACAGATGAAAAGTTAAGTTAAGTTAATATGTTGATTAGAGTTTTATTAGGTCGACGGACGGGCAGAAAGAAGTTTAGTTTAATGTCAACGATAATGGTTTGTATAGGTATTTGTACAGGTGGAGTATATTTTAAAACAATTTCAATTTTAATGGACATACGAATATTGCATTTGATTCCCAAAGGATAACTCAAACATTCAAGGTTGAACAAGAGATAAGGAGCTATTAGTCAAGATATAAACTGGTTTGAAGGTCACTCACCTCCTGATAATGTTTTATCATGTATGAGAAAAGTTTTTACCTTACAAGATCTTAACAAAATATCCCTAAGTTTATGTCTTATACATTTCATATTAACAAATGGTAATTACATTATTTATGTGAACGTCTCTTTTAATACAAAGGGCGTAAGTGACTGGTAAATTTGAAAAATAAAAGTAATCGTGGATATTATTGAAAATTTTAAAACAAATTAAAAAAGGTCAAGGTTCTACTTTATACTATAGTTATAACATATAGTTTCCACAAAAACGTAACTAAGTGTTGCGCGATTTGTCTGTCTATAAGGAAGGACAAAATTATGCTGGAAGGACAAATCTAAAACAAATATCTCTGGTCTGAAATGAATCAAAATAGGCCAAAAATAGTCTTCAGATATTATGTAGACGATACTATAGTACTTTTCGATGGCAACAAAAGATAATTAAAAACTCTGATTAACTTCGTAAACGCAATGCATCCAAAACTCTAATTCACGGTTGAAGTGGAAACAAATAACAATTTAAACTTTTTAGACCTATCAATTTAAAAAATAAACAATAGTGTTAAGTTCAACATCTATAGAAAACCTACCACAACAAACCAGACTATACACGCTTCTTCCCATCATCCATGTAATATAAAAATGGCAGCTTACAATAGTTTCGTAACAGGCTAATCTCAGTAAGTGCCTCTAGACAAGGAGAAGTATGAACAGGTAACATACAAATAATAAACCCATTATTAAAAATAAAAATAAAACTTAAGTCTCCACAGAATATGGATCAGCATCGAGTCATACTCCAAAACATAGACTGGCTAAAGAGTCTGGCATAACCGTTTCTTTCAATACCTCAAACAAACTACACTATTAACCCAAAAATAACCCAAAAAAAGACATACATAATGACAAACACGATAAGACTGCCTTATACAATATCACTTGTTGTACAGTAGTGAATGCCCCAATTTTTATTAAGGACAGACGGCCCGCTCTTTCAACAAAAGTTTTAAGGAACACTTCCCTAAGAGGACTTCATATACAAACTCTGCTTTTGGTGAACATCTTATCAACAAAAACGATAAATACACAGATATCCAATCTAACATGGAGATATTACACTTTTGCAAAAAAAAGTAAGTACATGGATTCCGTAGATGAGTTCGAGATCTTTTTAAAGGTGTAAAAATAGATCCATCTAATATCATCAATGACAAACTATCCTTCAAATCAAATCTAATTTACGATGTCGTAAGCATCTAGACAGACAGCATGATAAACAGACGTCAAACTAGACCACCACGATAGATAACAGAGAAGGCAGGGAGTTTCTGTGCCTACAGCAATAATTCCGCAGTCTATATTTACAGGGTATTGGTATTGCACGCGATATTTCGGCTAAAATAACTATGTTTGTGCTGTTAAGGTTTTAGGTTGTGTTGTGTTTTTAGTGTTTTATTGTTATGTGACGACCTCTAATAAGTGATTTGACTATTTTGTACGGCCTGATGATGGAAACCTAGAGTTTTCGAAACCGCGATAGCCTTTATGTCTTGAGGTGAGTAATTAGATACAAGACAATATATTATAGAATATAATTCTTTCATATAATCATAATCACTTTAATGACGGTGGTCAAGGTTCATTTTTGTTTTTTGTCAACTATTCCTGAACGTTAATACTTTTTCCTCGCAATTTTGAATACGAAATTGGGCCATATATCTTAGCATAACTTTAAAATTTGAACTAAACCGAGTTTGATAAATTACGCGTTTTATATCAATCCCAAGACCGATTGTTTTTCGTTATTTCCCATAACCGATACCGATTAACGATTTCCGATAACACATGAACCGGAATTTTTGTTGATGTCGACCGGTTTTGTTTTGGACTCTTGAGAAAAATTTCATCAATATCATTTGAGCCGATTTCGAGAAAATTTTTAATTTGCGGTGGGTATTACGAAACTGTATGAATTTATAGGCTCCAATTTCAACCATTTTCAAGGTATCGACTTCAATTTTGGTTTTCTAATAAAACATATACTAGTTAACCTAAAATTTTGAGATATTTACTACAACCTTAGAATACAGGTTACTCTGCATGTTTTACATTCTGCATGTGTACCGAGTTAAGTCATATCCTAAACATGTTTTTAATTGAACCGGATGAAACATTTATATTTTCAGTACCGGGGGTATATTTAGCGCGCGTTACTGACTTTATTGTATAATATTTTCTCTATGTTATGTCAAAACTCGGTACACTAATAATACACTTAGCAATAAATGTGTATACCTAATTTTCAGATGTTACCAAGGATATTTTCTAAAATAGATACTGTAACTAGTTCAGATAGTACCGTCGGTAGTGCAACAATTCAAGCAGTAATTATATCTATTTTAAAAATATTGATAATATTGATTTGAAATTCGGTACACAAGTGAAGAATGCTCATGAACTACTATTCTACGTTTCGAGACGATATTACTTCTTAAATTAAACTTTCAAAATCACCAGTGGTTTCATTATCTAAATATTAAACATTGTACGTGTGTGTGAAGTGCGACAAAAGTTTGGTGTCAATTCCCACGGTACACGGTTACGGCTTGCCAACGACAAAGCAAGCGCCAATTCACTCAAATATCAGCCCAAAAATATTCCCGAATTAAAAATATATATATATTTGGTCGATTTGCAACTATTCTTCAACACACTAAATGTTCTTGACCAACAAATAAAATAAATCGTCAATTATTGAATATATTTGTCCACATTTTCTAAGAATTAAATTAAATTCTTGGTATATTTTCTATTAAAATTTTTAAAGTTATTACTAGAAACATGTACTTATAATCACTGATCATACCTGGTAATATTAATTTAATTATTTACACACATATATATTATGAAGAAATGCTACGTAATGAAACAATGGTAGGCCTATCAGTCGTGAAATTAATTTCAAGTTCGGGATGTTCGGGTATTCGGTAACGTAGCCTACTTAACAAAAATTGATATATCTTTTTAACCATTTGATGGATTTTTGTTTAGAAAAAATATTTGAATTCACAATAAAATTATCTATAAAATGTTTATGAGTAGGCTACTTGTTGTTAGGTTAATTTGTATTAAAAACCACGATGAATTGTATATAATTCGTTTTAAATATACATTGGCTTAAATAATTCAAAACGTTAAACTATAATTGTCATACTATAATAATAAAAACATAAATATAGTAAATTTTATGAGGAATCCGAATCCGTTTTAAAAAATAACTTCCGATAATTAGTTTTCGATATATAAGCGTTTTTGTACTGACGCGTACCCAATTTTTATACTCTCTGTACGAAAATCAAAACAGAGTACGCTGGTTTACTAAATTGTGTTTATTTCGAGAACCGTTGAACGGATGTTAATTATCTAAAGAAAATTGAATTCACAATTACATTTTCTATAAATTGGTATATCAGAATATAACTACAGCGATTAATAAACGTATGTAATAAACCAATAAAAATAGCAGTATTTAGAAATCGTTTACAATTTTGCTATAAACGTTCATAAATCAAAACATTATGTATATATCATTTTCAAATTTTTGTATGATTTTTATACCGGTCGAACGGTGGCTTAGTATTAATGTGAGACTGTGTAAGTAACATGATGGCGTTTATAATAATTCAATAAAAACCTTCTCCATGAAATAATACAATCATGTGTGTGCCATTTTTCATGGTAATCGTCCAAACGCTATCTCAGTATTATTATATAATAAAAGAACAATAATGTCAGTCTATGGTGACTTCTTTTAAAATAAAGTAGTTACTTACATTATAATTGTATGACGCGTTTCGGAACTCGTTCCATCTTCAGATTATCGCTTTGCTGAGGTCGTTAAAACATTAAAACAAATTATTACACAACACATCATACATACATACACGCGCACATTAACACTACTTTATTTTAAAAAAAGTCGGCACATAGACGGACATTATTGTTCTTTTATTATATAAAAAAGAGTGACTTGGATCCAAACGCAATGATTTTTAAATCAGTATATCGTATGACTGGGTAAGTAACATTCCATGAAATAATACATGTGTGAGCCTATTGTCATTTTAATCGGTCAAACGCTATATCAGTATTATTGTTTGACTGGGTAAGTAACATGATGGCGTTTATAATAATTAGACAAAAACCTTCTCCATGAAATAATACATGTGTGAGCTAATAATTGTCATTTTAATCGGTCAAACGGTGTCTTAGTAATAATGTTAGACTGGGTAAGTAACATGATGGCTTTTATAATAATTAGGTAAAAACCTTCTCCATGAAATAATACATGTGTGAGCTAATTGTCATTTTAATCGGTCAAACGGTGTCTTAGTATTAATGTTACTGTAGACTGGGTAAATAACATGATGGCGTTTATAATAATTAGAAAAAAATATTCTCCATTAATTAATAAATGAGTTTGAAAATTTTCATGGCAATCGGTCAAACGGTGTCTTAGTAATAAATTATCTAATTCAATAAATATGGTATTAAAAAATCTAGATTGTTTTTTATCTATAGAAAAAAAGTCTAGTTAAAATATTATCGTGTGTTTCCACCCACAAGTCTATAGAAAAAATCGTCATACAAAATTTGATGTTAATTGTTTATTTTCCAATCGATTGAAACTAAAATAAACCAAATGTTTTATGCCTATTGCAGAGAGAGATTTAGGGAGATATCAAAAATGAGAGTATAGAAGAAGGGGAAATGTTGGGGACAAGACAATGTTGGCAGCATTTGTTGCAAAAATCCGTGTTATGTTAACTCGTGTTAAGGGGACAGTAAGTTATATATACTCTTGATGAGAATACACTGTCCTCTCAATATTCAGAGGACAGTAACTGTGCTCTGAACAAGAGTATACGCGACAAAAATGTCCTCTGATCAAGAGCGAGAATGTCTATAGTAGGCCTATATATTGTTTCAAGTATGTTTTTTGGTCAGAAATCATTTACGCTTGATTGTAAATTGTTCTTCAGAGTAGGTTTTCGCTTATAATTCGAATATTTCTTAATATCTTAATATTGGCCTATATATATAAATATATTTATTAGTATAAAATTTCTTTTTATGAATATAAATTATAGGATAATTAGTTTCAAAGGAAAGAAAACTGAATTTGCGATTTAATGACAGTAATTAATTAAACAAATACAAAAAGTGATCTATTTGAACGACTTATTTTTTTAAAATAATTAAATACGTGATCGTTAAATTTTTATTATTTAATTTTAATTCGAATAAAAATATGGAAATTTACGCAATTTTTTTTCAAGTAATATCAGCATGTAATTAAGCACGTAATTAGAATGTACGTACAATGTTAGAATTAAGTCAATGATTAGTTAATAGTTCAAGGTTATTGTTTTAATACGGGACTGTTGTTTATTAGGCCTATTTGTTTATTTTTCCCATGAACTGTGAAAGGTCGCAGTGTTCCACTAGTTTAATATATTTTATGTTAAATTTAGTTGTTTACAATGTTTTAAATCAATCTACCAGATTAAAAAAAAAAAAAAAAATTAATAATGAATCAAATAACGGAAGTTTAAAGTAACATCCAACTATGGTATGTCCAGGAACACATACATAGGTGGAAGTATTGTTATAAAAACTCTATCTTTGTTAACCATTTTTTGGACTTAGGTTAAATAACAAAATATTTCTAAATTCAACACCATTTCTAAAACCTTACCTGTAACCCAGGATAATAACCCAGTTCGTTACCCTCGTTATTAGCTACTAGGGTTTTCCCACCCCCCATCCAAGTTTCTCTTTGTTGTCTGTTTACTGGCTTTGTTTGTATAAGTTATAGTCAACTTGTTTGTTAGTTTTCATTAGCCGGTAGATGTCTCAAGAAGAAACAATTATCACTATTCATTAATTCCTTTTTATTAACTCGAATTCTTGTTTGTCTATTTGGGTGAAATCTTTTAATCGATTTTAAACTAACTTCCCGATGAGTTAAGGGCTTCGACTTTTAAACACAGCTCAGGATTGGATGACAATATTGAATTATTATAAATATTAGTTGGTGACGCCCCCTGCTAGCTCCGATGTTGTTAATTTATATTGCAAAATTTCTGCCTTGTATAAAGCTAGATTGTACATGACTGAAAAGTAGAAAATAAAAATTTAACACGTTTTTAAAATGAACTAAAAAAATTTAATAATTTTTCATACAATGTTCCATACCTGTTTATATAGTTCCAGACCTACTTGTTGCCAGTGATTTAATCGGACCCATTGAGGATTATGTTGTTAAATAAGTGAAATATATTAAAAGTATATAAGAATATAAAAATAATGAACATCGAATAAATTTTATGACTAGCGTTTTTGCATTAATATTGGTTTAGGAGTCAAAAGGGAGGCGCCATTTAAAATTTCTAGGACCCAACAAGTTAGCGAAGACGGAAAAATTTAGCTCCAAGTAAAAATAAACTAAAACATTCCTTCCTCAAATTAATTTCGATTATTATGAATAAATTTATGTAACGTAGGGCCTATACCATAGGTTTTCAGGTAATTGTGCGTTCTTAAATACTTGTTGCGATTATAATTAATTACCACCTAAATTTTAAACAACTTCAAATGGTAATCACTAAATGCTAAGCTAACGTGGAAATATCAAAATGTGCTAATACTATAAAAACATACTAATTTACTATTGATTTTTGTAATACAATACCGCACTATTGTATTTATTGTTTAGTAAAGTTTTGCTCCCTACATTAATCTTTGAAAGTATGTTAAAGAATACATATAGGAATAAATCTCACATAATTATATATAACGCAACTATTGCGTACTGTGGGGTTCTAGTTTCACTTAGCATAGTCAGAAAGTTTCCAAGAGTCACCACTTATTCCCCGATAAAGGTTTTAAAGTAACATTAATCATTTTAAAAACAGCGTTGCCAAGCTTACTGACACATTATCAGAATCTGAAAGTAAAAAACTATATGGAAATATGTATTTTTCAGGAAACACAGACCCAGAACTCTAATCCCAGAACTTCAAAAACCAAAATAATATTAATGCTCAATAATTACTATGGATTTAATGTTACAACAGTCGGTACATGATGGAATTCCATGATAATGGAAATAATGAGATGATTATTTAATTCCACAAAACACGGAAATAAAACATGTTTAATTATTTAATGTTTTGTGGAATTAAATAATCATCGCAATATTTCAATTACTATGGAGTTGCGATACTGCGTCCATATACGGACGCATCATCCCATACGGACGCAGTATACATTGCAAAATCATTGCAAACATTGCAGCAGAACTGTAAAGTGTATATATGTGTATAATATGCTGTATAAGAACCAATAATCCATTAATTAATATAAGTTTAAAAAGAACAACGAAATTATTTTTGGAAATAAATAGCACTAAAAGAGTTGTATTTGATTCACGTTATACTCGTGAATAATTGAGGTGAGGTGCTCGTAAATCATTTAATTACGAGGTGCGGTATGAATGAAAAATAATTAGTTTGGTTTTATTCCTCTTTATTTTGAGCACTAAAGTTAGAATAAATATGGAGATTTCACGACACGTCGGAAAATGAATCGAGGGCAGCGAAGGGGAGTGGGACTTGTTTTTTAAAGGGACATTACTTATCCGGTAGTAGTAGGCTTACATCCGTTTATAGCTCCGTGTAATTTTGGTGACTGCAGAGCATTCTACGCAAACACACTTCGAACTAACTTACACTCCTAAACACTCTACCCGTATAGTAAAGAAAACCGAGGTCTCGCTCAGATTTTGAAAATATTAACAGAAAATACTATTTAAGTCCTTAACAATGCAAAACTGTACTTATCTAAAACCGAGGTCTTGGGTTCAGGACCTCGGTTTTCCACAAGTCCTCGCTTCTGCCGTTAATGGTTTATGCCAGGACCTCAGTTCTACCAATTTACAAACTCACACACACACACAACCCACACACTAAGTGGTTAATTTATTACTTAAATTATGAATAAATTCTTTGTTTCGATTATTATTCGTAATCTAGACTTGAACAACACTTAGTATTTTATATATAACTTTTGTTTACTATACTTATAAATGAAATCGTACAATCAGAAGCTAATCTGTAGTAAACATATATAGTAAATCTGTTGAGATTAAAACAATGACATTCATTTGCTTACGAGTATTATTATATTATATATATATATATATATATATATATATATATATATATATATATATATATATATATATATATATATATATATATATATATTTATAGTATATTTATATATATATATATATATATATATATATATATATATATATATTAGCATAAACGTCCATGTAAAAATATATATGATCACACAGTCAGAAGCTAATCTGTAGTAAACATATATAGTAAATCTGTTGAGATTAAAACAATGACATTCATTTACTTACGAGTATTAATATATATATATATATATATATTTATATATATATTAGCATAAACGTCCATGTAAAAATATATGTGATTTTCTAGTTGTATAATTTCTTTTACTTTGTTTACAAAATAAAATTACTTTCTATATTTCCTGTTCTCATTTACCAACCTTGTCTTGAAATAATAACAGTTCAGTGCTGAAAGAAATACTAGAATTAAGAAATATATCCTTAATACCAGGCATTATTGTAAGTATTTTCGATCAAGTTTAAGTATAAGCAAAAGTATACATTTGACCAAAATTATGGACTAACTACAAAATAGTTGTTTTACAAAATTGATATATGTTTAACTTTTTTGTTTTTAATAGCTTAAAATATAAATACTAGAATTCCATTCCATTGTATATGCCTGAATTTATTTACACATTTATAATGCAAAAGTGCATGTATTCAATAGACAAGTGATAGAGTAAATAACTCTTTTGATAAGAAACATGTGATCTCGCAATAGTTACTTCATCTTTTCCGATAAATAATACAGAAGATACGCAAATGAAGAAATCTTTGAATTATGTATGAAGGGAAATAAACATCAGGGAGTGTTATACTATTTACAAGTTCTTTCATTGTAGACAATCTTGCATGGAATCTTGTATTCTATTGATCTTTTCCTTTTTTTTAACTCTATTTAACATTAGTACAATATTATAAATAAATGATACAAAAGTCAATTAAAGAGAATCTTGATAGGTTATTTTAATTTTCTTAACCACTTTAAATTTAATTGTCGACTATTTCGACTATCTATAATCGTTACAAAACCAGTAATACCATTAATATACGTGTATATATAAATAAGTCACCACTGACGTAGCTTGTTTCAGTATCTCAGCCCTGGCCATCTACAATTTTGAAGGAGCCTCCACTCGTTACTCTCGTATATCACATTTTCTTGCTTCAGCAGGATAGAGTTTCTATTACATTTTATTAAGGCTGAATTGATTCAATTACGTCATGTAGATTTTAAATCTATAATTTTGTAAGTAATTCAGTTTGTTTTTAAATTAAATAACACACAAGCTATGAACAAAATTTGTTTAAAATGGACATCATTTTGACACTTTCGATTTTTTTCTTATTTAATTTTAATATTGTTTTATCATATTATATTCCCTGTACCAAATTTCATTTTCTGTCTTATTATGTGCGGCTGCTATAAGTGTTTACGTAGAGATGACGCCGAACGTACGGCATGAAGCCATGAAACGTGAAAATCAATCAACATTCGTTGCTCGAATTTTTAGCGATTATCAAACTTCGTACACTATGTAAGTAAAATACCACTGGAACTTACAGGAACATAAAGTACAAACTTTTTTTACACAAATTTTATTCTGACAATCTTAAAAACCAAAACTTGATGTTGATAAATACAAATTTGTATCATTATTGCAATGTATTATAAACTCTTTTTATGAGAATGTAAAACAATGCAACTTTGTTTAGGTTAGGTTAGGTCAATAAACAACAAAACAGTATCATCCTTAAAGGGTTTAAACATTTTCAAACAAAGGAAATAACAAGTTAGTATAACCAAAGAGGTACATACACTTGACTAATAACTCCCATTGGTTTAGTGAATTATTAGACCAACTGATGTCTTTAGACTATTTACAAAATTACCAGTTCTTGCATCCTTTATATACTAATTCACTTAAAAAGATTAATGAATATTTCCAAGATGTTGACACACTGAAGATTGATAGACTTGTAGGAATTTGTCTGAACCAACGTTATTAAGACCTGTAACAAAAGGAAACTGACAGCGTTTACAAATGAGAAAAGACAAGCATTTATTTGAACAAAACACCTCCCTTTACTTGGTATGCTGTCAATAAGAGATAAATAAATACAATGTTGTACACGTTCGTAGATATATAACAAAATATGTAATTCGTTTCACGTTATGATAGTTACGTGATTGCATAAGAATATGTTTTCATAATTTCTCAAGAACGATGATTTAAAAATTCCTACTATCGTAGACCTATGTCTTAATAAACAAAACATTGTCTAGACAATCAAGTATTTTTCCCTGGACGATACTTATAAAAATAAATTTCTAATAACACCTTTTCTTTGTGCAATTTTTTTCGAGTTCACTATATCCGATTTTTATCTAAATATATATATAACCTGTATATTGCAGTGCTTTTATTTCAAACTTATTAACAAAACAACGAATAAACCTTGTTCCGTAGGAACAAAATATTCTGAGAACATTCTCTAAGTTGGTGTCCCTGCATACTCGTTCCTTCCATGGTCAAGAAAAAAAAGAGCAGACTTCTACACTCACGGTTCAATATGGACATTGCGTTATTTTAGATTTCAATCATGTGATACTGGTGAAATACAGCCGAAATATAAGATTCTATTCATCCCAAGGAAGTAGTGGAACACCATACACACACATATATATATATATACACGTATATATACACAGATATATACCTGACTGTTTGGGAACTTTATTAAGTCTCTAAATGTTAAATATGCGAAATCTGGATAACAATCGAAAATTAAATTTTATTTTATATTTTCACAGGATTAAATTTAGTTAAACGATCCCGAGGATGATTTCACTATCTACTTGTGGGATAAGAATGAGCAACAAAAACTCAAACTTATATAATTCAATTAAATCTAACACAGCGGGAATTGACAAAGGTGACCCAAGGAGCACACCTAATATAGAAGTTGAAAAAGATGTAGATAATCCTAATCTCTTCAAACAAACTATTAAATCTCAAATACATTGAGACCAATCTACTCAATCTGATCAAGTGTTAACACCTTGTGTTTTGACTTAAATGTAGTAAAAGCCCATTTGTAAATTTACATTATTATTATTGTTGTGTGCGGTGAATATGGAACTACGTAACTTTAATTTTAGTAAGATATATAATTAAATTAAGGAATCGTGCTATACAATTTTTTTGTCAAATAGCAGTAGATAATATTAAAATTAAAGAATTTAAGTGAATAGTAAGAATGGAATATGTTCCTACATCCAGTAACATTTTTTTATTCGTTTAAATCCAAAACTGGATAGAGAAAGAGAAAGAATCAATACCTAAGCCATAAAGCAATGCCTAAGCTAAAATTATTGCTAGAAACAGTGTCTTACAGTTTATTGTTTGTAATTTAGACTTACTCTTCTTCACAAGAAATACATCTTTTTGCCTCAAAAAAAAACCCAATGGACGTAATTAATGTGTCAACTATAGCAAAGCTTCGTTTTGTATGTTTAAACTGCAGGAAGTTTCGCCTTTGCCAACTAACAAGATCCTGTTAAATGTTATTTGCCGCAATTAAGATTATATTATTTCAATTAGATAACGACTAGGTTAATACATAGTTTATTAGCTTTCAATTGCATGTATCAGTAGTGTGATATTTATCAGATTTTATAGAACACGTCTTGTTTATAAGGGTCATATTTATTGAAAGGCGCACAGAGTTGCAAATACTACCAGCCATAAAAATATTAAAATACAATGGTATATCAAATGGAGCACTTGGAAGAGTGGAATTAGTATTTGAGTTTTAAAATGGGAATAGGCTGTATACAATGACTGGTGGCATTTAAGTGTTAAACAAACTCCCCTCCTTCCCATCTATGAAATATCAGTTTTTGTACTTTAAAGAAGTTATTAACAAGTTTTTTTTATATACACGCAAATGATGACAAATGCCCGATTAAACCATATTAATAATATGAACAATCAGTCTTTATCAAATAACCTTATAAACAGAAATTATTATAAGAATTCTTATTATTTTAAAAATCTAGACTTAACATCTTAACAACTTGTAATATTGTTGACTCACGGTTTCTTTCATTTAACCAAACCAAACTTTTCATGTGAATGTGAGGATTAATGACATAAACCAATTTGGAATGTCACACATGTAAATAATTTGTATTCGGAAATTATAGGTAAAATCGTGAAAATTACTTTTATATATCAGTCTTTGAACTTTGATTTCAAATTTAAAATAAAACGTAAGAGCGGTGTATGTCGGTCTTATCTCGCTGCAGTTCGGACTAGCAAACCATTACTTTACCGTTTACTGCACCTACGTAATTATTTATTAGCTGTTTAACAAGCATTATTTAAAGAAATGTCATAAAAAAATACAATATTTTTATTGTTGTAACCAAATATTATAAATTAAAATTTAATTTTTATCGAGCTACACAAACTCTTCATTAACAAATTCGTGCGAAAAAGATTTAGGAAATAGATGAAAATAAATCTTGAACATTTCATTATTAAGTGACCTGAAAAGGCTGCTGTTCGCTCTCGGGAAATAAATGGATATCCTGAAAGAAGGGATGAAAGGGTTAGGACGTATTGTGACGTTTAAGAATGATCGTACTGCACCATTTATTAGTTGTCTTCTAAGAATAGTTCATTATTGCAGTAAAGTTTAATGGTCGTTTTAATTTAGTAATACGCTTTCTTTACAGATGTACACAAGTCTTATTCCTTAGTAACTTGGTTTATGCTACTGATATTAAAAAGGCTATGGAAATGGGGGTTTTAAATTTATGAGATAATAGCCGGATAGGTTATCACATATTATGAAATAATAGATTGATAGAATGAACAATGCATCTATCGGTTTGTTAGTTTTTGAGTATTCATATTTCTAGTAATTATATACATCTTTTGTATTTAAAGTCTTTTTATTTTATTGAATAAATTATTGTGAACCTATTTATATTTCGAAATAACTTCAGGTTAAGTTTTGTACAAATCTGGAAGAATCGCTTAGGTTTTCATTCGTACCGATAACGAAATCATCGTTTCCAAATTAATTTATATATATATTATTAACGTGTTTATTAGTATATTATTTATCTTTTTAAATACGTAAGAGTTTGGTAGGTAGCCTATTCTACTAGCCGTGTGTTTTACAACAACTCGAATGTCAAATCTATTAAGATGGATACGTTAATACACGATAATTAAGTCCTGACTAAATTTAGGTTATTTCATATTGAGTATTAAATTTTCTCCTATTATCCAAAATGCAAAATATAAGAAAGAGTAAAACATGAAAACTAATTTGAAAAATCCAAATACATTTCAAAAACAGTTGAACAACAATGGTATACCTTAATTTACATACGTGCAATATTTAAAAAGACGGTTTTTTTTAAAAATACAAAACTTAACATATTGCAAAAATGAAAACAAACTTAAAACAAAATGATATTGTTTGTTTTCTTTTCCAGTTTCAAATTTTACAATTTAAAATTTCCACAATTATTTACAAGGCATCAATACAGTAAAAACTGCAAGATTTTTACTTTTTTCCAACTTTCTATATTACTAGAATAGCATATAATGAAAGCCTCTTAAAAAAATTTGTTTATTTAGTTGAAGCATTGTTAACACAAATTAATTTCATGTGTATTAAGAACAAAATAACGTATATTAAAGTAAATTTAATAATATTTGTTCGATCAAAGTGTTGTTTATACTGAACAATTAGATTTTTCATATCTATTTACATTGCTCGAAACTACAATAATTAACAATATAAAGATAATAATTGTTAGAGCTAATGAATGGCATTGTAAGCATAATTATTTAACATATTTATCTTGTATTTAACAAACTGTTATTAATTTGATTTGCAGCTAAAACCTATCTATGAGAAATGGTCTGTTTATTAATTTTAGTGTTATAGGTTACTTTCTTGTGGTGATAGTGAACTGTCAACAGTGGATCTTAACATTGTATTGTTTTATTTTATTTTATATACTTTTTCATTGTTTTGACTTGTATTGGTGGACAAATAATAAAAATGAATGATCGAATTAATAATATAATTAGGTTATTTATAAACTTTTGTCAGACAATGGGAAAGAATAATATCCTCACAAATAATTTAGTGTAAAAGATTATTTTAGCTAATTCGTTCCACTTAAAAGTAGTTTGGTATTAGATTTGGTGTAACTGTGTGATAATTTTAAAATATCTTTATAACCAGTCCTTAAGAACAATAGTGGTGACAAACATGTGCAAATTTTTTAATCAATCAAAATGTATTGTTTAATGTATTCATTTGTTATACTAATACAAATTATAACTTATACTTATATAAATTAATTTGGTAACTATTGGTCATAATAAAATCTACATATAAGGGACGTTATGGATCAAGATAGGCCATAATGATATTGATAAATATGTAAGCTAAGACATAAACCAATCCTCCAATACACCAAACTGTATTTAAAAATACAAAAATTATTTCGCCAATTTCAAATCCATGCTATGTCTACACAAAAAGAATAATAGCATAATGTAAATATTTGGTGGTCCACAACGTATTTGAATAAGAGAATTTGTCGTTCAGGAAATAATTAGCATTTTATTTACACATTTGACATTTATTTCCTAGTGCAGTTTATTTAATTTTTTTAACGTTTTAACTAGAATTCCGCCCAGAACTGTGCCAACTTAATTGAAACCTGGACTTTGTCTTTTCATTATGCCACCAATTAATCTAACAACCTAGAAGCTCTTAGTCACATGTTTCCGGAAGGTAACGTCACCCTCACTATTAATTTACTTTTGAATGATATTTAGAAATATATAATTTAGTGATTACAGATCAGTTCTTACTTTAGTTATGACTTAGACATATACATTTATTTCTTATGGGACTGAAAAAAATTGTGTAAGTTAAAGTTATGTTTTAAATTGAAGGGTAGACACATAAACACACACACACACACACACACACACTCACGACTAACCTCTATCCTAACCTAGGGGTCGTGGTGCGACAATCTGCTATGCCTCGGGTTCAGGATATTATAGATAACAAATCTAGGCTCTAATACCCAGCCCTTTCTTACAGAAAACAGAAGATCGGACGCAAGAAATTGCCGTAATACACCCCTTGACCTGTGATGTATACAACGAAATCTTATAAGTAACGGTTTTAATGATTTTTTATGATTTGAATTTTTCTTACGCATAGTGAGCCGATTTACAGTATGACTCTCTCGAGTCGTGCCATTTGGAGAACTATGATCTCTGAATTTAGTTTAAGTTTTGATCTGACTGACAACTTTACATAAATTTAGAGTAACAAAAGTAGATCAGGAAAGTATGCAAAATAAAGTAATCAATGGTATTAGGATTAATTAGTCAAAATTTATCTTCTCAATTCTATATTATAACATTTACAGATAAATAATTGAATATTGATTTATGTACACAATATATCAACTTGAGAAGACATATGATTATTCTATGAAGTTATATATATATATATATATATATATATATATATATATATATATATATATATATATATATATATATTGGAATTAAATTGATAATGATAATGATTCTAAATAACCCAATGAGAAATAATTATTTTTTGAAGTTAATGATTTACGTTTCCTTGAGACAAACGAGAACTTTTGAATTTAAAATTGTCATTGGTTCTATATTGTGTAATTTCTATATGTCGATACCTTATAATAGCGATGATCGAATTCTCGTTCTTTCTGTCTGGATTCCTCCAATTTGCAAGGTTCGTGGCTTCTTCGGAGGTTTAGGTCCGTTCTACTGTTGGCATGAAATCCAGAGAGCGGCTGATGAATGTTTATAGTTGATCCTATCTTCAAGAGCGCAGTTGCTGAAGTTCGAGTATTGTTTCTTGATTTTGATGATTAATTAAAGTTGTTCATTGTATCTACTAATGTTCCCAAATTATGCCTTTTTATGGAGTTTGCTGAATTTACATTTATTAGGCTTTTAGTTTTTTTTATTTATTTCGTAGAAAATTTTACACTGTTCACATCAAAAAATTTTAACACTAAAATGAGCAAAATGTTACAATGATTTTAAAACTAAAATTTAAGTAATTAGAGTGATGCTGATGGTAATACCAGGATAATCAGAATGGCCCTCTAAGCTCTGGGAAAGTCATTTTATAGTTTCATCATCCCCACTTTCCAACCAAACATTATGACCAAATGTAGACTCTTTTTGGAGTTTGGTAATTTGCTTATATCTCCTGTATTTTTTAAAATAAAATTTTTCTTCTATTTTTCTCATAATCCCCTATGGATTATACGTTGAATTTATCTTAAACTTTTTTAATTACCTTAATTTTGTTTTTCTCAATATCAGTGTGTTTTCTTCGAAATCATCATGACAATTTTTGATTTATTTATGTGGGAATTATACTTATTTCTCATGGGAATTGGTTACTAACGTGTATTTAAACAATTATAATCACTACTTAATTGTCAAAATCATTATATTTTGGTTATATGAAAAGATTGTGTTTTTCCTTCCATATAACCATCATATCTCACAAGCCCTATGCCCCATGTTGTTCAAACTTTGCTAAATTAACGAGCTTAAAGAGCCCCATAATAATCATATAAAATATTTTCAATCTTGAATCTAATTATTATTTATTAACTTTAATAACTGATATAAAATTTAAATTTTGGATATGACCTTCTCTGGTCTATAACTTATTAATTATTATTTTTAAGGAATAATTTATTTTACATGATTGCATCTTAAGAACGGGACATAGGTTTATAAAAAATAAAAAACACTTTTTTTAAGAAAATGAGTTTTTATTTTCTTAGGACACAAGTAAAAGAGTCTGCCCTTTAAACTTGTAACGGTTTTTGGGTAACTTACTTTCACTGCTTTGTTTCTGCTAAGTAACCCTTTCTATTTTGGTACTTGTAACAGTGGCATTCCTTAGAAGTCACCTTGATACGGGCCAAGCCTTTCTGGTCCGTCTCAGTGGGTTTCGGGTTTTTGTTTTATGTTCTTTCTTTATATATTTTTTAATTTTTATTAAATTTATTACAATGTAATTTTTAATAACCTTTAAACACTTTATTTTTAATTATATTTGCCCTTTCATTTCTATGACCCTGATGTTTGCTAAAGGAAAGGAAAGGAAATGTATATTCTTATATATCTAAAATTAGTTCTCTTATAATCTAACACAATATTTATAACAACTTAAATGTTTTATAACTAGATCTTACCATACAAACTGTACTCTCTGGATCGTTCCCTTTAGAGTTACTTTGGTATCAATCAGATAGCAAACATTTATCCATTTCAATTTAATTGTAGAGAACCTTTACTATTTCTTGAATTCAAAATTTTAATTGAGGTATTTTATTAAATAAATTATAACAACCCATACGACTCACTTTTTTTGATTAAACATTAAGAAATTAAAATATAATTGTATTAAAATGAATATAGTAATATTATACACTAATATCTTATAACTGACAACAAATTTTGTATATTATATTATTAACTATTGTATATATACATTTGTAAATTTATTAAATGTAATGAAATTAAACATTTAAAATCTCCCATATTACTTTTAATATATTTTGTACGAATAAAATTTAAAAGACAAGTTGAAATTTGTAATTTTTAAATGACTTGATTCTCTGTACATTTTATTTTAGGTGATCTTTCGTTTATCCTTTGTTGTACTTTCTTGATTTTAAAGTTGGGTTCTCCGTTTATAAAAATTGGTTCCACCGTTTTTGTGATGATTGTATCTCTCGTAAACGCATTATTTTTTCAATGTAACGAACTTTTTTATTTGTATTAAAGTTTCTTTTTAATTAAAGTTTATTATTATTTTCTTTTCTAAAAATGACTAACTACAAGAATATATTTGCCGAGCCGGCATTAAACGCGTCTACTTAGAATTAGATAACAACTGCGATATTTTCTGAAACCACAGTACTTTTCTGACGCGGTTTCGAATCGAAGTTTAGTACAGCTCTGGAGACTTTTCTTAATCTCTCCAAATTGGTCTTAGTGGCGCTACCAAATCAATGCTATCAAATTAAGTACTTTTGTTATATTTTAATTTCCTAATGTTTTTGTTTTTTTATTTATTTAAAGCACTACTAGTCTCTTTTGTACTTGCCTTTAATTATTCATTTCCAATGTTTTTGGTGTTAATTAGCACTTATTATTGTTTAGTTTTTGTAATGGGTTTTCCTGCTCTACAGGCAAGCGACATATTGTATATTGTTTCTTTTTTACAATTTAGCATTGAAATCTACAAATTTCATAATATTTTATTAACATTCTTTATAATTGTTCATAACTTTTATTTTTTGGGGTTTTTATTATTCGTTATAGAATTCTGATTCCTAATTTAATTTCTGCCTATTTTTCAACTGTTGTTATATACCGGTAACATAGTTTACTTTAATTGCTTTTCTTTTCTTTTGAAATTTATACGTTGCACCACACACACAAACCACTTAGAGGGCACATCAAATATATGATTATAAATAATTTCTAACTTAGCCAATATTTACATTTTGAAAAACAAAATATTGAAATTTCTTATGTCTTTCAAATCTTTTTATTTTTACATTTATAAATAGTTTCAGGGTAACTTTTCGTTATGGTTTTGTACGAATTTATAAATATCTTATAGGTTTTATTTAGTCCTAATGAGGGATTCCTATAAAATGTATATTTACCTGATGGCAAATAAGAACAAATATGTGTTATTTAATTTTTGTATATAATTCTAGAATATTATTTTTATATACTTGATAATTTTAATATTACTTAAAAAATAATATGCATACTAAATGCAGCTATATTTAGAAGTTTAAAATACAGTTTGCTTTAAGTTTTTTAATAAATTATATATACTCGTATATATCATGTAATATGTCTTACTAAAAACCTGTTATTACGAGGATGTTTCAGGTTAAATAAAAAATTTCAAAATAATGTTTTTAATTTGTTTGTTACTATTTTAACGGTAGAGTATGAGAAACTAACGTCTAATGAAAAATCGTTTAATTGCATTGAACTGAATATGAACCACTGACATTCCATAGGCATTGTAACCGATTTTCCCACCGAAATACTTATTCTGCAACCGATTTTCAAATCAAAATACTGTTTCTAAGTACTACTAAGTTCCTTCTTCTTGTGCCCGTTTCCCAAAACTGTTGTGTGCTTAATTTTCCGATTAAGAAAACAAAAAAATTCAACCTAGTTTAATTTGATAAGCACCAAACGTGTCAACGTTCTGAGTTTTTTTAGGGGTAAGTTAAAAAAATAGTTAAAAGTTTTCTTAATGTTTCTAAGAAATACGTTTGTCTAATCTATGCAGTTGACCTGTGAGTAGTAAACAGTTCATACTGTGTTTTACCAAATATGAAACCTGTGGTAATAATGATATATCAAATATTAAGAGTTATAAATTGTATGGTTCTAACACCAATATTCATAAATGCGTTTTGAAAATTGCTTAGCTTAAAAAATAGGATTATGCAACACCGAATGTATTGTTAACCCAATATTAGTTCTAGAAGATCCCAAACAATATCAACATTCTGGTTTATGTTTTGGATAATTTTGAAAAATATAGAAAATTCGTATTGTAAGTAAGCTTGATTATAGCGTCTGTCCATCGAAAACAATCTTGACTTCACTTAAATGAAAATTGTTTGTCCTCTCTACTAACTGTCTTTCAAGAGGTAAAAACAGCCATTCCATGTGACCACACTACAATACAGTGAAAGTAGGAGGCTTATCACTTGTAGAAAAAACTCCTATCCATCGCTATTCCCTGGAAACAGCACCTGATTACTAAATTGTGGTCCCCGAATTATTTTTTTGAATTCATTTTTTTTTTTTGTCTTCTTACGTCTTTACTTCCTGCATAAAATGTGACTCATTCAAGATTTTTCGAGTCATTCGACTATGCCAGGGAACTCCACACATGTCTACGGGAGAATTAATTCCATAATTCCACTCCATAAAACCAAACGGATTTTGACGGCCATGCCATAGAGTAACACACACGCAGATGCCACTCAAACATCTCTTAGTGACAACAATTTAAGCAAGGGTCAAATCGTAATAACATTTGGCGTTTATTGGGGCGCATTTATTATCTACATTACTATTAGTGCGTGTAGTGCAACATTTGGAATTCATGGTACGTTTAGTACGAGGTGGAAATATCCTCCTTAATAATATCGTGAGACAAAATACTGTGACTTTAGTTAGTTTTTTGTATTCAAAAGGCCGCAAATTTTAATATTAGAGGCTTCCTCTTTGATTAAATTTTTGTGTCTATTTGAAAGCTGTTTTAACTGTCTATGAAATTTGATATGTTTGAGGCAATATTGGATACTCATGCAATTCAAGGAACATGGACAGGTTCGCATCTTTCGATAATTTTATAAAGATTTAATCTATATGAGATTGAAACAGTAACGTACGGAACTCTCAGTGTACAGTATACGTTTGCATAATCGTCACTGTACACAGCGTTCAAATAGAAGGCCGAACGTAAGAGTACAAGTTCCTCTTTTACGTTCACCACAATCCGCTTGTAGTCTGCAAAAATTCCCATCAACAACCTCAGTGAAACCGAGAGTGAAAAGTTTGAAACAGTGGCCTTTACACCGGCTCCCAGCTTTCTTATATTGCTTATTTTATTCTTTTCACTTTCTCTAAACGATAAAATATTTTTAATGCTACAGTAAATTCTTACATTTCTCGTACTTTCCACTTCGTTACTTACAAATTCGTATCTAACATTATTGAATAGTAACGCGACAGCATTGTTGACCTATTTTACTGTTGCAGCTCTAGCCTTTGCTCCGCTCAGTGTGGCTTTAATTAGCAACCTAATTTCAAACAACTATGATCACGTCCATGGATAGATGGATGATCCACATTGATGGATAGGTATACGAATTTCATCATTGTTATCACACGCATATGACTCGTTAGGCTTGTGAGAATAATATTCCTCACTACTCATTGTGTCATTGTACCTTGCAGCACTGTTGGTAAATTACATAACTTTTGGGCTCACTGATTCTCAAACATATCTCTTTGTACGTCTGAAAATTGGCCTCAATATACCTCATCATAAGGTAAGCGTTTAAACAAAATCTCGAACAATCGGAGCGTCTCTTTATTGTGTATTCTGTCAATTATAAATTTACCATCTCTGATAACTGAAGCGACTTTTCACCAATCGCCAAAAACTCGACTTCTATTTTTGGTCCGTAACTGTGATCTAAATGTAGATTATTGGAATGCATTTCAAACATATAATTGCACGTTAGTGAATCCTTAAATTACTGTTTATCCATTTTTGGATTCACTTTATCCTATAGGTGTGGACAATACCGTTTTTACACTAGGTTAAAGTTGCTCCGGAGTCTCTGCAATTCTATCAGTTTCTAACACAAATACTTCCTTCTCAACATCTCACTCTCCATTTTTCTCTCCACAATTTCGCTTTTCCACTCATCAGTTCATAATCCCTCTTTTCATCCTATTCCTTGGCTTTAATTTCTTCTTTCGGACAAAAAAAACACTTTTCTGTAACGCTTTGGTATTTTTGTGTGTACTCTTAGTACTAAACGTTCCGCTTCGGCCACTCTCTACTTTATATTATAACAGTAATTTATTTATAGCCTTGCGCAAACTAACTATCTCCAACGTTAAATGCTCTCTCTTCTCAGACATTTTGTAGAATGGCATTTATTGCAAGTATCAAGACTTTTGGACAACAAAAATCTGTTACAATTCGCTGAAACCAAAACGGTACCGTCCATCTTCCGGTTCACTTAAATCCGTGGTTTTTTTCCACGCGTTTGTACAAATATTCTTGAAATATCTAAACACCATATCAGCGTTCACTTGATCATTGTAAAAGTACCGTAAATTGAGATCATCCTGCTTGAATATCATCAAAAGAATGATGGTATGATGTTTTTTTAAAACATGTTATATGTCTGTCCCAAATAGAACGATTCTATATTATTTTGGCATTAAATGGTGAAAAAATGTCTTATATTGTGGTGTTTATCGCAAGTTATGTAGTCAATAATTATTATAGAATAAGGCTCAGCTTCACTAGGGTAGATGACACGTCGTTCTCCATGAATGTGAAATATCCTATTTCTTTTGCAGTGCCAATATACTTTCCAAAAACTTGTTCTTTAACTAGTAGAAGGATTTGGAAACTACGTAGACGTTGGAAAATTTCAGCCGGTTTAGATATAAAGCAGATTAAATACGACATAAGTTTTTCCGCTAATTGGTGGGCTGCACACTATAGATCGAACTGTGTTTGATAATAAAGATTAGTGACGTCCCATTGATGACTGGGGTCCTGCAACATCGTCAAAGTTTGTTACACGTAGCTTATCAAACGTGATTTTTGAACGCATTACGCTCAAAGCTTGTCCTAATAGTGTGACAAATTTACAGTGTGCAGAATCCCTAAGTTTATCGATCCAACTATCGTGTTCCTTGTCAAATCCTAGCCACTGTATCAGTACTTTTTGAAACATCTGATAAAAAAGCGGGTTTCAAGCTGAAAGTGCTGTGCACAGTGTTGTACTAATTTACTACGTTTTTTAATAGGTAACTATCACGTGCTGTAAATGAACACCGCATTTCTATTTTGAAAGTACAATTCAATGTTTCAACTACCGATGCTTTCTTATCAGAATATGTAGCGTCATCATTTGTATTGTATTGAATAACTCCTTCCCCTGATCGGCTTAATTTTTTTCATCCTGTGTTATTTCTACAGGCTCTAACGCTAAAAACACATCCAGCGCTTACTTTGTCTTTAGAGGCAAAGAATTAGCTATTACCAGCAGTTACTGAATAGCATCAAGACAAAAAATAGGACTTCTTTAATTAATTTCTATGAAACCCAGAATCAATAATTGTGAATTATTGGTCTTATATAATAGATAAAACAGAAGAACCTATAAATCAAGTAAGTTCAATATTACTTATTAGGCCAATATCATTTAGAATATTATTAAACAAGATTTGGTAAGTCACTTATCCACTTACTTTTACTTATTAAAAACATAAAACATTACTACAAATTGTTCAAGAAGGAAAAACTTTATACAATTCAATGTTCAACATTCCAAAATTATCTAAGGCAGTTGTACAAAAAACAAACACCTTCATCAGTGTTAAGCCTTTATTTTTCAAATTCATAACTTCCCACTTCAGAATCACAGTTTCTATCAATTTCAAACATGAAACACTTCGTCCAACTTTGTTTTCATCATTGTTCCTACTTATCAAAAGAACTCATATTCTATAAACACGAGACCAAATAATTTAATTGTAATTTATGTAAACAATCTTGTCGTATATTATTTTAAACTCTGAGCTCAGAATCTAATTTTATCAGTTTAGTAATTGTTAGTGTTTAAGTTTGTATTTGTTTGTGAATAAATAATCGTTCCATTGTATAACCATCTTTTACTACAGGATTGACCTTAATTATAGGTTACTTTACAAATTATTGGAAATTCCTGTTAACCGAGCTATATTATCGAAGCAGCACTCCACGGAAAAGCGAATCAGTAAAGTAGTTTCACCAAAAGGGGGTGGAACAATACACTGTTTACCAACAAAATTGAACATCACTTCAGCTGACTCCCTTCAGCTTCATTTTATATATTCAGGTAAGTAATTGGAACTGATTATTACTTCAATTGTCACATAATTTTCAGGCAGGTGGAGTGAATTAGATTATATTCTAATTGTAAAATAAATAAATAATACTGTGTTTTAGTAAGTATAGACTTATTATGAACAAAGGGAAAAAAACCCCAAACCACAAAATAACACAACTACACAAAACTGTATAACGCGTTTATATCACCACAGGGCTCTAGTGATTTATTTATATAAACTTATTGCAAAATGAAAATTTTAGTAACGATTATAAACTAATTATGAATAGCTATGGTTTTTAATCTTAATTGCAAAACCTACTAAAATAAGTGACGTAAAATCTAGCTGTATGGCTTATTTGTTTTATATGAGTGGCTAAAATGTACTCCTAGAAGCCCATGTTGAACATGTTAAGTTAACGGGCCACAGTTTATTTAGTTTTTCATTTAAACTTGCCAGTGGTAAAAAAATTAGGCCATTTGATAAAGATCACCAAAACAATTTTCACAAGTATAAATTTTGATGTATTAATCCAATTGTTGAAAGTAACTGACAGGAACTGTTTATCTTTGTTTCTGATGCTTTCAGGTTTTATGTTACGAAATAGGAATACTGGCCGTGCTACTGGCTAAATTAAATAAATAAAGGGCAATGGTTTAATAGTAACTATGTAAGTTTAATTACTTAAGTTTATTATCCCGTAATGTAAAAGTAATACGTGGACACCCTTACGCGCTTTTAGACTGCTTCCCTTCCGCAACTGGAATTTCTGGTTTCCATTGGACAGCCTCTAGTCCTAGGTCGGTGCACCTCTAGTATAACACGTTACGTTTAGTGGCAGTAAGCTAAGCTGTTTGCATAATTTTTACTTTTTTCCCAACTATTGTCATTTCAACAGTCTGCTTCCTACATTATGACTTATCTAATAATTTATACTTGTCTAATAAAATCTAATTTTGTATCCCTAACAATGTGCTAAACAATCTTATTGTAAAAGCTAAGATTAATTTAGTATACAGCGGAAAATTTACTGATTTGAAAGCTTGGCTTAGTTATAGTAATACAAAAGAGGATAAAAAGAAATGATTTATCAATGATTTTCACAATTAATAATCAGCCATAAAATTTAAAAGTGAAAAGACATATTATTTCATATAAAAATAAACTATCCTCTACTATAAGAACAAATAATTTAAAGTTCTTACACAAACTAAAATGTATATTTAACATACTTAAATGTTTATGTATATAGACATTTTACAAAAAAGTAGGGGTGATGTCAAAGCTCCGTTGAAGATTGTAATTATAATTTTGGGCCGAAATTCCTGGTAACCTACTATAGATAAATTAACAATGAACTCAGGAGATTATATTACAGATCAGGTTGATGTGGCCCAATCCTTTAAGAGTGATTTTGTAAATATTCCACATTTAATTTAAAATAGTATTAAAATCCCAAGTCGTGAAGATGGGCGTTTTCTATTACCTTAGGAACTGTGATTCTATGTTTATGAACCCAATTATTGAGAATAAAGTTGTAGACATAATAAATAAACTGTGTAATAAAATCTCCAGGTATAGGTGTGGCATTAGCACAGATTTCTTAAAGAAAGCTGGCACTAGGATCCGGATACTCTGACAAAATTTTAACATTGGATCAGGGGACTTTTCAGTAGTACTTAAATCAGCTATGGTTGTTCCAATATTTAAGAATGCAAGATAGGCTGAGATCACTTGTGTAATTTGACTGTGTTATGTGATTGCAGATCTTCAGACACTATTTTTTCTTTTTATAATGTTATACACAAAACTGAAATAGCCAGTCGAGTTACCTAATTTATTTAGTTGAATATGTATAGTAGTAAAACATATTAATCTAAGAATTGTGGGTAAGAAAACCCTATGAATGTTCTATTATCATAAATTATACAAACTGTATTATATTCACCGCCTTGTTCCGCTTGTTTCTCGTGACAGATGTTTCGACGGTTCGGGCATTTTCAAATTTTTATCTTCAATTTTTGGAGTCAGACCTACTATACTATGAGTTTTTATCTGTAATAGAGTATTTTTTAATGTATTACTATGTGTTGTAAGACGAAGGATAATAACCCGAATATACAACGCAAGAAAGGTTGAACTGCCGAAAAACACGTGAAACAGGACTACTGGGCATTGAGTTTAATAGTGTTTTTATAATTTAGAGCAATAGTTAGTATGGCAATAAGCATTTATAAATTATCACAAAGATTAAAAAGATTATTTTGATCCAGGTTTCCCAATGTAAAACTCAAAGAATTCTGTGTGTTCTTTGTTTCGTTAATTTTATGAAACATCAAGGGGTTGTTCACTTTATGATGTAGTTGAGGGGAAAATGTTATTAATTTATCTGAATATGCACAGAGTTTTTTTTATATATTAAATTGAAGATACTTTATAGATGTTACTGACATTTTAATACATTGGTAAAAACCATGATTTATCTTAGATTTTGATTTAATGCATGATTTCATTAAACTATAATTGAGATAAATGCATTGCATGCTTATGGAATTAAACGATAAGTAGTACAAATTAAACTTTATGGGGAAAACAAACGTATTTATCTGAGCGAAATAAAACTAATAAACTTGTTGTTTTATAAAAGTTGGTAGTTTTACATTCCAAGATACTAACTTGTATGATAAAGAATGGATTGAGTTCAAAATTAAGTTTCCAGTACAAATTTTAATTTATATTCAAGTTTCGTTTGCACAAAACATTAATTTAGTGTTGTGAATGAGTCAGAAGTATTTGTATGAATATGTACGTTGTACAACGACAATTTTATACCCCTTCAGAGGTCTTTTTGGTCAATATTCTATCCCATGTATATGGTGACCTGTATGTCCTGTATACAGTGTGATCTGTATGTGCTGTGTCCCGTAGGTACATTCTGCAATCTACTCAATGTATATGCTAATCAACCCCACGATTGTCTACAAACAAAAGTGTTCGGTTTCTTTCAATTTTAATCGCTGCTTTATAATGAATACTACATTTCTCATTACAACTCATGACTTGTGTACATCTGTAATGAAAGCGTATCACTAAATTAAAACTACCTTTAAACATTACTGCAACAATGAAGATAAATAATAAATGGTGCAGTACGATCATTCTTAAACGTCACAACCCTTACCACCCAGCTTTCAAATCCTCTTTCAGAATGCTCATTTATTTCCTGAGAGTGAACAGTAGTAGTGTTTTTTAGGTCACTTAGTAATAAAATCCTTCAAGATTTATTTTCATCTACTTCCTGAAACTTGTATTTAGCACAAATCTTTTAATACAGAGTCTATGTAGCTCGATAAAAGTTCAATGTTAGTTTAAACACTTGGATAAAACACTGAGTGAATACATTTGTATTTCATACAAAACACAAAATATATTAATTTATCTAATTATGATTTTTTTTTTTCATTGGAATCAAGGTTCAATTACTTTATATAAAATAGTTATTACACTTTTACCAAAAAATTACAAAATAAATTTTTCCATTCATTTTATATTTGTTTAGGTCGTTAACAGATTCCTAAGGAATTTGTAAGTTTGGTGAAGTTATAGTCAAATTTAAATAAAAACCTAAGTAAAATTGTTACATATGAACTCTTTAAATTATTTTATTCCTTAAAACTGATTAGTATAAACTATTGATATTAGTTATAGTGTAACTATATTCCTAAAACACTATTGGTTGTACTCATTAACGAACTAACTATTTTTCACAGGTTTTATGAAAAAAAAAAGAAAAAAAAAAAAGAAAAGAAAAAAAAGGAAGGAATATTCCTAAATATTGAAAGTGAGAAGAAGTGTTGTTTGAAATTAATAGTAATAAACGGTAGACGCTGATTCCAGCAAACTACTTATCTAGTGCTACTTATATATGAAGCATACTCCTCTCTCTCTCTCTCTCTCTCTCTCTCTCTCTCTCTCTCTCTCTCTCTCTCTCTCTCTCTCTCTCTCTCTCTCTCTCTCTCTCTCTCTCTCTCTCTCTCTCTCTCTCTCTCTCTCTCTCTCTCTCTCTCTCTCTCTCTCTCTCTCTCTCTCTCTCTCTCTCTCTCTCTCTCTCTCTCTCTCTCTCTCTCTCTCTCTCTCTCTCTCTCTCTCTCTCTCACTTGCTCACACACACACACACACACACACACACACACACACACACACACACACACACATACACACACACACTCACTCACTCACTCACTCACTCACTCAGATTGGCGAGAACTTACTATTTTTAACTTTATCTTACTTAGCATTGAATACAAGCTATGTCAGTGTAGCTTTGCAGATATGCAAACGTGCGCACTTAAGGGTTAACTTCTCTAAAAATTTTGACTGCTTTAATTATGTAATTATTGTTGGGAAAATAAATATGGGTCAGTCTTCTATATCTCAATTTTAGTTCCAATCTTATCTTTCTGGAAGAAATTTGTGTTTATGGGTCGGTAATTAAAAGTCTAGTTGGAGTGTTATTTCAAATGGAGTTTCTCAGAGATCAATATTGGGACCTTTATTATTTTTATTTTTTATAAATAACATACACACATTTGTGTCTTAGTAAATATAATGTATACACGCTGACGATTTTAAAAATATTTTTGCTTTTGAAAATAGGGGATTCAGATAGAGCAGTGAAGTACAAGAACCATGATACTAAAAGTATTTCTACATGGGCTAAAAACAACCTATTTTCTTGCGGCACTCTTGGATGTTTAACAAAGTAGTCTTGAAAAACTTTCCTGGACTACCTACATGTTTACAACAAAATTTTAGATTATTGTAACAAAGTAAAAATCTTGAACTGCTCATTGACAGAAGAATGATATGGGGTGACATGACATGACAAGGTAATTAGGTTCTTGCTGCGATGCATTATTTTTTTTTTTAAATACATGATTTCTTGCTGTTCCACGTTAGACTACTCCTGGTAAAATCACTGATATTTCCAGTTTTAGTTACTGAGACACTGTGGTCATGACATGTTTGTACTGTAGGAAAACAGATATCAGTGGTCACAGAATTATTGAACATAATATATTTTCGATCTAAAAAGGGATTCCATATTGTCCTTTATTATTAAACACATCATTTTAACCTCCATCCTACTATATTTTTACATTAATATATTCTATTCTACAAACTGGAGTGCCTGCATAACAGGCAGAAAAGTTGGTCTAATCCTTGGATATAAGAAACACAAGAAGAGGTTCCACTATGATTGCTATACACCGCACCGTACTGTAATGTTTAATAAATCTTTTACTATATCCAATTGTCGTCTGTGGAATTTTCTCCCGGATGCAATTTATGAATGTAGACTGCATTGTCCTATTTTCAAAACTAACTGTTGAACTTTTATTTAATGAATAAAATGGAGATTACATCCAAGTTATGAGGTTGATTCTTGTTTTAATTTTATTATTTCTATGAATGAGTATTTTCAATGGTCAGTACAAGATAATTTATTTTATTTTACTGAAATAATTTATATATTGTATGAGTGGTTATTTTGTTTTTAAATATTTTATTATTATTATCTCTACCTTTTATAATGTATTTTCGTTTTAAGTAAGTAATAGTTCGTTTTAATCATTTTAAACATTTTCTTTCCTTTTAAAATTATTGTTAATATTTGTAAATTGGTTTAATTTTAATTGTATTGTCTTTGTATTGTATATTGTATTTGTGTTTGTTGTAGTTAAATAGAAAAGAAGGTTTGATAGCCCTTAATAAATACACATACACTCTCTTCCTTTCTGCTATCTGGCAGTCAGTCTGTCCTCTCTCCCTCCTTCTATCAATAATTAGACAATAATTACAAGAACAACAAATAATGTCTCTTGAAAAAAATTGATTTTATGCCAAATTTAGCTAATAATTGCACTTATATAATTCATGTTATAAAACAAAACATTACTTGCGTATTTAAGATTTATTCAAGCCTACCTGATATACTGCGTCAACATATTTGAGTAATTTGTCGACATTTGTATTAGGCCTACCTAGTGCAATGAATTTTAGAAGGAACTAAATTATTCAAAATATCTCAATAGGTTGTACAAGTAAAACTAATCTATTTGTGTGAAAATGCCTAAGTACTCCATTTTGAGTTAATTTAGAACATTCTAAAACAATATTGTTTTAAAAGTTACGACATAATCCTGTCAAAACCTTTCTCTGTTCTTTATAACATGTTCCTTGTTAAAAGTAAAATTTGGTCATATTTGGCTTTGTAATTCTCCAGTACTACTCAAGAGATTTCAAAATCCGTCAATGAGGCCTCAAGAGGCCTCTCATAAAAAGTGTAAAACGGTTTGATGGCCCTTAATAAAGACACATACACTCTCTCCTGTCTTCTTTCCTCTCTCTCTCTCTCTCTCTCTCTCTCTCTCTCTCTCTCTCTCTCTCTCTCTCTCTCTCTCTCTCTCTCTCTCTCTCTCTCTCTCTCTCTCTCTCTCTCTCTCTCTCTCTCTCTCTCTCCTCTCTCTCTCTCTCTCTCTCTCTCTCTCTCTCTCTCTCTCTCTCTCTCCTCTCTCTCTCTCTCTCTCTCTCTCTCTCTCTCTCTTTCTCCTCTCTCTCCTTCTATCAATAACTAGACAATAATTACAAGAATATTAGTACATAGTACAAAATAAAATAATGATATCTTATTATTCGTTAAAAGGCAAAAGTAATATACAATATGATAGTGTAACTCAAAAACGTCAAATACAACTACGTTGTCCAGTAGAAATGAGTAGAAAATTTAAAGTATGTATATTCAAATGCTCATTAATCACCAATAAACCAACATTTCAAAAAAAAAAAAAAAGAGAGAGAGAAAATAACTACGTTTCAAAAGTTATTCTAAAGTCTTTTACAAAAT